>JAUAME010000002.1:44167500-45367500 GCA_030820535.1 Quercus parvula | reverse complement strand
TATATTTTAATTTTTTGAATTTTTTTGCTATTGTTTTGAAATTTTAAATTACGAGTCGGGTAGGAACGAAACGTAACGATATTTTTTATTTTCTGTCTTTCACCTCCTTTTCCATACTATTTTGGCTTGAAATGAAGCCATAATGGTATTTTTTAATTTTTAGAATTTTTTTGGTTATTTTTTTAATTTTCTATTACGCGTCGGGTAGGAACGAAACGGAATGATAATTTTATATTCTCTCTTTCCCGGCATTTTCCAACCTAGTTTGGCTTGAAATGAAGCCAAAATGGTATTTTTCAATTTTTTGAATTTTTTTGCTATGTTTTTGGAATTTTCTATTACACATCGAGTAGGAACGGAACGAAATGATAATTTTAATTTTCTCTCTGTCTCCGCCTTTCCCAACCTATTTTGGCTTGAAATGAAGTCATAATGGTATATTTTAATTTTTTGAATTTTTTTGCTATTGTTTTGAAATTTTCAATTATGAGTCGGGTAGGAATGAAACTTAACGATATTTTTTATTTTCTCTCTTTCACCTCCTTTTCCATACTATTTTGGCTTGAAATGAAGCCATAATGGTATTTTTTGATTTTTAGAATTTTTTTTGTTATTTTTTTAATTTTCTATTACGCGTCAGGTAGGAACGAAACGGAATTATAATTTTATATTCTCTCTTTCCCGACATTTTCCAACCTATTTTGGCTTGAAATGAAACCATAATGGTATTTTCCAATTTTTTGAATTTTTTTGATATTTTTTTGTAATTTTCTATTACGCGTCGGGTAGGAACGAAACAGAAGGATAATTTTATATTCTGTCTTTCTCAGCATTTTCCAACCTATTTTGGCTTGAAATGAAGCCATAATGGTATTTTTTAATTTTTTTAATTTTTTTGCTGTTTTTTTGGAATTTTCTATTACACGTCAGGTAGAAACGAAACAGAATTATAATTTTATATTCTCCCTTTCCCGGCATTTTTCAACCTATTTTGGCTTGAAATGAAGCCATAATGGTATTTTTAGGTTTTTTGAATTTTTTTGTTATTTTTTTTGAATTTTCAATTTCGGGTCGGGTTGGAACGGAACGGAATGATAATTTTTATTTTCTCTCTTTCTCGGCCTTTTCAAACCTATTTTGGCTTCAAATGAAGCCATAATGGTATTTTTTAATTTTTAAAATTTTTTTTCCTGTTTTTTTGGAATTTTCTATTACGCGTCGGTTAGGAACGAAAGGGAATGATAATTTTATATTCTCTCTTTCCCGGCATTTTCCAACCTATTTTCGCTTGAAATGAAGCCATAATGGTATTTTTCAATTTTTTGAATTTTTTTCTATTTTTTTGGAATTTTCTATTATGCATTGGGTAGGAACGGAACTGAACGATAATTTTTATTTTCTCTCTTTCTCGGCTTTTTCCAACCTTTTTTGGCTTGAAATGAAGCCATAATGGTATTTTTTTATTTTCAGAATTTTTTTGCTATTTTTTGGGAATTTTCTATTACGCGTCAGGTAGGAACGAAACGGAATGATAATTTTATATTCTCTCTTTCCCGGCATTTTCCAACCTAGTTTGGCTTGAAATGAAGCCATAATGGTATTTTTGAATTTTTTGAATTTTTTTGCTATGTTTTTGGAATTTTCTATTACACATCGAGTAGGAACGGAACGAAATGATAATTTTAATTTTCTCTCTGTCTCCGCCTTTCCCAACCTATTTTGGCTTGAAATGAAGTCATAATGGTATATTTTAATTTTTTGAATTTTTTTGCTATTGTTTTGAAATTTTCAATTATGAGTCGGGTAGGAATGAAACTTAACGATATTTTTTATTTTCTCTCTTTCACCTCCTTTTCCATACTATTTTGGCTTGAAATGAAGCCATAATGGTATTTTTTGATTTTTAGAATTTTTTTTGTTATTTTTTTAATTTTCTATTACGCGTCAGGTAGGAACGAAACGGAATTATAATTTTATATTCTCTCTTTCCCGACATTTTCCAACCTATTTTGGCTTGAAATGAAACCATAATGGTATTTTCCAATTTTTTGAATTTTTTTGATATTTTTTTGTAATTTTCTATTACGCGTCGGGTAGGAACGAAACAGAAGGATAATTTTATATTCTGTCTTTCTCAGCATTTTCCAACCTATTTTGGCTTGAAATGAAGCCATAATGGTATTTTTTAATTTTTTTAATTTTTTTGCTGTTTTTTTGGAATTTTCTATTACACGTCAGGTAGAAACGAAACAGAATTATAATTTTATATTCTCCCTTTCCCGGCATTTTTCAACCTATTTTGGCTTGAAATGAAGCCATAATGGTATTTTTCGGTTTTTTGAATTTTTTTGTTATTTTTTTTGAATTTTCAATTTCGGGTCGGGTTGGAACGGAACGGAATGATAATTTTTATTTTCTCTCTTTCTCGGCCTTTTCAAACCTATTTTGGCTTCAAATGAAGCCATAATGGTATTTTTTAATTTTTAAAATTTTTTTTGCTGTTTTTTTGGAATTTTCTATTACGCGTCGGTTAGGAACGAAAGGGAATGATAATTTTATATTCTCTCTTTCCCGGCATTTTCCAACCTATTTTCGCTTGAAATGAAGCCATAATGGTATTTTTCAATTTTTTGAATTTTTTTCTATTTTTTTGGAATTTTCTATTATGCATTGGGTAGGAACGGAACTGAACGATAATTTTTATTTTCTCTCTTTCTCGGCTTTTTCCAACCTTTTTTGGCTTGAAATGAAGCCATAATGGTATTTTTTTATTTTCAGAATTTTTTTGCTATTTTTTGGGAATTTTCTATTACGCGTCAGGTAGGAACGAAACGGAATGATAATTTTATATTCTCTCTTTCCCGGCATTTTCCAACCTAGTTTGGCTTGAAATGAAGCCATAATGGTATTTTTGAATTTTTTGAATTTTTTTGCTATGTTTTTGGAATTTTCTATTACACATCGAGTAGGAACGGAACGAAATGATAATTTTAATTTTCTCTCTGTCTCCGCCTTTCCCAACCTATTTTGGCTTGAAATGAAGTCATAATGGTATATTTTAATTTTTTGAATTTTTTTGCTATTGTTTTGAAATTTTCAATTATGAGTCGGGTAGGAATGAAACTTAACGATATTTTTTATTTTCTCTCTTTCACCTCCTTTTCCATACTATTTTGGCTTGAAATGAAGCCATAATGGTATTTTTTGATTTTTAGAATTTTTTTTGTTATTTTTTTAATTTTCTATTACGCGTCAGGTAGGAACGAAACGGAATTATAATTTTATATTCTCTCTTTCCCGACATTTTCCAACCTATTTTGGCTTGAAATGAAACCATAATGGTATTTTCCAATTTTTTGAATTTTTTTGATATTTTTTTGTAATTTTCTATTACGCCTCGGGTAGGAACGAAACAGAAGGATAATTTTATATTCTGTCTTTCTCAGCATTTTCCAACCTATTTTGGCTTGAAATGAAGCCATAATGGTATTTTTTAATTTTTTTAATTTTTTTGCTGTTTTTTTGGAATTTTCTATTACACGTCAGGTAGAAACGAAACAGAATTATAATTTTATATTCTCCCTTTCCCGGCATTTTTCAACCTATTTTGGCTTGAAATGAAGCCATAATGGTATTTTTCGGTTTTTTGAATTTTTTTGTTATTTTTTTTGAATTTTCAATTTCGCGTCGGGTTGGAACGGAACGGAATGATAATTTTTATTTTCTCTCTTTCTCGGCCTTTTCAAACCTATTTTGGCTTCAAATGAAGCCATAATGGTATTTTTCAATTTTTTGAATTTTTTTCTATTTTTTTGGAATTTTCTATTATGCATTGGGTAGGAACGGAACTGAACGATAATTTTTATTTTCTCTCTTTCTCGGCTTTTTCCAACCTTTTTTGGCTTGAAATGAAGCCATAATGGTATTTTTTTATTTTCAGAATTTTTTTGCTATTTTTTGGGAATTTTCTATTACGCGTCAGGTAGGAACGAAACGGAATGATAATTTTATATTCTCTCTTTCCCGGCATTTTCCAACCTATTTTGGCTTGAAATGAAGCCATAATGGTATTTTTCAATTTTTTGAATTTTTTTCTATTTTTTTGGAATTTTCTATTATGCATTGGGTAGGAACGGAACTGAACGATAATTTTTATTTTCCCTCTTTCTCGGCTTTTTCCAACCTTTTTTGGCTTGAAATGAAGCCATAATGGTATTTTTTTATTTTCAGAATTTTTTTGCTATTTTTTGGGAATTTTCTATTACGCGTCAGGTAGGAACGAAACGGAATGATAATTTTATATTCTCTCTTTCCCGGCATTTTCCAACCTAGTTTGGCTTGAAATGAAGCCATAATGGTATTTTTCAATTTTTTGAATTTTTTTGCTATGTTTTTGGAATTTTCTATTACACATCGAGTAGGAACGGAACGAAATGATAATTTTAATTTTCTCTCTGTCTCCGCCTTTCCCAACCTATTTTGGCTTGAAATGAAACCATAATTGTATTTTCCAATTTTTTGAATTTTTTTGATATTTTTTTGTAATTTTCTATTACGCGTCGGGTAGGAACGAAACAGAAGGATAATTTTATATTCTGTCTTTCTCAGCATTTTCCAACCTATTTTGACTTGAAATGAAGCCATAATGGTATTTTTTAATTTTTGAATTTTTTTGCTGTTTTTTTGGAATTTTCTATTACACGTCAGGTAGAAACGAAACAGAATTATAATTTTATATTCTCTCTTTCCCGGCATTTTTCAACCTATTTTGGCTTGAAATGTAGCCATAATGGTATTTTTCGGTTTTTTGAATTTTTTTGTTTTTTTTTTTGAATTTTCAATTTCGCGTCGGGTTGGAACGGAACGGAATGATAATTTTTATTTTCTCTCTTTCTCGGCCTTTTCAAACCTATTTTGGCTTCAAATGAAGCCATAATGGTATTTTTTAATTTGTAAAATTTTTTTTGCTATCTTTTTTGGAATTTTCTATTACGCGTCGGTTAGGAACGAAAGGGAATGATAATTTTATATTCTCTCTTTCCCGGCATTTTCCAACTTATTTTGGCTTGAAATGAAACCATAATGGTATTTTCCAATTTTTTGAATTTTTTTGATATTTTTTTGTAATTTTCTATTACGCGTCGGGTAGGAACGAAACAGAAGGATAATTTTATATTCTGTCTTTCTCAGCATTTTTCAACATATTTTGGCTTGAAATGAAGCCATAATGGTATTTTTCAGTTTTTTGAATTTTTTTGTTATTTTTTTTGAATTTTCTATTTCGCGACGGGTTGGAACGGAACGGAATGATAATTTTTATTTTCTCTCTTTCTCGGCCTTTTCAAACCTATTTTGGCTTCAAATGAAGCCATAATGGTATTTTTTAATTTTTAAAATTTTTTTTGCTATTTTTTTAGAATTTTCTATTACGCGTCGGTTAAGAACGAAAGGGAATGATAATTTTATATTCTCTCTTTCCCGGCATTTTCCAACCTATTTTGGCTTGAAATGAAGCCATAATGGTATTTTTCAATTTTTTGAATTTTTTTCTATTTTTTTGGAATTTTCTATTATGCATTGGGTAGGAACGGAACTGAACGATAATTTTTATTTTCTCTCTTTCTCGGCTTTTTCCAACCTTTTTTGGCTTGAAATGAAGCCATAATGGTAATTTTTTGATTTTCAGAATTTTTTTTGCTATTTTTTGGGAATTTTCTATTACGCGTCAGGTAGGAACGAAACGGAATGATAATTTTATATTCTCTCTTTCCCTGCATTTTCCAACCTAGTTTGGCTTGAAATGAAGCCATAATGGTATTTTTCAATTTTTTGAATTTTTTTGCTATGTTTTTGGAATTTTCTATTACACATCGAGTAGGAACGGAACGAAATGATAATTTTAATTTTCTCTCTGTCTCCGCCTTTCCCAACCTATTTTGGCTTGAAATGAAGCCATAATGGTATATTTTAATTTTTTGAATTTTTTTGCTATTGTTTTGAAATTTTCAATTATGAGTCGGGTAGGAACGAAACTTAACGATATTTTTTATTTTCTCTCTTTCACCTCCTTTTCCATACTATTTTGGCTTGAAATGAAGCCATAATGGTATTTTTTAATTTTTAGAATTTTTTTTGTTATTTTTTTAATTTTCTATTACGCGTCGGGTAGGAACGAAACGGAATGATAATTTTATATTCTCTCTTTCCCGGCATTTTCCAACCTAGTTTGGCTTGAAATGAAGCCAAAATGGTATTTTTCAATTTTTTGAATTTTTTTGCTATGTTTTTGGAATTTTCTATTACTCATCGAGTGGGAACGGAACGAAATGATAATTTTAATTTTCTGAGGTCTCCGCCTTTCCCAACCTATTTTGGCTTGAAATGAAGCCATAATGGTATATTTTAATTTTTTGAATTTTTTTGCTATTGTTTTGAAATTTTCAATTACGAGTCGGGTAGGAACGAAACGTAACGATATTTTTTATTTTCTCTCTTTCACCTCCTTTTCCATACTATTTTGGCTTGAAATGAAGCCATAATGGTATTTTTTAATTTTTAGAATTTTTTTTGTTATTTTTTTAATTTTCTATTACGCGTCGGGTAGGAACGAAACGGAATTATAATTTTATATTCTCTCTTTCCCGGCATTTTCCAACCTATTTTGGCATGAAAAGAAACCATAATGGTATTTTCCAATTTTTTGAATTTTTTTGATATTTTTTTGTAATTTTCTATTACGCGTCGGGTAGGAACGAAACAGAAGGATAATTTTATATTCTGTCTTTCTCAGCATTTTCCAACCTATTTTGGCTCGAAATGAAGCCATAATGGTATTTTTTAATTTTTTGAATTTTTTTGCTGTTTTTTTGGAATTTTCTATTACACGTCAGGTAGAAACGAAACAGAATTATAATTTTATATTCTCTCTTTCCCGGCATTTTTCAACCTATTTTGGCTTGAAATGTAGCCATAATGGTATTTTTCGGTTTTTTGAATTTTTTTGTTATTTTTTTTGAATTTTCAATTTCGCGTCGGGTTGGAACGGAACGGAATGATAATTTTTATTTTCTCTCTTTCTCGGCCTTTTCAAACCTATTTTGGCTTCAAATGAAGCCATAATGGTATTTTTTAATTTTTAAAATTTTTTTTTCTATTTTTTTGGAATTTTCTATTACGCGTCGGTTAGGAACGAAAGGGAATGATAATTTTATATTCTCTCTTTCCCGGCATTTTCCAACCTATTTTGGCTTGAAATGAAGCCTTAATGGTATTTTTCAATTTTTTGAATTTTTTTCTATTTTTTTGGAATTTTCTATTATGCATTGGGTAGTAACGGAACTGAACGATAATTTTTATTTTCTCTCTTTCTCGGCTTTTTCCAACCTTTTTTGGCTTGAAATGAAGCCATAATGGTAATTTTTTGATTTTCAGAATTTTTTTTGCTATTTTTTGGGAATTTTCTATTACGCGTCAGGTAGGAACGAAACGGAATGATAATTTTATATTCTCTCTTTCCCGGCATTTTCCAACCTAGTTTGGCTTGAAATGAAGCCATAATGGTATTTTTCAATTTTTTGAATTTTTTTGCTATGTTTTTCGAATTTTCTATTACACATCGAGTAGGAACGGAACGAAATGATAATTTTAATTTTCTCTCTGTCTCCGCCTTTCCCAACCTATTTTGGCTTGAAATGAAGCCATAATGGTATATTTTAATTTTTTGAATTTTTTTGCTATTGTTTTGAAATTTTCAATTACGAGTCGGGTAGGAACGAAACGTAACGATATTTTTTATTTTCTCTCTTTCACCTCCTTTTCCATACTATTTTGGCTTGAAATGAAGCCATAATGGTATTTTTTAATTTTTAGAATTTTTTTTGTTATTTTTTTAATTTTCTATTACGCGTCGGGTAGGAACGAAACGGAATTATAATTTTATATTCTCTCTTTCCCGGCATTTTCCAACCTAGTTTGGCTTGAAATGAAGCCATAATGGTATTTTTCAATTTTTTGAATTTTTTTGCTATGTTTTTCGAATTTTCTATTACACATCGAGTAGGAACGGAACGAAATGATAATTTTAATTTTCTCTCTGTCTCCGCCTTTCCCAACCTATTTTGGCTTGAAATGAAGCCATAATGGTATATTTTAATTTTTTGAATTTTTTTGCTATTGTTTTGAAATTTTCAATTACGAGTCGGGTAGGAACGAAACGTAACGATATTTTTTATTTTCTCTCTTTCACCTCCTTTTCCATACTATTTTGGCTTGAAATGAAGCCATAATGGTATTTTTTAATTTTTAGAATTTTTTTTGTTATTTTTTTAATTTTCTATTACGCGTCGGGTAGGAACGAAACGGAATTATAATTTTATATTCTCTCTTTCCCGGCATTTTCCAACCTATTTTGGCTTGAAATGAAACCATAATGGTATTTTCCAATTTTTTGAATTTTTTTGATATTTTTTTGTAATTTTCTATTACGCGTCGGGTAGGAACGAAACAGAAGGATAATTTTATATTCTGTCTTTCTCAGCATTTTCCAACCTATTTTGGCTCGAAATGAAGCCATAATGGTATTTTTTAATTTTTTGAATTTTTTTGCTGTTTTTTTGGAATTTTCTATTACACGTCAGGTAGAAACGAAACAGAATTATAATTTTATATTCTCTCTTTCCCGGCATTTTCCAACCTAGTTTGGCTTGAAATGAAGCCATAATGGTATTTTTCAATTTTTTGAATTTTTTTGCTATGTTTTTCGAATTTTCTATTACACATCGAGTAGGAACGGAACGAAATGATAATTTTAATTTTCTCTCTGTCTCCGCCTTTCCCAACCTATTTTGGCTTGAAATGAAGCCATAATGGTATATTTTAATTTTTTGAATTTTTTTGCTATTGTTTTGAAATTTTCAATTACGAGTCGGGTAGGAACGAAACGTAACGATATTTTTTATTTTCTCTCTTTCACCTCCTTTTCCATACTATTTTGGCTTGAAATGAAGCCATAATGGTATTTTTTAATTTTTAGAATTTTTTTTGTTATTTTTTTAATTTTCTATTACGCGTCGGGTAGGAACGAAACGGAATTATAATTTTATATTCTCTCTTTCCCGGCATTTTCCAACCTATTTTGGCTTGAAATGAAACCATAATGGTATTTTCCAATTTTTTGAATTTTTTTGATATTTTTTTGTAATTTTCTATTACGCGTCGGGTAGGAACGAAACAGAAGGATAATTTTATATTCTGTCTTTCTCAGCATTTTCCAACCTATTTTGACTTGAAATGAAGCCATAATGGTATTTTTTAATTTTTTTAATTTTTTTGCTGTTTTTTTGGAATTTTCTATTACACGTCAGGTAGAAACGAAACAGAATTATAATTTTATATTCTCTCTTTCCCGGCATTTTTCAACCTATTTTGGGTTGAAATGAAGCCATAATGGTATTTTTCGGTTTTTTGAATTTTTTTGTTATTTTTTTGAATTTTCAATTTAACGTCGGGTTGGAACGGAACGGAATGATAATTTTTATTTTCTCTCTTTCTCGGCCTTTTCAAACCTATTTTGGCTTCAAATGAAGCCATAATGGTATTTTTTAATTTTTAAAATTTTTTTTGCTATTTTTTTGGAATTTTCTATTACGCGTCGGTTAGGAACGAAAGGGAATGATAATTTTATATTCTCTCTTTCCCGGCATTTTCCAACCTATTTTGGCTTGAAATGAATCCATAATGGTATTTTCCAATTTTTTGAATTTTTTTGATATTTTTTTGTAATTTTCTATTACGCGTCGGGTAGGAACGAAACAGAAGGATAATTTTATATTCTGTCTTTCTCAGCATTTTTCAACCTATTTTGGCTTGAAATGAAGCCATAATGGTATTTTTCAGTTTTTTGAATTTTTTTGTTATTTTTTTTGAATTTTCTATTTCGCGTCGGGTTGGAACGGAACGGAATGATAATTTTTATTTTCTCTCTTTCTCGGCCTTTTCAAACCTATTTTGGCTTCAAATGAAGCCATAATGGTATTTTTTAATTTTTAAAATTTTTTTTGCTATTTTTTTAGAATTTTCTATTACGCGTCGGTTAAGAACGAAAGGGAATGATAATTTTATATTCTCTCTTTCCCGGCATTTTCCAACCTATTTTGGCTTGAAATGAAGCCTTAATGGTATTTTTCAGTTTTTTGAATTTTTTTCTATTTTTTTGGAATTTTCTATTATGCATTGGGTAGGAACGGAACTGAACGATAATTTTTATTTTCTCTCTTTCTCGGCTTTTTCCAACCTTTTTTGGCTTGAAATGAAGCCATAATGGTAATTTATTGATTTTCAGAATTTTTTTTGCTATTTTTTGGGAATTTTCTATTACGCGTCAGGTAGGAACGAAACGGAATGATAATTTTATATTCTCTCTTTCCCGGCATTTTCCAACCTAGTTTGGCTTGAAATGAAGCCATAATGGTATTTTTCAATTTTTTGAATTTTTTTGCTATGTTTTTGGAATTTTCTATTACACATCGAGTAGGAACGGAACGAAATGATAATTTTAATTTTCTCTCTGTCTCCGCCTTTCCCAACCTATTTTGGTTTGAAATGAAGCCATAATGGTATATTTTAATTTTTTGAATTTTTTTGCTATTGTTTTGAAATTTTCAATTATGAGTCGGGTAGGAACGAAACTTAACGATATTTTTTATTTTCTCTCTTTCACCTCCTTTTCCATACTATTTTGGCTTGAAATGAAGACATAATGGTATTTTTTAATTTTTAGAATTTTTTTTGTTATTTTTTTAATTTTCTATTAAGCGTCGGGTAGGAACGAAACGGAATGATAATTTTATATTCTCTCTTTCCCGGCATTTTCCAACCTAGTTTGGCTTGAAATGAAGCCAAAATGGTATTTTTCAATTTTTTGAATTTTTTTGCTATGTTTTTGGAATTTTCTATTACACATCGAGTGGGAACGGAACGAAATGATAATTTTAATTTTCTCTCTGTCTCCGCCTTTCCCAACCTATTTTGGTTTGAAATGAAGCCATAATGGTATATTTTAATTTTTTGAATTTTTTTGCTATTGTTTTGAAATTTTCAATTATGAGTCGGGTAGGAACGAAACTTAACGATATTTTTTATTTTCTCTCTTTCACCTCCTTTTCCATGCTATTTTGGCTTGAAATGAAGCCATAATGGTATTTTTTAATTTTTAGATTTTTTTTTGTTATTTTTTTAATTTTCTATTACGCGTCGGGTAGGAACGAAACGGAATGATAATTTTATATTCTCTCTTTCCCGGCATTTTCCAACCTAGTTTGGCTTGAAATGAAGCCAAAATGGTATTTTTCAATTTTTTGAATTTTTTTGCTATGTTTTTGGAATTTTCTATTACACATCGAGTGGGAACGGAACGAAATGATAATTTTAATTTTCTCTCTGTCTCCGCCTTTCCCAACCTATTTTGGCTTGAAATGAAGCCATAATGGTATATTTTAATTTTTTGAATTTTTTTGCTATTGTTTTGAAATTTTCAATTACGAGTCGGGTAGGAACGAAACGTAACGATATTTTTTATTTTCTCTCTTTCACCTCCTTTTCCATACTATTTTGGCTTGAAATGAAGCCATAATGGTATTTTTTAATTTTTAGAATTTTTTTTGTTATTTTTTTAATTTTCTATTACGCGTCGGGTAGGAACGAAACGGAATTATAATTTTATATTCTCTCTTTCCCGGCATTTTCCAACCTATTTTGGCATGAAAAGAAACCATAATGGTATTTTCCAATTTTTTGAATTTTTTTGATATTTTTTTGTAATTTTCTATTACGCGTCGGGTAGGAACGAAACAGAAGGATAATTTTATATTCTGTCTTTCTCAGCATTTTCCAACCTATTTTGGCTCGAAATGAAGCCATAATGGTATTTTTTAATTTTTTTAATTTTTTTGCTGTTTTTTTGGAATTTCTATTACACGTCAGGTAGAAACGAAACAGAATTATAATTTTATATTCTCTCTTTCCCGGCATTTTTCAACCTATTTTGGCTTGAAATGTAGCCATAATGGTATTTTTCGGTTTTTTGAATTTTTTTGTTATTTTTTTTGAATTTTCAATTTCGCGTCGGGTTGGAACGGAACGGAATGATAATTTTTATTTTCTCTCTTTCTCGGCCTTTTCAAACCTATTTTGGCTTCAAATGAAGCCATAATGGTATTTTTTAATTTTTAAAATTTTTTTTTCTATTTTTTTGGAATTTTCTATTACGCGTCGGTTAGGAACGAAAGGGAATGATAATTTTATATTCTCTCTTTCCCGGCATTTTCCAACCTATTTTGGCTTGAAATGAAGCCTTAATGGTATTTTTCAATTTTTTGAATTTTTTTCTATTTTTTTGGAATTTTCTATTATGCATTGGGTAGTAACGGAACTGAACGATAATTTTTATTTTCTCTCTTTCTCGGCTTTTTCCAACCTTTTTTGGCTTGAAATGAAGCCATAATGGTAATTTTTTGATTTTCAGAATTTTTTTTGCTATTTTTTGGGAATTTTCTATTACGCGTCAGGTAGGAACGAAACGGAATGATAATTTTATATTCTCTCTTTCCGGGCATTTTCCAACCTAGTTTGGCTTGAAATGAAGCCATAATGGTATTTTTCAATTTTTTGAATTTTTTTGCTATGTTTTTGGAATTTTCTATTACACATCGAGTAGGAACGGAACGAAATGATAATTTTAATTTTCTCTCTGTCTCCGCCTTTCCCAACCTATTTTGGCTTGAAATGAAGCCATAATGGTATATTTTAATTTTTTGAATTTTTTTGCTATTGTTTTGAAATTTTCAATTATGAGTCGGGTAGGAACGAAACTTAACGATATTTTTTATTTTCTCTCTTTCACCTCCTTTTCCATACTATTTTGGCTTGAAATGAAGCCATAATGGTATTTTTTAATTTTTAGAATTTTTTTTGTTATTTTTTTAATTTTCTATTACGCGTCGGGTAGGAACGAAACGGAATGATAATTTTATATTCTCTCTTTCCCGGCATTTTCCAACCTAGTTTGGCTTGAAATGAAGCCAAAATGGTATTTTTCAATTTTTTGAATTTTTTTGCTATGTTTTTGGAATTTTCTATTACTCATCGAGTGGGAACGGAACGAAATGATAATTTTAATTTTCTGAGGTCTCCGCCTTTCCCAACCTATTTTGGCTTGAAATGAAGCCATAATGGTATATTTTAATTTTTTGAATTTTTTTGCTATTGTTTTGAAATTTTCAATTACGAGTCGGGTAGGAACGAAACGTAACGATATTTTTTATTTTCTCTCTTTCACCTCCTGTTCCATACTATTTTGGCTTGAAATGAAGCCATAATGGTATTTTTTAATTTTTAGAATTTTTTTTGTTATTTTTTTAATTTTCTATTACGCGTCGGGTAGGAACGAAACGGAATTATAATTTTATATTCTCTCTTTCGCATTTTCCAACCTATTTTGGCATGAAAAGAAACCATAATGGTATTTTCCAATTTTTTGAATTTTTTTGATATTTTTTTGTAATTTTCTATTACGCGTCGGGTAGGAACGAAACAGAAGGATAATTTTATATTCTGTCTTTCTCAGCATTTTCCAACCTATTTTGGCTCGAAATGAAGCCATAATGGTATTTTTTAATTTTTTGAATTTTTTTGCTGTTTTTTTGGAATTTTCTATTACACGTCAGGTAGAAACGAAACAGAATTATAATTTTATATTCTCTCTTTCCCGGCATTTTTCAACCTATTTTGGCTTGAAATGAAGCCATAATGGTATTTTTCGGTTTTTTGAATTTTTTTGTTATTTTTTTTGAATTTTCAATTTCGCGTCGGGTTGGAACGGAACGGAATGATAATTTTTATTTTCTCTCTTTCTCGGCCTTTTCAAACCTATTTTGGCTTCAAATGAAGCCATAATGGTATTTTTTAATTTTTAAAATTTTTTTTTCTATTTTTTTGGAATTTTCTATTACGCGTCGGTTAGGAACGAAAGGGAATGATAATTTTATATTCTCTCTTTCCCGGCATTTTCCAACCTATTTTGGCTTGAAATGACGCCTTAATGGTATTTTTCAATTTTTTGAATTTTTTTCTATTTTTTTGGAATTTTCTATTATGCATTGGGTAGGAACGGAACTGAACGATAATTTTTATTTTCTCTCTTTCTCGGCTTTTTCCAACCTTTTTTGGCTTGAAATGAAGCCATAATGGTAATTTTTTGATTTTCAGAATTTTTTTTGCTATTTTTTGTGAATTTTCTATTACGCGTCAGGTAGGAACGAAACGGAATGATAATTTTATATTATCTCTTTCCCGGCATTTTCAAAACTAGTTTGACTTGAAATGAAGCCATAATGGTATTTTTCAATTTTTTGAATTTTTTGGCTATGTTTTTGGAATTTTCTATTACACATCGAGTAGGAACGGAACGAAATGATAATTTTAATTTTCTCTCTGTCTCCGCCTTTCCCAACCTATTTTGGTTTGAAATGAAGCCATAATGGTATATTTTAATTTTTTGAATTTTTTTGCTATTGTTTTGAAATTTTCAATTATGAGTCGGGTAGGAACGAAACTTAACGATATTTTTTATTTTCTCTCTTTCACCTCCTTTTCCATACTATTTTGGCTTGAAATGAAGCCATAATGGTATTTTTTAATTTTTAGAATTTTTTTTGTTATTTTTTTAATTTTCTATTACGCGTCGGGTAGGAACGAAACGGAATGATAATTTTATATTCTCTCTTTCCCGGCATTTTCCAACCTAGTTTGGCTTGAAATGAAGCCAAAATGGTATTTTTCAATTTTTTGAATTTTTTTGCTATGTTTTTGGAATTTTCTATTACACATCGAGTGGGAACGGAACGAAATGATAATTTTAATTTTCTCTCTGTCTCCGCCTTTCCCAACTATTTTGGCTTGAAATGAAGCCATAATGGTATATTTTAATTTTTTGAATTTTTTTGCTATTGTTTTGAAATTTTCAATTACGAGTCGGGTAGGAACGAAACGTAACGATATTTTTTATTTTCTCTCTTTCACCTCCTTTTCCATACTATTTTGGCTTGAAATGAAGACATAATGGTATTTTTTAATTTTTAGAATTTTTTTTGTTATTTTTTTAATTTTCTATTACGCGTCGGGTAGGAACGAAACGGAATTATAATTTTATATTCTCTCTTTCCCGGCATTTTCCAACCTATTTTGGCATGAAAAGAAACCATAATGGTATTTTCCAATTTTTTGAATTTTTTTGATATTTTTTTGTAATTTTCTATTACGCGTCGGGTAGGAACGAAACAGAAGGATAATTTTATATTCTGTCTTTCTCAGCATTTTCCAACCTATTTTGGCTCGAAATGAAGCCATAATGGTATTTTTTAATTTTTGAATTTTTTTGCTGTTTTTTTGGAATTTTCTATTACACGTCAGGTAGAAACGAAACAGAATTATAATTTTATATTCTCTCTTTCCCGGCATTTTTCAACCTATTTTGGCTTGAAATGTAGCCATAATGGTATTTTTCGGTTTTTTGAATTTTTTTGTTTTTTTTTTTGAATTTTCAATTTCGCGTCGGGTTGGAACGGAACGGAATGATAATTTTTATTTTCTCTCTTTCTCGGCCTTTTCAAACCTATTTTGGCTTCAAATGAAGCCATAATGGTATTTTTTAATTTTTAAAATTTTTTTTTCTATTTTTTTGGAATTTTCTATTACGCGTCGGTTAGGAACGAAAGGGAATGATAATTTTATATTCTCTCTTTCCCGGCATTTTCCAACCTATTTTGGCTTGAAATGAAGCCTTAATGGTATTTTTCAATTTTTTGAATTTTTTTCTATTTTTTTGGAATTTTCTATTATGCATTGGGTAGTAACGGAACTGAACGATAATTTTTATTTTCTCTCTTTCTCGGCTTTTTCCAACCTTTTTTGGCTTTAAATGAAGCCATAATGGTAATTTTTTGATTTTCAGAATTTTTTTTGCTATTTTTTGGGAATTTTCTATTACGCCGCAGGTAGGAAAGAAACGGAATGATAATTTTATATTCTCTCTTTCCCGGCATTTTCCAACCTAGTTTGGCTTGAAATGAAGCCATAATGGTATTTTTCAATTTTTTGAATTTTTTTGCTATGTTTTTCGAATTTTCTATTACACATCGAGTAGGAACGGAACGAAATGATAATTTTAATTTTCTCTCTGTCTCCGCCTTTCCCAACCTATTTTGGCTTGAAATCAAGCCATAATGGTATATTTTAATTTTTTGAATTTTTTTGCTATTGTTTTGAAATTTTCAATTACGAGTCGGGTAGGAACGAAACGTAACGATATTTTTTATTTTCTCTCTTTCACCTCCTTTTCCATACTATTTTGGCTTGAAATGAAGCCATAATGGTATTTTTTAATTTTTAGAATTTTTTTTGTTATTTTTTTAATTTTCTATTACGCGTCGGGTAGGAACGAAACGGAATTATAATTTTATATTCTCTCTTTCCCGGCATTTTCCAACCTATTTTGGCTTGAAATGAAACCATAATGGTATTTTCCAATTTTTTGAATTTTTTTGATATTTTTTTGTAATTTTCTATTACGCGTCGGGTAGGAACGAAACAGAAGGATAATTTTATATTCTGTCTTTCTCAGCATTTTCCAACCTATTTTGACTTGAAATGAAGCCATAATGGTATTTTTTAATTTTTTTAATTTTTTTGCTGTTTTTTTGGAATTTTCTATTACACGTCAGGTAGAAACGAAACAGAATTATAATTTTATATTCTCTCTTTCCCGGCATTTTTCAACCTATTTTGGCTTGAAATGAAGTCATAATGGTATTTTTCGGTTTTTTGAATTTTTTTGTTATTTTTTTTGAATTTTCAATTTCGCGTCGGGTTGGAACGGAACGGAATGATAATTTTTATTTTCTCTCTTTCTCGGCCTTTTCAAACCTATTTTGGCTTCAAATGAAGCCATAATGGTATTTTTTAATTTGTAAAATTTTTTTTGCTATTTTTTTGGAATTTTCTATTACGCGTCGGTTAGGAACGAAAGGGAATGATAATTTTATATTCTCTCTTTCCCGGCATTTTCCAACCTATTTTGGCTTGAAATGAAACCATAATGGTATTTTCCAATTTTTTGAATTTTTTTGATATTTTTTTGTAATTTTCTATTACGCGTCGGGTAGGAACGAAACAGAAGGATAATTTTATATTCTGTCTTTCTCAGCATTTGTCAACCTATTTTGGCTTGAAATGAAGCCATAATGGTATTTTTCAGTTTTTTGAATTTTTTTGTTATTTTTTTTGAATTTTCTATTTCGCGACGGGTTGGAACGGAACGGAATGATAATTTTTATTTTCTCTCTTTCTCGGCCTTTTCAAACCTATTTTGGCTTCAAATGAAGCCATAATGGTATTTTTTAATTTTTAAAATTTTTTTTGCTATTTTTTTAGAATTTTCTATTACGCGTCGGTTAAGAACGAAAGGGAATGATAATTTTATATTCTCTCTTTCCCGGCATTTTCCAACCTATTTTGGCTTGAAATGAAGCCATAATGGTATTTTTCAATTTTTTGAATTTTTTTCTATTTTTTTGGAATTTTCTATTATGCATTGGGTAGGAACGGAACTGAACGATAATTTTTATTTTCTCTCTTTCTCGGCTTTTTCCAACCTTTTTTGGCTTGAAATGAAGCCATAATGGTAATTTTTTGATTTTCAGAATTTTTTTTGCTATTTTTTGGGAATTTTCTATTACGCGTCAGGTAGGAACGAAACGGAATGATAATTTTATATTCTCTCTTTCCCGGCATTTTCCAACCTAGTTTGGCTTGAAATGAAGCCATAATGGTATTTTTCAATTTTTTGAATTTTTTTGCTATGTTTTTGGAATTTTCTATTACACATCGAGTAGGAACGGAACGAAATGATAATTTTAATTTTCTCTCTGTCTCCGCCTTTCCCAACCTATTTTGGCTTGAAATGAAGCCATAATGGTATATTTTAATTTTTTGAATTTTTTTGCTATTGTTTTGAAATTTTCAATTATGAGTCGGGTAGGAACGAAACTTAACGATATTTTTTATTTTCTCTCTTTCACCTCCTTTTCCATACTATTTTGGCTTGAAATGAAGCCATAATGGTATTTTTTAATTTTTAGAATTTTTTTTGTTATTTTTTTAATTTTCTATTACGCGTCGGGTAGGAACGAAACGGAATGATAATTTTATATTCTCTCTTTCCCGGCATTTTCCAACCTAGTTTGGCTTGAAATGAAGCCAAAATGGTATTTTTCAATTTTTTGAATTTTTTTGCTATGTTTTTGGAATTTTCTATTACTCATCGAGTGGGAACGGAACGAAATGATAATTTTAATTTTCTGAGGTCTCCGCCTTTCCCAACCTATTTTGGCTTGAAATGAAGCCATAATGGTATATTTTAATTTTTTGAATTTTTTTGCTATTGTTTTGAAATTTTCAATTACGAGTCGGGTAGGAACGAAACGTAACGATATTTTTTATTTTCTCTCTTTCACCTCCTTTTCCATACTATTTTGGCTTGAAATGAAGCCATAATGGTATTTTTTAATTTTTAGAATTTTTTTTGTTATTTTTTAAATTTTCTATTACGCGTCGGGTAGGAACGAAACGAAATTATAATTTTATATTCTCTCTTTCCCGGCATTTTCCAACCTATTTTGGCATGAAAAGAAACCATAATGGTATTTTCCAATTTTTTGAATTTTTTTGATATTTTTTTGTAATTTTCTATTACGCGTCGGGTAGGAACGAAACAGAAGGATAATTTTATATTCTGTCTTTCTCAGCATTTTCCAACCTATTTTGGCCCGAAATGAAGCCATAATGGTATTTTTTAATTTTTTGAATTTTTTTGCTGTTTTTTTGGAATTTTCTATTACACGTCAGGTAGAAACGAAACAGAATTATAATTTTATATTCTCTCTTTCCCGGCATTTTTCAACCTATTTTGGCTTGAAATGAAGCCATAATGGTATTTTTCGGTTTTTTGAATTTTTTTGTTATTTTTTTTGAATTTTCAATTTCGCGTCGGGTTGGAACGGAACGGAATGATAATTTTTATTTTCTCTCTTTCTCGGCCTTTTCAAACCTATTTTGGCTTCAAATGAAGCCATAATGGTATTTTTTAATTTTTAAAATTTTTTTTTCTATTTTTTTGGAATTTTCTATTACGCGTCGGTTAGGAACAAAAGGGAATGATAATTTTATATTCTCTCTTTCCCGGCATTTTCCAACCTATTTTGGCTTGAAATGACGCCTTAATGGTATTTTTCAATTTTTTGAATTTTTTTCTATTTTTTTGGAATTTTCTATTATGCATTGGGTAGGAACGGAACTGAACGATAATTTTTATTTTCTCTCTTTCTCGGCTTTTTCCAACCTTTTTTGGCTTGAAATGAAGCCATAATGGTAATTTTTTGATTTTCAGAATTTTTTTTGCTATTTTTTGGGAATTTTCTATTACGCGTCAGGTAGGAACGAAACAGAATGATAATTTTATATTCTCTCTTTCCCGGCATTTTCAAACCTAGTTTGGCTTGAAATGAAGCCATAATGGTATTTTTCAATTTTTTGAATTTTTTGGCTATGTTTTTGGAATTTTCTATTACACATCGAGTAGGAACGGAACGAAATGATAATTTTAATTTTCTCTCTGTCTCCGCCTTTCCCAACCTATTTTGGTTTGAAATGAAGCCATAATGGTATATTTTAATTTTTTGAATTTTTTTGCTATTGTTTTGAAATTTTCAATTATGAGTCGGGTAGGAACGAAACTTAACGATATTTTTTATTTTCTCTCTTTCACCTCCTTTTCCATACTATTTTGGCTTGAAATGAAGCCATAATGGTATTTTTTAATTTTTAGAATTTTTTTTGTTATTTTTTTAATTTTCTATTACGCGTCGGGTAGGAACGAAACGGAATGATAATTTTATATTCTCTCTTTCCCGGCATTTTCCAACCTAGTTTGGCTTGAAATGAAGCCAAAATGGTATTTTTCAATTTTTTGAATTTTTTTGCTATGTTTTTGGAATTTTCTATTACACATCGAGTGGGAATGGAACGAAATGATAATTTTAATTTTCTCTCTGTCTCCGCCTTTCCCAACCTATTTTGGCTTGAAATGAAGCCATAATGGTATATTTTAATTTTTTGAATTTTTTTGCTATTGTTTTGAAATTTTCAATTACGAGTCGGGTAGGAACGAAACGTAACGATATTTTTTATTTTCTCTCTTTCACCTCCTTTTCCATACTATTTTGGCTTGAAATGAAGCCATAATGGTATTTTTTAATTTTTATAATTTTTTTTGTTATTTTTTTAATTTTCTATTACGCGTCGGGTAGGAACGAAACGGAATTATAATTTTATATTCTCTCTTTCCCGGCATTTTCCAACCTATTTTGGCATGAAAAGAAACCATAATGGTATTTTCCAATTTTTTGAATTTTTTTGATATTTTTTTGTAATTTTCTATTACGCGTCGGGTAGGAACGAAACAGAAGGATAATTTTATATTCTGTCTTTCTCAGCATTTTCCAACCTATTTTGGCTCGAAATGAAGCCATAATGGTATTTTTTAATTTTTTGAATTTTTTTGCTGTTTTTTTGGAATTTTCTATTACACGTCAGGTAGAAACGAAACAGAATTATAATTTTATATTCTCTCTTTCCCGGCATTTTTCAACCTATTTTGGCTTGAAATGTAGCCATAATGGTATTTTTCGGTTTTTTGAATTTTTTTGTTATTTTTTTTGAATTTTCAATTTCGCGTCGGGTTGGAACGGAACGGAATGATAATTTTTATTTTCTCTCTTTCTCGGCCTTTTCAAACCTATTTTGGCTTCAAATGAAGCCATAATGGTATTTTTTAATTTTTAAAATTTTTTTTTCTATTTTTTTGGAATTTTCTATTACGCGTCGGTTAGGAACGAAAGGGAATGATAATTTTATATTCTCTCTTTCCCGGCATTTTCCAACCTATTTTCGCTTGAAATGAAGCCTTAATGGTATTTTTCAATTTTTTGAATTTTTTTCTATTTTTTTGGAATTTTCTATTATGCATTGGGTAGTAACGGAACTGAACGATAATTTTTATTTTCTCTCTTTCCCGGCTTTTTCCAACCTTTTTTGGCTTGAAATGAAGCCATAATGGTAATTTTTTGATTTTCAGAATTTTTTTTGCTATTTTTTGGGAATTTTCTATTACGCGTCAGGTAGGAACGAAACGGAATGATAATTTTATATTCTCTCTTTCCCGGCATTTTCCAACCTAGTTTGGCTTGAAATGAAGCCATAATGGTATTTTTCAATTTTTTGAATTTTTTTGCTATGTTTTTGGAATTTTCTATTACACATCGAGTAGGAACGGAACGAAATGATAATTTTAATTTTCTCTCTGTCTCCGCCTTTCCCAACCTATTTTGGCTTGAAATGAAGCCATAATGGTATATTTTAATTTTTTGAATTTTTTTGCTATTGTTTTGAAATTTTCAATTACGAGTCGGGTAGGAACGAAACGTAACGATATTTTTTATTTTCTCTCTTTCACCTCCTCTTCCATACTATTTTGGCTTGAAATGAAGCCATAATGGTATTTTTTAATTTTTAGAATTTTTTTTGTTATTTTTTTAATTTTCTATTACGCGTCGGGTAGGAACGAAACGGAATTATAATTTTATATTCTCTCTTTCCCGGCATTTTCCAACCTATTTTGGCATGAAAAGAAACCATAATGGTATTTTCCAATTTTTTGAATTTTTTTGATATTTTTTTGTAATTTTCTATTACGCGTCGGGTAGGAACGAAACAGAAGGATAATTTTATATTCTGTCTTTCTCAGCATTTTCCAACCTATTTTGGCTCGAAATGAAGCCATAATGGTATTTTTTAATTTTTTGAATTTTTTTGCTGTTTTTTTGGAATTTTTTGTTACACGTCAGGTAGAAACGAAACAGAATTATAATTTTATATTCTCTCTTTCCCGGCATTTTTCAACCTATTTTGGCTTGAAATGTAGCCATAATGGTATTTTTCGGTTTTTTGAATTTTTTTGTTATTTTTTTTGAATTTTCAATTTCGCGTCGGGTTGGAACGGAACGGAATGATAATTTTTATTTTCTCTCTTTCTCGGCCTTTTCAAACCTATTTTGGCTTCAAATGAAGCCATAATGGTATTTTTTAATTTTTAAAATTTTTTTTTCTATTTTTTTGGAATTTTCTATTACGCGTCGGTTAGGAACGAAAGGGAATGATAATTTTATATTCTCTCTTTCCCGGCATTTTCCAACCTATTTTGGCTTGAAATGAAGCCTTAATGGTATTTTTCAATTTTTTGAATTTTTTTCTATTTTTTTGGAATTTTCTATTATGCATTGGGTAGTAACGGAACTGAACGATAATTTTTATTTTCTCTCTTTCTCGGCTTTTTCCAACCTTTTTTGGCTTGAAATGAAGCCATAATGGTAATTTTTTGATTTTCAGAATTTTTTTTGCTATTTTTTGGGAATTTTCTATTACGCGTCAGGTAGGAACGAAACGGAATGATAATTTTATATTCTCTCTTTCCCGGCATTTTCCAACCTAGTTTGGCTTGAAATGAAGCCATAATGGTATTTTTCAATTTTTTGAATTTTTTTGCTATGTTTTTGGAATTTTCTATTACACATCGAGTAGGAACGGAACGAAATGATAATTTTAATTTTCTCTCTGTCTCCGCCTTTCCCAACCTATTTTGGCTTGAAATGAAGCCATAATGGTATATTTTAATTTTTTGAATTTTTTTGCTATTGTTTTGAAATTTTCAATTACGAGTCGGGTAGGAACGAAACGAAACGATATTTTTTATTTTCTCTCTTTCACCTCCTTTTCCATACTATTTTGGCTTGAAATGAAGCCATAATTGTATTTTTTAATTTTTAGAATTTTTTTGGTTATTTTTTTAATTTTCTATTACGCGTCGGGTAGGAACGAAACGGAATTATAATTTTATATTCTCTCTTTCCCGGCATTTTCCAACCTATTTTGGCTTGAAATGAAACCATAATGGTATTTTCCAATTTTTTGAATTTTTTTGATATTTTTTTGTAATTTTCTATTACGCGTCGGGTAGGAACGAAACAGAAGGATAATTTTATATTCTGTCTTTCTCAGCATTTTCCAACCTATTTTGGCTTGAAATGAAGCCATAATGGTATTTTTTAATTTTTTTAATTTTTTTGCTGTTTTTTTGGAATTTTCTATTACACGTCAGGTAGAAACGAAACAGAATTATAATTTTATATTCTCTCTTTCCCGGCATTTTTCAACCTATTTTGGCTTGAAATGAAGCCATAATGGTATTTTTCGGTTTTTTGAATTTTTTTGTTATTTTTTTTGAATTTTCAATTTCGCGTCGGGTTGGAACGGAACGGAATGATAATTTTTATTTTCTCTCTTTCTCGGCCTTTTCAAACCTATTTTGGCTTCAAATGAAGCCATAATGGTATTTTTTAATTTTTAAAATTTTTTTTGCTATTTTTTTAGAATTTTCTATTACGCGTCGGTTAAGAACGAAAGGGAATGATAATTTTATATTCTCTCTTTCCCGGCATTTTCCAACCTATTTTGGCTTGAAATGAAGCCTTAATGGTATTTTTCAATTTTTTGAATTTTTTTCAATTTTTTTGGAATTTTCTATTATGCATTGGGTAGGAACGGAACTGAACGATAATTTTTATTTTCTCTCTTTCTCGGCTTTTCCAACCTTTTTTGGCTTGAAATGAAGCCATAATGGTAATTTTTTGATTTTCAGAATTTTTTTTGCTATTTTTTGGGAATTTTCTATTACGCGTCAGGTAGGAACGAAACGGAATGATAATTTTATATTCTCTCTTTCCCGGCATTTTCCAACCAAGTTTGGCTTGAAATGAAGCCATAATGGTATTTTTCAATTTTTTGAATTTTTTTGATATTTTTTTGTAATTTTCTATTACGCGTCGGGTAGGAACGAAACAGAAGGATAATTTTATATTCTGTCTTTCTCAGCATTTTCCAACCTATTTTGACTTGAAATGAAGCCATAATGGTATTTTTTAATTTTTTTAATTTTTTTGCTGTTTTTTTGGAATTTTCTATTACACGTCAGGTAGAAACGAACCAGAATTATAATTTTATATTCTCTCTTTCCCGGCATTTTTCAACCTATTTTGGCTTGAAATGAAGTCATAATGGTATTTTTCGGTTTTTTGAATTTTTTTGTTATTTTTTTTGAATTTTCAATTTCGCGTCGGGTTGGAACGGAACGGAATGATAATTTTTATTTTCTCTCTTTCTCGGCCTTTTCAAACCTATTTTGGCTTCAAATGAAGCCATAATGGTATTTTTTAATTTGTAAAATTTTTTTTGCTATTTTTTTGGAATTTTCTATTACGCGTCGGTTAGGAACGAAAGGGAATGATAATTTTATATTCTCTCTTTCCCGGCATTTTCCAACCTATTTTGGCTTGAAATGAAACCATAATGGTATTTTCCAATTTTTTGAATTTTTTTGATATTTTTTTGTAATTTTCTATTACGCGTCGGGTAGGAACGAAACAGAAAGATAATTTTATATTCTGTCTTTCTCAGCATTTTTCAACCTATTTTGGCTTGAAATGAAGCCATAATGGTATTTTTCAGTTTTTTGAATTTTTTTGTTATTTTTTTTGAATTTTCTATTTCGCGACGGGTTGGAACGGAACGGAATGATAATTTTTATTTTCTCTCTTTCTCGGCCTTTTCAAACCTATTTTGGCTTCAAATGAAGCCATAATGGTATTTTTTAATTTTTAAAATTTTTTTTGCTATTTTTTTAGAATTTTCTATTACGCGTCGGTTAAGAACGAAAGGGAATGATAATTTTATATTCTCTCTTTCCCGGCATTTTCCAACCTATTTTGGCTTGAAATGAAGCCATAATGGTATTTTTCAATTTTTTGAATTTTTTTCTATTTTTTTGGAATTTTCTATTATGCATTGGGTAGGAACGGAACTGAACGATAATTTTTATTTTCTCTCTTTCTCGGCTTTTTCCAACCTTTTTTGGCTTGAAATGAAGCCATAATGGTAATTTTTTGATTTTCAGAATTTTTTTTGCTATTTTTTGGGAATTTTCTATTACGCGTCAGGTAGGAACGAAACGGAATGATAATTTTATATTCTCTCTTTCCCGGCATTTTCCAACCTAGTTTGGCTTGAAATGAAGCCATAATGGTATTTTTCAATTTTTTGAATTTTTTTGCTATGTTTTTGGAATTTTCTATTACACATCGAGTAGGAACGGAACGAAATGATAATTTTAATTTTCTCTCTGTCTCCGCCTTTCCCAACCTATTTTGGCTTGAAATGAAGCCATAATGGTATATTTTAATTTTTTGAATTTTTTTGCTATTGTTTTGAAATTTTCAATTACGAGTCGGGTAGGAACGAAACTTAACGATATTTTTTATTTTCTCTCTTTCACCTCCTTTTCCACACTATTTTGGCTTGAAATGAAGCCATAATGGTATTTTTTAATTTTTAGAATTTTTTTTGTTATTTTTTTAATTTTCTATTACGCGTCGGGTAGGAACGAAACGGAATGATAATTTTATATTCTCTCTTTCCCGGCATTTTCCAACCTAGTTTGGCTTGAAATGAAGCCAAAATGGTATTTTTCAATTTTTTGAATTTTTTTGCTATGTTTTTGGAATTTTCTATTACTCATCGAGTGGGAACGGAACGAAATGATAATTTTAATTTTCTGAGGTCTCCGCCTTTCCCAACCTATTTTGGCTTGAAATGAAGCCATAATGGTATATTTTAATTTTTTGAATTTTTTTGCTATTGTTTTGAAATTTTCAATTACGAGTCGGGTAGGAACGAAACGTAACGATATTTTTTATTTTCTCTCTTTCACCTCCTTTTCCATACTATTTTGGCTTGAAATGAAGCCATAATGGTATTTTTTAATTTTTAGAATTTTTTTTGTTATTTTTTTAATTTTCTATTACGCGTCGGGTAGGAACGAAACGGAATTATAATTTTATATTCTCTCTTTCCCGGCATTTTCCAACCTATTTTGGCATGAAAAGAAACCATAATGGTATTTTCCAATTTTTTGATATTTTTTTGTAATTTTCTATTACGCGTCGGGTAGGAACGAAACAGAAGGATAATTTTATATTCTGTCTTTCTCAGCATTTTCCAACCTATTTTGGCTCGAAATGAAGCCATAATGGTATTTTTTAATTTTTTGAATTTTTTTGCTGTTTTTTTGGAATTTTCTATTACACGTCAGGTAGAAACGAAACAGAATTATAATTTTATATTCTCTCTTTCCCGGCATTTTTCAACCTATTTTGGCTTGAAATGAAGCCATAATGGTATTTTTCGGTTTTTTGAATTTTTTTGTTATTTTTTTTGAATTTTCAATTTCGCGTCGGGTTGGAACGGAACGGAATGATAATTTTTATTTTCTCTCTTTCTCGGCCTTTTCAAACCTATTTTGGCTTCAAATGAAGCCATAATGGTATTTTTTAATTTTTAAAATTTTTATTTCTATTTTTTTGGAATTTTCTATTACGCGTCGGTTAGGAACGAAAGGGAATGATAATTTTATATTCTCTCTTTCCCGGCATTTTCCAACCTATTTTGGCTTGAAATGACGCCTTAATGGTATTTTTCAATTTTTTGAATTTTTTTCTATTTTTTTGGAATTTTCTATTATGCATTGGGTAGGAACGGAACTGAATGATAATTTTTATTTTCTCTCTTTCTCGGCTTTTTCCAGCCTTTTTTGGCTTGAAATGAAGCCATAATGGTAATTTTTTGATTTTCAGAATTTTTTTTGCTATTTTTTGGGAATTTTCTATTACGCGTCAGGTAGGAACGAAACGGAATGATAATTTTATATTCTCTCTTTCCCGGCATTTTCAAACCTAGTTTGGCTTGAAATGAAGCCATAATGGTATTTTTCAATTTTTTGAATTTTTTGGCTATGTTTTTGGAATTTTCTATTACACATCGAGTAGGAACGGAACGAAATGATAATTTTAATTTTCTCTCTGTCTCCGCCTTTCCCAACCTATTTTGGTTTGAAATGAAGCCATAATGGTATATTTTAATTTTTTGAATTTTTTTGCTATTGTTTTGAAATTTTCAATTATGAGTCGGGTAGGAAAGAAACTTAACGATATTTTTTATTCTCTCTTTCACCTCCTTTTCCATACTATTTTGGCTTGAAATGAAGCCATAATGGTATTTTTTAATTTTTAGAATTTTTTTTGTTATTTTTTTAATTTTCTATTACGCGTCGGGTAGGAACGAAACGGAATGATAATTTTATATTCTCTCTTTCCCGGCATTTGCCAACCTAGTTTGGCTTGAAATGAAGCCAAAATGGTATTTTTCAATTTTTTGAATTTTTTTGCTATGTTTTTGGAATTTTCTATTACACATCGAGTGGGAACGGAACGAAATGATAATTTTAATTTTCTCTCTGTCTCCGCCTTTCCCAACCTATTTTGGCTTGAAATGAAGCCATAATGGTATATTTTAATTTTTTGAATTTTTTTGCTATTGTTTTGAAATTTTCAATTACGAGTCGGGTAGGAACGAAACGTAACGATATTTTTTATTTTCTCTCTTTCACCTCCTTTTCCATACTATTTTGGCTTGAAATGAAGCCATAATGGTATTTTTTAATTTTTAGAATTTTTTTGGTTATTTTTTTAATTTTCTATTACGTGTCGGGTAGGAACGAAACGGAATTATAATTTTATATTCTCTCTTTCCCGGCATTTTCCAACCTATTTTGGCATGAAAAGAAACCATAATGGTATTTTCAAATTTTTTGAATTTTTTTGATATTTTTTTGTAATTTTCTATTACGCGTCGGGTAGGAACGAAACAGAAGGATAATTTTATATTCTGTCTTTCTCAGCATTTTCCAACCTATTTTGGCTCGAAATAAAGCCATAATGGTATTTTTTAATTTTTTGAATTTTTTTGCTGTTTTTTTGGAATTTTCTATTACACGTCAGGTAGAAACGAAACAGAATTATAATTTTATATTCTCTCTTTCCCGGCATTTTTCAACCTATTTTGGCTTGAAATGTAGCCATAATGGTATTTTTCGGTTTTTTGAATTTTTTTGTTATTTTTTTTGAATTTTCAATTTCGCGTCGGGTTGGAACGGAACGGAATGATAATTTTTATTTTCTCTCTTTCTCGGCCTTTTCAAACCTATTTTGGCTTCAAATGAAGCCATAATGGTATTTTTTAATTTTTAAAATTTTTTTTGCTATTTTTTTAGAATTTTCTATTACGCGTCGGTTAAGAACGAAAGGGAATGATAATTTTATATTCTCTCTTTCCCGGCATTTTCCAACCTATTTTGGCTTGAAATGAAGCCTTAATGGTATTTTTCAATTTTTTGAATTTTTTTCAATTTTTTTGGAATTTTCTATTATGCATTGGGTAGGAACGGAACTGAACGATAATTTTTATTTTCTCTCTTTCTCGGCTTTTTCCAACCTTTTTTGGCTTGAAATGAAGCCATAATGGTAATTTTTTGATTTTCAGAATTTTTTTTGCTATTTTTTGGGAATTTTCTATTACGCGTCAGGTAGGAACGAAACGGAATGATAATTTTATATTCTCTCTTTCCCGGCATTTTCCAACCTAGTTTGGCTTGAAATGAAGCCATAATGGTATTTTTCAATTTTTTGAATTTTTTTGCTATGTTTTTGGAATTTTCTATTACACATCGAGTAGGAACGGAACGAAATGATAATTTTCATTTTCTCTCTGTCTCCGCCTTTCCCAACCTATTTTGGCTTGAAATGAAGCCATAATGGTATATTTTAATTTTTTGAATTTTTTTGCTATTGTTTTGAAATTTTCAATTACGAGTCGGGTAGGAACGAAACGTAACGATATTTTTTATTTTCTCTCTTTCACCTCCTTTTCCATACTATTTTGGCTTGAAATGAAGCCATAATGGTATTTTTTAATTTTTAGAATTTTTTTTGCTATTTTTTTGGAATTTTCTATTACGCGTCGGTTAGGAACGAAAGGGAATGATAATTTTATATTCTCTCTTTCCCGGCATTTTCCAACCTATTTTGGCTTGAAATGAAACCATAATGGTATTTTCCAATTTTTTGAATTTTTTTGATATTTTTTTGTAATTTTCTATTACGCGTCGGGTAGGAACGAAACAGAAGGATAATTTTATATTCTGTCTTTCTCAGCATTTTTCAACCTATTTTGGCTTGAAATGAAGCCATAATGGTATTTTTCAGTTTTTTGAATTTTTTTGATATTTTTTTGTAATTTTCTATTACGCGTCGGGTAGGAACGAAACAGAAGGATAATTTTATTTTCTCTCTTTCTCGGCCTTTTCAAACCTATTTTGGCTTCAAATGAAGCCATAATGGTATTTTTTAATTTTTAAAATTTTTTTTGCTATTTTTTTAGAATTTTCTATTACGCGTCGGTTAAGAACGAAAGGGAATGATAATTTTATATTCTCTCTTTCCCGGCATTTTCCAACCTATTTTGGCTTGAAATGAAGCCTTAATGGTATTTTTCAATTTTTTGAATTTTTTTCTATTTTTTTGGAATTTTCTATTATGCATTGGGTAGGAACGGAACTGAACGATAATTTTTATTTTCTCTCTTTCTCGGCTTTTTCCAACCTTTTTTGGTTTGAAATGAAGCCATAATGGTAATTTTTTGATTTTCAGAATTTTTTTTGCTATTTTTTGGGAATTTTCTATTACGCGTCAGGTAGGAACGAAACGGAATGATAATTTTATATTCTCTCTTTCCCGGCATTTTCCAACCTAGTTTGGCTTGAAATGAAGCCATAATGGTATTTTTCAATTTTTTGAATTTTTTTGCTATGTTTTTGGAATTTTCTATTACACATCGAGTAGGAACGGAACGAAATGATAATTTTAATTTTCTCTCTGTCTCCGCCTTTCCCAACCTATTTTGGCTTGAAATGAAGCCATAATGGTATATTTTAATTTTTTGAATTTTTTTGCTATTGTTTTGAAATTTTCAATTACGAGTCGGGTAGGAACGAAACGTAACGATATTTTTTATTTTCTCTCTTTCACCTCCTTTTCCATACTATTTTGGCTTGAAATGAAGCCATAATGGTATTTTTTAATTTTTAGAATTTTTTTTGCTATTTTTTTGGAATTTTCTATTACGCGTCGGTTAGGAACGAAAGGGAATGATAATTTTATATTCTCTCTTTCCCGGCATTTTCCAACCTATTTTGGCTTGAAATGAAACCATAATGGTATTTTCCAATTTTTTGAATTTTTTTGATATTTTTTTGTAATTTTCTATTACGCGTCGGGTAGGAACGAAACAGAAGGATAATTTTATATTCTGTCTTTCTCAGCATTTTTCAACCTATTTTGGCTTGAAATGAAGCCATAATGGTATTTTTCAGTTTTTTGAATTTTTTTGTTATTTTTTTTGAATTTTCTATTTCGCGACGGGTTGGAACGGAACGGAATGATAATTTTTATTTTCTCTCTTTCTCGGCCTTTTCAAACCTATTTTGGCTTCAAATGAAGCCATAATGGTATTTTTTAATTTTTAAAATTTTTTTTGCTATTTTTTTAGAATTTTCTATTACGCGTCGGTTAAGAACGAAAGGGAATGATAATTTTATATTCTCTCTTTCCCGGCATTTTCCAACCTATTTTGGCTTGAAATGAAGCCTTAATGGTATTTTTCAATTTTTTGAATTTTTTTCTATTTTTTTGGAATTTTCTATTATGCATTGGGTAGGAACGGAACTGAACGATAATTTTTATTTTCTCTCTTTCTCGGCTTTTTCCAACCTTTTTTGGCTTGAAATGAAGCCATAATGGTAATTTTTTGATTTTCAGAATTTTTTTTGCTATTTTTTGGGAATTTTCTATTACGCGTCAGGTAGGAACGAAACGGAATGATAATTTTATATTCTCTCTTTCCCGGCATTTTCCAACCTAGTTTGGCTTGAAATGAAGCCATAATGGTATTTTTCAATTTTTTGAATTTTTTTGCTATGTTTTTGGAATTTTCTATTACACATCGAGTAGGAACGGAACGAAATGATAATTTTAATTTTCTCTCTGTCTCCGCCTTTCCCAACCTATTTTGGCTTGAAATGAAGCCATAATGGTATATTTTAATTTTTTGAATTTTTTTGCTATTGTTTTGAAATTTTCAATTACGAGTCGGGTAGGAACGAAACGTAACGATATTTTTTATTTTCTCTCTTTCACCTCCTTTTCCATACTATTTTGGCTTGAAATGAAGCCATAATGGTATTTTTTAATTTTTAGAATTTTTTTTGCTATTTTTTTGGAATTTTCTATTACGCGTCGGTTAGGAACGAAAGGGAATGATAATTTTATATTCTCTCTTTCCCGGCATTTTCCAACCTATTTTGGCTTGAAATGAAACCATAATGGTATTTTCCAATTTTTTGAATTTTTTTGATATTTTTTTGTAATTTTCTATTACGCGTCGGGTAGGAACGAAACAGAAGGATAATTTTATATTCTGTCTTTCTCAGCATTTTTCAACCTATTTTGGCTTGAAATGAAGCCATAATGGTATTTTTCAGTTTTTTGAATTTTTTTGTTATTTTTTTTGAATTTTCTATTTCGCGACGGGTTGGAACGGAACGGAATGATAATTTTTATTTTCTCTCTTTCTCGGCCTTTTCAAACCTATTTTGGCTTCAAATGAAGCCATAATGGTATTTTTTAATTTTTAAAATTTTTTTTGCTATTTTTTTAGAATTTTCTATTACGCGTCGGTTAAGAACGAAAGGGAATGATAATTTTATATTCTCTCTTTCCCGGCATTTTCCAACCTATTTTGGCTTGAAATGAAGCCTTAATGGTATTTTTCAATTTTTTGAATTTTTTTCTATTTTTTTGGAATTTTCTATTATGCATTGGGTAGGAACGGAACTGAACGATAATTTTTATTTTCTCTCTTTCTCGGCTTTTTCCAACCTTTTTTGGCTTGAAATGAAGCCATAATGGTAATTTTTTGATTTTCAGAATTTTTTTTGCTATTTTTTGGGAATTTTCTATTACGCGTCAGGTAGGAACGAAACGGAATGATAATTTTATATTCTCTCTTTCCCGGCATTTTCCAACCTAGTTTGGCTTGAAATGAAGCCATAATGGTATTTTTCAATTTTTTGAATTTTTTTGCTATGTTTTTGGAATTTTCTATTACACATCGAGTAGGAACGGAACGAAATGATAATTTTAATTTTCTCTCTGTCTCCGCCTTTCCCAACCTATTTTGGCTTGAAATGAAGCCATAATGGTATATTTTAATTTTTTGAATTTTTTTGCTATTGTTTTGAAATTTTCAATTACGAGTCGGGTAGGAACGAAACGTAACGATATTTTTTATTTTCTCTCTTTCACCTCCTTTTCCATACTATTTTGGCTTGAAATGAAGCCATAATGGTATTTTTTAATTTTTAGAATTTTTTTTGCTATTTTTTTGGAATTTTCTATTACGCGTCGGTTAGGAACGAAAGGGAATGATAATTTTATATTCTCTCTTTCCCGGCATTTTCCAACCTATTTTGGCTTGAAATGAAACCATAATGGTATTTTCCAATTTTTTGAATTTTTTTGATATTTTTTTGTAATTTTCTATTACGCGTCGGGTAGGAACGAAACAGAAGGATAATTTTATATTCTGTCTTTCTCAGCATTTTTCAACCTATTTTGGCTTGAAATGAAGCCATAATGGTATTTTTCAGTTTTTTGAATTTTTTTGTTATTTTTTTTTAATTTTCTATTTCGCGACGGGTTGGAACGGAACGGAATGATAATTTTTATTTTCTCTCTTTCTCGGCCTTTTCAAACCTATTTTGGCTTCAAATGAAGCCATAATGGTATTTTTTAATTTTTAAAATTTTTTTTGCTATTTTTTTAGAATTTTCTATTACGCGTCGGTTAAGAACGAAAGGGAATGATAATTTTATATTCTCTCTTTCCCGGCATTTTCCAACCTATTTTGGCTTGAAATGAAGCCTTAATGGTATTTTTCAATTTTTTGAATTTTTTTCTATTTTTTTGGAATTTTCTATTATGCATTGGGTAGGAACGGAACTGAACGATAATTTTTATTTTCTCTCTTTCTCGGCTTTTTCCAACCTTTTTTGGCTTGAAATGAAGCCATAATGGTAATTTTTTGATTTTCAGAATTTTTTTTGCTATTTTTTGGGAATTTTCTATTACGCGTCAGGTAGGAACGAAACGGAATGATAATTTTATATTCTCTCTTTCCCGGCATTTTCCAACCTAGTTTGGCTTGAAATGAAGCCATAATGGTATTTTTCAATTTTTTGAATTTTTTTGCTATGTTTTTGGAATTTTCTATTACACATCGAGTAGGAACGGAACGAAATGATAATTTTAATTTTCTCTCTGTCTCCGCCTTTCCCAACCTATTTTGGCTTGAAATGAAGCCATAATGGTATATTTTAATTTTTTGAATTTTTTTGCTATTGTTTTGAAATTTTCAATTACGAGTCGGGTAGGAACGAAACGTAACGATATTTTTTATTTTCTCTCTTTCACCTCCTTTTCCATACTATTTTGGCTTGAAATGAAGCCATAATGGTATTTTTTAATTTTTAGAATTTTTTTTGCTATTTTTTTGGAATTTTCTATTACGCGTCGGTTAGGAACGAAAGGGAATGATAATTTTATATTCTCTCTTTCCCGGCATTTTCCAACCTATTTTGGCTTGAAATGAAACCATAATGGTATTTTCCAATTTTTTGAATTTTTTTGATATTTTTTTGTAATTTTCTATTACGCGTCGGGTAGGAACGAAACAGAAGGATAATTTTATATTCTGTCTTTCTCAACATTTTTCAACCTATTTTGGCTTGAAATGAAGCCATAATGGTATTTTTCAGTTTTTTGAATTTTTTTGTTATTTTTTTTGAATTTTCTATTTCGCGACGGGTTGGAACGGAACGGAATGATAATTTTTATTTTCTCTCTTTCTCGGCCTTTTCAAACCTATTTTGGCTTCAAATGAAGCCATAATGGTATTTTTTAATTTTTAAAATTTTTTTTGCTATTTTTTTATAATTTTCTATTACGCGTCGGTTAAGAACGAAAGGGAATGATAATTTTATATTCTCTCTTTCCCGGCATTTTCCAACCTATTTTGGCTTGAAATGAAGCCTTAATGGTATTTTTCAATTTTTTGAATTTTTTTCTATTTTTTTGGAATTTTCTATTATGCATTGGGTAGGAACGGAACTGAACGATAATTTTTATTTTCTCTCTTTCTCGGCTTTTTCCAACCTTTTTTGGCTTGAAATGAAGCCATAATGGTAATTTTTTGATTTTCAGAATTTTTTTTGCTATTTTTTGGGAATTTTCTATTACGCGTCAGGTAGGAACGAAACGGAATGATAATTTTATATTCTCTCTTTCCCGGCATTTTCCAACCTAGTTTGGCTTGAAATGAAGCCATAATGGTATTTTTCAATTTTTTGAATTTTTTTGCTATGTTTTTGGAATTTTCTATTACACATCGAGTAGGAACGGAACGAAATGATAATTTTAATTTTCTCTCTGTCTCCGCCTTTCCCAACCTATTTTGGCTTGAAATGAAGCCATAATGGTATATTTTAATTTTTTGAATTTTTTTGCTATTGTTTTGAAATTTTCAATTACGAGTCGGGTAGGAACGAAACGTAACGATATTTTTTATTTTCTCTCTTTCACCTCCTTTTCCATACTATTTTGGCTTGAAATGAAGCCATAATGGTATTTTTTAATTTTTAGAATTTTTTTTGTTATTTTTTTAATTTTCTATTACGCGTCGGGTAGGAACGAAACGGAATGATAATTTTATATTCTCTCTTTCCCGGCATTTTCCAACCTAGTTTGGCTTGAAATGAAGCCAAAATGGTATTTTTCAATTTTTTGAATTTTTTTGCTATGTTTTTGGAATTTTCTATTACTCATCGAGTGGGAACGGAACGAAATGATAATTTTAATTTTCTGAGGTCTCCGCCTTTCCCAACCTATTTTGGCTTGAAATGAAGCCATAATGGTATATTTTAATTTTTTGAATTTTTTTGCTATTGTTTTGAAATTTTCAATTATGAGTCGGGTAGGAACGAAACTTAACGATATTTTTTATTTTCTCTCTTTCACCTCCTTTTCCATACTATTTTGGCTTGAAATGAAGCCATAATGGTATTTTTTGATTTTTAGAATTTTTTTTGTTATTTTTTTAATTTTCTATTACGCGTCGGGTAGGAACGAAACGGAATTATAATTTTATATTCTCTCTTTCCCGGCATTTTCCAACCTATTTTGGCATGAAAAGAAACCATAATGGTATTTTCCAATTTTTTGAATTTTTTTGATATTTTTTTGTAATTTTCTATTACGCGTCGGGTAGGAACGAAACAGAAGGATAATTTTATATTCTGTCTTTCTCAGCATTTTCCAACCTATTTTGGCTCGAAATGAAGCCATAATGGTATTTTTTAATTTTTTGAATTTTTTTGCTGTTTTTTTGGAATTTTCTATTACACGTCAGGTAGAAACGAAACAGAATTATAATTTTATATTCTCTCTTTCCCGGCATTTTTCAACCTATTTTGGCTTGAAATGAAGCCATAATGGTATTTTTCGGTTTTTTGAATTTTTTGTTATTTTTTTTGAATTTTCAATTTCGCGTCGGGTTGGAACGGAACGGAATGATAATTTTTATTTTCTCTCTTTCTCGGCCTTTTCAAACCTATTTTGGCTTCAAATGAAGCCATAATGGTATTTTTTAATTTTTAAAATTTTTTTTTCTATTTTTTTGGAATTTTCTATTACGCGTCGGTTAGGAACGAAAGGGAATGATAATTTTATATTCTCTCTTTCCCGGCATTTTCCAACCTATTTTGGCTTGAAATGAAGCCTTAATGGTATTTTTCAATTTTTTGAATTTTTTTCTATTTTTTTGGAATTTTCTATTATGCATTGGGTAGTAACGGAACTGAACGATAATTTTTATTTTCTCTCTTTCTCGGCTTTTTCCAACCTTTTTTGGCTTGAAATGAAGCCATAATGGTAATTTTTTGATTTTCAGAATTTTTTTTGCTATTTTTTGGGAATTTTCTATTACGCGTCAGGTAGGAACAAAACGGAATGATAATTTTATATTCTCTCTTTCCCGGCATTTTCCAACCTAGTTTGGCTTGAAATGAAGCCATAATGGTATTTTTCAATTTTTTGAATTTTTTTGCTATGTTTTTCGAATTTTCTATTACACATCGAGTAGGAACGGAACGAAATGATAATTTTAATTTTCTCTCTGTCTCCGCCTTTCCCAACCTATTTTGGCTTGAAATGAAGCCATAATGGTATATTTTAATTTTTTGAATTTTTTTGCTATTTTTTTGAAATTTTCAATTACGAGTCGGGTAGGAACGAAACGTAACGATATTTTTTATTTACTCTCTTTCACCTCCTTTTCCATACTATTTTGGCTTGAAATGAAGCCATAATGGTATTTTTTAATTTTTAGAATTTTTTTTGTTATTTTTTTAATTTTCTATTACGCGTCGGGTAGGAACGAAACGGAATTATAATTTTATATTCTCTCTTTCCCGGCATTTTCCAACCTATTTTGGCTTGAAATGAAACCATAATGGTATTTTCCAATTTTTTGAATTTTTTTGATATTTTTTTGTAATTTTCTACTACGCGTCGGGTAGGAACGAAACAGAAGGATAATTTTATATTCTGTCTTTCTCAGCATTTTTCAACCTATTTTGGCTTGAAATGAAGCCATAATGGTATTTTTCAGTTTTTTGAATTTTTTTGTTATTTTTTTTGAATTTTCTATTTCGCGACGGGTTGGAACGGAACGGAATGATAATTTTTATTTTCTCTCTTTCTCGGCCTTTTCAAACCTATTTTGGCTTCAAATGAAGCCATAATGGTATTTTTTAATTTTTAAAATTTTTTTTGCTATTTTTTTAGAATTTTCTATTACGCGTCGGTTAAGAACGAAAGGGAATGATAATTTTATATTCTCTCTTTCCCGGCATTTTCCAACCTATTTTGGCTTGAAATGAAGCCTTAATGGTATTTTTCAATTTTTTGAATTTTTTTCTATTTTTTTGGAATTTTCTATTATGCATTGGGTAGGAACGGAACTGAACGATAATTTTTATTTTCTCTCTACCTCGGCTTTTTCCAACCTTTTTTGGCTTGAAATGAAGCCATAATGGTAATTTTTTGATTTTCAGAATTTTTTTTGCTATTTTTTGGGAATTTTCTATTACGCGTCAGGTAGGAACGAAACGGAATGATAATTTTATATTCTCTCTTTCCCGGCATTTTCCAACCTAGTTTGGCTTGAAATGAAGCCATAATGGTATTTTTCAATTTTTTGAATTTTTTTGCTATGTTTTTGGAATTTTCTATTACACATCGAGTAGGAACGGAACGAAATGATAATTTTAATTTTCTCTCTGTCTCCGCCTTTCCCAACCTATTTTGGCTTGAAATGAAGCCATAATGGTATATTTTAATTTTTTGAATTTTTTTGCTATTGTTTTGAAATTTTCAATTACGAGTCGGGTAGGAACGAAACGTAACGATATTTTTTATTTTCTCTCTTTCACCTCCTCTTCCATACTATTTTGGCTTGAAATGAAGCCATAATGGTATTTTTTAATTTTTAGAATTTTTTTTGTTATTTTTTTAATTTTCTATTACGCGTCGGGTAGGAACAAAACGGAATTATAATTTTATATTCTCTCTTTCCCGGCATTTTCCAACCTATTTTGGCATGAAAAGAAACCATAATGGTATTTTCCAATTTTTTGAATTTTTTTGATATTTTTTTGTAATTTTCTATTACGCGTCGGGTAGGAACGAAACAGAAGGATAATTTTATATTCTGTCTTTCTCAGCATTTTCCAACCTATTTTGGCTCGAAATGAAGCCATAATGGTATTTTTTAATTTTTTGAATTTTTTTGCTGTTTTTTTAGAATTTTCTGTTACACGTCAGGTAGAAACGAAACAGAATTATAATTTTATATTCTCTATTTCCCGGCATTTTTCAACCTATTTTGGCTTGAAATGAAGCCATAATGGTATTTTTCGGTTTTTTGAATTTTTTTGTTTTTTTTTTGAATTTTCAATTTCGCGTCGGGTTGGAACGGAACGGAATGATAATTTTTATTTTCTCTCTTTCTCGGCCTTTTCAAACCTATTTTGGCTTCAAATGAAGCCATAATGGTATTTTTTAATTTTTAAAATTTTTTTTTCTATTGTTTTGGAATTTTCTATTACGCGTCGGTTAGGAACGAAAGGGAATGATAATTTTATATTCTCTCTTTCCCGGCATTTTCCAACCTATTTTGGCTTGAAATGAAACCATAATGGTATTTTCCAATTTTTTGAATTTTTTTGATATTTTTTTGTAATTTTCTATTACGCGTCGGGTAGGAACGAAACAGAAGGATAATTTTATATTCTGTCTTTCTCAGCATTTTTCAACCTATTTTGGCTTGAAATGAAGCCATAATGGTATTTTTCAGTTTTTTGAATTTTTTTGTTATTTTTTTTTAATTTTCTATTTCGCGACGGGTTGGAACGGAACGGAATGATAATTTTTATTTTCTCTCTTTCTCGGCCTTTTCAAACCTATTTTGGCTTCAAATGAAGCCATAATGGTATTTTTTAATTTTTAAAATTTTTTTTGCTATTTTTTTAGAATTTTCTATTACGCGTCGGTTAAGAACGAAAGGGAATGATAATTTTATATTCTCTCTTTCCCGACATTTTCCAACCTATTTTGGCTTGAAATGAAGCCATAATGGTATTTTTCAATTTTTTGAATTTTTTTCTATTTTTTTGGAATTTTCTATTATGCATTGGGTAGGAACGGAACTGAACGATAATTTTTATTTTCTCTCTTTCTCGGCTTTTTCCAACCTTTTTTGGCTTGAAATGAAGCCATAATGGTAATTTTTTGATTTTCAGAATTTTTTTTGCTATTTTTTGGGAATTTTCTATTACGCGTCAGGTAGGAACGAAACGGAATGATAATTTTATATTCTCTCTTTCCCGGCATTTTCCAACCTAGTTTGGCTTGAAATGAAGCCATAATGGTATTTTTCAATTTTTCGAATTTTTTTGCTATTGTTTTGAAATTTTTAATTATGAGTCGGGTAGGAACAAAACTTAACGATATTTTTTATTTTCTCTCTTTCACCTCCTTTTCCATACTATTTTGGCTTGAAATGAAGCCATAATGGTATTTTTTAATTTTTAGAATTTTTTTTGTGATTTTTTTAATTTTCTATTACGCGTCGGGTAGGAACGAAACGGAATGATAATTTTGTATTCTCTCTTTCCCGGCATTTTCCAACCTAGTTTGGCTTGAAATGAAGCCAAAATGGTATTTTTCAATTTTTTAAATTTTTTTGCTATGTTTTTGGAATTTTCTATTACACATCGAGTAGGAACGGAACGAAATGATAATTTTAATTTTCTCTCTGTCTCCGCCTTTCCCAACCTATTTTGGCTTGAAATGAAGCCATAATGGTATATTTTAATTTTTTGAATTTTTTTGCTATTGTTTTGAAATTTTCAATTATGAGTCGGGTAGGAACGAAACTTAACGATATTTTTTATTTTCTCTCTTTCACCTCCTTTTCCATACTATTTTGGCTTGAAATGAAGCCATAATGGTATTTTTTGATTTTTAGAATTTTTTTTGTTATTTTTTTAATTTTCTATTACGCGTCGGGTAGGAACGAAACGGAATTATAATTTTATATTCTCTCTTTCCCGACATTTTCCAACCTAGTTTGGCTTGAAATGAAACCATAATGGTATTTTCCAATTTTTTGAATTTTTTTGATATTTTTTTGTAATTTTCTATTACGCGTCGGGTAGGAACGAAACAGAAGGATAATTTTATATTCTGTCTTTCTCAGCATTTTACAACCTATTTTGGCTGGAAATGAAGCCATAATGGTATTTTTTAATTTTTTTAATTTTTTTGCTGTTTTTTTGGAATTTTCTATTACACGTCAGGTAGAAACGAAACAGAATTATAATTTTATATTCTCCCTTTCCCGGCATTTTTCAACCTATTTTGGCTTGAAATGAAGCCATAATGGTATTTTTCGGTTTTTTGAATTTTTTTGTTAGTTTTTTTGAATTTTCAATTTCGCGTCGGGTTGGAACGGAAAGGAATGATAATTTTTATTTTCTCTCTTTCTCAGCCTTTTCAAAGCTATTTTGGCTTCAAATGAAGCCATAATGGTATTTTTTAATTTTTCAAATTTTTTTTGCTGTTTTTTTGGAATTTTCTATTACGCGTCGGTTAGGAACGAAAGGGAATGATAATTTTATATTCTCTCTTTCCCGGCATTTTCCAACCTATTTTGGCTTGAAATGAAGCCATAATGGTATTTTTCAATTTTTTGAATTTTTTTCTATTTTTTTGGAATTTTCTATTATGCATTGGGTAGGAACGGAACTGAACGATAATTTTTATTTTCTCTCTTTCTCGGCTTTTTCCAACCTTTTTTGGCTTGAAATGAAGCCATAATGGTAATTTTTTGATTTTCAGAATTTTTTTTGCTATTTTTTGGGAATTTTCTATTACGCGTCAGGTAGGAACGAAACGGAATGATAATTTTATATTCTCTCTTTCCCGGCATTTTCCAACCTAGTTTGGCTTGAAATGAAGCCATAATGGTATTTTTCAATTTTTTGAATTTTTTTGCTATGTTTTTGGAATTTTCTATTACACATCGAGTAGGAACGGAACGAAATGATAATTTTAATTTTCTCTCTGTCTCCGCCTTTCCCAACCTATTTTGGCTTGAAATGAAGCCATAATGGTATATTTTAATTTTTTGAATTTTTTTGCTATTGTTTTGAAATTTTCAATTACGAGTCGGGTAGGAACGAAACGTAACGATATTTTTTATTTTCTCTCTTTCACCTCCTTTTCCATACTATTTTGGCTTGAAATGAAGCCATAATGGTATTTTTTAATTTTTAGAATTTTTTTTGTTATTTTTTTAATTTTCTATTACGCGTCGGGTAGGAACGAAACGGAATTATAATTTTATATTCTCTCTTTCCCGGCATTTTCCAACCTATTTTGGCTTGAAATGAAACCATAATTGTATTTTCCAAATTTTTGAATTTTTTTGATATTTTTTTGTAATTTTCTATTACGCGTCGGGTAGGAACGAAACAGAAGGATAATTTTATATTCTGTCTTTCTCAGCATTTTCCAACCTATTTTGACTTGAAATGAAGCCATAATGGTATTTTTTAATTTTTTTAATATTTTTGCTGTTTTTTTGGAATTTTCTATTACACGTCAGGTAGAAACGAAACAGAATTATAATTTTATATTCTCTCTTTCCCGGCATTTTTCAACCTATTTTGGCTTGAAATGAAGTCATAATGGTATTTTTCGGTTTTTTGAATTTTTTTGTTATTTTTTTTGAATTTTCAATTTCGCGTCGGGTTGGAACGGAACGGAATGATAATTTTTATTTTCTCTCTTTCTCGGCCTTTTCAAACCTATTTTGGCTTCAAATGAAGCCATAATGGTATTTTTTAATTTGTAAAATTTTTTTTGCTATTTTTTTGGAATTTTCTATTACGCGTCGGTTAGGAACGAAAGGGAATGATAATTTTATATTCTCTCTTTCCCGGCATTTTCCAACCTATTTTGGCTTGAAATGAAACCATAATGGTATTTTCCAATTTTTTGAATTTTTTTGATATTTTTTTGTAATTTTCTATTACGCGTCGTGTAGGAACGAAACAGAAGGATAATTTTATATTCTGTCTTTATCAGCATTTTTCAACCTATTTTGGCTTGAAATGAAGCCATAATGGTATTTTTCAGTTTTTTGAATTTTTTTGTTATTTTTTTTTAATTTTCTATTTCGCGACGGGTTGGAACGGAACGGAATGATAATTTTTATTTTCTCTCTTTCTCGGCCTTTTCAAACCTATTTTGGCTTCAAATGAAGCCATAATGGTATTTTTTAATTTTTAAAATTTTTTTTGCTATTTTTTTAGAATTTTCTATTACGCGTCGGTTAAGAACGAAAGGGAATGATAATTTTATATTCTCTCTTTCCCGACATTTTCCAACCTATTTTGGCTTGAAATGAAGCCATAATGGTATTTTTCAATTTTTTGAATTTTTTTCTATTTTTTTGGAATTTTCTATTATGCATTGGGTAGGAACGGAACTGAACGATAATTTTTATTTTCTCTCTTTCTCGGCTTTTTCCAACCTTTTTTGGCTTGAAATGAAGCCATAATGGTAATTTTTTGATTTTCAGAATTTTTTTTGCTATTTTTTGGGAATTTTCTATTACGCGTCGGGTAGGAACGAAACGGAATGATAATTTTATATTCTCTCTTTCCCGGCATTTTCCAACCTAGTTTGGCTTGAAATGAAGCCAAAATGGTATTTTTGAATTTTTTTGCTATGTTTTTGGAATTTTCTATTACACATCGAGTAGGAACGGAACGAAATGATAATTTTAATTTTCTCTCTGTCTCCGCCTTTCCCAACCTATTTTGGCTTGAAATGAAGCCATAATGGTATATTTTAATTTTTTGAATTTTTTTGCTATTGTTTTGAAATTTTCAATTACGAGTCGGGTAGGAACGAAACGTAACGATATTTTTTATTTTCTCTCTTTCACCTCCTTTTCCACACTATTTTGGCTTGAAATGAAGCCATAATGGTATTTTTTAATTTTTAGAATTTTTTTTGTTATTTTTTTAATTTTCTATTACGCGTCGGGTAGGAACGAAACGGAATTATAATTTTATATTCTCTCTTTCCCGGCATTTTCCAACCTATTTTGGCATGAAAAGAAACCATAATGGTATTTTCCAATTTTTTGAATTTTTTTGATATTTTTTTGTAATTTTCTATTACGCGTCGGGTAGGAACGAAACAGAAGGATAATTTTATATTCTCTCTTTCTCAGCATTTTCCAACCTATTTTGGCTCGAAATGAAGCCATAATGGTATTTTTTAATTTTTTTAATTTTTTTGCTGTTTTTTTGGAATTTTCTATTACACGTCAGGTAGAAACGAAACAGAATTATAATTTTATATTCTCTCTTTCCCGGCATTTTTCAACCTATTTTGGCTTGAAATGAAGCCATAATGGTATTTTTCGGTTTTTTGAATTTTTTTGTTATTTTTTTTGAATTTTCAATTTCGCGTCGGGTTGGAACGGAACGGAATGATAATTTTTATTTTCTCTCTTTCTCGGCCTTTTCAAACCTATTTTGGTTTCAAATGAAGCCATAATGGTATTTTTTAATTTTTAAAATTTTTTTTTCTATTTTTTTGGAATTTTCTATTACGCGTCGGTTAGGAACGAATGGGAATGATAATTTTATATTCTCTCTTTCCCGGCATTTTCCAACCTATTTTGGCTTGAAATGAAGCCTTAATGGTATTTTTCAATTTTTTGAATTTTTTTCTATTTTTTTGGAATTTTCTATTATGCATTGGGTAGGAACGGAACTGAACGATAATTTTTATTTTCTCTCTTTCTCGGCTTTTTCCAACCTTTTTTGGCTTGAAATGAAGCCATAATGGTAATTTTTTGATTTTCAGAATTTTTTTTGCTATTTTTTGGGAATTTTCTATTACGCGTCAGGTAGGAACGAAACGGAATGATAATTTTATATTCTCTCTTTCCCGGCATTTTCCAACCTAGTTTGGCTTGAAATGAAGCCATAATGGTATTTTTCAATTTTTTGAATTTTTTTGCTATGTTTTTGGAATTTTCTATTACACATCGAGTAGGAACGGAACGAAATGATAATTTTAATTTTCTCTCTGTCTCCGCCTTTCCCAACCTATTTTGGCTTGAAATGAAGCCATAATGGTATATTTTAATTTTTTGAATTTTTTTGCTATTGTTTTGAAATTTTCAATTACGAGTCGGGTAGGAACGAAACGTAACGATATTTTTTATTTTCTGTCTTTCACCTCCTTTTCCATACTATTTTGGCTTGAAATGAAGCCATAATGGTATTTTTTAATTTTTAGAATTTTTTTGGTTATTTTTTTAATTTTCTATTACGCGTCGGGTAGGAACGAAACGGAATTATAATTTTATATTCTCTCTTTCCCGGCATTTTCCAACCTATTTTGGCTTGAAATGAAACCATAATGGTATTTTCCAATTTTTTGAATTTTTTTGATATTTTTTTGTAATTTTCTATTACGCGTCGGGTAGGAACGAAACAGAAGGATAATTTTATATTCTGTCTTTCTCAGCATTTTCCAACCTATTTTGGCTTGAAATGAAGCCATAATGGTATTTTTTAATTTTTTTAATTTTTTTGCTGTTTTTTTGGAATTTTCTATTACACGTCAGGTAGAAACGAAACAGAATTATAATTTTATATTCTCTCTTTCCCGGCATTTTTCAACCTATTTTGGCTTGAAATGAAGCCACAATGGTATTTTTCAGTTTTTTGAATTTTTTTGTTATTTTTTTTGAATTTTCTATTTCGCGTCGGGTTGGAACGGAACGGAATGATAATTTTTATTTTCTCTCTTTCTCGGCCTTTTCAAACCTATTTTGGCTTCAAATGAAGCCATAATGGTATTTTTTAATTTTTAAAATTTTTTTTGCTATTTTTTGGGAATTTTCTATTACGCGTCAGGTAGGAACGAAACGGAATGATAATTTTATATTCTCTCTTTCCCGGCATTTTCCAACCTAGTTTGGCTTGAAATGAAGCCATAATGGTATTTTTCAATTTTTTGAATTTTTTTGCTATATTTTTGGAATTTTCCATTACACATCGAGTAGGAACGGAACGAAATGATAATTTTAATTTTCTCTCTGTCTCCGCCTTTCCCAACCTATTTTGGCTTGAAATGAAGCCATAATGGTATATTTTAATTTTTTGAATTTTTTTGCTATTGTTTTGAAATTTTCAATTATGAGTCGGATAGGAACGAAACTTAACGATATTTTTTATTTTCTCTCTTTCACCTCCTTTTCCATACTATTTTGGCTTGAAATGAAGCCATAATGGTATTTTTTAATTTTTAGAATTTTTTTTGTGATTTTTTTAATTTTCTATTACGCGTCGGGTAGGAACGAAACGGAATGATAATTTTATATTCTCTCTTTCCCCGCATTTTCCAACCTAGTTTGGCTTGAAATGAAGCCAAAATGGTATTTTTCAATTTTTTGAATTTTTTTGCTATGTTTTTGGAATTTTCTATTACACATCGAGTAGGAACGGAACGGAACGAAATGATAATTTTAATTTTCTCTCTGTCTCCGCCTTTCCCAACCTATTTTGGCTTGAAATGAAGCCATAATGGTATATTTTAATTTTTTGAATTTTTTTGCTATTGTTTTGAAATTTTCAATTACGAGTCGGGTAGGAACGAAACGTAACGATATTTTTTATTTTCTCTCTTTCACCTCCTTTTCCACACTATTTTGGCTTGAAATGAAGCCATAATGGTATTTTTTAATTTTTAGAATTTTTTTTGTTATTTTTTTAATTTTCTATTACGCGTCGGGTAGGAACGAAACGGAATTATAATTTTATATTCTGTCTTTCCCGGCATTTTCCAACCTATTTTGGCATGAAAAGAAACCATAATGGTATTTTCCAATTTTTTGAATTTTTTTGATATTTTTTTGTAATTTTCTATTACGCGTCGGGTAGGAACGAAACAGAAGGATAATTTTATATTCTGTCTTTCTCAGCATTTTCCAACCTATTTTGGCTCGAAATGAAGCCATAATGGTATTTTTTAATTTTTTGAATTTTTTTGCTGTTTTTTTGGAATTTTCTATTACACGTCAGGTAGAAACGAAACAGAATTATAATTTTATATTCTCTCTTTCCCGGCATTTTTCAACCTATTTTGGCTTGAAATGAAGCCATAATGGTATTTTTCGGTTTTTTGAATTTTTTTGTTATTTTTTTTGAATTTTCAATTTCGCGTCGGGTTGGAACGGAACGGAATGATAATTTTTATTTTCTCTCTTTCTCGGCCTTTTCAAACCTATTTTGGTTTCAAATGAAGCCATAATGGTATTTTTTAATTTTTTAAATTTTATTTTTCTATTTTTTTGGAATTTTCTATTACGCGTCGGTTAGGAACGAATGGGAATGATAATTTTATATTCTCTCTTTCCCGGCATTTTCCAACCTATTTTGGCTTGAAATGAAGCCTTAATGGTATTTTTTAATTTTTAGAATTTTTTTTGTTATTTTTTTAATTTTCTATTACGCGTCGGGTAGGAACGAAACGGAATTATAATTTTATATTCTGTCTTTCCCGGCATTTTCCAACCTATTTTGGCATGAAAAGAAACCATAATGGTATTTTCCAATTTTTTGAATTTTTTTTGCTATTTTTTTGGAATTTTCTATTACGCGTCGGTTAGGAACGAAACAGAAGGATAATTTTATATTCTGTCTTTCTCAGCATTTTTCAACCTATTTTGGCTTGAAATGAAGCCATAATGGTATTTTTCAGTTTTTTGAATTTTTTTGTTATTTTTTTTGAATTTTCTATTTCGCAACGGGTTGGAACGGAACGGAATGATAATTTTTATTTTCTCTCTTTCTCGGCCTTTTCAAACCTATTTTGGCTTCAAATGAAGCCATAATGGTATTTTTTAATTTTTAAAATTTTTTTTGCTAATTTTTTAGAATTTTCTATTACGCGTCGGTTAAGAACGAAAGGGAATGATAATTTTATATTCTCTCTTTCCCGGCATTTTCCAACCTATTTTGGCTTGAAATGAAGCCTTAATGGTATTTTTCAATTTTTTGAATTTTTTTCTATTTTTTTGGAATTTTCTATTATGCATTGGGTAGGAATGGAACTGAACGATAATTTTTATTTTCTCTCTTTCTCGGCTTTTTCCAACCTTTTTTGGCTTTAAATGAAGCCATAATGGTAATTTTTTGATTTTCAGAATTTTTTTTGCTATTTTTTGGGAATTTTCTATTACGCGTCAGGTAGGAACGAAACGGAATGATAATTTTTATATTTTCTCTTTCCCGGCATTTTCCAACCTAGTTTGGCTTGAAATGAAGCCATAATGGTATTTTTCAATTTTTTGAATTTTTTTGCTATGTTTTTGGAATTTTCTATTACACATCGAGTAGGAACGGAACGAAATGATAATTTTAATTTTCTCTCTGTCTCCGCCTTTCCCAACCTATTTTGGCTTGAAATGAAGCCATAATGGTATATTTTAATTTTTTGAATTTTTTTGCTATTGTTTTGAAATTTTCAATTACGAGTCGGGTAGGAACGAAACGTAACGATATTTTTTATTTTCTCTCTTTCACCTCCTCTTCCATACTATTTTGGCTTGAAATGAAGCCATAATGGTATTTTTTAATTTTTAGAATTTTTTTTGTTATTTTTTTAATTTTCTATTACGCGTCGGGTAGGAACGAAACGGAATTATAATTTTATATTCTCTCTTTCCCGGCATTTTCCAACCTATTTTGGCATGAAAAGAAACCATAATTGTATTTTCCAATTTTTTGAATTTTTTTGATATTTTTTTGTAATTTTCTATTACGCGTCGGGTAGGAACGAAATAGAAGGATAATTTTATATTCTGTCTTTCTCAGCATTTTCCAACCTATTTTGGCTCGAAATGAAGCCATAATGGTATTTTTTAATTTTTTGAATTTTTTTGCTGTTTTTTTGGAATTTTCTGTTACACGTCAGGTAGAAACGAAACAGAATTATAATTTTATATTCTCTCTTTCCCGGCATTTTTCAACCTATTTTGGCTTGAAATGAAGCAATAATGGTATTTTTCGGTTTTTTGAATTTTTTTGTTATTTTTTTTGAATTTTCAATTTCGCGTCGGGTTGGAACGGAACGGAATGATAATTTTTATTTTCTCTCTTTCTCGGCCTTTTCAAACCTATTTTGGCTTCAAATGAAGCCATAATGGTATTTTTTAATTTTTAAAATTTTTTTTTCTATTTTTTTGTAATTTTCTATTATGCGTCGGTTAGGAACGAAAGGGAATGATAATTTTATATTCTCTCTTTCCCGGCATTTTCCAACCTATTTTGGCTTGAAATGAAGCCTTAATGGTATTTTTCAATTTTTTGAATTTTTTTCTATTTTTTTGGAATTTTCTATTATGCATTGGGTAGGAACGGAACTGAACGATAATTTTTATTTTCTCTCTTTCTCGGCTTTTTCCAACCTTTTTTGGCTTGAAATGAAGCCATAATGGTAATTTTTTGATTTTCAGAATTTTTTTTGCTATTTTTTGGGAATTTTCTATTACGCGTCAGGTAGGAACGAAACGGAATGATAATTTTTATATTCTCTCTTTCCCGGCATTTTCCAACCTAGTTTGGCTTGAAATGAAGCCATAATGGTATTTTTCAATTTTTTGAATTTTTTTGCTATGTTTTTGGAATTTTCTATTACACATCGAGTAGGAACGGAACGAAATGATAATTTTAATTTTCTCTCTGTCTCCGCCTTTCCCAACCTATTTTGGCTTGAAATGAAGCCATAATGGTATATTTTAATTTTTTGAATTTTTTTGCTATTGTTTTGAAATTTTCAATTACGAGTCGGGTAGGAACGAAACGTAACGATATTTTTTATTTTCTCTCTTTCACCTCCTCTTCCATACTATTTTGGCTTGAAATGAAGCCATAATGGTATTTTTTAATTTTTAGAATTTTTTTTGTTATTTTTTTAATTTTCTATTACGCGTCGGGTAGGAACGAAACGGAATTATAATTTTATATTCTCTCTTTCCCGGCATTTTCCAACCTATTTTGGCATGAAAAGAAACCATAATTGTATTTTCCAATTTTTTGAATTTTTTTGATATTTTTTTGTAATTTTCTATTACGCGTCGGGTAGGAACGAAATAGAAGGATAATTTTATATTCTGTCTTTCTCAGCATTTTCCAACCTATTTTGGCTCGAAATGAAGCCATAATGGTATTTTTTAATTTTTTGAATTTTTTTGCTGTTTTTTTGGAATTTTCTGTTACACGTCAGGTAGAAACGAAACAGAATTATAATTTTATATTCTCTCTTTCCCGGCATTTTTCAACCTATTTTGGCTTGAAATGAAGCAATAATGGTATTTTTCGGTTTTTTGAATTTTTTTGTTATTTTTTTTGAATTTTCAATTTCGCGTCGGGTTGGAACGGAACGGAATGATAATTTTTATTTTCTCTCTTTCTCGGCCTTTTCAAACCTATTTTGGCTTCAAATGAAGCCATAATGGTATTTTTTAATTTTTAAAATTTTTTTTTCTATTTTTTTGTAATTTTCTATTACGCGTCGGTTAGGAACGAAAGGGAATGATAATTTTATATTCTCTCTTTCCCGGCATTTTCCAACCTATTTTGGCTTGAAATGAAGCCTTAATGGTATTTTTCAATTTTTTGAATTTTTTTCTATTTTTTTGGAATTTTCTATTATGCATTGGGTAGGAACGGAACTGAACGATAATTTTTATTTTCTCTCTTTCTCGGCTTTTTCCAACCTTTTTTGGCTTGAAATGAAGCCATAATGGTAATTTTTTGATTTTCAGAATTTTTTTTGCTATTTTTTGGGAATTTTCTATTACGCGTCAGGTAGGAACGAAACGGAATGATAATTTTATATTCTCTCTTTCCCGGCATTTTCCAACCTAGTTTGGCTTGAAATGAAGCCATAATGGTATTTTTCAATTTTTTGAATTTTTTTGCTATGTTTTTGGAATTTTCTATTACACATCGAGTAGGAACGGAACGAAATGATAATTTTAATTTTCTCTCTGTCTCCGCCTTTCCCAACCTATTTTGGCTTGAAATGAAGCCATAATGGTATATTTTAATTTTTTGAATTTTTTTGCTATTGTTTTGAAATTTTCAATTACGAGTCGGGTAGGAACGAAACGTAACGATATTTTTTATTTTCTCTCTTTCACCTCCTTTTCCATACTATTTTGGCTTGAAATGAAGCCATAATGGTATTTTTTAATTTTTAGAATTTTTTTGGTTATTTTTTTAATTTTCTATTACGCGTCGGGTAGGAACGAAACGGAATTATAATTTTATATTCTCTCTTTCCCGGCATTTTCCAACCTATTTTGGCTTGAAAAGAAACCATAATGGTATTTTCCAATTTTTTGAATTTTTTTGATATTTTTTTGTAATTTTCTATTACGCGTCGGGTAGGAACGAAACAGAAGGATAATTTTATATTATGTCTTTCTCAGCATTTTCCAACCTATTTTGGCTTGAAATGAAGCCATAATGGTATTTTTTAATTTTTTGAATTTTTTTGCTGTTTTTTTGGAATTTTCTATTACACGTCAGGTAGAAACGAAACAGAATTATAATTTTATATTCTCTCTTTCCCGGCATTTTTCAACCTATTTTGGCTTGAAATGAAGCCATAATGGTATTTTTCGGTTTTTTGAATTTTTTTGTTATTTTTTTTGAATTTTCAATTTCGCGTCGGGTTGGAACGGAACGGAATGATAATTTTTATTTTCTCTCTTTCTCGGCCTTTTCAAACCTATTTTGGTTTCAAATGAAGCCATAATGGTATTTTTTAATTTTTAAAATTTTTTTTGCTATTTTTTTGGAATTTTCTATTACGCGTCGGTTAGGAACGAAAGGGAATGATAATTTTATATTCTCTCTTTCCCGGCATTTTCCAACCTATTTTGGCTTGAAATGAAACCATAATGGTATTTTCAAATTTTTTGAATTTTTTTGATATTTTTTTGTAATTTTCTATTACGCGTCGGGTAGGAACGAAACAGAAGGATAATTTTATATTCTGTCTTTCTCAGCATTTTTCAACCTATTTTGGCTTGAAATGAAGCCATAATTGTATTTTTCAGTTTTTTGAATTTTTTTGTTATTTTTTTTGAATTTTCTATTTCGCGTCGGGTTGGAACGGAACGGAATGATAATTTTTATTTTCTCTCTTTCTCGGCCTTTTCAAACCTATTTTGGCTTCAAATGAAGCCATAATGGTATTTTTTAATTTTTAAAATTTTTTTTGCTCTTTTTTTAGAATTTTCTATTACGCGTCGGTTAAGAACGAAAGGGAATGATAATTTTATATTCTCTCTTTCCCGGCATTTTCCAACCTATTTTGGCTTGAAATGAAGCCTTAATGGTATTTTTCAATTTTTTGAATTTTTTTCTATTTTTTTGGAATTTTCTATTATGCATTGGGTAGGAACGGAACTGAACGATAATTTTTATTTTCTCTCTTTCTCGGCTTTTTCCAACCTTTTTTGGCTTGAAATGAAGCCATAATGGTAATTTTTTGATTTTCAGAATTTTTTTTGCTATTTTTTGGGAATTTTCTATTACGCGTCAGGTAGGAACGAAACGGAATGATAATTTTATATTCTCTCTTTCCCGGCATTTTCCAACCTAGTTTGGCTTGAAATGAAGCCATAATGGTATTTTTCAATTTTTTGAATTTTTTTGCTATGTTTTTGGAATTTTCTATTACACATCGAGTAGGAACGGAACGAAATGATAATTTTAATTTTCTCTCTGTCTCCACCTTTCCCAACCTATTTTGGCTTGAAATGAAGCCATAATGGTATATTTTAATTTTTTGCTATTGTTTTGAAATTTTCAATTATGAGTCGGGTAGGAACGAAACTTAACTATATTTTTTATTTTCTCTCTTTCACCTCCTTTTCCATACTATTTTGGCTTGAAATGAAGCCATAATGGTATTTTTTAATTTTTAGAATTTTTTTTGTGATTTTTTTAATTTTCTATTACGCGTCGGGTAGGAACGAAACGGAATGATAATTTTATATTCTCTCTTTCCCCGCATTTTCCAACCTAGTTTGGCTTGAAATGAAGCCAAAATGGTATTTTTCAATTTTTTGAATTTTTTTGCTATGTTTTTGGAATTTTCTATTACACATCGAGTAGGAACGGAACGAAATGATAATTTTAATTTTCTCTCTGTCTCCGCCTTTCGCAACCTATTTTGGCTTGAAATGAAGCCATAATGGTATATTTTAATTTTTTGAATTTTTTTGCTATTGTTTTGAAATTTTCAATTATGAGTCGGGTAGGAACGAAACTTAACGATATTTTTTATTTTCTCTCTTTCACCTCCTTTTCCATACTATTTTGGCTTGAAATGAAGCCATAATGGTATTTTTTGATTTTTAGAATTTTTTTTGTTATTTTTTTAATTTTCTATTACGCGTCGGGTAGGAACGAAACGGAATTATAATTTTATATTCTCTCTTTCCCGACATTTTCCAACCTATTTTGGCTTGAAATGAAACCATAATGGTATTTTCCAATTTTTTGAATTTTTTTGATATTTTTTTGTAATTTTCTATTACGCGTCGGGTAGGAACGAAACAGAAGGATAATTTTATATTCTGTCTTTCTCAGCATTTTCCAACCTATTTTGGCTTGAAATGAAGCCATAATGGTATTTTTTAATTTTTTTAATTTTTTTGCTGTTTTTTTGGAATTTTCTATTACACGTCAGGTAGAAACGAAACAGAATTATAATTTTATATTCTCCCTTTCCCGGCATTTTTCAACCTATTTTGGCTTGAAATGAAGCCATAATGGTATTTTTCGGTTTTTTGAATTTTTTTGTTATTTTTTTTGAATTTTCAATTTCGCGTCGGGTTGGAACGGAACGGAATGATAATTTTTATTTTCTCTCTTTCTCGGCCTTTTCAAACCTATTTTGGCTTCAAATGAAGCCATAATGGTATTTTTTAATTTTTCAAATTTTTTTTGCTGTTTTTTTGGAATTTTCTATTACGCGTCGGTTAGGAACGAAAGGGAATGATAATTTTATATTCTCTCTTTCCCGGCATTTTCCAACCTATTTTGGCTTGAAATGAAGCCATAATGGTATTTTTCAATTTTTTGAATTTTTTTCTATTTTTTTGGAATTTTCTATTATGCATTGGGTAGGAACGGAACGAAATGATAATTTTAATTTTCTCTCTGTCTCCGCCTTTCCCAACCTATTTTGGCTTGAAATGAAGCCATAATGGTATATTTTAATTTTTTGAATTTTTTTGCTATTGTTTTGAAATTTTCAATTATGAGTCGGGTAGGAACGAAACTTAACGATATTTTTTATTTTCTCTCTTTCACCTCCTTTTCCATACTATTTTGGCTTGAAATGAAGCCATAATGGTATTTTTTAATTTTTAGAATTTTTTTTGTGATTTTTTTACTTTTCTATTACGCGTCGGGTAGGAACGAAACGGAATGATAATTTTATATTCTCTCTTTCCCGGCATTTTCCAACCTAGTTTGGCTTGAAATGAAGCCAAAATGGTATTTTTCAATTTTTTGAATTTTTTTGCTATGTTTTTGGAATTTTCTATTACACATCGAGTAGGAACGGAACGAAATGATAATTTTAATTTTCTCTCTGTCTCCGCCTTTCCCAACCTATTTTGGCTTGAAATGAAGCCATAATGGTATATTTTAATTTTTTGAATTTTTTTGCTATTGTTTTGAAATTTTAAATTACGAGTCGGGTAGGAACGAAACGTAACGATATTTTTTATTTTCTCTCTTTCACCTCCTTTTCCACACTATTTTGGCTTGAAATGAAGCCATAATGGTATTTTTTAATTTTTAGAATTTTTTTTGTTATTTTTTTAATTTTCTATTACGCGTCGGGTAGGAACGAAACGGAATTATAATTTTATATTCTGTCTTTCCCGGCATTTTCCAACCTATTTTGGCATGAAAAGAAACCATAATGGTATTTTCCAATTTTTTGAATTTTTTTGATATTTTTTTGTAATTTTCTATTACGCGTCGGGTAGGAACGAAACAGAAGGATAATTTTATATTCTGTCTTTCTCAGCATTTTCCAACCTATTTTGGCTCGAAATGAAGCCATAATGGTATTTTTTAATTTTTTGAATTTTTTTGCTGTTTTTTTGGAATTTTCTATTACACGTCAGGTAGAAACGAAACAGAATTATAATTTTATATTCTCTCTTTCCCGGCATTTTTCAACCTATTTTGGCTTGAAATGAAGCCATAATGGTATTTTTCGGTTTTTTGAATTTTTTTGTTATTTTTTTTTGAATTTTCAATTTCGCGTCGGGTTGGAACGGAACGGAATGATAATTTTTATTTTCTCTCTTTCTCGGCCTTTTCAAACCTATTTTGGTTTCAAATGAAGCCATAATGGTATTTTTTAATTTTTAAAATTTTTTTTTCTATTTTTTTGGAATTTTCTATTACGCGTCGGTTAGGAACGAATGGGAATGATAATTTTATATTCTCTCTTTCCCGGCATTTTCCAACCTATTTTGGCTTGAAATGAAGCCTTAATGGTATTTGTCAATTTTTTGAATTTTTTTCTATTTTTTTGGAATTTTCTATTATGCATTGGGTAGGAACGGAACTGAACGATAATTTTTATTTTCTCTCTTTCTCGGCTTTTTCCAACCTTTTTTGGCTTGAAATGAAGCCATAATGGTAATTTTTTGATTTTCAGAATTTTTTTTGCTATTTTTTGGGAATTTTCTATTACGCGTCAGGTAGGAACGAAACGGAATGATAATTTTATATTCTCTCTTTCCCGGCATTTTCCAACCTAGTTTGGCTTGAAATGAAGCCATAATGGTATTTTTCAATTTTTTGAATTTTTTTGCTATGTTTTTGGAATTTTCTATTACGCGTCGGTTAGGAACGAAAGGGAATGATAATTTTATATTCTCTCTTTCCCGGCATTTTCCAACCTAATTTGGCTTGAAATGAAACCATAATGGTATTTTCAAATTTTTTGAATTTTTTTGATATTTTTTTGTAATTTTCTATTACGCGTCGGGTAGGAACGAAACAGAAGGATAATTTTATATTCTGTCTTTCTCAGCATTTTTCAACCTATTTTGGCTTGAAATGAAGCCATAATTGTATTTTTCAGTTTTTTGAATTTTTTTGTTATTTTTTTTGAATTTTCTATTTCGCGTCGGGTTGGAACGGAACGGAATGATAATTTTTATTTTCTCTCTTTCTCGGCCTTTTCAAACCTATTTTGGCTTCAAATGAAGCCATAATGGTAATTTTTTGATTTTCAGAATTTTTTTTGCTATTTTTTGGGAATTTTCTATTACGCGTCAGGTAGGAACGAAACGGAATGATAATTTTATATTCTCTCTTTCCCGGCATTTTCCAACCTAGTTTGGCTTGAAATGAAGCCATAATGGTATTTTTCAATTTTTTGAATTTTTTTGCTATGTTTTTGGAATTTTCTATTACACATCGAGTAGGAACGGAACGAAATGATAATTTTAATTTTCTCTCTGTCTCCGCCTTTCCCAACCTATTTTGGCTTGAAATGAAGCCATAATGGTATATTTTAATTTTCTGAATTTTTTTGCTATTGTTTTGAAATTTTCAATTATGAGTCGGGTAGGAACGAAACTTAACGATATTTTTTATTTTCTCTCTTTCACCTCCTTTTCCATACTATTTTGGCTTGAAATGAAGCCATAATGGTATTTTTTGATTTTTAGAATTTTTTTTGTTATTTTTTTAATTTTCTATTACGCGTCGGGTAGGAACGAAACGGAATTATAATTTTATATTCTCTCTTTCCCGACATTTTCCAACCTATTTTGGCTTGAAATGAAACCATAATGGTATTTTCCAATTTTTTTGATATTTTTTTGTAATTTTCTATTACGCGTCGGGTAGGAACGAAACAGAAGGATAATTTTATATTCTGTCTTTCTCAGCATTTTCCAACCTATTTTGGCTTGAAATGAAGCCATAATGGTATTTTTTAATTTTTTTAATTTTTTTGCTGTTTTTTTGGAATTTTCTATTACACGTCAGGTAGAAACGAAACAGAATTATAATTTTATATTCTCCCTTTCCCGGCATTTTTCAACCTATTTTGGCTTGAAATGAAGCCATAATGGTATTTTTCGGTTTTTTGAATTTTTTTGTTATTTTTTTTGAATTTTCAATTTCGCGTCGGGTTGGAACGGAACGGAATGATAATTTTTATTTTCTCTCTTTCTCGGCCTTTTCAAACCTATTTTGGCTTCAAATGAAGCCATAATGGTATTTTTTAATTTTTCAAATTTTTTTTGCTGTTTTTTTGGAATTTTCTATTACGCGTCGGTTAGGAACGAAAGGGAATGATAATTTTATATTCTCTCTTTCCCGGCATTTTCCAACCTATTTTGGCTTGAAATGAAGCCATAATGGTATTTTTCAATTTTTTGAATTTTTTTCTATTTTTTTGGAATTTTCTATTATGCATTGGGTAGGAACGGAACTGAACGATAATTTTTATTTTCTCTCTTTCTCGGCTTTTTCCAACCTTTTTTGGCTTGAAATGAAGCCATAATGGTATTTTTTTATTTTCAGAATTTTTTTGCTATTTTTTGGGAATTTTCTATTACGCGTCAGGTAGGAACGAAACGGAATGATAATTTTATATTCTCTCTTTCCCGGCATTTTCCAACCTAGTTTGGCTTGAAATGAAGCCATAATGGTATTTTTCAATTTTTTGAATTTTTTTGCTATGTTTTTGGAATTTTCTATTACACATCGAGTAGGAACGGAACGAAATGATAATTTTAATTTTCTCTCTGTCTCCGCCTTTCCCAACCTATTTTGGCTTGAAATGAAGCCATAATGGTATATTTTAATTTTTTGCTATTGTTTTGAAATTTTCAATTATGAGTCGGGTAGGAACGAAACTTAACGATATTTTTTATTTTCTCTCTTTCACCTCCTTTTCCATACTATTTTGGCTTGAAATGAAGCCATAATGGTATTTTTTAATTTTTAGAATTTTTTTTGTGATTTTTTTAATTTTCTATTACGCGTCGGGTAGGAACGAAACGGAATGATAATTTTATATTCTCTCTTTCCCCGCATTTTCCAACCTAGTTTGGCTTGAAATGAAGCCAAAATGGTATTTTTCAATTTTTTGAATTTTTTTGCTATGTTTTTGGAATTTTCTATTACACATCGAGTAGGAACGGAACGAAATGATAATTTTAATTTTCTCTCTGTCTCCGCCTTTCCCAACCTATTTTGGCTTGAAATGAAGCCATAATGGTATATTTTAATTTTTTGAATTTTTTTGCTATTGTTTTGAAATTTTCAATTATGAGTCGGGTAGGAACGAAACTTAACGATATTTTTTATTTTCTCTCTTTCACCTCCTTTTCCATACTATTTTGGCTTGAAATGAAGCCATAATGGTATTTTTTGATTTTTAGAATTTTTTTTGTTATTTTTTTAATTTTCTATTACGCGTCGGGTAGGAACGAAACGGAATTATAATTTTATATTCTCTCTTTCCCGACATTTTCCAACCTATTTTGGCTTGAAATGAAACCATAATGGTATTTTCCAATTTTTTGAATTTTTTTGATATTTTTTTGTAATTTTCTATTACGCGTCGGGTAGGAACGAAACAGAAGGATAATTTTATATTCTGTCTTTCTCAGCATTTTCCAACCTATTTTGGCTTGAAATGAAGCCATAATGGTATTTTTTAATTTTTTTAATTTTTTTGCTGTTTTTTTGGAATTTTCTATTACACGTCAGGTAGAAACGAAACAGAATTATAATTTTATATTCTCCCTTTCCCGGCAATTTTCAACCTATTTTGGCTTGAAATGAAGCCATAATGGTATTTTTCGGTTTTTTGAATTTTTTTGTTATTTTTTTTGAATTTTCAATTTCGCGTCGGGTTGGAACGGAACGGAATGATAATTTTTATTTTCTCTCTTTCTCGGCCTTTTCAAACCTATTTTGGCTTCAAATGAAGCCATAATGGTATTTTTTAATTTTTCAAATTTTTTTTGCTGTTTTTTTGGAATTTTCTATTACGCGTCGGTTAGGAACGAAAGGGAATGATAATTTTATATTCTCTCTTTCCCGGCATTTTCCAACCTATTTTGGCTTGAAATGAAGCCATAATGGTATTTTTCAATTTTTTGAATTTTTTTCTATTTTTTTGGAATTTTCTACTATGCATTGGGTAGGAACGGAACGAAATGATAATTTTAATTTTCTCTCTGTCTCCGCCTTTCCCAACCTATTTTGGCTTGAAATGAAGCCATAATGGTATATTTTAATTTTTTGAATTTTTTTGCTATTGTTTTGAAATTTTCAATTATGAGTCGGGTAGGAACGAAACTTAACGATATTTTTTATTTTCTCTCTTTCACCTCCTTTTCCATACTATTTTGGCTTGAAATGAAGCCATAATGGTATTTTTTAATTTTTAGAATTTTTTTTGTGATTTTTTTACTTTTCTATTACGCGTCGGGTAGGAACGAAACGGAATGATAATTTTATATTCTCTCTTTCCCCGCATTTTCCAACCTAGTTTGGCTTGAAATGAAGCCAAAATGGTATTTTTCAATTTTTTGAATTTTTTTGCTATGTTTTTGGAATTTTCTATTACACATCGAGTAGGAACGGAACGAAATGATAATTTTAATTTTCTCACTGTCTCCGCCTTTCCCAACCTATTTTGGCTTGAAATGAAGCCATAATGGTATATTTTAATTTTTTGAATTTTTTTGCTATTGTTTTGAAATTTTCAATTACGAGTCGGGTAGGAACGAAACGTAACGATATTTTTTATTTTCTCTCTTTCACCTCCTTTTCCACACTATTTTGGCTTGAAATGAAGCCATAATGGTATTTTTTAATTTTTAGAATTTTTTTTGTTATTTTTTTAATTTTCTATTACGCGTCGGGTAGGAACGAAACGGAATTATAATTTTATATTCTGTCTTTCCCGGCATTTTCCAACCTATTTTGGCATGAAAAGAAACCATAATGGTATTTTCCAATTTTTTGAATTTTTTTGATATTTTTTTGTAATTTTCTATTACGCGTCGGGTAGGAACGAAACAGAAGGATAATTTTATATTCTGTCTTTCTCAGCATTTTCCAACCTATTTTGGCTCGAAATGAAGCCATAATGGTATTTTTTAATTTTTTGAATTTTTTTGCTGTTTTTTTGGAATTTTCTATTACACGTCAGGTAGAAACGAAACAGAATTATAATTTTATATTCTCTCTTTCCCGGCATTTTTCAACCTATTTTGGCTTGAAATGAAGCCATAATGGTATTTTTCGGTTTTTTGAATTTTTTTGTTATTTTTTTTTGAATTTTCAATTTCGCGTCGGGTTGGAACGGAACGGAATGATAATTTTTATTTTCTCTCTTTCTCTGCCTTTTCAAACCTATTTTGGTTTCAAATGAAGCCATAATGGTATTTTTTAATTTTTAAAATTTTTTTTTCTATTTTTTTGGAATTTTCTATTACGCGTCGGTTAGGAACGAAACAGAAGGATAATTTTATATTATGTCTTTCTCAGCATTTTCCAACCTATTTTGGCTTGAAATGAAGCCATAATGGTATTTTTTAATTTTTTGAATTTTTTTGCTGTTTTTTTGGAATTTTCTATTACACGTCAGGTAGAAACGAAACAGAATTATAATTTTATATTCTCTCTTTCCCGGCATTTTCCAACCTATTTTGGCTTGAAATGAAGCCTTAATGGTATTTGTCAATTTTTTGAATTTTTTTCTATTTTTTTGGAATTTTCTATTATGCATTGGGTAGGAACGGAACTGAACGATAATTTTTATTTTCTCTCTTTCTCGGCTTTTTCCAACCTATTTTGGCTTGAAATGAAGCCATAATGGTAATTTTTTGATTTTCAGAATTTTTTTTGCTATTTTTTGGGAATTTTCTATTACGCGTCAGGTAGGAACGAAACGGAATGATAATTTTGTATTCTCTCTTTCCCGGCATTTTCCAACCTAGTTTGGCTTGAAATGAAGCCATAATGGTATTTTTCAATTTTTTGAATTTTTTTGCTATGTTTTTGGAATTTTCTATTACACATCGAGTAGGAACGGAACGAAATGATAATTTTAATTTTCTCTCTGTCTCCGCCTTTCCCAACCTATTTTGGCTTGAAATGAAGCCATAATGGTATATTTTAATTTTTTGAATTTTTTTGCTATTGTTTTGAAATTTTAAATTACGAGTCGGGTAGGAACGAAACGTAACGATATTTTTTATTTTCTCTCTTTCACCTCCTTTTCCATACTATTTTGGCTTGAAATGAAGCCATAATGGTATTTTTTAATTTTTTGAATTTTTTTTGTTATTTTTTTAATTTTCTATTACGCGTCGGGTAGGAACGAAACGGAATTATAATTTTATATTCTCTCTTTCCCGGCATTTTCCAACCTATTTTGGCTTGAAAAGAAACCATAATGGTATTTTCCAATTTTTTGAATTTTTTTGATATTTTTTTGTAATTTTCTATTACGCGTCGGGTAGGAACGAAACAGAAGGATAATTTTATATTATGTCTTTCTCAGCATTTTCCATCCTATTTTGGCTTGAAATGAAGCCATAATGGTATTTTTTAATTTTTTTAATTTTTTTGCTGTTTTTTTGGAATTTTCTATTACACGTCAGGTAGAAACGAAACAGAATTATAATTTTATATTCTCTCTTTCCCGTCATTTTTCAACCTATTTTGGCTTGAAATGAAGCCATAATGGTATTTTTCGGTTTTTTGAATTTTTTTGTTATTTTTTTTGAATTTTCAATTTCGCGTCGGGTTGGAACGGAACGGAATGATAATTTTTATTTTCTCTCTTTCTCGGCCTTTTCAAACCTATTTTGGCTTCAAATGAAGCCATAATGGTATTTTTTAATTTTTAAAATTTTTTTTGCTATTTTTTTGGAATTTTCTATTACGCGTCGGTTAGGAACGAAACAGAAGGATAATTTTATATTATGTCTTTCTCAGCATTTTCCAACCTATTTTGGCTTGAAATGAAGCCATAATGGTATTTTTTAATTTTTTGAATTTTTTTGCTGTTTTTTTGGAATTTTCTATTACACGTCAGGTAGAAACGAAACAGAATTATAATTTTATATTCTCTCTTTCCCGGCATTTTCCAACCTATTTTGGCTTGAAATGAATCCATAATGGTATTTTTCAGTTTTTTGAATTTTTTTTGTTATTTTTTTTGAATTTTCTATTTCGCGTCGGGTTGGAACGGAACGGAATGATAATTTTTATTTTCTCTCTTTCTCGGCCTTTTCAAACCTATTTTGGCTTCAAATGAAGCCATAATGGTATTTTTTAATTTTTAAAATTTTTTTTGCTATTTTTTTAGAATTTTCTATTACGCGTCGGTTAAGAACGAAAGGGAATGATAATTTTATATTCTCTCTTTCCCGGCATTTTCCAACCTATTTTTGCTTGAAATGAAGCCTTAATGGTATTTTTCAATTTTTTGAATTTTTTTCTATTTTTTTGGAATTTTCTATTATGCATTGGGTAGGAACGGAACTGAACGATAATTTTTATTTTCTCTCTTTCTCGGCTTTTTCCAACCTTTTTTGGCTTGAAATGAAGCCATAATGGTAATTTTTTGATTTTCAGAATTTTTTTTGCTATTTTTTGGGAATTTTCTATTACGCGTCAGGTAGGAACGAAACGGAATGATAATTTTATATTCTCTCTTTCCCGGCATTTTCCAACCTAGTTTGGCTTGAAATGAAGCCATAATGGTATTTTTCAATGTTTTGAATTTTTTTGCTATGTTTTTGGAATTTTCTATTACACATCGAGTAGGAACGGAACGAAATGATAATTTTAATTTTCTCTCTGTCTCCTCCTTTCCCAACCTATTTTGGCTTGAAATGAAGCCATAATGGTATATTTTAATTTTTTGAATTTTTTTGCTATTGTTTTGAAATTTTCAATTATGAGTCGGGTAGGAACGAAACTTAACGATATTTTTTATTTTCTCTCTTTCACCTCCTTTTCCATACTATTTTGGCTTGAAATGAAGCCATAATGGTATTTTTTGATTTTTAGAATTTTTTTTGTTATTTTTTTAATTTTCTATTACGCGTCGGGTAGGAACGAAACGGAATTATAATTTTATATTCTCTCTTTCCCGGCATTTTCCAACCTATTTTGGCTTGAAAAGAAACCATAATGGTATTTTCCAATTTTTTGAATTTTTTTGATATTTTTTTGTAATTTTCTATTACGCGTCGGGTAGGAACGAAACAGAAGGATAATTTTATATTATGTCTTTCTCAGCATTTTCCAACCTATTTTGGCTTGAAATGAAGCCATAATGGTATTTTTTAATTTTTTGAATTTTTTTGCTGTTTTTTTGGAATTTTCTATTACACGTCAGGTAGAAACGAAACAGAATTATAATTTTATATTCTCTCTTTCCCGTCATTTTTCAACCTATTTTGGCTTGAAATGAAGCCATAATGGTATTTTTCGGTTTTTTGAATTTTTTTGTTATTTTTTTTGAATTTTCAATTTCGCGTCGGGTTGGAACGGAACGGAATGATAATTTTTATTTTCTCTCTTTCTCGGCCTTTTCAAACCTATTTTGGCTTCAAATGAAGCCATAATGGTATTTTTTAATTTTTAAAATTTTTTTTGCTATTTTTTTGGAATTTTCTATTACGCGTCGGTTAGGAACGAAACAGAAGGATAATTTTATATTATGTCTTTCTCAGCATTTTCCAACCTATTTTGGCTTGAAATGAAGCCATAATGGTATTTTTTAATTTTTTGAATTTTTTTGCTGTTTTTTTGGAATTTTCTATTACACGTCAGGTAGAAACGAAACAGAATTATAATTTTATATTCTCTCTTTCCCGGCATTTTCCAACCTATTTTGGCTTGAAATGAATCCATAATGGTATTTTTCAGTTTTTTGAATTTTTTTGTTATTTTTTTTGAATTTTCTATTTCGCGTCGGGTTGGAACGGAACGGAATGATAATTTTTATTTTCTCTCTTTCTCGGCCTTTTCAAACCTATTTTGGCTTCAAATGAAGCCATAATGGTATTTTTTAATTTTTAAAATTTTTTTTGCTATTTTTTTAGAATTTTCTATTACGCGTCGGTTAAGAACGAAAGGGAATGATAATTTTATATTCTCTCTTTCCCGGCATTTTCCAACCTATTTTTGCTTGAAATGAAGCCTTAATGGTATTTTTCAATTTTTTGAATTTTTTTCTATTTTTTTGGAATTTTCTATTATGCATTGGGTAGGAACGGAACTGAACGATAATTTTTATTTTCTCTCTTTCTCGGCTTTTTCCAACCTTTTTTGGCTTGAAATGAAGCCATAATGGTAATTTTTTGATTTTCAGAATTTTTTTTGCTATTTTTTGGGAATTTTCTATTACGCGTCAGGTAGGAACGAAACGGAATGATAATTTTATATTCTCTCTTTCCCGGCATTTTCCAACCTAGTTTGGCTTGAAATGAAGCCATAATGGTATTTTTCAATTTTTTGAATTTTTTTGCTATGTTTTTGGAATTTTCTATTACACATCGAGTAGGAACGGAACGAAATGATAATTTTAATTTTCTCTCTGTCTCCTCCTTTCCCAACCTATTTTGGCTTGAAATGAAGCCATAATGGTATATTTTAATTTTTTGAATTTTTTTGCTATTGTTTTGAAATTTTCAATTATGAGTCGGGTAGGAACGAAACTTAACGATATTTTTTATTTTCTCTCTTTCACCTCCTTTTCCATACTATTTTGGCTTGAAATGAAGCCATAATGGTATTTTTTGATTTTTAGAATTTTTTTTGTTATTTTTTTAATTTTCTATTACGCGTCGGGTAGGAACGAAACGGAATTATAATTTTATATTCTCTCTTTCCCGACATTTTCCAACCTATTTTGGCTTGAAATGAAACCATAATGGTATTTTCCAATTTTTTTGATATTTTTTTGTAATTTTCTATTACGCGTCGGGTAGGAACGAAACAGAAGGATAATTTTATATTCTGTCTTTCTCAGCATTTTCCAACCTATTTTGGCTTGAAATGAAGCCATAATGGTATTTTTTAATTTTTTTAATTTTTTTGCTGTTTTTTTGGAATTTTCTATTACACGTCAGGTAGAAACGAAACAGAATTATAATTTTATATTCTCCCTTTCCCGGCATTTTTCAACCTATTTTGGCTTGAAATGAAGCCATAATGGTATTTTTCGGTTTTTTGAATTTTTTTGTTATTTTTTTTGAATTTTCAATTTCGCGTCGGGTTGGAACGGAACGGAATGATAATTTTTATTTTCTCTCTTTCTCGGCCTTTTCAAACCTATTTTGGCTTCAAATGAAGCCATAATGGTATTTTTTAATTTTTCAAATTTTTTTTGCTGTTTTTTTGGAATTTTCTATTACGCGTCGGTTAGGAACGAAAGGGAATGATAATTTTATATTCTCTCTTTCCCGGCATTTTCCAACCTATTTTGGCTTGAAATGAAGCCATAATGGTATTTTTCAATTTTTTGAATTTTTTTCTATTTTTTTGGAATTTTCTATTATGCATTGGGTAGGAACGGAACTGAACGATAAATTTTATTTTCTCTCTTTCTCGGCTTTTTCCAACCTTTTTTGGCTTGAAATGAAGCCATAATGGTATTTTTTTATTTTCAGAATTTTTTTGCTATTTTTTGGGAATTTTCTATTACGCGTCAGGTAGGAACGAAACGGAATGATAATTTTATATTCTCTCTTTCCCGGCATTTTCCAACCTAGTTTGGCTTGAAATGAAGCCATAATGGTATTTTTCAATTTTTTGAATTTTTTTGCTATGTTTTTGGAATTTTCTATTACACATCGAGTAGGAACGGAACGAAATGATAATTTTAATTTTCTCTCTGTCTCCGCCTTTCCCAACCTATTTTGGCTTGAAATGAAGCCATAATGGTATATTTTAATTTTTTGAATTTTTTTGCTATTGTTTTGAAATTTTCAATTACGAGTCGGGTAGGAACGAAACGTAACGATATTTTTTATTTTCTCTCTTTCACCTCCTTTTCCATACTATTTTGGCTTGAAATGAAGCCATAATGGTATTTTTTAATTTTTAGAATTTTTTTTGTGATTTTTTTACTTTTCTATTACGCGTCGGGTAGGAACGAAACGGAATGATAATTTTATATTCTCTCTTTCCCCGCATTTTCCAACCTAGTTTGGCTTGAAATGAAGCCAAAATGGTATTTTTCAATTTTTTGAATTTTTTTGCTATGTTTTTGGAATTTTCTATTACACATCGAGTAGGAACGGAACGAAATGATAATTTTAATTTTCTCTCTGTCTCCGCCTTTCCCAACCTATTTTGGCTTGAAATGAAGCCATAATGGTATATTTTAATTTTTTGAATTTTTTTGCTATTGTTTTGAAATTTTCAATTACGAGTCGGGTAGGAACGAAACGTAACGATATTTTTTATTTTCTCTCTTTCACCTCCTTTTCCACACTATTTTGGCTTGAAATGAAGCCATAATGGTATTTTTTAATTTTTAGAATTTTTTTTGTTATTTTTTTAATTTTCTATTACTCGTCGGGTAGGAACGAAACGGAATTATAATTTTATATTCTGTCTTTCCCGGCATTTTCCAACCTATTTTGGCATGAAAAGAAACCATAATGGTATTTTCCAATTTTTTGAATTTTTTTGATATTTTTTTGTAATTTTCTATTACGCGTCGGGTAGGAACGAAACAGAAGGATAATTTTATATTCTGTCTTTCTCAGCATTTTCCAACCTATTTTGGCTCGAAATGAAGCCATAATGGTATTTTTTAATTTTTTGAATTTTTTTGCTGTTTTTTTGGAATTTTCTATTACACGTCAGGTAGAAACGAAACAGAATTATAATTTTATATTCTCTCTTTCCCGGCATTTTTCAACCTATTTTGGCTTGAAATGAAGCCATAATGGTATTTTTCGGTTTTTTGAATTTTTTTGTTATTTTTTTTTGAATTTTCAATTTCGCGTCGGGTTGGAACGGAACGGAATGATAATTTTTATTTTCTCTCTTTCTCGGCCTTTTCAAACCTATTTTGGTTTCAAATGAAGCCATAATGGTATTTTTTAATTTTTAAAATTTTTTTTTCTATTTTTTTGGAATTTTCTATTACGCGTCGGTTAGGAACGAATGGGAATGATAATTTTATATTCTCTCTTTCCCGGCATTTTCCAACCTATTTTGGCTTGAAATGAAGCCTTAATGGTATTTGTCAATTTTTTGAATTTTTTTCTATTTTTTTGGAATTTTCTATTATGCATTGGGTAGGAACGGAACTGAACGATAATTTTTATTTTCTCTCTTTCTCGGCTTTTTCCAACCTATTTTGGCTTGAAATGAAGCCATAATGGTAATTTTTTGATTTTCAGAATTTTTTTTGCTATTTTTTGGGAATTTTCTATTACGCGTCAGGTAGGAACGAAACGGAATGATAATTTTGTATTCTCTCTTTCCCGGCATTTTCCAACCTAGTTTGGCTTGAAATGAAGCCATAATGGTATTTTTCAATTTTTTGAATTTTTTTGCTATGTTTTTGGAATTTTCTATTACACATCGAGTAGGAACGGAACGAAATGATAATTTTAATTTTCTCTCTGTCTCCGCCTTTCCCAACCTATTTTGGCTTGAAATGAAGCCATAATGGTATATTTTAATTTTTTGAATTTTTTTGCTATTGTTTTGAAATTTTCAATTACGAGTCGGGTAGGAACGAAACGTAACGATATTTTTTATTTTCTCTCTTTCACCTCCTTTTCCATACTATTTTGGCTTGAAATGAAGCCATAATGGTATTTTTTAATTTTTAGAATTTTTTTTGTTATTTTTTTAATTTTCTATTACGCGTCGGGTAGGGACGAAACGGAATTATAATTTTATATTCTCTCTTTCCCGGCATTTTCCAACCTATTTTGGCTTGAAAAGAAACCATAATGGTATTTTCCAATTTTTTGAATTTTTTTGATATTTTTTTGTAATTTTCTATTACGCGTCGGGTAGGAACGAAACAGAAGGATAATTTTATATTATGTCTTTCTCAGCATTTTCCAACCTATTTTGGCTTGAAATGAAGCCATAATGGTATTTTTTAATTTTTTGAATTTTTTTGCTGTTTTTTTGGAATTTTCTATTACACGTCAGGTAGAAACGAAACAGAATTATAATTTTATATTCTCTCTTTCCCGTCATTTTTCAACCTATTTTGGCTTGAAATGAAGCCATAATGGTATTTTTCGGTTTTTTGAATTTTTTTGTTATTTTTTTTGAATTTTCAATTTCGCGTCGGGTTGGAACGGAACGGAATGATAATTTTTATTTTCTCTCTTTCTCGGCCTTTTCAAACCTATTTTGGCTTCAAATGAAGCCATAATGGTATTTTTTAATTTTTAAAATTTTTTTTGCTATTTTTTTGGAATTTTCTATTACGCGTCGGTTAGGAACGAAACAGAAGGATAATTTTATATTATGTCTTTCTCAGCATTTTCCAACCTATTTTGGCTTGAAATGAAGCCATAATGGTATTTTTTAATTTTTTGAATTTTTTTGCTGTTTTTTTGGAATTTTCTATTACACGTCAGGTAGAAACGAAACAGAATTATAATTTTATATTCTCTCTTTCCCGGCATTTTCCAACCTATTTTGGCTTGAAATGAATCCATAATGGTATTTTTCAGTTTTTTGAATTTTTTTGTTATTTTTTTTGAATTTTCTATTTCGCGTCGGGTTGGAACGGAACGGAATGATAATTTTTATTTTCTCTCTTTCTCGGCCTTTTCAAACCTATTTTGGCTTCAAATGAAGCCTTAATGGTATTTTTTAATTTTTAAAATTTTTTTTGCTATTTTTTTAGAATTTTCTATTACGCTTCGGTTAAGAACGAAAGGGAATGATAATTTTATATTCTCTCTTTCCCGGCATTTTCCAACCTATTTTTGCTTGAAATGAAGCCTTAATGGTATTTTTCAATTTTTTGAATTTTTTTCTATTTTTTTGGAATTTTCTATTATGCATTGGGTAGGAACGGAACTGAACGATAATTTTTATTTTCTCTCTTTCTCGGCTTTTTCCAACCTTTTTTGGCTTGAAATGAAGCCATAATGGTAATTTTTTGATTTTCAGAATTTTTTTTGCTATTTTTTGGGAATTTTCTATTACGCGTCAGGTAGGAACGAAACGGAATGATAATTTTATATTCTCTCTTTCCCGGCATTTTCCAACCTAGTTTGGCTTGAAATGAAGCCATAATGGTATTTTTCAATTTTTTGAATTTTTTTGCTATGTTTTTGGAATTTTCTATTACACATCGAGTAGGAACGGAACGAAATGATAATTTTAATTTTCTCTCTGTCTCCTCCTTTCCCAACCTATTTTGGCTTGAAATGAAGCCATAATGGTATATTTTAATTTTTTGAATTTTTTTGCTATTGTTTTGAAATTTTCAATTATGAGTCGGGTAGGAACGAAACTTAACGATATTTTTTATTTTCTCTCTTTCACCTCCTTTTCCATACTATTTTGGCTTGAAATGAAGCCATAATGGTATTTTTTGATTTTTAGAATTTTTTTTGTTATTTTTTTAATTTTCTATTACGCGTCGGGTAGGAACGAAACGGAATTATAATTTTATATTCTCTCTTTCCCGGCATTTTCCAACCTATTTTGGCTTGAAAAGAAACCATAATGGTATTTTCCAATTTTTTGAATTTTTTTGATATTTTTTTGTAATTTTCTATTACGCGTCGGGTAGGAACGAAACAGAAGGATAATTTTATATTATGTCTTTCTCAGCATTTTCCAACCTATTTTGGCTTGAAATGAAGCCATAATGGTATTTTTTAATTTTTTGAATTTTTTTGCTGTTTTTTTGGAATTTTCTATTACACGTCAGGTAGAAACGAAACAGAATTATAATTTTATATTCTCTCTTTCCCGTCATTTTTCAACCTATTTTGGCTTGAAATGAAGCCATAATGGTATTTTTCGGTTTTTTGAATTTTTTTGTTATTTTTTTTGAATTTTCAATTTCGCGTCGGGTTGGAACGGAACGGAATGATAATTTTTATTTTCTCTCTTTCTCGGCCTTTTCAAACCTATTTTGGCTTCAAATGAAGCCATAATGGTATTTTTTAATTTTTAAAATTTTTTTTGCTATTTTTTTGGAATTTTCTATTACGCGTCGGTTAGGAACGAAACAGAAGGATAATTTTATATTATGTCTTTCTCAGCATTTTCCAACCTATTTTGGCTTGAAATGAAGCCATAATGGTATTTTTTAATTTTTTGAATTTTTTTGCTGTTTTTTTGGAATTTTCTATTACACGTCAGGTAGAAACGAAACAGAATTATAATTTTATATTCTCTCTTTCCCGGCATTTTCCAACCTATTTTGGCTTGAAATGAATCCATAATGGTATTTTTCAGTTTTTTGAATTTTTTTGTTATTTTTTTTGAATTTTCTATTTCGCGTCGGGTTGGAACGGAACGGAATGATAATTTTTATTTTCTCTCTTTCTCGGCCTTTTCAAACCTATTTTGGCTTCAAATGAAGCCATAATGGTATTTTTTAATTTTTAAAATTTTTTTTGCTATTTTTTTAGAATTTTCTATTACGCGTCGGTTAAGAACGAAAGGGAATGATAATTTTATATTCTCTCTTTCCCGGCATTTTCCAACCTATTTTTGCTTGAAATGAAGCCTTAATGGTATTTTTCAATTTTTTGAATTTTTTTCTATTTTTTTGGAATTTTCTATTATGCATTGGGTAGGAACGGAACTGAACGATAATTTTTATTTTCTCTCTTTCTCGGCTTTTTCCAACCTTTTTTGGCTTGAAATGAAGCCATAATGGTAATTTTTTGATTTTCAGAATTTTTTTTGCTATTTTTTGGGAATTTTCTATTACGCTTCAGGTAGGAACGAAACGGAATGATAATTTTATATTCTCTCTTTCCCGGCATTTTCCAACCTAGTTTGGCTTGAAATGAAGCCATAATGGTATTTTTCAATTTTTTGAATTTTTTTGCTATGTTTTTGGAATTTTCTATTACACATCGAGTAGGAACGGAACGAAATGATAATTTTAATTTTCTCTCTGTCTCCTCCTTTCCCAACCTATTTTGGCTTGAAATGAAGCCATAATGGTATATTTTAATTTTTTGAATTTTTTTGCTATTGTTTTGAAATTTTCAATTATGAGTCGGGTAGGAACGAAACTTAACGATATTTTTTATTTTCTCTCTTTCACCTCCTTTTCCATACTATTTTGGCTTGAAATGAAGCCATAATGGTATTTTTTGATTTTTAGAATTTTTTTTGTTATTTTTTTAATTTTCTATTACGCGTCGGGTAGGAACGAAACGGAATTATAATTTTATATTCTCTCTTTCCCGACATTTTCCAACCTATTTTGGCTTGAAATGAAACCATAATGGTATTTTCCAATTTTTTGAATTTTTTTGATATTTTTTTGTAATTTTCTATTACGCGTCGGGTAGGAACGAAACAGAAGGATAATTTTATATTCTGTCTTTCTCAGCATTTTCCAACCTATTTTGGCTTGAAATGAAGCCATAATGGTATTTTTTAATTTTTTTAATTTTTTTGCTGTTTTTTTGGAATTTTCTATTACACGTCAGGTAGAAACGAAACAGAATTATAATTTTATATTCTCCCTTTCCCGGCATTTTTCAACCTATTTTGGCTTGAAATGAAGCCATAATGGTATTTTTCGGTTTTTTGAATTTTTTTGTTATTTTTTTTGAATTTTCAATTTCGCGTCGGGTTGGAACGGAACGGAATGATAATTTTTATTTTCTCTCTTTCTCGGCCTTTTCAAACCTATTTTGGCTTCAAATGAAGCCATAATGGTATTTTTTAATTTTTCAAATTTTTTTTGCTGTTTTTTTGGAATTTTCTATTACGCGTCGGTTAGGAACGAAAGGGAATGATAATTTTATATTCTCTCTTTCCCGGCATTGTCCAACCTATTTTGGCTTGAAATGAAGCCATAATGGTATTTTTCAATTTTTTGAATTTTTTTCTATTTTTTTGGAATTTTCTATTATGCATTGGGTAGGAACGGAACTGAACGATAATTTTTATTTTCTCTCTTTCTCGGCTTTTTCCAACCTTTTTTGGCTTGAAATGAAGCCATAATGGTATTTTTTTATTTTCAGAATTTTTTTGCTATTTTTTGGGAATTTTCTATTACGCGTCAGGTAGGAACGAAACGGAATGACAATTTTATATTCTCTCTTTCCCGGCATTTTCCAACCTAGTTTGGCTTGAAATGAAGCCATAATGGTATTTTTCAATTTTTTGAATTTTTTTGCTATGTTTTTGGAATTTTCTATTACACATCGAGTAGGAACGGAACGAAATGATAATTTTAATTTTCTCTCTGTCTCCGCCTTTCCCAACCTATTTTGGCTTGAAATGAAGCCATAATGGTATATTTTAATTTTTTGAATTTTTTTGCTATTGTTTTGAAATTTTCAATTATGAGTCGGGTAGGAACGAAACTTAACGATATTTTTTATTTTCTCTCTTTCACCTCCTTTTCCATACTATTTTGGCTTGAAATGAAGCCATAATGGTATTTTTTAATTTTTAGAATTTTTTTTGTGATTTTTTTAATTTTCTATTACGCGTCGGGTAGGAACGAAACGGAATTATAATTTTATATTCTGTCTTTCCCGGCATTTTCCAACCTATTTTGGCATGAAAAGAAACCATAATGGTATTTTCCAATTTTTTGAATTTTTTTGATATTTTTTTGTAATTTTCTATTACGCGTCGGGTAGGAACGAAACAGAAGGATAATTTTATATTCTGTCTTTCTCAGCATTTTCCAACCTATTTTGGCTCGAAATGAAGCCATAATGGTATTTTTTAATTTTTTGAATTTTTTTGCTGTTTTTTTGGAATTTTCTATTACACGTCAGGTAGAAACGAAACAGAATTATAATTTTATATTCTCTCTTTCCCGGCATTTTTCAACCTATTTTGGCTTGAAATGAAGCCATAATGGTATTTTTCGGTTTTTTGAATTTTTTTGTTATTTTTTTTTGAATTTTCAATTTCGCGTCGGGTTGGAACGGAACGGAATGATAATTTTTATTTTCTCTCTTTCTCGGCCTTTTCAAACCTATTTTGGTTTCAAATGAAGCCATAATGGTATTTTTTAATTTTTAAAATTTTTTTTTCTATTTTTTTGGAATTTTCTATTACGCGTCGGTTAGGAACGAATGGGAATGATAATTTTATATTCTCTCTTTCCCGGCATTTTCCAACCTATTTTGGCTTGAAATGAAGCCTTAATGGTATTTGTCAATTTTTTGAATTTTTTTCTATTTTTTTGGAATTTTCTATTATGCATTGGGTAGGAACGGAACTGAACGATAATTTTTATTTTCTCTCTTTCTCGGCTTTTTCCAACCTATTTTGGCTTGAAATGAAGCCATAATGGTAATTTTTTGATTTTCAGAATTTTTTTTGCTATTTTTTGGGAATTTTCTATTACGCGTCAGGTAGGAACGAAACGGAATGATAATTTTGTATTCTCTCTTTCCCGGCATTTTCCAACCTAGTTTGGCTTGAAATGAAGCCATAATGGTATTTTTCAATTTTTTGAATTTTTTTGCTATGTTTTTGGAATTTTCTATTACACATCGAGTAGGAACGGAACGAAATGATAATTTTAATTTTCTCTCTGTCTCCGCCTTTCCCAACCTATTTTGGCTTGAAATGAAGCCATAATGGTATATTTTAATTTTTTGAATTTTTTTGCTATTGTTTTGAAATTTTCAATTACGAGTCGGGTAGGAACGAAACGTAACGATATTTTTTATTTTCTCTCTTTCACCTCCTTTTCCATACTATTTTGGCTTGAAATGAAGCCATAATGGTATTTTTTAATTTTTAGAATTTTTTTTGTTATTTTTTTAATTTTCTATTACGCGTCGGGTAGGAACGAAACGGAATTATAATTTTATATTCTCTCTTTCCGGGCATTTTCCAACCTATTTTGGCTTGAAAAGAAACCATAATGGTATTTTCCAATTTTTTGAATTTTTTTGATATTTTTTTGTAATTTTCTATTACGCGTCGGGTAGGAACGAAACAGAAGGATAATTTTATATTATGTCTTTCTCAGCATTTTCCAACCTATTTTGGCTTGAAATGAAGCCATAATGGTATTTTTTAATTTTTTTAATTTTTTTGCTGTTTTTTTGGAATTTTCTATTACACGTCAGGTAGAAACGAAACAGAATTATAATTTTATATTCTCCCTTTCCCGGCAATTTTCAACCTATTTTGGCTTGAAATGAAGCCATAATGGTATTTTTTAATTTTTTGAATTTTTTTGCTGTTTTTTTGGAATTTTCTATTACACGTCAGGTAGAAACGAAACAGAATTATAATTTTATATTCTCTCTTTCCCGGCATTTTTCAACCTATTTTGGCTTGAAATGAAGCCATAATGGTATTTTTCGGTTTTTTGAATTTTTTTGTTATTTTTTTTGAATTTTCAATTTCGCGTCGGGTTGGAACGGAACAGAATGATAATTTTTATTTTCTCTCTTTCTCGGCCTTTTCAAACCTATTTTGGCTTCAAATGAAGCCATAATGGTATTTTTTAATTTTTAAAATTTTTTTTGCTATTTTTTTGGAATTTTCTATTACGCGTCGGTTAGGAACGAAACAGAAGGATAATTTTATATTATGTCTTTCTCAGCATTTTCCAACCTATTTTGGCTTGAAATGAAGCCATAATGGTATTTTTTAATTTTTTGAATTTTTTTGCTGTTTTTTTGGAAATTTCTATTACACGTCAGGTAGAAACGAAACAGAATTATAATTTTATATTCTCTCTTTCCCGGCATTTTCCAACCTATTTTGGCTTGAAATGAATCCATAATGGTATTTTTCAGTTTTTTGAATTTTTTTGTTATTTTTTTTGAATTTTCAATTTCGCGTCGGGTTGGAACGGAACGGAATGATAATTTTTATTTTCTCTCTTTCTCGGCCTTTTCAAACCTATTTTGGCTTTAAATGAAGCCATAATGGTATTTCTTAATTTTTAAAATTTTTTTTGCTATTTTTTTGGAATTTTCTATTACGCGTCGGTTAGGAACGAAAGGGAATGATAATTTTATATTCTCTCTTTCCCGGCATTTTCCAACCTATTTTGGCTTGAAATGAAGCCATAATGGTATTTTTCAATTTTTTGAATTTTTTTCTATTTTTTTGGAATTTTCTATTATGCATTGGGTAGGAACGGAACTGAACGATAATTTTTATTTTCTCTCTTTCTCGGGCTTTTCCAACCTTTTTTGGCTTGAAATGAAGCCATAATGGTATTTTTTTCTTTTCAGAATTTTTTTTGCTATTTTTTGGGAATTTTCTATTACGCGTCAGGTAGGAACGAAACGGAATTATAATTTTATATTTTCTCTTTCCCGGCATTTTCCAACCTATTTTGGCTTGAAATGAAACCATAATGGTATTTTTCAGTTTTTTGAATTTTTTTGTTATTTTTTTTTAATTTTCTATTTCGCGTCGGGTTGGAACGGAACGGAATGATAATTTTTATTTTCTCTCTTTCTCGGCCTTTTCAAACCTATTTTGGCTTCAAATGAAGCCATAATGGTATTTTTTAATTTTTAAAATTTTTTTTGCTATTTTTTTGGAATTTTCTATTACGCGTCGGTTAAGAACGTAAGGGAATGATAATTTTATATTCTCTCTTTCCTGGCATTTTCCAACCTATTTTGGCTTGAAATGAAGCCTTAATGGTATTTTTCAATTTTTTGAATTTTTTTCTATTTTTTTGGAATTTTCTATTATGCATTGGGTAGGAACGGAACTGAACGATAATTTTTATTTTCTCTCTTTCTCGGCTTTTTCCAACCTTTTTTGGCTTGAAATGAAGCCATAATGGTAATTTTTTGATTTTCAGAATTTTTTTTGCTATTTTTTGGGAATTTTCTATTACGCGTCAGGTAGGAACGAAACGGAATGATAATTTTATTTTCTCTCTTTCCCGGCATTTTCCAACCTAGTTTGGCTTGAAATGAAGCCATAATGGTATTTTTCAATTTTTTGAATTTTTTTGCTATGTTTTTGGAATTTTCTATTACACATCGAGTAGGAACGGAACGAAATGATAATTTTAATTTTCTCTCTGTCTCCACCTTTCCCAACCTATTTTGGCTTGAAATGAAGCCATAATGGTATATTTTAATTTTTTGAATTTTTTTGCTATTGTTTTGAAATTTTCAATTATGAGTCGGGTAGGAACGAAACTTAACGATATTTTTTATTTTCTCTCTTTCACCTCCTTTTCCATACTATTTTGGCTTGAAATGAAGCTATAATCGTATTTTTTAATTTTTAGAATTTTTTTTGTTATTTTTTTAATTTTCTATTACGCGTCGGGTAGGAACGAAACGGAATGATAATTTTATATTCTCTCTTTCCCGGCATTTTCCAACCTAGTTTGGCTTGAAATGAAGCCATAATGGTATTTTTCAATTTTTTGAATTTTTTTGCTATGTTTTTGGAATTTTCTATTACACATCGAGTAGGAACAGAACGAAATGATAATTTTAATTTTCTCTCTGTCTCCGCCTTTCCCGACCTATTTTGGCTTGAAATGAAGCCATAATGGTATATTTTAATTTTTTGAATTTTTTTGCTATTGTTTTGAAATTTTCAATTACGAGTAGGGTAGGAACGAAACGTAACGATATTTTTTATTTTCTCTCTTTCACCTCCTTTTCCATACTATTTTGGCTTGAAATGAAGCCATAATGGTATTTTTTAATTTTTAGAATTTTTTTTGTTATTTTTTTAATTTTCTATTACGCGTCGGGTAGGAACGAAACGGAATTATAATTTTATATTCTCTCTTTCCCGGCATTTTCCAACCTATTTTGGCTTGAAAAGAAACCATAATGGTATTTTCCAATTTTTTGAATTTTTTTGATATTTTTTTGTAATTTTCTATTACGCGTCGGGTAGGAACGAAACAGAAGGATAATTTTATATTCTGTCTTTCTCAGCATTTTCCAACCTATTTTGGCTTGAAATGAAGCCATAATGGTATTTTTTAATTTTTTGAATTTTTTTGCTGTTTTTTTGGAATTTTCTATTACACGTCAGGTAGAAACGAAACAGAATTATAATTTTATATTCTCTCTTTCCCGGCATTTTTCAACCTATTTTGGCTTGAAATGAAGCCATAATGGTATTTTTCGGTTTTTTGAATTTTTTTGTTATTTTTTTTGAATTTTCAATTTCGCGTCGGGTTGGAACGGAACGGAATGATAATTTTTATTTTCTCTCTTTCTCGGCCTTTTCAAACCTATTTTGGCTTCAAATGAAGCCATAATGGTATTTTTTAATTTTTAAAAATTTTTTTTCTATTTTTTTGGAATTTTCTATTACGCGTCGGTTAGGTACGAAAGGGAATGATAATTTTATATTCTCTCTTTCCCGGCATTTTCCAACCTATTTTGGCTTGAAATGAAGCCATAATGGTATTTTTCAAATTTTTGAATTTTTTTCTATTTTTTTGGAATTTTCTATTATGCATTGGGTGGGAACGGAACTGAACGATAATTTTTATTTTCTCTCTTTCTCGGCTTTTTCCAACCTATTTTGGCTTGAAATGAAGCCATAATGGTATTTTTCAGTTTTTTGAATTTTTTTGTTATTTTTTTTGAATTTTCTATTTCGCGACGGGTTGGAACGGAACGGAATGATAATTTTTATTTTCTCTCATTCTCGGCCTTTTCAAACCTATTTTGGCTTCAAATGAAGCCATAATGGTATTTTTTAATTTTTAAAAATTTTTTTTCTATTTTTTTGTAATTTTCTATTACGCGTCGGTTAGGAACGAAAGGGAATGATAATTTTATATTCTCTCTTTCCCGGCATTTTCCAACCTATTTTGGCTTGAAATGAAGCCTTAATGGTATTTTTCAATTTTTTGAATTTTTTTCTATTTTTTTGGAATTTTCTATTATGCATTGGGTAGGAACGGAACTGAACGATAATTTTTATATTCTCTCTTTCCCGGCATTTTCCAACCTATTTTGGCTTGAAATGAAGCCTTAATGGTATTTTTCAATTTTTTGAATTTTTTTCTATTTTTTTGGAATTTTCTATTATGCATTGGGTAGGAACGGAACGTAACGATATTTTTTATTTTCTCTCTTTCACCTCCTTTTCCATACTATTTTGGCTTGAAATGAAGCCATAATGGTATTTTTTAATTTTTAGAATTTTTTTGGTTATTTTTTTAATTTTCTATTACGCGTCGGGTAGGAACGAAACGGAATTATAATTTTATATTCTCTCTTTCCCGGCATTTTCCAACCTATTTTGGCTTGAAATGAAACCATAATGGTATTTTCCAATTTTTTGAATTTTTTTGATATTTTTTTGTAATTTTCTATTACGCGTCGGGTAGGAACGAAACAGAAGGATAATTTTATATTATGTCTTTCTCAGCATTTTCCAACCTATTTTGGCTTGAAATGAAGCCATAATGGTATTTTTTAATTTTTTGAATTTTTTTGCTGTTTTTTTGGAATTTTCTATTACACGTCAGGTAGAAACGAAACAGAATTATAATTTTATATTCTCTCTTTCCCGTCATTTTTCAACCTATTTTGGCTTGAAATGAAGCCATAATGGTATTTTTCGGTTTTTTGAATTTTTTTGTTATTTTTTTTGAATTTTCAATTTCGCGTCGGGTTGGAACGGAACGGAATGATAATTTTTATTTTCTCTCTTTCTCGGCCTTTTCAAACCTATTTTGGTTTCAAATGAAGCCATAATGGTATTTTTTAATTTTTAAAATTTTTTTTGCTATTTTTTTGGAATTTTCTATTACGCGTCGGTTAGGAACGAAAGGGAATGATAATTTTATATTCTCTCTTTCCCGGCATTTTCCAACCTATTTTGGCTTGAAATGAAACCATAATGGTATTTTCAAATTTTTTGAATTTTTTTGATATTTTATTGTAATTTTCTATTACGCGTCGGGTAGGAACGAAACAGAAGGATAATTTTATATTCTGTCTTTCTCAGCATTTTTCAACCTATTTTGGCTTGAAATGAAGCCATAATTGTATTTTTCAGTTTTTTGAATTTTTTTGTTATTTTTTTTGAATTTTCTATTTCGCGTCGGGTTGGAACGGAACGGAATGATAATTTTTATTTTCTCTCTTTCTCGGCCTTTTCAAACCTATTTTGGCTTCAAATGAAGCCATAATGGTATTTTTTAATTTTTAAAATTTTTTTTGCTATTTTTTTAGAATTTTCTATTACGCGTCGGTTAAGAACGAAAGGGAATGATAATTTTATATTCTCTCTTTCCCGGCATTTTCCAACCTATTTTGGCTTGAAATGAAGCCTTAATGGTATTTTTCAATTTTTTGAATTTTTTTCTATTTTTTTGGAATTTTCTATTATGCATTGGGTAGGAACGGAACTGAACGATAATTTTTATTTTCTCTCTTTCTCGGCTTTTTCCAACCTTTTTTGGCTTGAAATGAAGCCATAATGGTAATTTTTTGATTTTCAGAATTTTTTTTGCTATTTTTTGGGAATTTTCTATTACGCGTCAGGTAGGAACGAAACGGAATGATAATTTTATATTCTCTCTTTCCCGGCATTTTCCAACCTAGTTTGGCTTGAAATGAAGCCATAATGGTATTTTTCAATTTTTTGAATTTTTTTGCTATGTTGTTGGAATTTTCTATTACACATCGAGTAGGAACGGAACGAAATGATAATTTTAATTTTCTCTCTGTCTCCGCCTTTCCCAACCTATTTTGGCTTGAAATGAAGCCATAATGGTATATTTTAATTTTTTGAATTTTTTTGCTATTGTTTTGAAATTTTCAATTATGAGTCGGGTAGGAACGAAACTTAACGATATTTTTTATTTTCTCTCTTTCACCTCCTTTTCCATACTATTTTGGCTTGAAATGAAGCCATAATGGTATTTTTTAATTTTTAGAATTTTTTTTGTGATTTTTTTAATTTTCTATTACGCGTCGGGTAGGAACGAAACGGAATGATAATTTTATATTCTCTCTTTCCCCGCATTTTCCAACCTAGTTTGGCTTGAAATGAAGCCAAAATGGTATTTTTCAATTTTTTGAATTTTTTTGCTATGTTTTTGTAATTTTCTATTACACATCGAGTAGGAACGGAACGAAATGATAATTTTAATTTTCTCTCTGTCTCCGCCTTTCCCAACCTATTTTGGCTTGAAATGAAGCCATAATGGTATATTTTAATTTTTTGAATTTTTTTGCTATTGTTTTGAAATTTTCAATTATGAGTCGGGTAGGAACGAAACTTAACGATATTTTTTATTTTCTCTCTTTCACCTCCTTTTCCATACTATTTTGGCTTGAAATGAAGCCATAATGGTATTTTTTGATTTTTAGAATTTTTTTTGTTATTTTTTTAATTTTCTATTACGCGTCGGGTAGGAACGAAACGGAATTATAATTTTATATTCTCTCTTTCCCGACATTTTCCAACCTATTTTGGCTTGAAATGAAACCATAATGGTATTTTCCAATTTTTTGAATTTTTTTGATATTTTTTTGTAATTTTCTATTACGCGTCGGGTAGGAACGAAACAGAAGGATAATTTTATATTCTGTCTTTCTCAGCATTTTCCAACCTATTTTGGCTTGAAATGAAGCCATAATGGTATTTTTTAATTTTTTGAATTTTTTTGCTGTTTTTTTGGAATTTTCTATTACACGTCAGGTAGAAACGAAACAGAATTATAATTTTATATTCTCCCTTTCCCGGCATTTTTCAACCTATTTTGGCTTGAAATGAAGCCATAATGGTATTTTTCGGTTTTTTGAATTTTTTTGTTATTTTTTTTGAATTTTCAATTTCGCGTCGGGTTGGAACGGAACGGAATGATAATTTTTATTTTCTCTCTTTCTCGGCCTTTTCAAACCTATTTTGGCTTCAAATGAAGCCATAATGGTATTTTTTAATTTTTAAAATTTTTTTTGCTATTTTTTTGGAATTTTCTATTACGCGTCGGTTAGGAACGAAACAGAAGGATAATTTTATATTATGTCTTTCTCAGCATTTTCCAACCTATTTTGGCTTGAAATGAAGCCATAATGGTATTTTTTAATTTTTTGAATTTTTTTGCTGTTTTTTTGGAATTTTCTATTACACGTCAGGTAGAAACGAAACAGAATTATAATTTTATATTCTCTCTTTCCCGGCATTTTCCAACCTATTTTGGCTTGAAATGAATCCATAATGGTATTTTTCAGTTTTTTGAATTTTTTTGTTATTTTTTTTGAATTTTCTATTTCGCGTCGGGTTGGAACGGAACGGAATGATAATTTTTATTTTCTCTCTTTCTCGGCCTTTTCAAACCTATTTTGGCTTCAAATGAAGCCTTAATGGTATTTTTTAATTTTTAAAATTTTTTTTGCTATTTTTTTAGAATTTTCTATTACGCTTCGGTTAAGAACGAAAGGGAATGATAATTTTATATTCTCTCTTTCCCGGCATTTTCCAACCTATTTTTGCTTGAAATGAAGCCTTAATGGTATTTTTCAATTTTTTGAATTTTTTTCTATTTTTTTGGAATTTTCTATTATGCATTGGGTAGGAACGGAACTGAACGATAATTTTTATTTTCTCTCTTTCTCGGCTTTTTCCAACCTTTTTTGGCTTGAAATGAAGCCATAATGGTAATTTTTTGATTTTCAGAATTTTTTTTGCTATTTTTTGGGAATTTTCTATTACGCGTCAGGTAGGAACGAAACGGAATGATAATTTTATATTCTCTCTTTCCCGGCATTTTCCAACCTAGTTTGGCTTGAAATGAAGCCATAATGGTATTTTTCAATTTTTTGAATTTTTTTGCTATGTTTTTGGAATTTTCTATTACACATCGAGTAGGAACGGAACGAAATGATAATTTTAATTTTCTCTCTGTCTCCTCCTTTCCCAACCTATTTTGGCTTGAAATGAAGCCATAATGGTATATTTTAATTTTTTGAATTTTTTTGCTATTGTTTTGAAATTTTCAATTATGAGTCGGGTAGGAACGAAACTTAACGATATTTTTTATTTTCTCTCTTTCACCTCCTTTTCCATACTATTTTGGCTTGAAATGAAGCCATAATGGTATTTTTTGATTTTTAGAATTTTTTTTGTTATTTTTTTAATTTTCTATTACGCGTCGGGTAGGAACGAAACGGAATTATAATTTTATATTCTCTCTTTCCCGGCATTTTCCAACCTATTTTGGCTTGAAAAGAAACCATAATGGTATTTTCCAATTTTTTGAATTTTTTTGATATTTTTTTGTAATTTTCTATTACGCGTCGGGTAGGAACGAAACAGAAGGATAATTTTATATTATGTCTTTCTCAGCATTTTCCAACCTATTTTGGCTTGAAATGAAGCCATAATGGTATTTTTTAATTTTTTGAATTTTTTTGCTGTTTTTTTGGAATTTTCTATTACACGTCAGGTAGAAACGAAACAGAATTATAATTTTATATTCTCTCTTTCCCGTCATTTTTCAACCTATTTTGGCTTGAAATGAAGCCATAATGGTATTTTTCGGTTTTTTGAATTTTTTTGTTATTTTTTTTGAATTTTCAATTTCGCGTCGGGTTGGAACGGAACGGAATGATAATTTTTATTTTCTCTCTTTCTCGGCCTTTTCAAACCTATTTTGGCTTCAAATGAAGCCATAATGGTATTTTTTAATTTTTAAAATTTTTTTTGCTATTTTTTTGGAATTTTCTATTACGCGTCGGTTAGGAACGAAACAGAAGGATAATTTTATATTATGTCTTTCTCAGCATTTTCCAACCTATTTTGGCTTGAAATGAAGCCATAATGGTATTTTTTAATTTTTTGAATTTTTTTGCTGTTTTTTTGGAATTTTCTATTACACGTCAGGTAGAAACGAAACAGAATTATAATTTTATATTCTCTCTTTCCCGGCATTTTCCAACCTATTTTGGCTTGAAATGAATCCATAATGGTATTTTTCAGTTTTTTGAATTTTTTTGTTATTTTTTTTGAATTTTCTATTTCGCGTCGGGTTGGAACGGAACGGAATGATAATTTTTATTTTCTCTCTTTCTCGGCCTTTTCAAACCTATTTTGGCTTCAAATGAAGCCATAATGGTATTTTTTAATTTTTAAAATTTTTTTTGCTATTTTTTTAGAATTTTCTATTACGCGTCGGTTAAGAACGAAAGGGAATGATAATTTTATATTCTCTCTTTCCCGGCATTTTCCAACCTATTTTTGCTTGAAATGAAGCCTTAATGGTATTTTTCAATTTTTTGAATTTTTTTCTATTTTTTTGGAATTTTCTATTATGCATTGGGTAGGAACGGAACTGAACGATAATTTTTATTTTCTCTCTTTCTCGGCTTTTTCCAACCTTTTTTGGCTTGAAATGAAGCCATAATGGTAATTTTTTGATTTTCAGAATTTTTTTTGCTATTTTTTGGGAATTTTCTATTACGCTTCAGGTAGGAACGAAACGGAATGATAATTTTATATTCTCTCTTTCCCGGCATTTTCCAACCTAGTTTGGCTTGAAATGAAGCCATAATGGTATTTTTCAATTTTTTGAATTTTTTTGCTATGTTTTTGGAATTTTCTATTACACATCGAGTAGGAACGGAACGAAATGATAATTTTAATTTTCTCTCTGTCTCCTCCTTTCCCAACCTATTTTGGCTTGAAATGAAGCCATAATGGTATATTTTAATTTTTTGAATTTTTTTGCTATTGTTTTGAAATTTTCAATTATGAGTCGGGTAGGAACGAAACTTAACGATATTTTTTATTTTCTCTCTTTCACCTCCTTTTCCATACTATTTTGGCTTGAAATGAAGCCATAATGGTATTTTTTGATTTTTAGAATTTTTTTTGTTATTTTTTTAATTTTCTATTACGCGTCGGGTAGGAACGAAACGGAATTATAATTTTATATTCTCTCTTTCCCGACATTTTCCAACCTATTTTGGCTTGAAATGAAACCATAATGGTATTTTCCAATTTTTTGAATTTTTTTGATATTTTTTTGTAATTTTCTATTACGCGTCGGGTAGGAACGAAACAGAAGGATAATTTTATATTCTGTCTTTCTCAGCATTTTCCAACCTATTTTGGCTTGAAATGAAGCCATAATGGTATTTTTTAATTTTTTTAATTTTTTTGCTGTTTTTTTGGAATTTTCTATTACACGTCAGGTAGAAACGAAACAGAATTATAATTTTATATTCTCCCTTTCCCGGCATTTTTCAACCTATTTTGGCTTGAAATGAAGCCATAATGGTATTTTTCGGTTTTTTGAATTTTTTTGTTATTTTTTTTGAATTTTCAATTTCGCGTCGGGTTGGAACGGAACGGAATGATAATTTTTATTTTCTCTCTTTCTCGGCCTTTTCAAACCTATTTTGGCTTCAAATGAAGCCATAATGGTATTTTTTAATTTTTCAAATTTTTTTTGCTGTTTTTTTGGAATTTTCTATTACGCGTCGGTTAGGAACGAAAGGGAATGATAATTTTATATTCTCTCTTTCCCGGCATTGTCCAACCTATTTTGGCTTGAAATGAAGCCATAATGGTATTTTTCAATTTTTTGAATTTTTTTCTATTTTTTTGGAATTTTCTATTATGCATTGGGTAGGAACGGAACTGAACGATAATTTTTATTTTCTCTCTTTCTCGGCTTTTTCCAACCTTTTTTGGCTTGAAATGAAGCCATAATGGTATTTTTTTATTTTCAGAATTTTTTTGCTATTTTTTGGGAATTTTCTATTACGCGTCAGGTAGGAACGAAACGGAATGACAATTTTATATTCTCTCTTTCCCGGCATTTTCCAACCTAGTTTGGCTTGAAATGAAGCCATAATGGTATTTTTCAATTTTTTGAATTTTTTTGCTATGTTTTTGGAATTTTCTATTACACATCGAGTAGGAACGGAACGAAATGATAATTTTAATTTTCTCTCTGTCTCCGCCTTTCCCAACCTATTTTGGCTTGAAATGAAGCCATAATGGTATATTTTAATTTTTTGAATTTTTTTGCTATTGTTTTGAAATTTTCAATTATGAGTCGGGTAGGAACGAAACTTAACGATATTTTTTATTTTCTCTCTTTCACCTCCTTTTCCATACTATTTTGGCTTGAAATGAAGCCATAATGGTATTTTTTAATTTTTAGAATTTTTTTTGTGATTTTTTTAATTTTCTATTACGCGTCGGGTAGGAACGAAACGGAATTATAATTTTATATTCTGTCTTTCCCGGCATTTTCCAACCTATTTTGGCATGAAAAGAAACCATAATGGTATTTTCCAATTTTTTGAATTTTTTTGATATTTTTTTGTAATTTTCTATTACGCGTCGGGTAGGAACGAAACAGAAGGATAATTTTATATTCTGTCTTTCTCAGCATTTTCCAACCTATTTTGGCTCGAAATGAAGCCATAATGGTATTTTTTAATTTTTTGAATTTTTTTGCTGTTTTTTTGGAATTTTCTATTACACGTCAGGTAGAAACGAAACAGAATTATAATTTTATATTCTCTCTTTCCCGGCATTTTTCAACCTATTTTGGCTTGAAATGAAGCCATAATGGTATTTTTCGGTTTTTTGAATTTTTTTGTTATTTTTTTTTGAATTTTCAATTTCGCGTCGGGTTGGAACGGAACGGAATGATAATTTTTATTTTCTCTCTTTCTCGGCCTTTTCAAACCTATTTTGGTTTCAAATGAAGCCATAATGGTATTTTTTAATTTTTAAAATTTTTTTTTCTATTTTTTTGGAATTTTCTATTACGCGTCGGTTAGGAACGAATGGGAATGATAATTTTATATTCTCTCTTTCCCGGCATTTTCCAACCTATTTTGGCTTGAAATGAAGCCTTAATGGTATTTGTCAATTTTTTGAATTTTTTTCTATTTTTTTGGAATTTTCTATTATGCATTGGGTAGGAACGGAACTGAACGATAATTTTTATTTTCTCTCTTTCTCGGCTTTTTCCAACCTATTTTGGCTTGAAATGAAGCCATAATGGTAATTTTTTGATTTTCAGAATTTTTTTTGCTATTTTTTGGGAATTTTCTATTACGCGTCAGGTAGGAACGAAACGGAATGATAATTTTGTATTCTCTCTTTCCCGGCATTTTCCAACCTAGTTTGGCTTGAAATGAAGCCATAATGGTATTTTTCAATTTTTTGAATTTTTTTGCTATGTTTTTGGAATTTTCTATTACACATCGAGTAGGAACGGAACGAAATGATAATTTTAATTTTCTCTCTGTCTCCGCCTTTCCCAACCTATTTTGGCTTGAAATGAAGCCATAATGGTATATTTTAATTTTTTGAATTTTTTTGCTATTGTTTTGAAATTTTCAATTACGAGTCGGGTAGGAACGAAACGTAACGATATTTTTTATTTTCTCTCTTTCACCTCCTTTTCCATACTATTTTGGCTTGAAATGAAGCCATAATGGTATTTTTTAATTTTTAGAATTTTTTTTGTTATTTTTTTAATTTTCTATTACGCGTCGGGTAGGAACGAAACGGAATTATAATTTTATATTCTCTCTTTCCGGGCATTTTCCAACCTATTTTGGCTTGAAAAGAAACCATAATGGTATTTTCCAATTTTTTGAATTTTTTTGATATTTTTTTGTAATTTTCTATTACGCGTCGGGTAGGAACGAAACAGAAGGATAATTTTATATTATGTCTTTCTCAGCATTTTCCAACCTATTTTGGCTTGAAATGAAGCCATAATGGTATTTTTTAATTTTTTTAATTTTTTTGCTGTTTTTTTGGAATTTTCTATTACACGTCAGGTAGAAACGAAACAGAATTATAATTTTATATTCTCCCTTTCCCGGCAATTTTCAACCTATTTTGGCTTGAAATGAAGCCATAATGGTATTTTTTAATTTTTTGAATTTTTTTGCTGTTTTTTTGGAATTTTCTATTACACGTCAGGTAGAAACGAAACAGAATTATAATTTTATATTCTCTCTTTCCCGGCATTTTTCAACCTATTTTGGCTTGAAATGAAGCCATAATGGTATTTTTCGGTTTTTTGAATTTTTTTGTTATTTTTTTTGAATTTTCAATTTCGCGTCGGGTTGGAACGGAACAGAATGATAATTTTTATTTTCTCTCTTTCTCGGCCTTTTCAAACCTATTTTGGCTTCAAATGAAGCCATAATGGTATTTTTTAATTTTTAAAATTTTTTTTGCTATTTTTTTGGAATTTTCTATTACGCGTCGGTTAGGAACGAAACAGAAGGATAATTTTATATTATGTCTTTCTCAGCATTTTCCAACCTATTTTGGCTTGAAATGAAGCCATAATGGTATTTTTTAATTTTTTGAATTTTTTTGCTGTTTTTTTGGAAATTTCTATTACACGTCAGGTAGAAACGAAACAGAATTATAATTTTATATTCTCTCTTTCCCGGCATTTTCCAACCTATTTTGGCTTGAAATGAATCCATAATGGTATTTTTCAGTTTTTTGAATTTTTTTGTTATTTTTTTTGAATTTTCAATTTCGCGTCGGGTTGGAACGGAACGGAATGATAATTTTTATTTTCTCTCTTTCTCGGCCTTTTCAAACCTATTTTGGCTTTAAATGAAGCCATAATGGTATTTCTTAATTTTTAAAATTTTTTTTGCTATTTTTTTGGAATTTTCTATTACGCGTCGGTTAGGAACGAAAGGGAATGATAATTTTATATTCTCTCTTTCCCGGCATTTTCCAACCTATTTTGGCTTGAAATGAAGCCATAATGGTATTTTTCAATTTTTTGAATTTTTTTCTATTTTTTTGGAATTTTCTATTATGCATTGGGTAGGAACGGAACTGAACGATAATTTTTATTTTCTCTCTTTCTCGGGCTTTTCCAACCTTTTTTGGCTTGAAATGAAGCCATAATGGTATTTTTTTCTTTTCAGAATTTTTTTTGCTATTTTTTGGGAATTTTCTATTACGCGTCAGGTAGGAACGAAACGGAATTATAATTTTATATTTTCTCTTTCCCGGCATTTTCCAACCTATTTTGGCTTGAAATGAAACCATAATGGTATTTTTCAGTTTTTTGAATTTTTTTGTTATTTTTTTTTAATTTTCTATTTCGCGTCGGGTTGGAACGGAACGGAATGATAATTTTTATTTTCTCTCTTTCTCGGCCTTTTCAAACCTATTTTGGCTTCAAATGAAGCCATAATGGTATTTTTTAATTTTTAAAATTTTTTTTGCTATTTTTTTGGAATTTTCTATTACGCGTCGGTTAAGAACGTAAGGGAATGATAATTTTATATTCTCTCTTTCCTGGCATTTTCCAACCTATTTTGGCTTGAAATGAAGCCTTAATGGTATTTTTCAATTTTTTGAATTTTTTTCTATTTTTTTGGAATTTTCTATTATGCATTGGGTAGGAACGGAACTGAACGATAATTTTTATTTTCTCTCTTTCTCGGCTTTTTCCAACCTTTTTTGGCTTGAAATGAAGCCATAATGGTAATTTTTTGATTTTCAGAATTTTTTTTGCTATTTTTTGGGAATTTTCTATTACGCGTCAGGTAGGAACGAAACGGAATGATAATTTTATTTTCTCTCTTTCCCGGCATTTTCCAACCTAGTTTGGCTTGAAATGAAGCCATAATGGTATTTTTCAATTTTTTGAATTTTTTTGCTATGTTTTTGGAATTTTCTATTACACATCGAGTAGGAACGGAACGAAATGATAATTTTAATTTTCTCTCTGTCTCCACCTTTCCCAACCTATTTTGGCTTGAAATGAAGCCATAATGGTATATTTTAATTTTTTGAATTTTTTTGCTATTGTTTTGAAATTTTCAATTATGAGTCGGGTAGGAACGAAACTTAACGATATTTTTTATTTTCTCTCTTTCACCTCCTTTTCCATACTATTTTGGCTTGAAATGAAGCTATAATCGTATTTTTTAATTTTTAGAATTTTTTTTGTTATTTTTTTAATTTTCTATTACGCGTCGGGTAGGAACGAAACGGAATGATAATTTTATATTCTCTCTTTCCCGGCATTTTCCAACCTAGTTTGGCTTGAAATGAAGCCATAATGGTATTTTTCAATTTTTTGAATTTTTTTGCTATGTTTTTGGAATTTTCTATTACACATCGAGTAGGAACAGAACGAAATGATAATTTTAATTTTCTCTCTGTCTCCGCCTTTCCCGACCTATTTTGGCTTGAAATGAAGCCATAATGGTATATTTTAATTTTTTGAATTTTTTTGCTATTGTTTTGAAATTTTCAATTACGAGTAGGGTAGGAACGAAACGTAACGATATTTTTTATTTTCTCTCTTTCACCTCCTTTTCCATACTATTTTGGCTTGAAATGAAGCCATAATGGTATTTTTTAATTTTTAGAATTTTTTTTGTTATTTTTTTAATTTTCTATTACGCGTCGGGTAGGAACGAAACGGAATTATAATTTTATATTCTCTCTTTCCCGGCATTTTCCAACCTATTTTGGCTTGAAAAGAAACCATAATGGTATTTTCCAATTTTTTGAATTTTTTTGATATTTTTTTGTAATTTTCTATTACGCGTCGGGTAGGAACGAAACAGAAGGATAATTTTATATTCTGTCTTTCTCAGCATTTTCCAACCTATTTTGGCTTGAAATGAAGCCATAATGGTATTTTTTAATTTTTTGAATTTTTTTGCTGTTTTTTTGGAATTTTCTATTACACGTCAGGTAGAAACGAAACAGAATTATAATTTTATATTCTCTCTTTCCCGGCATTTTTCAACCTATTTTGGCTTGAAATGAAGCCATAATGGTATTTTTCGGTTTTTTGAATTTTTTTGTTATTTTTTTTGAATTTTCAATTTCGCGTCGGGTTGGAACGGAACGGAATGATAATTTTTATTTTCTCTCTTTCTCGGCCTTTTCAAACCTATTTTGGCTTCAAATGAAGCCATAATGGTATTTTTTAATTTTTAAAAATTTTTTTTCTATTTTTTTGGAATTTTCTATTACGCGTCGGTTAGGTACGAAAGGGAATGATAATTTTATATTCTCTCTTTCCCGGCATTTTCCAACCTATTTTGGCTTGAAATGAAGCCATAATGGTATTTTTCAAATTTTTGAATTTTTTTCTATTTTTTTGGAATTTTCTATTATGCATTGGGTGGGAACGGAACTGAACGATAATTTTTATTTTCTCTCTTTCTCGGCTTTTTCCAACCTATTTTGGCTTGAAATGAAGCCATAATGGTATTTTTCAGTTTTTTGAATTTTTTTGTTATTTTTTTTGAATTTTCTATTTCGCGACGGGTTGGAACGGAACGGAATGATAATTTTTATTTTCTCTCATTCTCGGCCTTTTCAAACCTATTTTGGCTTCAAATGAAGCCATAATGGTATTTTTTAATTTTTAAAAATTTTTTTTCTATTTTTTTGTAATTTTCTATTACGCGTCGGTTAGGAACGAAAGGGAATGATAATTTTATATTCTCTCTTTCCCGGCATTTTCCAACCTATTTTGGCTTGAAATGAAGCCTTAATGGTATTTTTCAATTTTTTGAATTTTTTTCTATTTTTTTGGAATTTTCTATTATGCATTGGGTAGGAACGGAACTGAACGATAATTTTTATATTCTCTCTTTCCCGGCATTTTCCAACCTATTTTGGCTTGAAATGAAGCCTTAATGGTATTTTTCAATTTTTTGAATTTTTTTCTATTTTTTTGGAATTTTCTATTATGCATTGGGTAGGAACGGAACGTAACGATATTTTTTATTTTCTCTCTTTCACCTCCTTTTCCATACTATTTTGGCTTGAAATGAAGCCATAATGGTATTTTTTAATTTTTAGAATTTTTTTGGTTATTTTTTTAATTTTCTATTACGCGTCGGGTAGGAACGAAACGGAATTATAATTTTATATTCTCTCTTTCCCGGCATTTTCCAACCTATTTTGGCTTGAAATGAAACCATAATGGTATTTTCCAATTTTTTGAATTTTTTTGATATTTTTTTGTAATTTTCTATTACGCGTCGGGTAGGAACGAAACAGAAGGATAATTTTATATTATGTCTTTCTCAGCATTTTCCAACCTATTTTGGCTTGAAATGAAGCCATAATGGTATTTTTTAATTTTTTGAATTTTTTTGCTGTTTTTTTGGAATTTTCTATTACACGTCAGGTAGAAACGAAACAGAATTATAATTTTATATTCTCTCTTTCCCGTCATTTTTCAACCTATTTTGGCTTGAAATGAAGCCATAATGGTATTTTTCGGTTTTTTGAATTTTTTTGTTATTTTTTTTGAATTTTCAATTTCGCGTCGGGTTGGAACGGAACGGAATGATAATTTTTATTTTCTCTCTTTCTCGGCCTTTTCAAACCTATTTTGGTTTCAAATGAAGCCATAATGGTATTTTTTAATTTTTAAAATTTTTTTTGCTATTTTTTTGGAATTTTCTATTACGCGTCGGTTAGGAACGAAAGGGAATGATAATTTTATATTCTCTCTTTCCCGGCATTTTCCAACCTATTTTGGCTTGAAATGAAACCATAATGGTATTTTCAAATTTTTTGAATTTTTTTGATATTTTATTGTAATTTTCTATTACGCGTCGGGTAGGAACGAAACAGAAGGATAATTTTATATTCTGTCTTTCTCAGCATTTTTCAACCTATTTTGGCTTGAAATGAAGCCATAATTGTATTTTTCAGTTTTTTGAATTTTTTTGTTATTTTTTTTGAATTTTCTATTTCGCGTCGGGTTGGAACGGAACGGAATGATAATTTTTATTTTCTCTCTTTCTCGGCCTTTTCAAACCTATTTTGGCTTCAAATGAAGCCATAATGGTATTTTTTAATTTTTAAAATTTTTTTTGCTATTTTTTTAGAATTTTCTATTACGCGTCGGTTAAGAACGAAAGGGAATGATAATTTTATATTCTCTCTTTCCCGGCATTTTCCAACCTATTTTGGCTTGAAATGAAGCCTTAATGGTATTTTTCAATTTTTTGAATTTTTTTCTATTTTTTTGGAATTTTCTATTATGCATTGGGTAGGAACGGAACTGAACGATAATTTTTATTTTCTCTCTTTCTCGGCTTTTTCCAACCTTTTTTGGCTTGAAATGAAGCCATAATGGTAATTTTTTGATTTTCAGAATTTTTTTTGCTATTTTTTGGGAATTTTCTATTACGCGTCAGGTAGGAACGAAACGGAATGATAATTTTATATTCTCTCTTTCCCGGCATTTTCCAACCTAGTTTGGCTTGAAATGAAGCCATAATGGTATTTTTCAATTTTTTGAATTTTTTTGCTATGTTGTTGGAATTTTCTATTACACATCGAGTAGGAACGGAACGAAATGATAATTTTAATTTTCTCTCTGTCTCCGCCTTTCCCAACCTATTTTGGCTTGAAATGAAGCCATAATGGTATATTTTAATTTTTTGAATTTTTTTGCTATTGTTTTGAAATTTTCAATTATGAGTCGGGTAGGAACGAAACTTAACGATATTTTTTATTTTCTCTCTTTCACCTCCTTTTCCATACTATTTTGGCTTGAAATGAAGCCATAATGGTATTTTTTAATTTTTAGAATTTTTTTTGTGATTTTTTTAATTTTCTATTACGCGTCGGGTAGGAACGAAACGGAATGATAATTTTATATTCTCTCTTTCCCCGCATTTTCCAACCTAGTTTGGCTTGAAATGAAGCCAAAATGGTATTTTTCAATTTTTTGAATTTTTTTGCTATGTTTTTGTAATTTTCTATTACACATCGAGTAGGAACGGAACGAAATGATAATTTTAATTTTCTCTCTGTCTCCGCCTTTCCCAACCTATTTTGGCTTGAAATGAAGCCATAATGGTATATTTTAATTTTTTGAATTTTTTTGCTATTGTTTTGAAATTTTCAATTATGAGTCGGGTAGGAACGAAACTTAACGATATTTTTTATTTTCTCTCTTTCACCTCCTTTTCCATACTATTTTGGCTTGAAATGAAGCCATAATGGTATTTTTTGATTTTTAGAATTTTTTTTGTTATTTTTTTAATTTTCTATTACGCGTCGGGTAGGAACGAAACGGAATTATAATTTTATATTCTCTCTTTCCCGACATTTTCCAACCTATTTTGGCTTGAAATGAAACCATAATGGTATTTTCCAATTTTTTGAATTTTTTTGATATTTTTTTGTAATTTTCTATTACGCGTCGGGTAGGAACGAAACAGAAGGATAATTTTATATTCTGTCTTTCTCAGCATTTTCCAACCTATTTTGGCTTGAAATGAAGCCATAATGGTATTTTTTAATTTTTTTAATTTTTTTGCTGTTTTTTTGGAATTTTCTATTACACGTCAGGTAGAAACGAAACAGAATTATAATTTTATATTCTCCCTTTCCCGGCATTTTTCAACCTATTTTGGCTTGAAATGAAGCCATAATGGTATTTTTCGGTTTTTTGAATTTTTTTGTTATTTTTTTTGAATTTTCAATTTCGCGTCGGGTTGGAACGGAACGGAATGATAATTTTTATTTTCTCTCTTTCTCGGCCTTTTCAAACCTATTTTGGCTTCAAATGAAGCCATAATGGTATTTTTTAATTTTTCAAATTTTTTTTGCTGTTTTTTTGGAATTTTCTATTACGCGTCGGTTAGGAACGAAAGGGAATGATAATTTTATATTCTCTCTTTCCCGGCATTTTCCAACCTATTTTGGCTTGAAATGAAGCCATAATGGTATTTTTCAATTTTTTGAATTTTTTTCTATTTTTTTGGAATTTTCTATTATGCATTGGGTAGGAACGGAACTGAACGATAATTTTTATTTTCTCTCTTTCTCGGCTTTTTCCAACCTTTTTTGGCTTGAAATGAAGCCATAATGGTATTTTTTTATTTTCAGAATTTTTTTGCTATTTTTTGGGAATTTTCTATTACGCGTCAGGTAGGAACGAAACGGAATGATAATTTTATATTCTCTCTTTCCCGGCATTTTCCAACCTAGTTTGGCTTGAAATGAAGCCATAATGGTATTTTTCAATTTTTTGAATTTTTTTGCTATGTTTTTGGAATTTTCTATTACACATCGAGTAGGAACGGAACGAAATGATAATTTTAATTTTCTCTCTGTCTCCGCCTTTCCCAACCTATTTTGGCTTGAAATGAAGCCATAATGGTATTTTTTAATTTTTAGAATTTTTTTTGTGATTTTTTTAATTTTCTATTACGCGTCGGGTAGGAACGAAACGGAATGATAATTTTATATTCTCTCTTTCCCCGCATTTTCCAACCTAGTTTGGCTTGAAATGAAGCCAAAATGGTATTTTTCAATTTTTTGAATTTTTTTGCTATTGTTTTGGAATTTTCTATTACACATCGAGTAGGAACGGAACGAAATGATAATTTTAATTTTCTCTCTGTCTCCGCCTTTCCCAACCTATTTTGGCTTGAAATGAAGCCATAATGGTATATTTTAATTTTTTGAATTTTTTTGCTATTGTTTTGAAATTTTCAATTATGAGTCGGGTAGGAACGAAACTTAACGATATTTTTTATTTTCTCTCTTTCACCTCCTTTTCCATACTATTTTGGCTTGAAATGAAGCCATAATGGTATTTTTTGATTTTTAGAATTTTTTTTGTTATTTTTTTAATTTTCTATTACGCGTCGGGTAGGAACGAAACGGAATTATAATTTTATATTCTCTCTTTCCCGACATTTTCCAACCTATTTTGGCTTGAAATGAAACCATAATGGTATTTTCCAATTTTTTGAATTTTTTTGATATTTTTTTGTAATTTTCTATTACGCGTCGGGTAGGAACGAAACAGAAGGATAATTTTATATTCTGTCTTTCTCAGCATTTTCCAACCTATTTTGGCTTGAAATGAAGCCATAATGGTATTTTTTAATTTTTTTGCTGTTTTTTTGGAATTTTCTATTACACGTCAGGTAGAAACGAAACAGAATTATAATTTTATATTCTCCCTTTCCCGGCATTTTTCAACCTATTTTGGCTTGAAATGAAGCCATAATGGTATTTTTCGGTTTTTTGAATTTTTTTGTTATTTTTTTTGAATTTTCAATTTCGCGTCGGGTTGGAACGGAACGGAATGATAATTTTTATTTTCTCTCTTTCTCGGCCTTTTCAAACCTATTTTGGCTTCAAATGAAGCCATAATGGTATTTTTTAATTTTTCAAATTTTTTTTGCTGTTTTTTTGGAATTTTCTATTACGCGTCGGTTAGGAACGAAAGGGAATGATAATTTTATATTCTCTCTTTCCCGGCATTTTCCAACCTATTTTGGCTTGAAATGAAGCCATAATGGTATTTTTCAATTTTTTGAATTTTTTTCTATTTTTTTGGAATTTTCTATTATGCATTGGGTAGGAACGGAACTGAACGATAATTTTTATTTTCTCTCTTTCTCGGCTTTTTCCAACCTTTTTTGGCTTGAAATGAAGCCATAATGGTATTTTTTTATTTTCAGAATTTTTTTGCTATTTTTTGGGAATTTTCTATTACGCGTCAGGTAGGAACGAAACGGAATGATAATTTTATATTCTCTCTTTCCCGGCATTTTCCAACCTAGTTTGGCTTGAAATGAAGCCATAATGGTATTTTTCAATTTTTTGAATTTTTTTGCTATGTTTTTGGAATTTTCTACTACACATCGAGTAGGAACGGAACGAAATGATAATTTTAATTTTCTCTCTGTCTCCGCCTTTCCCAACCTATTTTGGCTTGAAATGAAGCCATAATGGTATATTTTAATTTTTTGAATTTTTTTGCTATTGTTTTGAAATTTTCAATTATGAGTCGGGTAGGAACGAAACTTAACGATATTTTTTATTTTCTCTCTTTCACCTCCTTTTCCATACTATTTTGGCTAGAAATGAAGCCATAATGGTATTTTTTAATTTTTAGAATTTTTTTTGTGATTTTTTTAATTTTCTATTACGCGTCGGGTAGGAACGAAACGGAATGATAATTTTATATTCTCTCTTTCCCCGCATTTTCCAACCTAGTTTGGCTTGAAATGAAGCCAAAATGGTATTTTTCAATTTTTGGAATTTTCTATTACACATCGAGTAGGAACGGAACGAAATGATAATTTTAATTTTCTCTCTGTCTCCGCCTTTCCCAACCTATTTTGGCTTGAAATGAAGCCATAATGGTATATTTTAATTTTTTGAATTTTTTTGCTATTGTTTTGAAATTTTCAATTATGAGTCGGGTAGGAACGAAACTTAACGATATTTTTTATTTTCTCTCTTTCACCTCCTTTTCCATACTATTTTGGCTTGAAATGAAGCCATAATGGTATTTTTTGATTTTTAGAATTTTTTTTGTTATTTTTTTAATTTTCTATTACGCGTCGGGTAGGAACGAAACGGAATTATAATTTTATATTCTCTCTTTCCCGACATTTTCCAACCTATTTTGGCTTGAAATGAAACCATAATGGTATTTTCCAATTTTTTGAATTTTTTTGATATTTTTTTGTAATTTTCTATTACGCGTCGGGTAGGAACGAAACAGAAGGATAATTTTATATTCTGTCTTTCTCAGCATTTTCCAACCTATTTTGGCTTGAAATGAAGCCATAATGGTATTTTTTAATTTTTTTGCTGTTTTTTTGGAATTTTCTATTACACGTCAGGTAGAAACGAAACAGAATTATAATTTTATATTCTCCCTTTCCCGGCATTTTTCAACCTATTTTGGCTTGAAATGAAGCCATAATGGTATTTTTCGGTTTTTTGAATTTTTTTGTTATTTTTTTTGAATTTTCAATTTCGCGTCGGGTTGGAACGGAACGGAATGATAATTTTTATTTTCTCTCTTTCTCGGCCTTTTCAAACCTATTTTGGCTTCAAATGAAGCCATAATGGTATTTTTTAATTTTTCAAATTTTTTTTGCTGTTTTTTTGGAATTTTCTATTACGCGTCGGTTAGGAACGAAAGGGAATGATAATTTTATATTCTCTCTTTCCCGGCATTTTCCAACCTATTTTGGCTTGAAATGAAGCCATAATGGTATTTTTCAATTTTTTGAATTTTTTTCTATTTTTTTGGAATTTTCTATTATGCATTGGGTAGGAACGGAACTGAACGATAATTTTTATTTTCTCTCTTTCTCGGCTTTTTCCAACCTTTTTTGGCTTGAAATGAAGCCATAATGGTATTTTTTTATTTTCAGAATTTTTTTGCTATTTTTTGGGAATTTTCTATTACGCGTCAGGTAGGAACGAAACGGAATGATAATTTTATATTCTCTCTTTCCCGGCATTTTCCAACCTAGTTTGGCTTGAAATGAAGCCATAATGGTATTTTTCAATTTTTTGAATTTTTTTGCTATGTTTTTGGAATTTTCTACTACACATCGAGTAGGAACGGAACGAAATGATAATTTTAATTTTCTCTCTGTCTCCGCCTTTCCCAACCTATTTTGGCTTGAAATGAAGCCATAATGGTATATTTTAATTTTTTGAATTTTTTTGCTATTGTTTTGAAATTTTCAATTATGAGTCGGGTAGGAACGAAACTTAACGATATTTTTTATTTTCTCTCTTTCACCTCCTTTTCCATACTATTTTGGCTTGAAATGAAGCCATAATGGTATTTTTTAATTTTTAGAATTTTTTTTGTGATTTTTTTAATTTTCTATTACGCGTCGGGTAGGAACGAAACGGAATGATAATTTTATATTCTCTCTTTCCCCGCATTTTCCAACCTAGTTTGGCTTGAAATGAAGCCAAAATGGTATTTTTCAATTTTTGGAATTTTCTATTACACATCGAGTAGGAACGGAACGAAATGATAATTTTAATTTTCTCTCTGTCTCCGCCTTTCCCAACCTATTTTGGCTTGAAATGAAGCCATAATGGTATATTTTAATTTTTTGAATTTTTTTGCTATTGTTTTGAAATTTTCAATTATGAGTCGGGTAGGAACGAAACTTAACGATATTTTTTATTTTCTCTCTTTCACCTCCTTTTCCATACTATTTTGGCTTGAAATGAAGCCATAATGGTATTTTTTGATTTTTAGAATTTTTTTTGTTATTTTTTTAATTTTCTATTACGCGTCGGGTAGGAACGAAACGGAATTATAATTTTATATTCTCTCTTTCCCGACATTTTCCAACCTATTTTGGCTTGAAATGAAACCATAATGGTATTTTCCAATTTTTTGAATTTTTTTGATATTTTTTTGTAATTTTCTATTACGCGTCGGGTAGGAACGAAACAGAAGGATAATTTTATATTCTGTCTTTCTCAGCATTTTCCAACCTATTTTGGCTTGAAATGAAGCCATAATGGTATTTTTTAATTTTTTTAATTTTTTTGCTGTTTTTTTGGAATTTTCTATTACACGTCAGGTAGAAACGAAACAGAATTATAATTTTATATTCTCCCTTTCCCGGCATTTTTCAACATATTTTGGCTTGAAATGAAGCCATAATGGTATTTTTCGGTTTTTTGAATTTTTTTGTTATTTTTTTTGAATTTTCAATTTCGCGTCGGGTTGGAACGGAACGGAATGATAATTTTTATTTTCTCTCTTTCTCGGCCTTTTCAAACCTATTTTGGCTTCAAATGATGCCATAATGGTATTTTTTTAATTTTTCAAATTTTTTTTCTATTTTTTTGGAATTTTCTATTACGCGTCGGTTAGGTACGAAAGGGAATGATAATTTTATATTCTCTCTTTCCCGGCATTTTCCAACCTATTTTGGCTTGAAATGAAGCCATAATGGTATTTTTCAATTTTTTGAATTTTTTTCTATTTTTTTGGAATTTTCTATTATGCATTGGGTAGGAACGGAACTGAACGATAATTTTTATTTTCTCTCTTTCTCGGCTTTTTCCAACCTTTTTTGGCTTGAAATGAAGCCATAATGGTATTTTTTTATTTTCAGAATTTTTTTGCTATTTTTTGGGAATTTTCTATTACGCGTCAGGTAGGAACGAAACGGAATGATAATTTTATATTCTCTCTTTCCCGGCATTTTCCAACCTAGTTTGGCTTGAAATGAAGCCATAATGGTATTTTTCAATTTTTTGAATTTTTTTGCTATGTTTTTGGAATTTTCTACTACACATCGAGTAGGAACGGAACGAAATGATAATTTTAATTTTCTCTCTGTCTCCGCCTTTCCCAACCTATTTTGGCTTGAAATGAAGCCATAATGGTATATTTTAATTTTTTGAATTTTTTTGCTATTGTTTTGAAATTTTCAATTATGAGTCGGGTAGGAACGAAACTTAACGATATTTTTTATTTTCTCTCTTTCACCTCCTTTTCCATACTATTTTGGCTTGAAATGAAGCCATAATGGTATTTTTTAATTTTTAGAATTTTTTTTGTGATTTTTTTAATTTTCTATTACGCGTCGGGTAGGAACGAAACGGAATTATAATTTTATATTCTCTCTTTCCCGACATTTTCCAACCTATTTTGGCTTGAAATGAAACCATAATGGTATTTTCCAATTTTTTGAATTTTTTTGATATTTTTTTGTAATTTTCTATTACGCGTCGGGTAGGAACGAAACAGAAGGATAATTTTATATTCTGTCTTTCTCAGCATTTTCCAACCTATTTTGGCTTGAAATGAAGCCATAATGGTATTTTTTAATTTTTTTAATTTTTTTGCTGTTTTTTTGGAATTTTCTATTACACGTCAGGTAGAAACGAAACAGAATTATAATTTTATATTCTCCCTTTCCCGGCATTTTTCAACATATTTTGGCTTGAAATGAAGCCATAATGGTATTTTTCGGTTTTTTGAATTTTTTTGTTATTTTTTTTGAATTTTCAATTTCGCGTCGGGTTGGAACGGAACGGAATGATAATTTTTATTTTCTCCCTTTCTCGGCCTTTTCAAACCTATTTTGGCTTCAAATGAAGCCATAATGGTATTTTTTTAATTTTTCAAATTTTTTTTGCTGTTTTTTTGGAATTTTCTATTACGCGTCGGTTAGGAACGAAAGGGAATGATAATTTTATATTCTCTCTTTCCCGGCATTTTCCAACCTATTTTGGCTTGAAATGAAGCCATAATGGTATTTTTCAATTTTTTGAATTTTTTTCTATTTTTTTGGAATTTTCTATTATGCATTGGGTAGGAACGGAACGAAATGATAATTTTAATTTTCTCTCTGTCTCCGCCTTTCCCAACCTATTTTGGCTTGAAATGAAGCCATAATGGTATATTTTAATTTTTTGAATTTTTTTGCTATTGTTTTGAAATTTTCAATTATGAGTCGGGTAGGAACGAAACTTAACGATATTTTTTATTTTCTCTCTTTCACCTCCTTTTCCATACTATTTTGGCTTGAAATGAAGCCATAATGGTATTTTTTAATTTTTAGAATTTTTTTTGTGATTTTTTTACTTTCCTATTACGCGTCGGGTAGGAACGAAACGGAATGATAATTTTATATTCTCTCTTTCCCGGCATTTTCCAACCTAGTTTGGCTTGAAATGAAGCCAAAATGGTATTTTTCAATTTTTTGAATTTTTTTGCTATGTTTTTGGAATTTTCTATTACACATCGAGTAGGAACGGAACGAAATGATAATTTTAATTTTCTCTCTGTCTCCGCCTTTCCCAACCTATTTTGGCTTGAAATGAAGCCATAATGGTATATTTTAATTTTTTGAATTTTTTTGCTATTGTTTTGAAATTTTCAATTACGAGTCGGGTAGGAACGAAACGTAACGATATTTTTTATTTTCTCTCTTTCACCTCCTTTTCCACACTATTTTGGCTTGAAATGAAGCCATAATGGTATTTTTTAATTTTTAGAATTTTTTTTGTTATTTTTTTAATTTTCTATTACGCGTCGGGTAGGAACGAAACGGAATTATAATTTTATATTCTGTCTTTCCCGGCATTTTCCAACCTATTTTGGCATGAAAAGAAACCATAATGGTATTTTCCAATTTTTTGAATTTTTTTGATATTTTTTTGTAATTTTCTATTACGCGTCGGGTAGGAACGAAACAGAAGGATAATTTTATATTCTGTCTTTCTCAGCATTTTCCAACCTATTTTGGCTCGAAATGAAGCCATAATGGTATTTTTTAATTTTTTGAATTTTTTTGCTGTTTTTTTGGAATTTTCTATTACACGTCAGGTAGAAACGAAACAGAATTATAATTTTATATTCTCTCTTTCCCGGCATTTTTCAACCTATTTTGGCTTGAAAAGAAGCCATAATGGTATTTTTCGGTTTTTTGAATTTTTTTGTTATTTTTTTTTGAATTTTCAATTTCGCGTCGGGTTGGAACGGAACGGAATGATAATTTTTATTTTCTCTCTTTCTCGGCCTTTTCAAACCTATTTTGGTTTCAAATGAAGCCATAATGGTATTTTTTAATTTTTAAATTTTTTTTTTCTATTTTTTTGGAATTTTCTATTACGCGTCGGTTAGGAACGAATGGGAATGATAATTTTATATTCTCTCTTTCCCGGCATTTTCCAACCTATTTTGGCTTGAAATGAAGCCTTAATGGTATTTGTCAATTTTTTGAATTTTTTTCTATTTTTTTGGAATTTTCTATTATGCATTGGGTAGGAACGGAACTGAACGATAATTTTTATTTTCTCTCTTTCTCGGTTTTTTCCAACCTATTTTGGCTTGAAATGAAGCCATAATGGTAATTTTTTGATTTTCAGAATTTTTTTTGCTATTTTTTGGGAATTTTCTATTACGCGTCAGGTAGGAACGAAACGGAATGATAATTTTATATTCTCTCTTTCCCGGCATTTTCCAACCTAGTTTGGCTTGAAATGAAGCCATAATGGAATTTTTCAATTTTTTGAATTTTTTTGCTATGTTTTTGGAATTTTCTATTACACATCGAGTAGGAACGTAACGAAATGATAATTTTAATTTTCTCTCTGTCTCCGCCTTTCCCAACCTATTTTGGCTTGAAATGAAGCCATAATGGTATATTTTAATTTTTTGAATTTTTTTGCTATTGTTTTGAAATTTTCAATTACGAGTCGGGTATGAACGAAACGTAACGATATTTTTTATTTTCTCTCTTTCACCTCCTTTTCCATACTATTTTGGCTTGAAATGAAGCCATAATGGTATTTTTTAATTTTTAGAATTTTTTTTGTTATTTTTTTAATTTTCTATTACGCGTCGGGTAGGAACGAAACGGAATTATAATTTTATATTCTCTCTTTCCCGGCATTTTCCAACCTATTTTGGCTTGAAAAGAAACCATAATGGTATTTTCCAATTTTTTGAATTTTTTTGATATTTTTTTGTAATTTTCTATTACGCGTCGGGTAGGAACGAAACAGAAGGATAATTTTATATTCTGTCTTTCTCAGCATTTTCCAACCTATTTTGGCTTGAAATGAAGCCATAATGGTATTTTTTAATTTTTTTAATTTTTTTGCTGTTTTTTTGGAATTTTCTATTACACGTCAGGTAGAAACGAAACAGAATTATAATTTTATATTCTCCCTTTCCCGGCATTTTTCAACATATTTTGGCTTGAAATGAAGCCATAATGGTATTTTTCGGTTTTTTGAATTTTTTTGTTATTTTTTTTGAATTTTCAATTTCGCGTCGGGTTGGAACGGAACGGAATGATAATTTTTATTTTCTCTCTTTCTCGGCCTTTTCAAACCTATTTTGGCTTCAAATGAAGCCATAATGGTATTTTTTTAATTTTTCAAATTTTTTTTCTATTTTTTTGGAATTTTCTATTACGCGTCGGTTAGGTACGAAAGGGAATGATAATTTTATATTCTCTCTTTCCCGGCATTTTCCAACCTATTTTGGCTTGAAATGAAGCCATAATGGTATTTTTCAATTTTTTGAATTTTTTTCTATTTTTTTGGAATTTTCTATTATGCATTGGGTAGGAACGGAACTGAACGATAATTTTTATTTTCTCTCTTTCTCGGCTTTTTCCAACCTTTTTTGGCTTGAAATGAAGCCATAATGGTATTTTTTTATTTTCAGAATTTTTTTGCTATTTTTTGGGAATTTTCTATTACGCGTCAGGTAGGAACGAAACGGAATGATAATTTTATATTCTCTCTTTCCCGGCATTTTCCAACCTAGTTTGGCTTGAAATGAAGCCATAATGGTATTTTTCAATTTTTTGAATTTTTTTGCTATGTTTTTGGAATTTTCTACTACACATCGAGTAGGAACGGAACGAAATGATAATTTTAATTTTCTCTCTGTCTCCGCCTTTCCCAACCTATTTTGGCTTGAAATGAAGCCATAATGGTATATTTTAATTTTTTGAATTTTTTTGCTATTGTTTTGAAATTTTCAATTATGAGTCGGGTAGGAACGAAACTTAACGATATTTTTTATTTTCTCTCTTTCACCTCCTTTTCCATACTATTTTGGCTTGAAATGAAGCCATAATGGTATTTTTTAATTTTTAGAATTTTTTTTGTGATTTTTTTAATTTTCTATTACGCGTCGGGTAGGAACGAAACGGAATGATAATTTTATATTCTCTCTTTCCCCGCATTTTCCAACCTAGTTTGGCTTGAAATGAAGCCAAAATGGTATTTTTCAATTTTTGGAATTTTCTATTACACATCGAGTAGGAACGGAACGAAATGATAATTTTAATTTTCTCTCTGTCTCCGCCTTTCCCAACCTATTTTGGCTTGAAATGAAGCCATAATGGTATATTTTAATTTTTTGAATTTTTTTGCTATTGTTTTGAAATTTTCAATTATGAGTCGGGTAGGAACGAAACTTAACGATATTTTTTATTTTCTCTCTTTCACCTCCTTTTCCATACTATTTTGGCTTGAAATGAAGCCATAATGGTATTTTTTGATTTTTAGAATTTTTTTTGTTATTTTTTTAATTTTCTATTACGCGTCGGGTAGGAACGAAACGGAATTATAATTTTATATTCTCTCTTTCCCGACATTTTCCAACCTATTTTGGCTTGAAATGAAACCATAATGGTATTTTCCAATTTTTTGAATTTTTTTGATATTTTTTTGTAATTTTCTATTACGCGTCGGGTAGGAACGAAACAGAAGGATAATTTTATATTCTGTCTTTCTCAGCATTTTCCAACCTATTTTGGCTTGAAATGAAGCCATAATGGTATTTTTTAATTTTTTTAATTTTTTTGCTGTTTTTTTGGAATTTTCTATTACACGTCAGGTAGAAACGAAACAGAATTATAATTTTATATTCTCCCTTTCCCGGCATTTTTCAACATATTTTGGCTTGAAATGAAGCCATAATGGTATTTTTCGGTTTTTTGAATTTTTTTGTTATTTTTTTTGAATTTTCAATTTCGCGTCGGGTTGGAACGGAACGGAATGATAATTTTTATTTTCTCCCTTTCTCGGCCTTTTCAAACCTATTTTGGCTTCAAATGAAGCCATAATGGTATTTTTTTAATTTTTCAAATTTTTTTTGCTGTTTTTTTGGAATTTTCTATTACGCGTCGGTTAGGAACGAAAGGGAATGATAATTTTATATTCTCTCTTTCCCGGCATTTTCCAACCTATTTTGGCTTGAAATGAAGCCATAATGGTATTTTTCAATTTTTTGAATTTTTTTCTATTTTTTTGGAATTTTCTATTATGCATTGGGTAGGAACGGAACGAAATGATAATTTTAATTTTCTCTCTGTCTCCGCCTTTCCCAACCTATTTTGGCTTGAAATGAAGCCATAATGGTATATTTTAATTTTTTGAATTTTTTTGCTATTGTTTTGAAATTTTCAATTATGAGTCGGGTAGGAACGAAACTTAACGATATTTTTTATTTTCTCTCTTTCACCTCCTTTTCCATACTATTTTGGCTTGAAATGAAGCCATAATGGTATTTTTTAATTTTTAGAATTTTTTTTGTGATTTTTTTACTTTCCTATTACGCGTCGGGTAGGAACGAAACGGAATGATAATTTTATATTCTCTCTTTCCCGGCATTTTCCAACCTAGTTTGGCTTGAAATGAAGCCAAAATGGTATTTTTCAATTTTTTGAATTTTTTTGCTATGTTTTTGGAATTTTCTATTACACATCGAGTAGGAACGGAACGAAATGATAATTTTAATTTTCTCTCTGTCTCCGCCTTTCCCAACCTATTTTGGCTTGAAATGAAGCCATAATGGTATATTTTAATTTTTTGAATTTTTTTGCTATTGTTTTGAAATTTTCAATTACGAGTCGGGTAGGAACGAAACGTAACGATATTTTTTATTTTCTCTCTTTCACCTCCTTTTCCACACTATTTTGGCTTGAAATGAAGCCATAATGGTATTTTTTAATTTTTAGAATTTTTTTTGTTATTTTTTTAATTTTCTATTACGCGTCGGGTAGGAACGAAACGGAATTATAATTTTATATTCTGTCTTTCCCGGCATTTTCCAACCTATTTTGGCATGAAAAGAAACCATAATGGTATTTTCCAATTTTTTGAATTTTTTTGATATTTTTTTGTAATTTTCTATTACGCGTCGGGTAGGAACGAAACAGAAGGATAATTTTATATTCTGTCTTTCTCAGCATTTTCCAACCTATTTTGGCTCGAAATGAAGCCATAATGGTATTTTTTAATTTTTTGAATTTTTTTGCTGTTTTTTTGGAATTTTCTATTACACGTCAGGTAGAAACGAAACAGAATTATAATTTTATATTCTCTCTTTCCCGGCATTTTTCAACCTATTTTGGCTTGAAAAGAAGCCATAATGGTATTTTTCGGTTTTTTGAATTTTTTTGTTATTTTTTTTTGAATTTTCAATTTCGCGTCGGGTTGGAACGGAACGGAATGATAATTTTTATTTTCTCTCTTTCTCGGCCTTTTCAAACCTATTTTGGTTTCAAATGAAGCCATAATGGTATTTTTTAATTTTTAAAATTTTTTTTTCTATTTTTTTGGAATTTTCTATTACGCGTCGGTTAGGAACGAATGGGAATGATAATTTTATATTCTCTCTTTCCCGGCATTTTCCAACCTATTTTGGCTTGAAATGAAGCCTTAATGGTATTTGTCAATTTTTTGAATTTTTTTCTATTTTTTTGGAATTTTCTATTATGCATTGGGTAGGAACGGAACTGAACGATAATTTTTATTTTCTCTCTTTCTCGGTTTTTTCCAACCTATTTTGGCTTGAAATGAAGCCATAATGGTAATTTTTTGATTTTCAGAATTTTTTTTGCTATTTTTTGGGAATTTTCTATTACGCGTCAGGTAGGAACGAAACGGAATGATAATTTTATATTCTCTCTTTCCCGGCATTTTCCAACCTAGTTTGGCTTGAAATGAAGCCATAATGGAATTTTTCAATTTTTTGAATTTTTTTGCTATGTTTTTGGAATTTTCTATTACACATCGAGTAGGAACGGAACGAAATGATAATTTTAATTTTCTCTCTGTCTCCGCCTTTCCCAACCTATTTTGGCTTGAAATGAAGCCATAATGGTATATTTTAATTTTTTGAATTTTTTTGCTATTGTTTTGAAATTTTCAATTACGAGTCGGGTATGAACGAAACGTAACGATATTTTTTATTTTCTCTCTTTCACCTCCTTTTCCATACTATTTTGGCTTGAAATGAAGCCATAATGGTATTTTTTAATTTTTAGAATTTTTTTTGTTATTTTTTTAATTTTCTATTACGCGTCGGGTAGGAACGAAACGGAATTATAATTTTATATTCTCTCTTTCCCGGCATTTTCCAACCTATTTTGGCTTGAAAAGAAACCATAATGGTATTTTCCAATTTTTTGAATTTTTTTGATATTTTTTTGTAATTTTCTATTACGCGTCGGGTAGGAACGAAACAGAAGGATAATTTTATATTATGTCTTTCTCAGCATTTTCCAACCTATTTTGGCTTGAAATGAAGCCATAATGGTATTTTTTAATTTTTTGAATTTTTTTGCTGTTTTTTTGGAATTTTCTATTACACGTCAGGTAGAAACGAAACAGAATTATAATTTTATATTCTCTCTTTCCCGGCATTTTTCAACCTATTTTGGCTTGAAATGAAGCCATAATGGTATTTTTCGGTTTTTTGAATTTTTTTGTTATTTTTTTTGAATTTTCAATTTCGCGTCGGGTTGGAACGGAACGGAATGATAATTTTTATTTTCTCTCTTTCTCGGCCTTTTCAAACCTATTTTGGCTTCAAATGAAGCCATAATGGTATTTTTTAATTTTTAAAATTTTTTTTGCTATTTTTTTGGAATTTTCTATTACGCGTCGGTTAGGAACGAAACAGAAGGATAATTTTATATTATGTCTTTCTCAGCATTTTCCAACCTATTTTGGCTTGAAATGAAGTCATAATGGTATTTTTTAATTTTTTGAATTTTTTTGCTGTTTTTTTGGAATTTTCTATTACACGTCAGGTAGAAACGAAACAGAATTATAATTTTATATTCTCTCTTTCCCGGCATTTTCCAACCTATTTTGGCTTGAAATGAATCCATAATGGTATTTTTCAGTTTTTTGAATTTTTTTGTTATTTTTTTTGAATTTTCAATTTCGCGTCGGGTTGGAACGGAACGGAATGATAATTTTTATTTTCTCTCTTTCTCGGCCTTTTCAAACCTATTTTGGCTTTAAATGAAGCCATAATGGTATTTCTTAATTTTTAAAATTTTTTTTGCTATTTTTTTGGAATTTTCTATTACGCGTCGGTTAGGAACGAAAGGGAATGATAATTTTATATTCTCTCTTTCCCGGCATTTTCCAACCTATTTTGGCTTGAAATGAAGCCATAATGGTATTTTTCAATTTTTTGAATTTTTTTCTATTTTTTTGGAATTTTCTATTATGCATTGGGTAGGAACGGAACTGAACGATAATTTTTATTTTCTCTCTTTCTCGGGCTTTTCCAACCTTTTTTGGCTTGAAATGAAGCCATAATGGTATTTTTTTCTTTTCAGAATTTTTTTTGCTATTTTTTGGGAATTTTCTATTACGCGTCAGGTAGGAACGAAACGGAATTATAATTTTATATTTTCTCTTTCCCGGCATTTTCCAACCTATTTTGGCTTGAAATGAAACCATAATGGTATTTTTCAGTTTTTTGAATTTTTTTGTTATTTTTTTTTAATTTTCTATTTCGCGTCGGGTTGGAACGGAACGGAATGATAATTTTTATTTTCTCTCTTTCTCGGCCTTTTCAAACCTATTTTGGCTTCAAATGAAGCCATAATGGTATTTTTTAATTTTTAAAATTTTTTTTGCTATTTTTTTGGAATTTTCTATTACGCGTCGGTTAAGAACGTAAGGGAATGATAATTTTATATTCTCTCTTTCCTGGCATTTTCCAACCTATTTTGGCTTGAAATGAAGCCTTAATGGTATTTTTCAATTTTTTGAATTTTTTTCTATTTTTTTGGAATTTTCTATTATGCATTGGGTAGGAACGGAACTGAACGATAATTTTTATTTTCTCTCTTTCTCGGCTTTTTCCAACCTTTTTTGGCTTGAAATGAAGCCATAATGGTAATTTTTTGATTTTCAGAATTTTTTTTGCTATTTTTTGGGAATTTTCTTTTACGCGTCAGGTAGGAACGAAACGGAATGATAATTTTATTTTCTCTCTTTCCCGGCATTTTCCAACCTAGTTTGGCTTGAAATGAAGCCATAATGGTATTTTTCAATTTTTTGAATTTTTTTGCTATGTTTTTGGAATTTTCTATTACACATCGAGTAGGAACGGAACGAAATGATAATTTTAATTTTCTCTCTGTCTCCACCTTTCCCAACCTATTTTGGCTTGAAATGAAGCCATAATGGTATATTTTAATTTTTTGAATTTTTTTGCTATTGTTTTGAAATTTTCAATTATGAGTCGGGTAGGAACGAAACTTAACGATATTTTTTATTTTCTCTCTTTCACCTCCTTTTCCATACTATTTTGGCTTGAAATGAAGCTATAATCGTATTTTTTAATTTTTAGAATTTTTTTTGTTATTTTTTTAATTTTCTATTACGCGTCGGGTAGGAACGAAACGGAATGATAATTTTATATTCTCTCTTTCCCGGCATTTTCCAACCTAGTTTGGCTTGAAATGAAGCCATAATGGTATTTTTCAATTTTTTGAATTTTTTTGCTATGTTTTTGGAATTTTCTATTACACATCGAGTAGGAACGGAACGAAATGATAATTTTAATTTTCTCTCTGTCTCCGCCTTTCCCGACCTATTTTGGCTTGAAATGAAGCCATAATGGTATATTTTAATTTTTTGAATTTTTTTGCTATTGTTTTGAAATTTTCAATTACGAGTCGGGTAGGAACGAAACGTAACGATATTTTTTATTTTCTCTCTTTCACCTCCTTTTCCATACTATTTTGGCTTGAAATGAAGCCATAATGGTATTTTTTAATTTTTAGAATTTTTTTTGTTATTTTTTTAATTTTCTATTACGCGTCGGGTAGGAACGAAACGGAATTATAATTTTATATTCTCTCTTTCCCGGCATTTTCCAACCTATTTTGGCTTGAAAAGAAACCATAATGGTATTTTCCAATTTTTTGAATTTTTTTGATATTTTTTTGTAATTTTCTATTACGCGTCGGGTAGGAACGAAACAGAAGGATAATTTTATATTCTGTCTTTCTCAGCATTTTCCAACCTATTTTGGCTTGAAATGAAGCCATAATGGTATTTTTTAATTTTTTGAATTTTTTTGCTGTTTTTTTGGAATTTTCTATTACACGTCAGGTAGAAACGAAACAGAATTATAATTTTATATTCTCTCTTTCCCGGCATTTTTCAACCTATTTTGGCTTGAAATGAAGCCATAATGGTATTTTTCGGTTTTTTGAATTTTTTTGTTATTTTTTTTGAATTTTCAATTTCGCGTCGGGTTGGAACGGAACGGAATGATAATTTTTATTTTCTCTCTTTCTCGGCCTTTTCAAACCTATTTTGGCTTCAAATGAAGCCATAATGGTATTTTTTAATTTTTAAAAATTTTTTTTCTATTTTTTTGGAATTTTCTATTACGCGTCGGTTAGGTACGAAAGGGAATGATAATTTTATATTCTCTCTTTCCCGGCATTTTCCAACCTATTTTGGCTTGAAATGAAGCCATAATGGTATTTTTCAAATTTTTGAATTTTTTTCTATTTTTTTGGAATTTTCTATTATGCATTGGGTAGGAACGGAACTGAACGATAATTTTTATTTTCTCTCTTTCTCGGCTTTTTCCAACCTTTTTTGGCTTGAAATGAAGCCATAATGGTATTTTTTTATTTTCAGAATTTTTTTGCTATTTTTTGGGAATTTTCTATTACGCGTCAGGTAGGAACGAAACGGAATGATAATTTTATATTCTCTCTTTCCCGGCATTTTCCAACCTAGTTTGGCTTGAAATGAAGCCATAATGGTATTTTTCAATTTTTTGAATTTTTTTGCTATGTTTTTGGAATTTTCTATTACACATCGAGTAGGAACGGAACGAAATGATAATTTTAATTTTCTCTCTGTCTCCACCTTTCCCAACCTATTTTGGCTTGAAATGAAGCCATAATGGTATATTTTAATTTTTTGAATTTTTTTGCTATTGTTTTGAAATTTTCAATTATGAGTCGGGCAGGAACGAAACTTAACGATATTTTTTATTTTCTCTCTTTCACCTCCTTTTCCATACTATTTTGGCTTGAAATGAAGCCATAATCGTATTTTTTAATTTTTAGAATTTTTTTTGTTATTTTTTTAATTTTCTATTACGCGTCGGGTAGGAACGAAACGGAATGATAATTTTATATTCTCTCTTTCCCGGCATTTTCCAACCTAGTTTGGCTTGAAATGAAGCCATAATGGTATTTTTCAATTTTTTGAATTTTTTTGCTATGTTTTTGGAATTTTCTATTACACATCGAGTAGGAACGGAACGAAATGATAATTTTAATTTTCTCTCTGTCTCCGCCTTTCCCAACCTATTTTGGCTTGAAATGAAGCCATAATGGTATTTTTTAATTTTTTGAATTTTTTTGCTATTGTTTTGAAATTTTCAATTACGAGTCGGGTAGGAACGAAACGTAACGATATTTTTTATTTTCTCTCTTTCACCTCCTTTTCCATACTATTTTGGCTTGAAATGAAGCCATAATGGTATTTTTTAATTTTTAGAATTTTTTTTGTTATTTTTTTAATTTTCTATTACGCGTCGGGTAGGAACGAAACGGAATTATAATTTTATATTCTGTCTTTCCCGGCATTTTCCAACCTATTTTGGCATGAAAAGAAACCATAATGGTATTTTCCAATTTTTTGAATTTTTTTGATATTTTTTTGTAATTTTCTATTACGCGTCGGGTAGGAACGAAACAGAAGGATAATTTTATATTCTGTCTTTCTCAGCATTTTCCAACCTATTTTGGCTCGAAATGAAGCCATAATGGTATTTTTTAATTTTTTGAATTTTTTTGCTGTTTTTTTGGAATTTTCTATTACACGTCAGGTAGAAACGAAACAGAATTATAATTTTATATTCTCTCTTTCCCGGCATTTTTCAACCTATTTTGGCTTGAAATGAAGCCATAATGGTATTTTTCGGTTTTTTGAATTTTTTTGTTATTTTTTTTTGAATTTTCAATTTCGCGTCGGGTTGGAACGGAACGGAATGATAATTTTTATTTTCTCTCTTTCTCGGCCTTTTCAAACCTATTTTGGTTTCAAATGAAGCCATAATGGTATTTTTTAATTTTTAAAATTTTTTTTTCTATTTTTTTGGAATTTTCTATTACGCGTCGGTTAGGAACGAATGGGAATGATAATTTTATATTCTCTCTTTCCCGGCATTTTCCAACCTATTTTGGCTTGAAATGAAGCCTTAATGGTATTTGTCAATTTTTTGAATTTTTTTCTATTTTTTTGGAATTTTCTATTATGCATTGGGTAGGAACGGAACTGAACGATAATTTTTATTTTCTCTCTTTCTCGGCTTTTTCCAACCTATTTTGGCTTGAAATGAAGCCATAATGGTAATTTTTTGATTTTCAGAATTTTTTTTGCTATTTTTTGGGAATTTTCTATTACGCGTCAGGTAGGAACGAAACGGAATGATAATTTTATATTCTCTCTTTCCCGGCATTTTCCAACCTAGTTTGGCTTGAAATGAAGCCATAATGGTATTTTTCAATTTTTTGAATTTTTTTGCTATGTTTTTGGAATTTTCTATTACACATCGAGTAGGAACGGAACGAAATGATAATTTTAATTTTCTCTCTGTCTCCGCCTTTCCCAACCTATTTTGGCTTGAAATGAAGCCATAATGGTATATTTTAATTTTTTGAATTTTTTTGCTATTGTTTTGAAATTTTCAATTACGAGTCGGGTAGGAACGAAACGTAACGATATTTTTTATTTTCTCTCTTTCACCTCCTTTTCCATACTATTTTGGCTTGAAATGAAGCCATAATGGTATTTTTTAATTTTTAGAATTTTTTTTGTTATTTTTTTAATTTTCTATTACGCGTCGGGTAAGAACGAAACGGAATTATAATTTTATATTCTCTCTTTCCCGGCATTTTCCAACCTATTTTGGCTTGAAAAGAAACCATAATGGTATTTTCCAATTTTTTGAATTTTTTTGATATTTTTTTGTAATTTTCTATTACGCGTCGGGTAGGAACGAAACAGAAGGATAATTTTATATTATGTCTTTCTCAGCATTTTCCAACCTATTTTGGCTTGAAATGAAGCCATAATGGTATTTTTTAATTTTTTGAATTTTTTTGCTGTTTTTTTGGAATTTTCTATTACACGTCAGGTAGAAACGAAACAGAATTATAATTTTATATTCTCTCTTTCCCGGCATTTTTCAACCTATTTTGGCTTGAAATGAAGCCATAATGGTATTTTTCGGTTTTTTGAATTTTTTTGTTATTTTTTTTTGAATTTTCAATTTCGCGTCGGGTTGGAACGGAACGGAATGATAATTTTTATTTTCTCTCTTTCTCGGCCTTTTCAAACCTATTTTGGTTTCAAATGAAGCCATAATGGTATTTTTTAATTTTTAAAATTTTTTTTTCTATTTTTTTGGAATTTTCTATTACGCGTCGGTTAGGAACGAATGGGAATGATAATTTTATATTCTCTCTTTCCCGGCATTTTCCAACCTATTTTGGCTTGAAATGAAGCCTTAATGGTATTTGTCAATTTTTTGAATTTTTTTCTATTTTTTTGGAATTTTCTATTATGCATTGGGTAGGAACGGAACTGAACGATAATTTTTATTTTCTCTCTTTCTCGGCTTTTTCCAACCTATTTTGGCTTGAAATGAAGCCATAATGGTAATTTTTTGATTTTCAGAATTTTTTTTGCTATTTTTTGGGAATTTTCTATTACGCGTCAGGTAGGAACGAAACGGAATGATAATTTTATATTCTCTCTTTCCCGGCATTTTCCAACCTAGTTTGGCTTGAAATGAAGCCATAATGGTATTTTTCAATTTTTTGAATTTTTTTGCTATGTTTTTGGAATTTTCTATTACACATCGAGTAGGAACGGAACGAAATGATAATTTTAATTTTCTCTCTGTCTCCGCCTTTCCCAACCTATTTTGGCTTGAAATGAAGCCATAATGGTATATTTTAATTTTTTGAATTTTTTTGCTATTGTTTTGAAATTTTCAATTACGAGTCGGGTAGGAACGAAACGTAACGATATTTTTTATTTTCTCTCTTTCACCTCCTTTTCCATACTATTTTGGCTTGAAATGAAGCCATAATGGTATTTTTTAATTTTTAGAATTTTTTTTGTTATTTTTTTAATTTTCTATTACGCGTCGGGTAAGAACGAAACGGAATTATAATTTTATATTCTCTCTTTCCCGGCATTTTCCAACCTATTTTGGCTTGAAAAGAAACCATAATGGTATTTTCCAATTTTTTGAATTTTTTTGATATTTTTTTGTAATTTTCTATTACGCGTCGGGTAGGAACGAAACAGAAGGATAATTTTATATTATGTCTTTCTCAGCATTTTCCAACCTATTTTGGCTTGAAATGAAGCCATAATGGTATTTTTTAATTTTTTGAATTTTTTTGCTGTTTTTTTGGAATTTTCTATTACACGTCAGGTAGAAACGAAACAGAATTATAATTTTATATTCTCTCTTTCCCGGCATTTTTCAACCTATTTTGGCTTGAAATGAAGCCATAATGGTATTTTTCGGTTTTTTGAATTTTTTTGTTATTTTTTTTAAATTTTCTATTTCGCGTCGGGTTGGAACGGAACAGAATGATAATTTTTATTTTCTCTCTTTCTCGGCCTTTTCAAACCTATTTTGGCTTCAAATGAAGCCATAATGGTATTTTTTAATTTTTAAAATTTTTTTTGCTATTTTTTTGGAATTTTCTATTACGCGTCGGTTAAGAACGTAAGGGAATGATAATTTTATATTCTCTCTTTCCTGGCATTTTCCAACCTATTTTGGCTTGAAATGAAGCCTTAATGGTATTTTTCAATTTTTTGAATTTTTTTCTATTTTTTTGGAATTTTCTATTATGCATTGGGTAGGAACGGAACTGAACGATAATTTTTATTTTCTCTCTTTCTCGGCTTTTTCCAACCTTTTTTGGCTTGAAATGAAGCCATAATGGTAATTTTTTGATTTTCAGAATTTTTTTTGCTATTTTTTGGGAATTTTCTATTACGCGTCAGGTAGGAACGAAACGGAATGATAATTTTATTTTCTCTCTTTCCCGGCATTTTCCAACCTAGTTTGGCTTGAAATGAAGCCATAATGGTATTTTTCAATTTTTTGAATTTTTTTGCTATGTTTTTGGAATTTTCTATTACACATCGAGTAGGAACGGAACGAAATGATAATTTTAATTTTCTCTCTGTCTCCACCTTTCCCAACCTATTTTGGCTTGAAATGAAGCCATAATGGTATATTTTAATTTTTTGAATTTTTTTGCTATTGTTTTGAAATTTTCAATTACGAGTCGGGTAGGAACGAAACGTAACGATATTTTTTATTTTCTCTCTTTCACCTCCTTTTCCATACTATTTTGGCTTGAAATGAAGCCATAATGGTATTTTTTAATTTTTAGAATTTTTTTTGTTATTTTTTTAATTTTCTATTACGCGTCGGGTAGGAACGAAACGGAATTATAATTTTATATTCTCTCTTTCCCGGCATTTTCCAACCTATTTTGGCTTGAAATGAAACCATAATGGTATTTTCCAATTTTTTGAATTTTTTTGATATTTTTTTGTAATTTTCTATTACGCGTCGGGTAGGAACGAAACAGAAGGATAATTTTATATTCTGTCTTTCTCAGCATTTTCCAACCTATTTTGGCTTGAAATGAAGCCATAATGGTATTTTTTAATTTTTTGAATTTTTTTGCTGTTTTTTTGGAATTTTCTATTACACGTCAGGTAGGAACGAAACGGAATGATAATTTTATATTCTCTCTTTCCCGGCATTTTCCAACCTAGTTTGGCTTGAAATGAAGCCATAATGGTATTTTTCAATTTTTTGAATTTTTTTGCTATGTTTTTGGAATTTTCTATTACACATCGAGTAGGAACGGAACGAAATGATAATTTTAATTTTCTCTCTGTCTCCGCCTTTCCCAACCTATTTTGGCTTGAAATGAAGCCATAATGGTATTTTTTAATTTTTTGAATTTTTTTGCTATTGTTTTGAAATTTTCAATTACGAGTCGGGTAGGAACGAAACGTAACGATATTTTTTATTTTCTCTCTTTCACCTCCTTTTCCATACTATTTTGGCTTGAAATGAAGCCATAATGGTATTTTTTAATTTTTAGAATTTTTTTTGTTATTTTTTTAATTTTCTATTACGCGTCGGGTAGGAACGAAACGGAATTATAACTTTATATTCTGTCTTTCCTGGCATTTTCCAACCTATTTTGGCATGAAAAGAAACCAAAATGGTATTTTCCAATTTTTTGAATTTTTTTGCTATGTTTTTGGAATTTTCTATTACACATCGAGTAGGAACGGAACGAAATGATAATTTTAATTTTCTCTCTGTCTCCGCCTTTCCCAACCTATTTTGGCTTGAAATGAAGCCATAATGGTATATTTTAATTTTTTGAATTTTTTTGCTATTGTTTTGAAATTTTCAATTACGAGTCGGGTAGGAACGAAACGTAACGATATTTTTTATTTTCTCTCTTTCACCTCCTTTTCCATACTATTTTGGCTTGAAATGAAGCCATAATGGTATTTTTAGAATTTTTTTTGTTATTTTTTTAATTTTCTATTACGCGTCGGGTAGGAACGAAACGGAATTATAATTTTATATTCTCTCTTTCCCGGCATTTTCCAACCTATTTTGGCTTGAAATGAAACCATAATGGTATTTTCCAATTTTTTGAATTTTTTTGATATTTTTTTGTAATTTTCTATTACGCGTCGGGTAGGAATGAAACAGAAGGATAATTTTATATTCTGTCTTTCTCAGCATTTTCCAACCTATTTTGGCTTGAAATGAAGCCATAATGGTATTTTTTAATTTTTTGAATTTTTTTGCTATTTTGTTGGAATTTTCTATTACACGTCAGGTAGAAACGAAACAGAATTATAATTTTATATTCTCTCTTTCCCGGCATTTTCCAACCTATTTTGGCTTGAAATGAATCCATAATGGTATTTTTCAGTTTTTTGAATTTTTTTGTTATTTTTTTTGAATTTTCAATTTCGCGTCGGGTTGGAACGGAACGGAATGATAATTTTTATTTTCTCTCTTTCTTGGCTTTTTCAAACCTATTTTGGCTTTAAATGAAGCCATAATGGTATTTTTTAATTTTTAAAATTTTTTTTGCTATTTTTTTGGAATTTTCTATTACGCGTCGGTTAGGAACGAAAGGGAATGATAATTTTATATTCTCTCTTTCCCAGCATTTTCCAACCTATTTTGGGTTGAAATGAAGCCATAATGGTATTTTTCAATTTTTTGAATTTTTTTCTATTTTTTTGGAATTTTCTATTATGCATTGGGTAGGAACGGAACTGAACGATAATTTTTATTTTCTCTCTTTCTCGGGCTTTTCCAACCTTTTTTGGCTTGAAATGAAGCCATAATGGTATTTTTTTATTTTCAGAATTTTTTTTGCTATTTTTTGGGAATTTTCTATTACGCGTCAGGTAGGAACGAAACGGAATGATAATTTTATTTTCTCTCTTTCCCGGCATTTTCCAACCTAGTTTGGCTTGAAATGAAGCCATAATGGTATTTTTCAATTTTTTGAATTTTTTTGCTATGTTTTTGGAATTTTCTATTACACATCGAGTAGGAACGGAACGAAATGATAATTTTAATTTTCTCTCTGTCTCCACCTTTCCCAACCTATTTTGGCTTGAAATGAAGCCATAATGGTATATTTTAATTTTTTGAATTTTTTTGCTATTGTTTTGAAATTTTCAATTATGAGTCGGGTAGGAACGAAACTTAACGATATTTTTTATTTTCTCTCTTTCACCTCCTTTTCCATACTATTTTGGCTTGAAATGAAGCTATAATCGTATTTTTTAATTTTTAGAATTTTTTTTGTTATTTTTTTAATTTTCTATTACGCGTCGGGTAGGAACGAAACGGAATGATAATTTTATATTCTCTCTTTCCCGGCATTTTCCAACCTAGTTTGGCTTGAAATGAAGCCATAATGGTATTTTTCAATTTTTTGAATTTTTTTGCTATGTTTTTGGAATTTTCTATTACACATCGAGTAGGAACGGAACGAAATGATAATTTTAATTTTCTCTCTGTCTCCGCCTTTCCCGACCTATTTTGGCTTGAAATGAAGCCATAATGGTATATTTTAATTTTTTGAATTTTTTTGCTATTGTTTTGAAATTTTCAATTACGAGTCGGGTAGGAACGAAACGTAACGATATTTTTTATTTTCTCTCTTTCACCTCCTTTTCCATACTATTTTGGCTTGAAATGAAGCCATAATGATATTTTTTAATTTTTAGAATTTTTTTTGTTATTTTTTTAATTTTCTATTACGCGTCGGGTAGGAACGAAACGGAATTATAATTTTATATTCTCTCTTTCCCGGCATTTTCCAACCTATTTTGGCTTGAAAAGAAACCATAATGGTATTTTCCAATTTTTTGAATTTTTTTGATATTTTTTTGTAATTTTCTATTACGCGTCGGGTAGGAACGAAACAGAAGGATAATTTTATATTCTGTCTTTCTCAGCATTTTCCAACCTATTTTGGCTTGAAATGAAGCCATAATGGTATTTTTTAATTTTTTGAATTTTTTTGCTGTTTTTTTGGAATTTTCTATTACACGTCAGGTAGAAACGAAACAGAATTATAATTTTATATTCTCTCTTTCCCGGCATTTTTCAACCTATTTTGGCTTGAAATGAAGCCATAATGGTATTTTTCGGTTTTTTGAATTTTTTTGTTATTTTTTTTGAATTTTCAATTTCGCGTCGGGTTGGAACGGAACGGAATGATAATTTTTATTTTCTCTCTTTCTCGGCCTTTTCAAACCTATTTTGGCTTCAAATGAAGCCATAATGGTATTTTTTAATTTTTAAAAATTTTTTTTCTATTTTTTTGGAATTTTCTATTACGCGTCGGTTAGGTACGAAAGGGAATGATAATTTTATATTCTCTCTTTCCCGGCATTTTCCAACCTATTTTGGCTTGAAATGAAGCCATAATGGTATTTTTCAAATTTTTGAATTTTTTTCTATTTTTTTGGAATTTTCTATTATGCATTGGGTAGGAACGGAACTGAACGATAATTTTTATTTTCTCTCTTTCTCGGCTTTTTCCAACCTTTTTTGGCTTGAAATGAAGCCATAATGGTATTTTTTTATTTTCAGAATTTTTTTGCTATTTTTTGGGAATTTTCTATTACGCGTCAGGTAGGAACGAAACGGAATGATAATTTTATATTCTCTCTTTCCCGGCATTTTCCAAACTAGTTTGGCTTGAAATGAAGCCATAATGGTATTTTTCAATTTTTTGAATTTTTTTGCTATGTTTTTGGAATTTTCTATTACACATCGAGTAGGAACGGAACGAAATGATAATTTTAATTTTCTCTCTGTCTCCACCTTTCCCAACCTATTTTGGCTTGAAATGAAGCCATAATGGTATATTTTAATTTTTTGAATTTTTTTGCTATTGTTTTGAAATTTTCAATTATGAGTCGGGCAGGAACGAAACTTAACGATATTTTTTATTTTCTCTCTTTCACCTCCTTTTCCATACTATTTTGGCTTGAAATGAAGCCATAATCGTATTTTTTAATTTTTAGAATTTTTTTTGTTATTTTTTTAATTTTCTATTACGCGTCGGGTAGGAACGAAACGGAATGATAATTTTATATTCTCTCTTTCCCGGCATTTTCCAACCTAGTTTGGCTTGAAATGAAGCCATAATGGTATTTTTCAATTTTTTGAATTTTTTTGCTATGTTTTTGGAATTTTCTATTACACATCGAGTAGGAACGGAACGAAATGATAATTTTAATTTTCTCTCTGTCTCCGCCTTTCCCAACCTATTTTGGCTTGAAATGAAGCCATAATGGTATTTTTTAATTTTTTGAATTTTTTTGCTATTGTTTTGAAATTTTCAATTACGAGTCGGGTAGGAACGAAACGTAACGATATTTTTTATTTTCTCTCTTTCACCTCCTTTTCCATACTATTTTGGCTTGAAATGAAGCCATAATGGTATTTTTTAATTTTTAGAATTTTTTTGTTATTTTTTTAATTTTCTATTACGCGTCGGGTAGGAACGAAACGGAATTATAATTTTATATTCTGTCTTTCCCGGCATTTTCCAACCTATTTTGGCATGAAAAGAAACCATAATGGTATTTTCCAATTTTTTGAATTTTTTTGATATTTTTTTGTAATTTTCTATTACGCGTCGGGTAGGAACGAAACAGAAGGATAATTTTATATTCTGTCTTTCTCAGCATTTTCCAACCTATTTTGGCTCGAAATGAAGCCATAATGGTATTTTTTAATTTTTTGAATTTTTTTGCTGTTTTTTTGGAATTTTCTATTACACGTCAGGTAGAAACGAAACAGAATTATAATTTTATATTCTCTCTTTCCCGGCATTTTTCAACCTATTTTGGCTTGAAATGAAGCCATAATGGTATTTTTCGGTTTTTTGAATTTTTTTGTTATTTTTTTTTGAATTTTCAATTTCGCGTCGGGTTGGAACGGAACGGAATGATAATTTTTATTTTCTCTCTTTCTCGGCCTTTTCAAACCTATTTTGGTTTCAAATGAAGCCATAATGGTATTTTTTAATTTTTAAAATTTTTTTTTCTATTTTTTTGGAATTTTCTATTACGCGTCGGTTAGGAACGAATGGGAATGATAATTTTATATTCTCTCTTTCCCGGCATTTTCCAACCTATTTTGGCTTGAAATGAAGCCTTAATGGTATTTGTCAATTTTTTGAATTTTTTTCTATTTTTTTGGAATTTTCTATTATGCATTGGGTAGGAACGGAACTGAACGATAATTTTTATTTTCTCTCTTTCTCGGCTTTTTCCAACCTATTTTGGCTTGAAATGAAGCCATAATGGTAATTTTTTGATTTTCAGAATTTTTTTTGCTATTTTTTGGGAATTTTCTATTACGCGTCAGGTAGGAACGAAACGGAATGATAATTTTATATTCTCTCTTTCCCGGCATTTTCCAACCTAGTTTGGCTTGAAATGAAGCCATAATGGTATTTTTCAATTTTTTGAATTTTTTTGCTATGTTTTTGGAATTTTCTATTACACATCGAGTAGGAACGGAACGAAATGATAATTTTAATTTTCTCTCTGTCTCCGCCTTTCCCAACCTATTTTGGCTTGAAATGAAGCCATAATGGTATATTTTAATTTTTTGAATTTTTTTGCTATTGTTTTGAAATTTTCAATTACGAGTCGGGTAGGAACGAAACGTAACGATATTTTTTATTTTCTCTCTTTCACCTCCTTTTCCATACTATTTTGGCTTGAAATGAAGCCATAATGGTATTTTTTAATTTTTAGAATTTTTTTTGTTATTTTTTTAATTTTCTATTACGCGTCGGGTAAGAACGAAACGGAATTATAATTTTATATTCTCTCTTTCCCGGCATTTTCCAACCTATTTTGGCTTGAAAAGAAACCATAATGGTATTTTCCAATTTTTTGAATTTTTTTGATATTTTTTTGTAATTTTCTATTACGCGTCGGGTAGGAACGAAACAGAAGGATAATTTTATATTATGTCTTTCTCAGCATTTTCCAACCTATTTTGGCTTGAAATGAAGCCATAATGGTATTTTTTAATTTTTTGAATTTTTTTGCTGTTTTTTTGGAATTTTCTATTACACGTCAGGTAGAAACGAAACAGAATTATAATTTTATATTCTCTCTTTCCCGGCATTTTTCAACCTATTTTGGCTTGAAATGAAGCCATAATGGTATTTTTCGGTTTTTTGAATTTTTTTGTTATTTTTTTTAAATTTTCTATTTCGCGTCGGGTTGGAACGGAACAGAATGATAATTTTTATTTTCTCTCTTTCTCGGCCTTTTCAAACCTATTTTGGCTTCAAATGAAGCCATAATGGTATTTTTTAATTTTTAAAATTTTTTTTGCTATTTTTTTGGAATTTTCTATTACGCGTCGGTTAAGAACGTAAGGGAATGATAATTTTATATTCTCTCTTTCCTGGCATTTTCCAACCTATTTTGGCTTGAAATGAAGCCTTAATGGTATTTTTCAATTTTTTGAATTTTTTTCTATTTTTTTGGAATTTTCTATTATGCATTGGGTAGGAACGGAACTGAACGATAATTTTTATTTTCTCTCTTTCTCGGCTTTTTCCAACCTTTTTTGGCTTGAAATGAAGCCATAATGGTAATTTTTTGATTTTCAGAATTTTTTTTGCTATTTTTTGGGAATTTTCTATTACGCGTCAGGTAGGAACGAAACGGAATGATAATTTTATTTTCTCTCTTTCCCGGCATTTTCCAACCTAGTTTGGCTTGAAATGAAGCCATAATGGTATTTTTCAATTTTTTGAATTTTTTTGCTATGTTTTTGGAATTTTCTATTACACATCGAGTAGGAACGGAACGAAATGATAATTTTAATTTTCTCTCTGTCTCCACCTTTCCCAACCTATTTTGGCTTGAAATGAAGCCATAATGGTATATTTTAATTTTTTGAATTTTTTTGCTATTGTTTTGAAATTTTCAATTACGAGTCGGGTAGGAACGAAACGTAACGATATTTTTTATTTTCTCTCTTTCACCTCCTTTTCCATACTATTTTGGCTTGAAATGAAGCCATAATGGTATTTTTTAATTTTTAGAATTTTTTTTGTTATTTTTTTAATTTTCTATTACGCGTCGGGTAGGAACGAAACGGAATTATAATTTTATATTCTCTCTTTCCCGGCATTTTCCAACCTATTTTGGCTTGAAATGAAACCATAATGGTATTTTCCAATTTTTTGAATTTTTTTGATATTTTTTTGTAATTTTCTATTACGCGTCGGGTAGGAACGAAACAGAAGGATAATTTTATATTCTGTCTTTCTCAGCATTTTCCAACCTATTTTGGCTTGAAATGAAGCCATAATGGTATTTTTTAATTTTTTGAATTTTTTTGCTGTTTTTTTGGAATTTTCTATTACACGTCAGGTAGGAACGAAACGGAATGATAATTTTATATTCTCTCTTTCCCGGCATTTTCCAACCTAGTTTGGCTTGAAATGAAGCCATAATGGTATTTTTCAATTTTTTGAATTTTTTTGCTATGTTTTTGGAATTTTCTATTACACATCGAGTAGGAACGGAACGAAATGATAATTTTAATTTTCTCTCTGTCTCCGCCTTTCCCAACCTATTTTGGCTTGAAATGAAGCCATAATGGTATTTTTTAATTTTTTGAATTTTTTTGCTATTGTTTTGAAATTTTCAATTACGAGTCGGGTAGGAACGAAACGTAACGATATTTTTTATTTTCTCTCTTTCACCTCCTTTTCCATACTATTTTGGCTTGAAATGAAGCCATAATGGTATTTTTTAATTTTTAGAATTTTTTTTGTTATTTTTTTAATTTTCTATTACGCGTCGGGTAGGAACGAAACGGAATTATAATTTTATATTCTGTCTTTCCTGGCATTTTCCAACCTATTTTGGCATGAAAAGAAACCAAAATGGTATTTTCCAATTTTTTGAATTTTTTTGCTATGTTTTTGGAATTTTCTATTACACATCGAGTAGGAACGGAACGAAATGATAATTTTAATTTTCTCTCTGTCTCCGCCTTTCCCAACCTATTTTGGCTTGAAATGAAGCCATAATGGTATATTTTAATTTTTTGAATTTTTTTGCTATTGTTTTGAAATTTTCAATTACGAGTCGGGTAGGAACGAAACGTAACGATATTTTTTATTTTCTCTCTTTCACCTCCTTTTCCATACTATTTTGGCTTGAAATGAAGCCATAATGGTATTTTTAGAATTTTTTTTGTTATTTTTTTAATTTTCTATTACGCGTCGGGTAGGAACGAAACGGAATTATAATTTTATATTCTCTCTTTCCCGGCATTTTCCAACCTATTTTGGCTTGAAATGAAACCATAATGGTATTTTCCAATTTTTTGAATTTTTTTGATATTTTTTTGTAATTTTCTATTACGCGTCGGGTAGGAATGAAACAGAAGGATAATTTTATATTCTGTCTTTCTCAGCATTTTCCAACCTATTTTGGCTTGAAATGAAGCCATAATGGTATTTTTTAATTTTTTGAATTTTTTTGCTATTTTGTTGGAATTTTCTATTACACGTCAGGTAGAAACGAAACAGAATTATAATTTTATATTCTCTCTTTCCCGGCATTTTCCAACCTATTTTGGCTTGAAATGAATCCATAATGGTATTTTTCAGTTTTTTGAATTTTTTTGTTATTTTTTTTGAATTTTCAATTTCGCGTCGGGTTGGAACGGAACGGAATGATAATTTTTATTTTCTCTCTTTCTTGGCTTTTTCAAACCTATTTTGGCTTTAAATGAAGCCATAATGGTATTTTTTAATTTTTAAAATTTTTTTTGCTATTTTTTTGGAATTTTCTATTACGCGTCGGTTAGGAACGAAAGGGAATGATAATTTTATATTCTCTCTTTCCCGGCATTTTCCAACCTATTTTGGGTTGAAATGAAGCCATAATGGTATTTTTCAATTTTTTGAATTTTTTTCTATTTTTTTGGAATTTTCTATTATGCATTGGGTAGGAACGGAACTGAACGATAATTTTTATTTTCTCTCTTTCTCGGGCTTTTCCAACCTTTTTTGGCTTGAAATGAAGCCATAATGGTATTTTTTTATTTTCAGAATTTTTTTTGCTATTTTTTGGGAATTTTCTATTACGCGTAAGGTAGGAACGAAACGGAATTATAATTTTATATTTTCTCTTTCCCGGCATTTTCCAACCTATTTTGGCTTGAAATGAAACCATAATGGTATTTTTCAGTTTTTTGAATTTTTTTGTTATTTTTTTTAAATTTTCTATTTCGCGTCGGGTTGGAACGGAACGGAATGATAATTTTTATTTTCTCTCTTTCTCGGCCTTTTCAAACCTAAATTGGCTTCAAATGAAGCCATAATGGTATTTTTTAATTTTTAAAATTTTTTTTGCTACTTTTTTGGAATTTTCTATTACGCGTCGGTTAGGAACGAAAGGGAATGATAATTTTATATTCTCTCTTTCCCGGCATTTTCCAACCTATTTTGGCTTGAAATGAAGCCTTAATGGTATTTTTCAATTTTTTGAATTTTTTTCTATTTTTTTGGAATTTTCTATTTTGCATTGGGTAGGAACGGAACTGAACGATAATTTTTATTTTCTCTCTTTCTCGGCTTTTTCCAACCTTTTTTGGCTTGAAATGAAGCCATAATGGTAATTTTTTGATTTTCAGAATTTTTTTTGCTATTTTTTGGGAATTTTCTATTACGCGTCAGGTAGGAACGAAACGGAATTATAATTTTATATTTTCTCTTTCCCGGCATTTTCCAACCTATTTTGGCTTGAAATGAAACCATAATGGTATTTTTCAGTTTTTTGAATTTTTTTGTTATTTTTTTTGAATTTTCTATTTCGCGTCGGGTTGGAACGGAACGGAATGATAATTTTTATTTTCTCTCTTTCTCGGCCTTTTCAAACCTATTTTGGCTTCAAATGAAGCCATAATGGTATTTTTTTAATTTTTAAAATTTTTTTTGCTATTTTTTTGGAATTTTCTATTACGCGTCGGTTAAGAACGAAAGGGAATGATAATTTTATATTCTCTCTTTCCTGGCATTTTCCAACCTATTTTGGCTTGAAATGAAGCCTTAAAGGTATTTTTCAATTTTTTGAATTATTTTCTATTTTTTTGGAATTTTCTATTATGCATTGGGTAGGAACGGAACTGAACGATAATTTTTATTTTCTCTCTTTCTCGGCTTTTTCCAACCTTTTTTGGCTTGAAATGAAGCCATAATGGTAATTTTTTGATTTTCAGAATTTTTTTTGCTATTTTTTGGGAATTTTCTATTACGCGTCAGGTAGGAACGAAACGGAATGATAATTTTATTTTCTCTCTTTCCCGGCATTTTCCAACCTAGTTTGGCTTGAAATGAAGCCTTAATGGTATTTTTCAATTTTTTGAATTTTTTTGCTATGTTTTTGGAATTTTCTATTACACATCGAGTAGGAACGGAACGAAATGATAATTTTAATTTTCTCTCTGTCTCTGCCTTTCCCAACCAATTTTGGCTTGAAATGAAGCCATAATGGTATATTTTAATTTTTTGAATTTTTTTGCTATTGTTTTGAAATTTTCAATTATGAGTCGGGTAGGAACGAAACTTAACGATATTTTTTATTTTCTCTCTTTCACCTCCTTTTCCATACTATTTTGGCTTGAAATGAAGCCATAATCGTATTTTTTAATTTTTAGAATTTTTTTTGTTATTTTTTTAATTTTCTATTACGCGTCGGGTAGGAACGAAACGGAATGATAATTTTATATTCTCTCTTTCCCGGCATTTTCCAACCTAGTTTGGCTTGAAATGAAGCCATAATGGTATTTTTCAATTTTTTAAATTTTTTTGCTATGTTTTTGGAATTTTCTATTACACATCGAGTAGGAACGGAACGAAATGATAATTTTAATTTTCTCTCTGTCTCCGCCTTTCCCAACCTATTTTGGCTTGAAATGAAGCCATAATGGTATATTTTAATTTTTTGAATTTTTTTGCTATTGTTTTGAAATTTTCAATTACGAGTCGGGTAGGAACGAAACGTAACGATATTTTTTATTTTCTCTCTTTCACCTCCTTTTCCATACTATTTTGGCTTGAAATGAAGCCATAATGGTATTTTTTAATTTTTAGAATTTTTTTTGTTATTTTTTTAATTTTCTATTACGCGTCGGGTAGGAACGAAACGGAATTATAATTTTATATTCTCTCTTTCCCGGCATTTTCCAACCTATTTTGGCTTGAAAAGAAACCATAATGGTATTTTCCAATTTTTTGAATTTTTTTGATATTTTTTTGTAATTTTCTATTACGCGTCGGGTAGGAACGAAACAGAAGGATAATTTTATATTCTGTCTTTCTCAGCATTTTCCAACCTATTTTGGCTTGAAATGATGCCATAATGGTATTTTTTAATTTTTAAAATTTTTTTTTCTATTTTTTTGGAATTTTCTATTACGCGTCGGTAAGGAACGAAAGGGAATGATAATTTTATATTCTCTCTTTCCCGGCATTTTCCAACCTATTTTGGCTTGAAATGAAGCCTTAATGGTATTTTTCAATTTTTTGAATTTTTTTCTATTTTTTTGGAATTTTCTATTATGCATTGGGTAGGAACGGAACTGAACGATAATTTTTATTTTCTCTCTTTCTCGGCTTTTTCCAACCTTTTTTGGCTTGAAATGAAGCCATAATGGTAATTTTTTGATTTTCAGAATTTTTTTTGCTATTTTTTGGGAATTTTCTATTACGCGTCAGGTAGGAACGAAACGGAATGATAATTTTATATTCTCTCTTTCCCGACATTTTCCAACCTAGTTTGGCTTGAAATGAAGCCATAATGGTATTTTTCAATTTTTTGAATTTTTTGGCAATGTTTTTGGAATTTTCTATTACACATCGAGTAGGAACGGAACGAAATGATAATTTTAATTTTCTCTCTGTCTACGCCTTTCCCAACCTATTTTGGCTTGAAATGAAGCCATAATGGTATATTTTAATTTTTTGAATTTTTTTGCTATTGTTTTGAAATTTTCAATTATGAGTCGGGTAGGAACGAAACTTAACGATATTTTTTATTTTCTCCCTTCACCTCCTTTTCCATACTATTTTGGCTTGAAATGAAGCCATAATGGTATTTTTTAATTTTTAGAATTTTTTTTGTTATTTTTTTAATTTTCTATTACGCGTCGGGTAGGAACGAAACGGAATGATAATTTTATATTCTCTCTTTCCCGGCATTTTCCAACCTAGTTTGGCTTGAAATGAAGCCAAAATGGTATTTTTCAATTTTTTGAATTTTTTTGCTATGTTTTTGGAATTTTCTATTACACATCGAGTAGGAACGGAACGAAATGATAATTTCAATTTTCTCTCTGTCTCCGCCTTTCCCAACCTATTTTGGCTTGAAATGAAGCCATAATGGTATATTTTAATTTTTTGAATTTTTTTGCTATTGTTTTGAAATTTTCAATTACGAGTCGGGAAGGAACGAAACGTAACGATATTTTTTATTTTCTCTCTTTCACCTCCTTTTCCATACTATTTTGGCTTGAAATGAAGCCATAATGGTATTTTTTAATTTTTAGAATTTTTTTTGTTATTTTTTTAATTTTCTATTACGCGTCGGGTAGGAACGAAACGGAATTATAATTTTATATTCTCTCTTTCCCGGCATTTTCCAACCTATTTTGGCTTGAAATGAAACCATAATGGTATTTTCCAATTTTTTGAATTTTTTTGATATTTTTTTGTAATTTTCTATTACGCGTCGGGTAGGAACGAAACAGAAGGATAATTTTATATTCTGTCTTTCTCAGCATTTTCCAACCTATTTTGGCTTGAAATGAGCCATAATGGTATTTTTTAATTTTTTTATTTTTTTGCTGTTTTTTTGGAATTTTCTATTACATGTCAGGTAGAAACGAAACAGAATTATAATTTTATATTCTCTCTTTCCCGGCATTTTTCAACCTATTTTGGCTTGAAATGAAGCCATAATGGTATTTTTCGGTTTTTTGAATTTTTTTGTTATTTTTTTTTGAATTTTCAATTTCGCGTCGGGTTTGAACGGAACGGAATGATAATTTTTATTTTCTCTCTTTCTTGGCCTTTTCAAACCTATTTTGGCTTCAAATGAAGCCATAATGGTATTTTTTTAATTTTTAAAATTTTTTTTGCTATTTTTTTGGAATTTTCTATTACGCGTCGGTTAAGAACGAAAGGGAATGATAATTTTATATTCTCTCTTTCCTGGCATTTTCCAACCTATTTTGGCTTGAAATGAAGCCTTAAAGGTATTTTTCAATTTTTTGAATTATTTTCTATTTTTTTGGAATTTTCTATTATGCATTGGGTTGGAACGGAACTGAACGATAATTTTTATTTTCTCTCTTTCTCGGCTTTTTCCAACCTTTTTTGGCTTGAAATGAAGCCATAATGGTAATTTTTTGATTTTCAGAATTTTTTTTGCTATTTTTTGGGAATTTTCTATTACGCGTCAGGTAGGAACGAAACGGAATGATAATTTTATTTTCTCTCTTTCCCGGCATTTTCCAACCTAGTTTGGCTTGAAATGAAGCCAAAATGGTATTTTTCAATTTTTTGAATTTTTTTGCTATGTTTTTGGAATTTTCTATTACACATCGAGTAGGAACGGAACGAAATGATAATTTCAATTTTCTCTCTGTCTCCGCCTTTCCCAACCTATTTTGGCTTGAAATGAAGCCATAATGGTATATTTTAATTTTTTGAATTTTTTTGCTATTGTTTTGAAATTTTCAATTACGAGTCGGGAAGGAACGAAACGTAACGATATTTTTTATTTTCTCTCTTTCACCTCCTTTTCCATACTATTTTGGCTTGAAATGAAGCCATAATGGTATTTTTTAATTTTTAGAATTTTTTTTGTTATTTTTTTAATTTTCTATTACGCGTCGGGTAGGAACGAAACGGAATTATAATTTTATATTCTCTCTTTCCCGGCATTTTCCAACCTATTTTGGCTTGAAATGAAACCATAATGGTATTTTCCAATTTTTTGAATTTTTTTGATATTTTTTTGTAATTTTCTATTACGCGTCGGGTAGGAACGAAACAGAAGGATAATTTTATATTCTGTCTTTCTCAGCATTTTCCAACCTATTTTGGCTTGAAATGAGCCATAATGGTATTTTTTAATTTTTTTATTTTTTTGCTGTTTTTTTGGAATTTTCTATTACATGTCAGGTAGAAACGAAACAGAATTATAATTTTATATTCTCTCTTTCCCGGCATTTTTCAACCTATTTTGGCTTGAAATGAAGCCATAATGGTATTTTTCGGTTTTTTGAATTTTTTTGTTATTTTTTTTTGAATTTTCAATTTCGCGTCGGGTTTGAACGGAACGGAATGATAATTTTTATTTTCTCTCTTTCTTGGCCTTTTCAAACCTATTTTGGCTTCAAATGAAGCCATAATGGTATTTTTTAATTTTTAAAATTTTTTTTGCTATTTTTTTGGAATTTTCTATTACGCGTCGGTTAGGAACGAAAGGGAATGATAATTTTATATTCTCTCTTTCCCGGCATTTTCCAACCTATTTTGGCTTGAAATGAAGCCTTAATGGTATTTTTCAATTTTTTGAATTTTTTTGATATTTTTTTGTAATTTTCTATTACGCGTCGGGTAGGAACGAAACAGAAGGATAATTTTATATTCTGTCTTTCTCAGCATTTTCCAACCTATTTTGGCTTGAAATGAAGCCATAATGGTATTTTTTAATTTTTTTAATTTTTTTGCTGTTTTTTTGGAATTTTCTATTACACGTCAGGTAGAAACGAAACAGAATTATAATTTTATATTCTCTCTTTCCCGGCATTTTTCAACCTATTTTGGCTTGAAATGAAGCCATAATGGTATTTTTCGGTTTTTTGAATTTTTTTGTTATTTTTTTTGAATTTTCAATTTCGCGTCGGGTTGGAACGGAACGGAATGATAATTTTTATTTTCTCTCTTTCTCGGCCTTTTCAAACCTATTTTGGCTTCAAATGAAGCCATAATGGTATTTTTTAATTTTTAAAATTTTTTTTGCTATTTTTTTGGAATTTTCTATTACGCGTCGGTTAGGAACGAAAGGGAATGATAATTTTATATTCTCTCTTTCCCGGCATTTTCCAAACTATTTTGGCTTGAAATGAAGCCATAATGGTATTTTTCAATATTTTGAATTTTTTTCTATTTTTTTGGAATTTTCTATTATGCATTGGGTAGGAACGGAACTGAACGATAATTTTTATTTTCTCTATTTCTCGGCTTTTTCCAACCTTTTTTGGCTTGAAATGAAGCCATAATAGTATTTTTTTATTTTCAGAATTTTTTTGCTATTTTTTGGGAATTTTCTATTACGCGTCAGGTAGGAACGAAACGGAATGATAATTTTATATTCTCTCTTTCCCGGCATTTTCCATCCTAGTTTGGCTTGAAATGAAGCCATAATGGTATTTTTCAATTTTTTGAATTTTTTTGCTATGTTTTTGGAATTTTCTATTACACATCGAGTAGGAACGGAACGAAATGATAATTTTAATTTTCTCTCTGTCTCCGCCTTTCCCAACCTATTTTGGCTTGAAATGAAGCCATTATGGTATATTTTAATTTTTTGAATTTTTTTGCTATTGTTTTGAAATTTTCAATTATGAGTCGGGTAGGAACGAAACTTAACGATATTTTTTATTTTCTCTCTTTCACCTCCTTTTCCATACTATTTTGGCTTGAAATGAAGCCATAATGGTATTTTTTGATTTTTAGAATTTTTTTTGTTATTTTTTTAATTTTCTATTACGCGTCGGGTAGGAACGAAACGGAATGATAATTTTATATTCTCTCTTTCCCGGCATTTTCCAACCTAGTTTGGCATGAAATGAAGCCATAATGGTATTTTTCTATTTTTTGAATTTTTTTGCTATGTTTTTGGAATTTTCTATTACACATCGAGTAGGAACGGAACGAAATGATAATTTTAATTTTCTCTCTGTCTCCGCCTTTCCCAACCTATTTTGGCTTGAAATGAAGCCATAATGGTATATTTTAATTTTTTGAATTTTTTTGCTATTGTTTTGAAATTTACAATTACGAGTCGGGTAGGAACGAAACGTAACGATATTTTTTATTTTCTCTCTTTCACCTCCTTTTCCAAACTATTTTGGCTTGAAATGAAGCCATAATGGTATTTTTCAATATTTTGAATTTTTTTCTATTTTTTTGGAATTTTCTATTATGCATTGGGTAGGAACGGAACTGAACGATAATTTTTATTTTCTCTCTTTCTCGTCTTTTTCCAACCTTTTTTGGCTTGAAATGAAGCCATAATGGTAATTTTTTGATTTTCAGAATTTTTTTTGCTATTTTTTGGGAATTTTCTATTACGCGTCAGGTAGGAACGAAACGGAATGATAATTTTATATTCTCTCTTTCCCGGCATTTTCCAACCTAGTTTGGCTTGAAATGAAGCCATAATGGTATTTTTCAATTTTTTGAATTTTTTGGCAATGTTTTTGGAATTTTCTATTACACATCGAGTAGGAACGGAACGAAATGATAATTTTAATTTCTCTCTGTCTCCGCCTTTCCCAACCTATTTTGGCTTGAAATGAAGCCATAATGGTATATTTTAATTTTTTGAATTTTTTTGCTATTGTTTTGAAATTTTCAATTACGAGTCGGGTAGGAACGAAACGTAACGATATTTTTTATTTTCTCTCTTTCACCTCCTTTTCCATACTATTTTGGCTTGAAATGAGGCCATAATGGTATTTTTTAATTTTTAGAATTTTTTTTGTTATTTTTTTAATTTTCTATTACGCGTCGGGTAGGAACGAAACGGAATTATAATTTTATATTCTCTCTTTCCCGACATTTTCCAACCTATTTTGGCTTGAAATGAAACCATAATGGTATTTTCCAATTTTTTGAATTTTTTTGATATTTTTTTGTAATTTTCTATTACGCGTCGGGTAGGAACGAAACAGAAGGATAATTTTATATTCTGTCTTTCTCAGCATTTTCCAACCTATTTTGGCTTGAAATGAAGCCATAATGGTATTTTTTAATTTTTTTAATTTTTTTGCTGTTTTTTTGGAATTTTCTATTACACGTCAGGTAGAAACGAAACAGAATTATAATTTTATATTCTCTCTTTCCCGGCATTTTTCAACCTATTTTGGCTTGAAATGAAGCCATAATGGTATTTTTCGGTTTTTTGAATTTTTTTGTTATTTTTTTTTAATTTTCAATTTCGCGTCGGGTTGGAACGGAACGGAATGATAATTTTTATTTTCTCTCTTTCTCGGCCTTTTCAAACCTATTTTGGCTTCAAATGAAGCCATAATGGTATTTTTTAATTTTTAAAATTTTTTTTGCTATTTTTTTGGAATTTTCTATTACGCGTCGGTTAGGAACGAAAGGGAATGATAATTTTATATTCTCTCTTTCCCGGCATTTTCCAAACTATTTTGGCTTGAAATGAAGCCATAATGGTATTTTTCAATATTTTGAATTTTTTTCTATTTTTTTGGAATTTTCTATTATGCATTGGGTAGGAACGGAACTGAACGATAATTTTTATTTTCTCTATTTCTCGGCTTTTTCCAACCTTTTTTGGCTTGAAATGAAGCCATAATAGTATTTTTTTATTTTCAGAATTTTTTTGCTATTTTTTGGGAATTTTCTATTACGCGTCAGGTAGGAACGAAACGGAATGATAATTTTATATTCTCTCTTTCCCGGCATTTTCCATCCTAGTTTGGCTTGAAATGAAGCCATAATGGTATTTTTCAATTTTTTGAATTTTTTTGCTATGTTTTTGGAATTTTCTATTACACATCGAGTAGGAACGGAACGAAATGATAATTTTAATTTTCTCTCTGTCTCCGCCTTTCCCAACCTATTTTGGCTTGAAATGAAGCCATTATGGTATATTTTAATTTTTTGAATTTTTTTGCTATTGTTTTGAAATTTTCAATTATGAGTCGGGTAGGAACGAAACTTAACGATATTTTTTATTTTCTCTCTTTCACCTCCTTTTCCATACTATTTTGGCTTGAAATGAAGCCATAATGGTATTTTTTGATTTTTAGAATTTTTTTTGTTATTTTTTTAATTTTCTATTACGCGTCGGGTAGGAACGAAACGGAATGATAATTTTATATTCTCTCTTTCCCGGCATTTTCCAACCTAGTTTGGCTTGAAATGAAGCCATAATGGTATTTTTCTATTTTTTGAATTTTTTTGCTATGTTTTTGGAATTTTCTATTACACATCGAGTAGGAACGGAACGAAATGATAATTTTAATTTTCTCTCTGTCTCCGCCTTTCCCAACCTATTTTGGCTTGAAATGAAGCCATAATGGTATATTTTAATTTTTTGAATTTTTTTGCTATTGTTTTGAAATTTACAATTACGAGTCGGGTAGGAACGAAACGTAACGATATTTTTTATTTTCTCTCTTTCACCTCCTTTTCCAAACTATTTTGGCTTGAAATGAAGCCATAATGGTATTTTTCAATATTTTGAATTTTTTTCTATTTTTTTGGAATTTTCTATTATGCATTGGGTAGGAACGGAACTGAACGATAATTTTTATTTTCTCTCTTTCTCGTCTTTTTCCAACCTTTTTTGGCTTGAAATGAAGCCATAATGGTAATTTTTTGATTTTCAGAATTTTTTTTGCTATTTTTTGGGAATTTTCTATTACGCGTCAGGTAGGAACGAAACGGAATGATAATTTTATATTCTCTCTTTCCCGGCATTTTCCAACCTAGTTTGGCTTGAAATGAAGCCATAATGGTATTTTTCAATTTTTTGAATTTTTTGGCAATGTTTTTGGAATTTTCTATTACACATCGAGTAGGAACGGAACGAAATGATAATTTTAATTTCTCTCTGTCTCCGCCTTTCCCAACCTATTTTGGCTTGAAATGAAGCCATAATGGTATATTTTAATTTTTTGAATTTTTTTGCTATTGTTTTGAAATTTTCAATTACGAGTCGGGTAGGAACGAAACGTAACGATATTTTTTATTTTCTCTCTTTCACCTCCTTTTCCATACTATTTTGGCTTGAAATGAGGCCATAATGGTATTTTTTAATTTTTAGAATTTTTTTTGTTATTTTTTTAATTTTCTATTACGCGTCGGGTAGGAACGAAACGGAATTATAATTTTATATTCTCTCTTTCCCGACATTTTCCAACCTATTTTGGCTTGAAATGAAACCATAATGGTATTTTCCAATTTTTTGAATTTTTTTGATATTTTTTTGTAATTTTCTATTACGCGTCGGGTAGGAACGAAACAGAAGGATAATTTTATATTCTGTCTTTCTCAGCATTTTCCAACCTATTTTGGCTTGAAATGAAGCCATAATGGTATTTTTTAATTTTTTTAATTTTTTTGCTGTTTTTTTGGAATTTTCTATTACACGTCAGGTAGAAACGAAACAGAATTATAATTTTATATTCTCTCTTTCCCGGCATTTTTCAACCTATTTTGGCTTGAAATGAAGCCATAATGGTATTTTTCGGTTTTTTGAATTTTTTTGTTATTTTTTTTTAATTTTCAATTTCGCGTCGGGTTGGAACGGAACGGAATGATAATTTTTATTTTCTCTCTTTCTCGGCCTTTTCAAACCTATTTTGGCTTCAAATGAAGCCATAATGGTATTTTTTAATTTTTAAAATTTTTTTTGCTATTTTTTTGGAATTTTCTATTACGCGTCGGTTAGGAACGAAAGGGAATGATAATTTTATATTCTCTCTTTCCCGGCATTTTCCAACCTATTTTGGCTTGAAATGAAGCCATAATGGTATTTTTCAATTTTTTGAATTTTTTTCTATTTTTTTGGAATTTTCTATTATGCATTGGGTAGGAACGGAACTGAACGATAATTTTTATTTTCTCTCTTTCTCGGCTTTTTCCAACCTTTTTTGGCTTGAAATGAAGCCATAATGGTATTTTTTTATTTTCAGAATTTTTTTGCTATTTTTTGGGAATTTTCTATTACGCGTAAGGTAGGAACGAAACGGAATGATAATTTTATATTCTCTCTTTCCCGGCATTTTCCAACCTAGTTTGGCTTGAAATGAAGCCATAATGGTATTTTTCAATTTTTTGAATTTTTTTGCTATGTTTTTGGAATTTTCTATTACACATCGAGTAGGAACGGAACGAAATGATAATTTTAATTTTCTCTCTGTCTCCGACTTTCCCAACCTATTTTGGCTTGAAATGAAGCCATAATGGTGTTTTTCAATTTTTTGAATTTTTTTCTATTTTTTTGGAATTTTCTATTATGCATTGGGTAGGAACGGAACTGAACGATAATTTTTATTTTCTCTCTTTCTCGGGCTTTTCCAACCTTTTTTGGCTTGAAATGAAGCCATAATGGTATTTTTTTATTTTCAGAATTTTTTTTGCTATTTTTTGGGAATTTTCTATTACGCGTCAGGTAGGAACGAAACGGAATTATAATTTTATATTTTCTCTTTCCCGGCATTTTCCAACCTATTTTGGCTTGAAATGAAACCATAATGGTATTTTTCAGTTTTTTGAATTTTTTTGTTATTTTTTTTGAATTTTCTATTTCGCGTCGGGTTGGAACGGAACGGAATGATAATTTTAATTTTCTCTCTTTCTCGGCCTTTTCAAACCTATTTTGGCTTCAAATGAAGCCATAATGGTATTTTTTAATTTTTAAAATTTTTTTTGTTATTTTATTGGAATTTTCTATTACGCGTCGGTTAAGAACGAAAGGGAATGATAATTTTATATTCTCTCTTTCCCGGCATTTTCCAACCTATTTTGGCTTGAAATGAAGCCTTAATGGTATTTTTCAATTTTTTGAATTTTTTTCTATTTTTTTGGAATTTTCTATTATGCATTGGGTAGGAACGGAACTGAACGATAATTTTTATTTTCTCTCTTTCTCGGCTTTTTCCAACCTTTTTTGGCTTGAAATGAAGCCATAATGGTAATTTTTTGATTTTCAGAATTTTTTTTGCTATTTTTTGGGAATTTTCTATTACGCGTCAGGTAGGAACGAAACGGAATGATAATTTTATATTCTCTCTTTCCCGGCATTTTCCAACCTAGTTTGGCTTGAAATGAAGCCATAATGGTATTTTTCAATTTTTTGAATTTTTTTGCTATGTTTTTGGAATTTTCTATTACACATCGAGTAGGAACGGAACGAAATGATAATTTTAATTTTCTCTCTGTCTCCGCCTTTCCCAACCTATTTTGGCTTGAAATGAAGCCATAATGGTATATTTTAATTTTTTGAAATTGTTTTGAAATTTTCAATTATGAGTCGGGTTGGAACGAAACTTAACGATATTTTTTATTTTCTCTCTTTCACCTCCTTTTCCATACTATTTTGGCTTGAAATGAAGCCATAATCGTATTTTTTAATTTTTAGAATTTTTTTTGTTATTTTTTTAATTTTCTATTACGCGTCGGGTAGGAACGAAACGGAATGATAATTTTATATTCTCTCTTTCCCGGCATTTTCCAACCTAGTTTGGCTTGAAATGAAGCCATAATGGTATTTTTCAATTTTTTGAATTTTTTTGCTATGTTTTTGGAATTTTCTATTACACATCGAGTAGGAACGGAACGAAATGATAATTTTAATTTTCTCTCTGTCTCCGCCTTTCCCAACCTATTTTGGCTTGAAATGAAGCCATAATGGTATATTTTAATTTTTTGAATTTTTTTGCTATTGTTTTGAAATTTTCAATTACGAGTCGGGTAGGAACGAAACGTAACGATTTTTTTTATTTTCTCTCTTTCACCTCCTTTTCCATACTATTTTGGCTTGAAATGAAGCCATAATCGTATTTTTTAATTTTTAGAATTTTTTTTGTTATTTTTTTAATTTTCTATTACGCGTCGGGTAGGAACGAAACGGAATTATAATTTTATATTCTCTCTTTCCCGGAATTTTCCAACCTATTTTGGCTTGAAAAGAAACCATAATGGTATTTTCCAATTTTTTGAATTTTTTTGATATTTTTTTGTAATTTTCTATTACGCGTCGGGTAGGAACGAAACAGAAGGATAATTTTATATTCTGTCTTTCTCAGCATTTTCCAACCTATTTTGGCTTGAAATGAAGCCATAATGGTATTTTTTAATTTTTTGAATTTTTTTGCTGTTTTTTTGGAATTTTCTATTACAAGTCAGGTAGAAACGAAACAGAATTATAATTTTATATTCTCTCTTTCCCGGCATTTTTCAACCTATTTTGGCTTGAAATGAAGCCATAATGGTATTTTTCGGTTTTTTGAATTTTTCTGTTATTTTTTTTGAATTTTCAATTTCGCGTCGGGTTGGAACGGAACGGAACGGAATGATAATTTTTATTTTCTCTCTTTCTCGGCCTTTTCAAACCTATTTTGGCTTCAAATGAAGCCATAATGGTATTTTTTAATTTTTAAAATTTTTTTTGCTATTTTTTTGGAATTTTCTATTACGCGTCGGTTAGGAACGAAAGGGAATGATAATTTTATATTCTCTCTTTCCCGGCATTTTCCAACCTATTTTGGCTTGAAATGAAGCCATAATGGTATTTTTCAATATTTTGAATTTTTTTCTATTTTTTTGGAATTTTCTATTATGCATTGGGTAGGAACGGAACTGAACGATAATTTTTATTTTCTCTATTTCTCGGCTTTTTCCAACCTTTTTTGGCTTGAAATGAAGCCATAATGGTATTTTTTTATTTTCAGAATTTTTTTGCTATTTTTTGGGAATTTTCTATTACGCGTCAGGTAGGAACGAAACGGAATGATAATTTTATATTCTCTCTTTCCCGGCATTTTCCATCCTAGTTTGGCTTGAAATGAAGCCATAATGGTATTTTTCAATTTTTTGAATTTTTTTGCTATGTTTTTGGAATTTTCTATTACACATCGAGTAGGAACGGAACGAAATGATAATTTTAATTTTCTCTCTGTCTCCGCCTTTCCCAACCTATTTTGGCTTGAAATGAAGCCATTATGGTATATTTTAATTTTTTGAATTTTTTTGCTATTGTTTTGAAATTTTCAATTATGAGTCGGGTAGGAACGAAACTTAACGATATTTTTTATTTTCTCTCTTTCACCTCCTTTTCCATACTATTTAGGCTTGAAATGAAGCCATAATGGTATTTTTTGATTTTTAGAATTTTTTTTGTTATTTTTTTAATTTTCTATTACGCGTCGGGTAGGAACGAAACGGAATGATAATTTTATATTCTCTCTTTCCCGGCATTTTCCAACCTAGTTTGGCTTGAAATGAAGCCATAATGGTATTTTTCTATTTTTTGAATTTTTTTGCTATGTTTTTGGAATTTTCTATTACACATCGAGTAGGAACGGAACGAAATGATAATTTTAATTTTCTCTCTGTCTCCGCCTTTCCCAACCTATTTTGGCTTGAAATGAAGCCATAATGGTATATTTTAATTTTTTGAATTTTTTTGCTATTGTTTTGAAATTTACAATTACGAGTCGGGTAGGAACGAAACGTAACGATATTTTTTATTTTCTCTCCTTCACCTCCTTTTCCAAACTATTTTGGCTTGAAATGAAGCCATAATGGTATTTTTCAATATTTTGAATTTTTTTCTATTTTTTTGGAATTTTCTATTATGCATTGGGTAGGAACGGAACTGAACGATAATTTTTATTTTCTCTCTTTCTCGTCTTTTTCCAACCTTTTTTGGCTTGAAATGAAGCCATAATGGTAATTTTTTGATTTTCAGAATTTTTTTTGCTATTTTTTGGGAATTTTCTATTACGCGTCAGGTAGGAACGAAACGGAATGATAATTTTATATTCTCTCTTTCCCGGCATTTTCCAACCTAGTTTGGCTTGAAATGAAGCCATAATGGTATTTTTCAATTTTTTGAATTTTTTGGCAATGTTTTTGGAATTTTCTATTACACATCGAGTAGGAACGGAACGAAATGATAATTTTAATTTTCTCTTTGTCTCCGCCTTTCCCAACCTATTTTGGCTTGAAATGAAGCCATAATGGTATATTTTAATTTTTTGAATTTTTTTGCTATTGTTTTGAAATTTTCAATTACGAGTCGGGTAGGAACGAAACGTAACGATATTTTTTATTTTCTCTCTTTCACCTCCTTTTCCATACTATTTTGGCTTGAAATGAGGCCATAATGGTATTTTTTAATTTTTAGAATTTTTTTTGTTATTTTTTTAATTTTCTATTACGCGTCGGGTAGGAACGAAACGGAATTATAATTTTATATTCTCTCTTTCCCGACATTTTCCAACCTATTTTGGCTTGAAATGAAACCATAATGGTATTTTCCAATTTTTTGAATTTTTTTGATATTTTTTTGTAATTTTCTATTACGCGTCCGGTAGGAACGAAACAGAAGGATAATTTTATATTCTGTCTTTCTCAGCATTTTCCAACCTATTTTGGCTTGAAATGAAGCCATAATGGTATTTTTTAATTTTTTTAATTTTTTTGCTGTTTTTTTGGAATTTTCTATTACACGTCAGGTAGAAACGAAACAGAATTATAATTTTATATTCTCTCTTTCCCGGCATTTTTCAACCTATTTTGGCTTGAAATGAAGCCATAATGGTATTTTTCAATTTTTTGAATTTTTTTGCTATGTTTTTGGAATTTTCTATTACACATCGAGTAGGAACGGAACGAAATGATAATTTTAATTTTCTCTCTGTCTCCGCCTTTCCCAACCTATTTTGGCTTGAAATGAAGCCATAATGGTATATTTTAATTTTTTGAAATTGTTTTGAAATTTTCAATTATGAGTCGGGTTGGAACGAAACTTAACGATATTTTTTATTTTCTCTCTTTCACCTCCTTTTCCATACTATTTTGGCTTGAAATGAAGCCATAATCGTATTTTTTAATTTTTAGAATTTTTTTTGTTATTTTTTTAATTTTCTATTACGCGTCGGGTAGGAACGAAACGGAATGATAATTTTATATTCTCTCTTTCCCGGCATTTTCCAACCTAGTTTGGCTTGAAATGAAGCCATAATGGTATTTTTCAATTTTTTGAATTTTTTTGCTATGTTTTTGGAATTTTCTATTACACATCGAGTAGGAACGGAACGAAATGATAATTTTAATTTTCTCTCTGTCTCCGCCTTTCCCAACCTATTTTGGCTTGAAATGAAGCCATAATGGTATATTTTAATTTTTTGAATTTTTTTGCTATTGTTTTGAAATTTTCAATTACGAGTCGGGTAGGAACGAAACGTAACGATATTTTTTATTTTCTCTCTTTCACCTCCTTTTCCATACTATTTTGGCTTGAAATGAAGCCATAATCGTATTTTTTAATTTTTAGAATTTTTTTTGTTATTTTTTTAATTTTCTATTACGCGTCGGGTAGGAACGAAACGGAATTATAATTTTATATTCTCTCTTTCCCGGAATTTTCCAACCTATTTTGGCTTGAAAAGAAACCATAATGGTATTTTCCAATTTTTTGAATTTTTTTGATATTTTTTTGTAATTTTCTATTACGCGTCGGGTAGGAACGAAACAGAAGGATAATTTTATATTCTGTCTTTCTCAGCATTTTCCAACCTATTTTGGCTTGAAATGAAGCCATAATGATTTTTTTTAATTTTTTGAATTTTTTTGCTGTTTTTTTGGAATTTTCTATTAAAAGTCAGGTAGAAACGAAACAGAATTATAATTTTATATTCTCTCTTTCCCGGCATTTTTCAACCTATTTTGGCTTGAAATGAAGCCATAATGGTATTTTTCGGTTTTTTGAATTTTTCTGTTATTTTTTTTGAATTTTCAATTTCGCGTCGGGTTGGAACGGAACGGAACGGAATGATAATTTTTATTTTCTCTCTTTCTCGGCCTTTTCAAACCTATTTTGGCTTCAAATGAAGCCATAATGGTATTTTTTAATTTTTAAAATTTTTTTTTCTATTTTTTTGGAATTTTCTATTACGCGTCGGTTAGGAACGAAAGGGAATGATAATTTTATATTCTCTCTTTCCCGGCATTTTCCAACCTATTTTGGCTTGAAATGAAGCCTTAATGGTATTTTTCAATTTTTTGAATTTTTTTCTATTTTTTTGGAATTTTCTATTATGCATTGGGTAGGAACGGAACTGAACGATAATTTTTATTTTCTCTCTTTCTCGTCTTTTTCCAACCTTTTTTGGCTTGAAATGAAGCCATAATGGTAATTTTTTGATTTTCAGAATTTTTTTTGCTATTTTTTGGGAATTTTCTATTACGCGTCAGGTAGGAACGAAACGGAATGATAATTTTATATTCTCTCTTTCCCGGCATTTTCCAACCTAGTTTGGCTTGAAATGAAGCCATAATGGTATTTTTCAATTTTTTGAATTTTTTGGCAATGTTTTTGGAATTTTCTATTACACATCGAGTAGGAACGGAACGAAATGATAATTTTAATTTTCTCTCTGTCTCCGCCTTTCCCAACCTATTTTGGCTTGAAATGAAGCCATAATGGTATATTTTAATTTTTTGAATTTTTTTGCTATTGTTTTGAAATTTTCAATTACGAGTCGGGTAGGAACGAAACGTAACGATATTTTTTATTTTCTCTCTTTCACCTCCTTTTCCATACTATTTTGGCTTGAAATGAGGCCATAATGGTATTTTTTAATTTTTAGAATTTTTTTTGTTATTTTTTTAATTTTCTATTACGCGTCGGGTAGGAACGAAACGGAATTATAATTTTATATTCTCTCTTTCCCGACATTTTCCAACCTATTTTGGCTTGAAATGAAACCATAATGGTATTTTCCAATTTTTTGAATTTTTTTGATATTTTTTTGTAATTTTCTATTACGCGTCCGGTAGGAACGAAACAGAAGGATAATTTTATATTCTGTCTTTCTCAGCATTTTCCAACCTATTTTGGCTTGAAATGAAGCCATAATGGTATTTTTTAATTTTTTTAATTTTTTTGCTGTTTTTTTGGAATTTTCTATTACACGTCAGGTAGAAACGAAACAGAATTATAATTTTATATTCTCTCTTTCCCGGCATTTTTCAACCTATTTTGGCTTGAAATGAAGCCATAATGGTATTTTTCGGTTTTTTGAATTTTTTTGTTATTTTTTTTGAATTTTCAATTTCGCGTCGGGTTGGAACGGAACGGAATGATAATTTTTATTTTCTCTCTTTCTCGGCCTTTTCAAACCTATTTTGGCTTCAAATGAAGCCATAATGGTATTTTTTAATTTTTAAAATTTTTTTTGCTATTTTTTTGGAATTTTCTATTACGCGTCGGTTAGGAACGAAAGGGAATGATAATTTTATATTCTCTCTTTCCCGGCATTTTCCAACCTATTTTGGCTTGAAATGAAGCCATAATGGTATTTTTCAATTTTTTGAATTTTTTTCTATTTTTTTGGAATTTTCTATTATGCATTGGGTGGGAACGGAACTGAACGATAATTTTTATTTTCTCTCTTTCTCGGCTTTTTCCAACCTTTTTTGGCTTGAAATGAAGCCATAATGGTATTTTTTTATTTTCAGAATTTTTTTGCTATTTTTTGGGAATTTTCTATTACGCGTCAGGTAGGAACGAAACGGAATGATAATTTTATATTCTCTCTTTCCCGGTATTTTCCAACCTAGTTTGGCTTGAAATGAAGCCATAATGGTATTTTTCAATTTTTTGAATTTTTTTGCTATGTTTTTGGAATTTTCTATTACACATCGAGTAGGAACGGAACGAAATGATAATTTTAATTTTCTCTCTGTCTCCGACTTTCCCAACCTATTTTGGCTTGAAATGAAGCCATAATGGTATTTTTCAATTTTTTGAATTTTTTTCTATTTTTTTGGAATTTTCTATTATGCATTGGGTAGGAACGGAACTGAACGATAATTATTATTTTCTCTCTTTCTCGGGCTTTTCCAACCTTTTTTGGCTTGAAATGAAGCCATAATGGTATTTTTTTATTTTCAGAATTTTTTTTGCTATTTTTTGGGAATTTTCTATTACGCGTCAGGTAGGAACGAAACGGAATTATAATTTTATATTTTCTCTTTCCCGGCATTTTCCAACCTATTTTGGCTTGAAATGAAACCATAATGGTATTTTTCAGTTTTTTGAATTTTTTTGTTATTTTTTTTGAATTTTCTATTTCGCGTCGGGTTGGAACGGAACGGAATGATAATTTTAATTTTCTCTCTTTCTCGGCCTTTTCAAACCTATTTTGGCTTCAAATGAAGCCATAATGGTATTTTTTAATTTTTAAAATTTTTTTTGTTATTTTTTTGGAATTTTCTATTACGCGTCGGTTAAGAACGAAAGGGAATGATAATTTTATATTCTCTCTTTCCCGGCATTTTCCAACCTATTTTGGCTTGAAATGAAGCCTTAATGGTATTTTTCAATTTTTTGAATTTTTTTCTATTTTTTTGTAATTTTCTATTATGCATTGGGTAGGAACGGAACTGAACGATAATTTTTATTTTCTCTCTTTCTCGGCTTTTTCCAACCTTTTTTGGCTTGAAATGAAGCCATAATGGTAATTTTTTGATTTTCAGAATTTTTTTTGCTATTTTTTGGGAATTTTCTATTACGCGTCAGGTAGGAACGAAACGGAATGATAATTTTATATTCTCTCTTTCCCGGCATTTTCCAACCTAGTTTGGCTTGAAATGAAGCCATAATGGTATTTTTCAATTTTTTGAATTTTTTTGCTATGTTTTTGGAATTTTCTATTACACATCGAGTAGGAACGGAACGAAATGATAATTTTAATTTTCTCTCTGTCTCCGCCTTTCCCAACCTATTTTGGCTTGAAATGAAGCCATAATGGTATATTTTAATTTTTTGAAATTGTTTTGAAATTTTCAATTATGAGTCGGGTTGGAACGAAACTTAACGATATTTTTTATTTTCTCTCTTTCACCTCCTTTTCCATACTATTTTGGCTTGAAATGAAGCCATAATCGTATTTTTTAATTTTTAGAATTTTTTTTGTTATTTTTTTAATTTTCTATTACGCGTCGGGTAGGAACGAAACGGAATGATAATTTTATATTCTCTCTTTCCCGGCATTTTCCAACCTAGTTTGGCTTGAAATGAAGCCATAATGGTATTTTTCAATTTTTTGAATTTTTTTGCTATGTTTTTGGAATTTTCTATTACACATCGAGTAGGAACGGAACGAAATGATAATTTTAATTTTCTCTCTGTCTCCGCCTTTCCCAACCTATTTTGGCTTGAAATGAAGCCATAATGGTATATTTTAATTTTTTGAATTTTTTTGCTATTGTTTTGAAATTTTCAATTACGAGTCGGGTAGGAACGAAACGTAACGATATTTTTTATTTTCTCTCTTTCACCTCCTTTTCCATACTATTTTGGCTTGAAATGAAGCCATAATCGTATTTTTTAATTTTTAGAATTTTTTTTGTTATTTTTTTAATTTTCTATTACGCGTCGGGTAGGAACGAAACGGAATTATAATTTTATATTCTCTCTTTCCCGGAATTTTCCAACCTATTTTGGCTTGAAAAGAAACCATAATGGTATTTTCCAATTTTTTGAATTTTTTTGATATTTTTTTGTAATTTTCTATTACGCGTCGGGTAGGAACGAAACAGAAGGATAATTTTATATTCTGTCTTTCTCAGCATTTTCCAACCTATTTTGGCTTGAAATGAAGCCATAATGATTTTTTTTAATTTTTTGAATTTTTTTGCTGTTTTTTTGGAATTTTCTATTAAAAGTCAGGTAGAAACGAAACAGAATTATAATTTTATATTCTCTCTTTCCCGGCATTTTTCAACCTATTTTGGCTTGAAATGAAGCCATAATGGTATTTTTCGGTTTTTTGAATTTTTCTGTTATTTTTTTTGAATTTTCAATTTCGCGTCGGGTTGGAACGGAACGGAACGGAATGATAATTTTTATTTTCTCTCTTTCTCGGCCTTTTCAAACCTATTTTGGCTTCAAATGAAGCCATAATGGTATTTTTTAATTTTTAAAATTTTTTTTTCTATTTTTTTGGAATTTTCTATTACGCGTCGGTTAGGAACGAAAGGGAATGATAATTTTATATTCTCTCTTTCCCGGCATTTTCCAACCTATTTTGGCTTGAAATGAAGCCTTAATGGTATTTTTCAATTTTTTGAATTTTTTTCTATTTTTTTGGAATTTTCTATTATGCATTGGGTAGGAACGGAACTGAACGATAATTTTTATTTTCTCTCTTTCTCGTCTTTTTCCAACCTTTTTTGGCTTGAAATGAAGCCATAATGGTAATTTTTTGATTTTCAGAATTTTTTTTGCTATTTTTTGGGAATTTTCTATTACGCGTCAGGTAGGAACGAAACGGAATGATAATTTTATATTCTCTCTTTCCCGGCATTTTCCAACCTAGTTTGGCTTGAAATGAAGCCATAATGGTATTTTTCAATTTTTTGAATTTTTTGGCAATGTTTTTGGAATTTTCTATTACACATCGAGTAGGAACGGAACGAAATGATAATTTTAATTTTCTCTCTGTCTCCGCCTTTCCCAACCTATTTTGGCTTGAAATGAAGCCATAATGGTATATTTTAATTTTTTGAATTTTTTTGCTATTGTTTTGAAATTTTCAATTACGAGTCGGGTAGGAACGAAACGTAACGATATTTTTTATTTTCTCTCTTTCACCTCCTTTTCCATACTATTTTGGCTTGAAATGAGGCCATAATGGTATTTTTTAATTTTTAGAATTTTTTTTGTTATTTTTTTAATTTTCTATTACGCGTCGGGTAGGAACGAAACGGAATTATAATTTTATATTCTCTCTTTCCCGACATTTTCCAACCTATTTTGGCTTGAAATGAAACCATAATGGTATTTTCCAATTTTTTGAATTTTTTTGATATTTTTTTGTAATTTTCTATTACGCGTCCGGTAGGAACGAAACAGAAGGATAATTTTATATTCTGTCTTTCTCAGCATTTTCCAACCTATTTTGGCTTGAAATGAAGCCATAATGGTATTTTTTAATTTTTTTAATTTTTTTGCTGTTTTTTTGGAATTTTCTATTACACGTCAGGTAGAAACGAAACAGAATTATAATTTTATATTCTCTCTTTCCCGGCATTTTTCAACCTATTTTGGCTTGAAATGAAGCCATAATGGTATTTTTCGGTTTTTTGAATTTTTTTGTTATTTTTTTTGAATTTTCAATTTCGCGTCGGGTTGGAACGGAACGGAATGATAATTTTTATTTTCTCTCTTTCTCGGCCTTTTCAAACCTATTTTGGCTTCAAATGAAGCCATAATGGTATTTTTTAATTTTTAAAATTTTTTTTGCTATTTTTTTGGAATTTTCTATTACGCGTCGGTTAGGAACGAAAGGGAATGATAATTTTATATTCTCTCTTTCCCGGCATTTTCCAACCTATTTTGGCTTGAAATGAAGCCATAATGGTATTTTTCAATTTTTTGAATTTTTTTCTATTTTTTTGGAATTTTCTATTATGCATTGGGTGGGAACGGAACTGAACGATAATTTTTATTTTCTCTCTTTCTCGGCTTTTTCCAACCTTTTTTGGCTTGAAATGAAGCCATAATGGTATTTTTTTATTTTCAGAATTTTTTTGCTATTTTTTGGGAATTTTCTATTACGCGTCAGGTAGGAACGAAACGGAATGATAATTTTATATTCTCTCTTTCCCGGTATTTTCCAACCTAGTTTGGCTTGAAATGAAGCCATAATGGTATTTTTCAATTTTTTGAATTTTTTTGCTATGTTTTTGGAATTTTCTATTACACATCGAGTAGGAACGGAACGAAATGATAATTTTAATTTTCTCTCTGTCTCCGACTTTCCCAACCTATTTTGGCTTGAAATGAAGCCATAATGGTATTTTTCAATTTTTTGAATTTTTTTCTATTTTTTTGGAATTTTCTATTATGCATTGGGTAGGAACGGAACTGAACGATAATTATTATTTTCTCTCTTTCTCGGGCTTTTCCAACCTTTTTTGGCTTGAAATGAAGCCATAATGGTATTTTTTTATTTTCAGAATTTTTTTTGCTATTTTTTGGGAATTTTCTATTACGCGTCAGGTAGGAACGAAACGGAATTATAATTTTATATTTTCTCTTTCCCGGCATTTTCCAACCTATTTTGGCTTGAAATGAAACCATAATGGTATTTTTCAGTTTTTTGAATTTTTTTGTTATTTTTTTTGAATTTTCTATTTCGCGTCGGGTTGGAACGGAACGGAATGATAATTTTAATTTTCTCTCTTTCTCGGCCTTTTCAAACCTATTTTGGCTTCAAATGAAGCCATAATGGTATTTTTTAATTTTTAAAATTTTTTTTGTTATTTTTTTGGAATTTTCTATTACGCGTCGGTTAAGAACGAAAGGGAATGATAATTTTATATTCTCTCTTTCCCGGCATTTTCCAACCTATTTTGGCTTGAAATGAAGCCTTAATGGTATTTTTCAATTTTTTGAATTTTTTTCTATTTTTTTGTAATTTTCTATTATGCATTGGGTAGGAACGGAACTGAACGATAATTTTTATTTTCTCTCTTTCTCGGCTTTTTCCAACCTTTTTTGGCTTGAAATGAAGCCATAATGGTAATTTTTTGATTTTCAAAATTTTTTTTGCTATTTTTTGGGAATTTTCTATTACGCGTCAGGTAGGAACGAAACGGAATGATAATTTTATATTCTCTCTTTCCCGGCATTTTCCAACCTAGTTTGGCTTGAAATGAAGCCATAATGGTATTTTTCAATTTTTTGAATTTTTTTGCTATGTTTTTGGAATTTTCTATTACACATCGAGTAGGAACGGAACGAAATGATAATTTTAATTTTCTCTCTGTCTCCGCCTTTCCCAACCTATTTTTGCTTGAAATGAAGCCATAATGGTATATTTTAATTTTTTGAATTTTTTTGCTATTGTTTTGAAATTTTCAATTATGAGTCGGGTTGGAACGAAACTTAACGATATTTTTTATTTTCTCTCTTTCACCTCCTTTTCCATACTATTTTGGCTTGAAATGAAGCCATAATCGTATTTTTTAATTTTTAGAATTTTTTTTGTTATTTTTTTAATTTTCTATTACGCGTCGGGTAGGAACGAAACGGAATGATAATTTTATATTCTCTCTTTCCCGGCATTTTCCAACCTAGTTTGGCTTGAAATGAAGCCATAATGGTATTTTTCTATTTTTTGAATTTTTTTGCTATGTTTTTGGAATTTTCTATTACACATCGAGTAGGAACGGAACGAAATGATAATTTTAATTTTCTCTCTGTCTCCGCCTTTCCCAACCTATTTTGGCTTGAAATGAAGCCATAATGGTATATTTTAATTTTTTGAATTTTTTTGCTATTGTTTTGAAATTTTCAATTACGAGTCGGGTAGGAACGAAACGTAACGATTTTTTTTATTTTCTCTCTTTCACCTCCTTTTCCATACTATTTTGGCTTGAAATGAAGCCATAATCGTATTTTTTAATTTTTAGAATTTTTTTTGTTATTTTTTTAATTTTCTATTACGCGTCGGGTAGGAACGAAACGGAATTATAATTTTATATTCTCTCTTTCCCGGCATTTTCCAACCTATTTTGGCTTGAAAAGAAACCATAATGGTATTTTCCAATTTTTTGAATTTTTTTGATATTTTTTTGTAATTTTCTATTACGCGTCGGGTAGGAACGAAACAGAAGGATAATTTTATATTCTGTCTTTCTCAGCATTTTCCAACCTATTTTGGCTTGAAATGAAGCCATAATGGTATTTTTTAATTTTTTGAATTTTTTTGCTGTTTTTTTGGAATTTTCTATTACAAGTCAGGTAGAAACGAAACAGAATTATAATTTTATATTCTCTCTTTCCCGGCATTTTTCAACCTATTTTGGCTTGAAATGAAGCCATAATGGTATTTTTCGGTTTTTTGAATTTTTTTGTTATTTTTTTTGAATTTTCAATTTCGCGTCGGGTTGGAACGGAACGGAACGGAATGATAATTTTTATTTTCTCTCTTTCTCGGCCTTTTCAAACCTATTTTGGCTTCAAATGAAGCCATAATGGTATTTTTTAATTTTTAAAATTTTTTTTTTTATTTTTTTGGAATTTTCTATTACGCGTCGGTTAGGAACGAAAGGGAATGATAATTTTATATTCTCTCTTTCCCGGCATTTTCCAACCTATTTTGGCTTGAAATGAAGCCTTAATGGTATTTTTCAATTTTTTGAATTTTTTTCTATTTTTTTGGAATTTTCTATTATGCATTGGGTAGGAACGGAACAGAACGATAATTTTTATTTTCTCTCTTTCTCGTCTTTTTCCAACCTTTTTTGGCTTGAAATGAAGCCATAATGGTAATTTTTTGATTTTCAGAATTTTTTTTGCTATTTTTTGGGAATTTTCTATTACGCGTCAGGTAGGAACGAAACGGAATGATAATTTTATATTCTCTCTTTCCCGGCATTTTCCAACCTAGTTTGGCTTGAAATGAAGCCATAATGGTATTTTTCAATTTTTTGAATTTTTTGGCAATGTTTTTGGAATTTTCTATTACACATCGAGTAGGAACGGAACGAAATGATAATTTTAATTTTCTCTCTGTCTCCGCCTTTCCCAACCTATTTTGGCTTGAAATGAAGCCATAATGGTATATTTTAATTTTTTGAATTTTTTTGCTATTGTTTTGAAATTTTCAATTACGAGTCGGGTAGGAACGAAACGTAACGATATTTTTTATTTTCTCTCTTTCACCTCCTTTTCCATACTATTTTGGCTTGAAATGAGGCCATAATGGTATTTTTTAATTTTTAGAATTTTTTTTGTTATTTTTTTAATTTTCTATTACGCGTCGGGTAGGAACGAAACGGAATTATAATTTTATATTCTCTCTTTCCCGACATTTTCCAACCTATTTTGGCTTGAAATGAAACCATAATGGTATTTTCCAATTTTTTGAATTTTTTTGATATTTTTTTGTAATTTTCTATTACGCGTCCGGTAGGAACGAAACAGAAGGATAATTTTATATTCTGTCTTTCTCAGCATTTTCCAACCTATTTTGGCTTGAAATGAAGCCATAATGGTATTTTTTAATTTTTTTAATTTTTTTGCTGTTTTTTTGGAATTTTCTATTACACGTCAGGTAGAAACGAAACAGAATTATAATTTTATATTCTCTCTTTCCCGGCATTTTTCAACCTATTTTGGCTTGAAATGAAGCCATAATGGTATTTTTCGGTTTTTTGAATTTTTTTGTTATTTTTTTTGAATTTTCAATTTCGCGTCGGGTTGGAACGGAACGGAATGATAATTTTTATTTTCTCTCTTTCTCGGCCTTTTCAAACCTATTTTGGCTTCAAATGAAGCCATAATGGTATTTTTTAATTTTTAAAATTTTTTTTGCTATTTTTTTGGAATTTTCTATTACGCGTCGGTTAGGAACGAAAGGGAATGATAATTTTATATTCTCTCTTTCCCGGCATTTTCCAACCTATTTTGGCTTGAAATAAAGCCATAATGGTATTTTTCTATTTTTTGAATTTTTTTCTATTTTTTTGGAATTTTCTATTATGCATTGGGTAGGAACGGAACTGAACGATAATTTTTATTTTCTCTCTTTCTCGGCTTTTTCCAACCTTTTTTGGCTTGAAATGAAGCCATAATGGTATTTTTTTATTTTCAGAACTTTTTTGCTATTTTTTGGGAATTTTCTATTACGCGTAAGGTAGGAACGAAACGGAATGATAATTTTATATTCTCTCTTTCCCGGCATTTTCCAACCTAGTTTGGCTTGAAATGAAGCCATAATGGTATTTTTCAATTTTTTGAATTTTTTTGCTATGTTTTTGGAATTTTCTATTACACATCGAGTAGGAACGGAACGAAATGATAATTTTAATTTTCTCTCTGTCTCCGACTTTCCCAACCTATTTTGGCTTGAAATGAAGCCATAATGGTGTTTTTCAATTTTTTGAATTTTTTTCTATTTTTTTGGAATTTTCTATTATGCATTGGGTAGGAACGGAACTGAACGATAATTTTTATTTTCTCTCTTTCTCGGGCTTTTCCAACCTTTTTTGGCTTGAAATGAAGCCATAATGGTATTTTTTTATTTTCAGAATTTTTTTTGCTATTTTTTGGGAATTTTCTATTACGCGTCAGGTAGGAACGAAACGGAATTATAATTTTATATTTTCTCTTTCCCGGCATTTTCCAACCTATTTTGGCTTGAAATGAATCCATAATGGTATTTTTCAATTTTTTGAATTTTTTGGCAATGTTTTTGGAATTTTCTATTACACATCGAGTAGGAACGGAACGAAATGATAATTTTAATTTTCTCTCTGTCTCCGCCTTTCCCAACCTATTTTGGCTTGAAATGAAGCCATAATGGTATATTTTAATTTTTTGAATTTTTTTGCTATTGTTTTGAAATTTTCAATTATGAGTCGGGTAGGAACGAAACTTAACGATATTTTTTATTTTCTCTCTTTCACCTCCTTTTCCATACTATTTTGGCTTGAAATGAAGCCATAATGGTATTTTTTAATTTTTAGAATTTTTTTTGTTATTTTTTTAATTTTCTATTACGCGTCGGGTAGGAACGAAACGGAATGATAATTTTATATTCTCTCTTTCCCGGCATTTTCCAACCTAGTTTGGCTTGAAATGAAGCCAAAATGGTATTTTTCAATTTTTTGAATTTTTTTGCTATGTTTTTGGAATTTTCTATTACACATCGAGTAGGAACGGAACGAAATGATAATTTTAATTTTCTCTCTGTCTCCGCCTTTCCCAACCTATTTTGGCTTGAAATGAAGCCATAATGGTATATTTTAATTTTTTTAATTTTTTTGCTATTGTTTTGAAATTTTCAATTACGAGTCGGGTAGGAACGAAACGTAACGATATTTTTTATTTTCTCTCTTTCACCTCCTTTTCCATACTATTTTGGCTTGAAATGAAGCCATAATGGTATTTTTTAATTTTTAGAATTTTTTTTGTAATTTTTTAATTTTCTATTACGCGTCGGGTAGGAACGAAACGGAATTATAATTTTATATTCTCTCTTTCCCGGCATTTTCCAACCTATTTTGGCTTGAAAAGAAACCATAATGGTATTTTCCAATTTTTTGAATTTTTTTGATATTTTTTTGTAATTTTCTATTACGCGTCGGGTAGGAACGAAACAGAAGGATAATTTTATATTCTGTCTTTCTCAGCATTTTCCAACCTATTTTGGCTCGAAATGAAGCCATAATGGTATTTTTTAATTTTTTGAATTTTTTTGCTGTTTTTTTGGAATTTTCTATTACACGTCAGGTAGAAACGAAACAGAATTATAATTTTATATTCTCCCTTTCCCGGCATTTTTCAACCTATTTTGGCTTGAAATGAAGCCATAATGGTATTTTTCGGTCTTTGAATTTTTTTGTTATTTTTTTTGAATTTTCAATTTCGCGTCGGGTTGGAACGGAACGGAATGATAATTTTTATTTTCTCTCTTTCTCGGCCTTTTCAAACCTATTTTGGCTTCAAATGAAGCCATAATGGTATTTTTTAATTTTAAAAATTTTTTTTTCTATTTTTTTGGAATTTTCTATTACGCGTCGGTTAGGAACGAAAGGGAATGATAATTTTATATTCTCTCTTTCCCGGCATTTTCCAACCTATTTTGGCTTGAAATGAAGCCTTAATGGTATTTTTCAATTTTTTGAATTTTTTTCTATTTTTTTGGAATTTTCTATTATGCATTGGGTAGGAACGGAACTGAACGATAATTTTTATTTTCTCTCCTTCTCGGCTTTTTCCAACCTTTTTTGGCTTGAAATGAAGCAATAATGGTAATTTTTTGATTTTCAGAATTTTTTTTGCTATTTTTTGGGAATTTTCTATTACGCGTCAGGTAGGAACGAAACGGAATGATAATTTTATATTCTCTCTTTCCCGGCATTTTCCAACCTAGTTTGGCTTGAAATGAAGCCATAATGGTATTTTTCAATTTTTTGAATTTTTTGGCAATGTTTTTGGAATTTTCTATTACACATCGAGTAGGAACGGAACGAAATGATAATTTTAATTTTCTCTCTGTCTCCGCCTTTCCCAACCTATTTTGGCTTGAAAAGAAACCACAATGGTATTTTCCAATTTTTTGAATTTTTTTGATATTTTTTTGTAATTTTCTATTACGCGTCGGGTAGGAACGAAACAGAAGGATAATTTTATATTCTGTCTTTCTCAGCATTTTCCAACCTATTTTGGCTCGAAATGAAGCCATAATGGTATTTTTTAATTTTTTGAATTTTTTTGCTGTTTTTTTGGAATTTTCTATTACACGTCAGGTAGAAACGAAACAGAATTATAATTTTATATTCTCTCTTTCCCGGCATTTTCCAACCTAGTTTGGCTTGAAATGAAGCCATAATGGTATTTTTCAATTTTTTGAATTTTTTTGCTATGTTTTTGGAATTTTCTATTACACATCGAGACGGAACGGAACGAAATGATAATTTTAATTTTCTCTCTGTCTCCGCCTTTCCCAACCTATTTTGGCTTGAAATGAAGCCATAATGGTATATTTTAATTTTTTGAATTTTTTTGCTATTTTTTTGAAATTTTCAATTACGAGTCGGGAAGGAACGAAACGTAACGATATTTTTTATTTTCTCTCTTTCACCTCCTTTTCCATACTATTTTGGCTTGAAATGAAGCCATAATGGTATTTTTTAATTTTTAGAATTTTTTTTGTTATTTTTTTAATTTTCTATTACGCGTCGGGTAGGAACGAAACGGAATTATAATTTTATATTCTCTCCTTCCCGGCATTTTCCATCCTATTTTGGCTTGAAATGAAACCATAATGGTATTTTCCAATTTTTTGAATTTTTTTGATATTTTTTTGTAATTTTCTATTACGCGTCGGGTAGGAACGAAACAGAAGGATAATTTTATATTCTGTCTTTCTCAGCATTTTCCAACCTATTTTGGCTTGAAATGAAGCCATAATGGTATTTTTTAATTTTTTTTATTTTTTTGCTGTTTTTTTGGAATTTTCTATTACACGTCAGGTAGAAACGAAACAGAATTATAATTTTATATTCTCTCTTTCCCGGCATTTTTCAACCTATTTTGCCTTGAAATGAAGCCATAATGGTATTTTTCGGTTTTTTGAATTTTTTTGTTATTTTTTTTTGAATTTTCAATTTCGCGTCGGGTTGGAACGGAACGGAATGATAATTTTTATTTTCTCTCTTTCTCGGCCTTTTCAAACCTATTTTGGCTTCAAATGAAGCCATAATGGTATTTTTTAATTTTTAAAATTTTTTTTGCTATTTTTTTGGAATTTTCTATTACGCGTCGGTTTGGAACGAAAGGGAATGATAATTTTATATTCTCTCTTTCCCGGCATTTTCCAACCTATTTTGGCTTGAAATGAAGCCTTAATGGTATTTTTCAATTTTTTGAATTTTTTTCTATTTTTTTGGAATTTTCTATTATGCATTGGGTAGGAACGGAACTGAACGATAATTTTTATTTTCTCTCTTTCTCGGGCTTTTCCAACCTTTTTTGGCTTGAAATGAAGCCATAATGGTATTTTTTTATTTTCAGAATTTTTTTTGCTATTTTTTGGGAATTTTCTATTACGCGTCAGGTAGGAACGAAACGGAAAGATAATTTTATATTCTCTCTTTCCCGGCATTTTCCAACCTATTTTGGCTTGAAATGAAGCCATAATGGTATTTTTCAATTTTTTGAATTTTTTTCTATTTTTTTGGAATTTTCTATTATGCATTGGGTAGGAACGGAACTGAACGATAATTTTTATTTTCTCTCTTTCTCGGGCTTTTCCAACCTTTTTTGGCTTGAAATGAAGCCATAATGGTATTTTTTTATTTTCAGTATTTTTTTTGCTATTTTTTGGGAATTTTCTATTACGCGTCAGGTAGGAACGAAACGGAATGATAATTTTATATTCTCTCTTTCCCGGCATTTTCCAACCTAGTTTGGCTTGAAATGAAGCCATAATGGTATTTTTCAATTTTTTGAATTTTTTTGCTATGTTTTTGGAATTTTCTATTACACATCGAGTAGGAACGGAACGAAATGATAATTTTAATTTTCTCTCTGTCTCCGCCTTTCCCAACCTATTTTGGCTTGAAATGAAGCCATAATGGTATATTTTAATTTTTTGAATTTTTTTGCTATTGTTTTGAAATTTTCAATTACGAGTCGGGAAGGAACGAAACGTAACGATATTTTTTATTTTCTCTCTTTCACCTCCTTTTCCATACTATTTTGGCTTGAAATGAAGCCATAATGGTATTTTTTAATTTTTAGAATTTTTTTTGTTATTTTTTTAATTTTCTATTACGCGTCGGGTAGGAACGAAACGGAATTATAATTTTATATTCTCTCTTTCCCGGCATTTTCCATCCTATTTTGGCTTGAAATGAAACCATAATGGTATTTTCCAATTTTTTGAATTTTTTTGATATTTTTTTGTAATTTTCTATTACGCGTCGGGTAGGAACGAAACAGAAGGATAATTTTATATTCTGTCTTTCTCAGCATTTTCCAACCTATTTTGGCTTGAAATGAAGCCATAATGGTAGTTTTTAATTTTTTTTATTTTTTTGCTGTTTTTTTGGAATTTTCTATTACACGTCAGGTAGAAACGAAACAGAATTATAATTTTATATTCTCTCTTTCCCGGCATTTTTCAACCTATTTTGGCTTGAAATGAAGCCATAATGGTATTTTTCGGTTTTTTGAATTTTTTTGTTATTTTTTTTGAATTTTCAATTTCGCATCGGGTTGGAACGGAACGGAATGATAATTTTTATTTTCTCTCTTTCTCGGCCTTTTCAAACCTATTTTGGCTTCAAATGAAGCCATAATGGTATTTTTTAATTTTTAAAATTTTTTTTGCTATTTTTTTGGAATTTTCTATTACGCGTCGGTTAGGAACGAAAGGGAATGATAATTTTATATTCTCTCTTTCCTGGCATTTTCCAACCTATTTTGGCTTGAAATGAAGCCTTAATGGTATTTTTCAATTTTTTGAATTTTTTTCTATTTTTTTGGAATTTTCTATTATGCATTGGGTAGGAACGGAACTGAACGATAATTTTTATTTTCTCTCTTTCTCGGGCTTTTCCAACCTTTTTTGGCTTGAAATGAAGCCATAATGGTAATTTTTTGGTTTTCAGAATTTTTTTTGCTATTTTTTGGGAATTTTCTATTACGCGTCAGGTAGGAACGAAACGGAATGATAATTTTATTTTCTCTCTTTCCCGGCATTTTCCAACCTATTTTGGCTTGAAATGAAGCCATAATGGTATTTTTCAATTTTTTGAATTTTTTTCTATTTTTTTGGAATTTTCTATTATGCATTGGGTAGGAACGGAACTGAACGATAATTTTTATTTTCTCTCTTTCTCGGCTTTTTCCAACCTTTTTTGGCTTGAAATGAAGCCATAATGGTATTTTTTTATTTTCAGAATTTTTTTGCTATTTTTTGGGAATTTTCTATTACGCGTCCGGTAGGAACGAAACGGAATGATAATTTTATATTCTCTCTTTCCCGGCATTTTCCAACCTATTTTGGCTTGAAATGAAGCCATAATGGTATTTTTCAATTTTTTGAATTTTTTTCTATTTTTTTGGAATTTTCTATTATGCATTGGGTAGGAACGGAACTGAACGATAATTTTTATTTTCTCTCTTTCTCGGGCTTTTCCAACCTTTTTTGGCTTGAAATGAAGCCATAATGGTATTTTTTTATTTTCAGAATTTTTTTTGCTATTTTTTGGGAATTTTCTATTACGCGTCAGGTAGGAACGAAACGGAATTATAATTTTATATTTTCTCTTTCCCGGCATTTTCCAACCTATTTTGGCTTGAAATGAAACCATAATGGTATTTTTCAGTTTTTTGAATTTTTTTGTTATTTTTTTTGAATTTTCTATTTCGCGTCGGGTTGGAACGAAACAGAAGGATAATTTTATATTCTGTCTTTCTCAGCATTTTCCAACCTATTTTGGCTTGAAATGAAGCCATAATGGTATTTTTTAATTTTTTGAATTTTTTTGCTGTTTTTTTGGAATTTTCTATTACACGTCAGGTAGAAACGAAACAGAATTATAATTTTATATTCTCTCTTTCCCGGCATTTTTCAACCTATTTTGGCTTGAAATGAAGCCATAATGGTATTTTTTAATTTTTAGAATTTTTTTTGTTATTTTTTTAATTTTCTAATACGCGTCGGGTAGGAACGAAACGGAATGATAATTTTATTTTCTCTCTGTCCCGGCATTTTCCAACCTAGTTTGGCTTGAAATGAAGCCATAATGGTATTTTTCAATTTTTTGAATTTTTTTGCTATGTTTTTGGAATTTTCTATTACACATCGAGTAGGAACGGAACGAAATGATAATTTTAATTTTCTCTCTGTCTCCGCCTTTCCCAACCTATTTTGGCTTGAAATGAAGCCATAATGGTATATTTTAATTTTTTGAATTTTTTTGCTATTGTTTTGAAATTTTCAATTACGAGTCGGGTAGGAACGAAACGTAACGATATTTTTTATTTTCTCTCTTTCACCTCCTTTTCCATACTATTTTGGCTTGAAATGAAGCCATAATGGTATTTTTTAATTTTTAGAATTTTTTTGGTTATTTTTTTAATTTTCTATTACGCGTCGGGTAGGAAGGAAACGGAATTGTAATTTTATATTCTCTCTTTCCCGGCATTTTCCAACCTATTTTGGCTTGAAATGAAACCATAATGGTATTTTCCAATTTTTTGAATTTTTTTGATATTTTTTTGTAATTTTCTATTACGCGTCGGGTAGGAACGAAACAGAAGGATAATTTTATATTCTGTCTTTCTCAGCATTTTCCAACCTATTTTGGCTGGAAATGAAGCCATAATGGTATTTTTTAATTTTTTGAATTTTTTTGCTGTTTTTTTGGAATTTTCTATTACACGTCAGGTAGAAACAAAACAGAATTATAATTTTATATTCTCTCTTTCCCGGCATTTTCCAACCTATTTTGGCTTGAAATGAAGCCATAATGGTATTTTTCAATTTTTTGAATTTTTTTGCTATGTTTTTGGAATTTTCTATTACACATCGAGTAGGAACGGAACGAAATGATAATTTTAATTTTCTCTCTGTCTCCGCCTTTCCCAACCTATTTTGGCTTGAAATGAAGCCATAATGGTATATTTTAATTTTTTGAATTTTTTTGCTATTGTTTTGAAATTTTCAATTACGAGTCGGGTAGGAACGAAACAGAAGGATAATTTTATATTCTACCTTTCTCAGCATTTTCCAACCTATTTTGGCTTGAAATGAAGCCATAATGGTATTTTTTAATTTTTAGAATTTATTTACTGTTTTTTTGGAATTTTCAATTTCGCGTCGGGTTGGAACGAAACAGAAGGATAATTTTATATTCTATCTTTCTCAGCATTTTCCAACCTATTTTGGCTTGAAATGAAGCCATAATGGTATTTTTTATTTTTTAGAATTTTTTTTGCTATTTTTTTAATTTTCTATTATGCGTCGGGTAGGAACGAAACGGAATTATAATTTTATATTCTCTCTTTCCCGGCATTTTCCAACCTATTTTGGCTTGAAATGAAACCATAATGGTATTTTCCAATTTTTTGAATTTTTTTGCTATTTTTTTTGAATTTTCTATTTCGCGTCGGGTTGGAACGGAACGAAACGATAATTTTATTTTCTCACTTTCTCGGCCTTTCCCTACCTATTTTGGCTTGAAATGAAGCCATAAAGGTATATCTTAATTTTTTGAATTTTTTTTGCTTTTTTTTTTTAATTTTCTATTAAGCGTCGGGTATGAACGAAACGGAATTATAATTTTATATTCTTTCTTTCTCGGCATTTTCCAACATGTTTTGGCTTGAAATGAAGCCATAATGGTATATTTTAATTTTTGAATTTTTTTGCTATTGTTTTTAAATTTTCAATTACGAGTCGGGTAGGATCGAAACGTAACGATATTTTTATTTTCTCTCTTACACCTCCTTTTCCATACTATTTTGGCTTGAAATGAAGCTATAATTGTATTTTTTAATTTTTAGAATTTTTTTTGCAATTTTTTTGGAATTTTCTATTTCGCGTCGGTTAGGAACGAAACGGAATGATAATATCATATTCTCTCTTTCCCGGAATTTTCCAACCTGTTTTGGCTTGAAATGAAGCCATAATGTTAGTTTTCATTTTTTGAATTTTTTTGCTATTTTTTTGGAATTTTCTATTTCGCATCGGGTTGGAACGGAACAGAACGAAAATTTTTATTTTCTCTCTTTCTCGGCCTTTTCCAACCTTTTTTGGCTTGAAATGAAGCCATAATGGTATTTTTTAATTTTTAGAATTTTTTTTGCTATTTTTTTAGAATTTTCTATTACGCGTCGGGTAGGAATGAAACAGAAGGATAATTTTATATTCTATCTTTCTCAGCATTTTCCAACCTATTTTGGCTTGAAATGAAGCCATAATGGTATTTTTTATTTTTTGAATTTTTTTGCTATTTTTTTGGAATTTTCTATTACCCATCGAATAGGAACGGAACGAAACGATAATTTTCATTTTCTCTCTTTCTCGGCCTTTTCCTACCTATTTTGGCTTGAAATGAAGCCATAATGGTATTTTTTAATTTTTAGAATTTTTTTTGCTTTTTTTTTGGAATTTTCTATTACACGTCAGGTAGAAACGAAACGGAATTATAATTTTATATTCTCTCTTTCCCGGTATTTTCCAACCTATTTTGGCTTGAAATGAAACCATAATGGTATTTTTTAATTTTTAGAATTTTTTTTGCTATTTTTTTGGAATTTTCTATTACACGTCAGGTAGAAACGAAACGGAATGATAATTTTATATTCTCTCTTTCCAGGCATTTTCCAACCTATTTTGGCTTGAAATGATGCCATAATGGTATTTTTCAGTTTTTTGAATTGTTTTGTTATTTTTTTGGAATTTTCTATTTCGCGTCGGGTTGGAACGGAACGGAATGATAATTTTTATTTTCTCTCTTTCTCGGCCTTTTCAAACCTATTTTGGCTTGAAATGAAGCCATAATGGTATTTTTTAATTTTTAAAATTTTTTTTGCTATTTTTTTGGAATTTTCTATTACGCGTCAGGTTGGAACGAAACAGAAGGATAATTTTATATTCTCTCTTTCCAGGCATTTTCCAACCTATTTTGGCTTGAAATGAAGCCATAATGGTATTATTTAATTTTCTGAATTTTTTTGCTGTTTTTTTGGAATTTTCTATTTCGCGTCGGGTTGGAATGGAACAGAACGATAATTTTTATTTTCTCTCTTTCTCGGCCTTTTCCAACCTACTTTGGCTTGAAATGAAGCCATAATGGTATTTTTTTAATTTTTAGAATTTCTTTGCTTTTTTTTGGAATTTTCTATTTCGCGTCAGGTTGGAACGAAACAGAAGGATAATTTTATATTCTATCTGTCTCAGCATTTTCCAACCTATTTTGGCTTGAAATGAAGCCATAATATTGTTATTTAATTTTCTGAATTTTTTTGCTGTTTTTTTGGAATTTTCTATTTCGCGTCGGGTTGGAATGGAACGGAACGATAATTTTTATTTGCTCTCTTTCTCGTCCTTTTCCAACCTATTTTGGCTTGAAATGAAGCCATCATGATATTTTTTCATTTTTAGAATTTGTTCGCTGTTTTTGGAATTTTCTATTTCGCGTCGGGTTGGAACGGAACGGAACGGAACGATAATTTTTATTTTCTCTCTTTCTCGGCCTTTTCCAACCTATTTTGGCTTGAAATGAAGCAATAATGGTATGTCTTAATTTTTAGAATTTTTTTTCTATTGTTTTGAAATTTTCAATTACGAGTCGGGTTGGAACGAAATGTAACGATATTTTTTATTTTCTCTCTTACACCTCCTTTTCCATACTATTTTGGCTTGAAATGAAGCTATAATTGTATTTTTTAATTTTTAGAATTTTTTTTGCTATTTTTTTGGAATTTTCTATTTCGCATCGGTTAGGAACGAAACGGAATGATAATTTCATATTCTCTCTTTCCCGGAATTTTCCAACCTGTTTTGGCTTGAAATGAAGCCATAATATTAGTTTTCATTTTTTGAATTTTTTTGCTATTTTTTTGGAATTTTCTATTTCGCGTCGGGTTGGAACGGAACGGAACGATAATTTTTATTTTCTCTCTTTCTCGGCCTTTTCCAACCTTTTTTGGCTTGAAATGATGCCATAATGGTATTTTTTAATTTTTAGAATTTTTTTTGCTATTTTTTTGGAATTTTCTATTACGCGTCGGGTAGGAATGAAACAGAAGGATAATTTTATATTCTATCTTTCTCAGCATTTTCCAACCTCTTTTGGCTTGAAATGAAGCCATAATGGTATTTTTTATTTTTTGAATTTTTTTGCTATTTTTTTGGAATTTTCTATTACACATCGAATAGGAACGGAACGAAACAATAATTTTCATTTTCTCTCTTTCTCGGCCTTTTCCTACCTATTTTGGCTTGAAATGAAGCCATAATGGTATTTTTTATTTTTGAAATTTTTTTGCTATTTTTTTGGAATTTTCTATTACACATCGAATAGGAACGGAACGAAACGATAATTTTCATTTTCTCTCTTTCTCGGCCTTTTCCTACCTATTTTGGCTTGAAATGAAGCCATAATGGTATTTTTTAATTTTTAAAATTTTTTTTGCTATTTTTTTGGAACTTTCTATTACGCGTCAGGTTGGAACGAAACAGAAGGATAATTTTATATTCTGTCTTTCTCAGTATTTTCCAACCTATTTTGGCTTGAAATGAAGCCATAATGGTATTATTTAATTTTCTGAATTTTTTTGCTGTTTTTTTGGAATTTTCTATTTCGCGTCGGGTTGGAATGGAACGGAACGATAATTTTTATTTGCTCTCTTTCTCGTCCTTTTCCAACCTATTTTGGCTTGAAATGAAGCCATCATGATATTTTTTAATTTTTAGAATTTGTTCGCTGTTTTTGTAATTTTCTATTTCGCGTCGGGTTGGAACGGAACGGAACGATAATTTTTATTTTCTCTCTTTCTCGGCCTTTTCCAACCTATTTTGGCTTGAAATGAAGCAATAATGGTATGTCTTAATTTTTAGAATATTTTTTCTATTGTTTTGAAATTTTCAATTACGAGTCGGGTTGGAACGAAACGTAACGATATTTTTTATTTTCTCTCTTACACCTCCTTTTCCATACTATTTTGGCTTGAAATGAAGCTATAATTGTATTTTTTAATTTTTAGAATTTTTTTTGCTATTTTTTTGGAATTTTCTATTTCGCGTCGGTTAGGAACGAAACGGAATGATAATTTCATATTCTCTCTTTCCCGGAATTTTCCAACCTGTTTTGGCTTGAAATGAAGCCATAATGTTAGTTTTCATTTTTTGAATTTTTTTGCTATTTTTTTGGAATTTTCTATTTCGCGTCGGGTTGGAACGGAACGGAACGATAATTTTTATTTTCTCTCTTTCTCGGCCTTTTCCAACCTTTTTTGGCTTGAAATGATGCCATAATGGTATTTTTTAATTTTTAGAATTTTTTTTGCTATTTTTTTGGAATTTTCTATTACGCGTCGGGTAGGAATGAAACAGAAGGATAATTTTATATTCTATCTTTCTCAGCATTTTCCAACCTATTTTGGCTTGAAATGAAGCCATAATGGTATTTTTTATTTTTTGAATTTTTTTGCTATTTTTTTGGAATTTTCTATTACACATCGAATAGGAACGGAACGAAACGATAATTTTCATTTTCTCTCTTTCTCGGCCTTTTCCTACCTATTTTGGCTTGAAATGAAGCCATAATGGTATTTTTTAATTTTTAGAATTTTTTTTGCTATTTTTTTGGAATTTTCTATTACACGTCAGGTAGAAACGAAACAGAATGATAATTTTATATTCTCTCTTTCCAGGCATTTTCCAACCTATTTTGGCTTGAAATGATGCCATAATGGTATTTTTCAGTTTTTTGAATTGTTTTGTTATTTTTTTGGAATTTTCTATTTCGCGTCGGGTTGGAACGGAACGGAATGATAATTTTTATTTTCTCTCTTTCTCGGCCTTTTCAAACCTATTTTGGCTTGAAATGAAGCCATAATGGTATTTTTTAATTTTTAAAATTTTTTTTGCTATTTTTTTGGAACTTTCTATTACGCGTCAGGTTAGAACGAAACAGAAGGATAATTTTATATTCTGTCTTTCTCAGTATTTTCCAACCTATTTTGGCTTGAAATGAAGCCATAATGATATTATTTAATTTTCTGAATTTTTTTGCTGTTTTTTTGGAATTTTCTATTTCGCGTCGGGTTGGAATGGAACGGAACGGAACGATAATTTTTATTTTCTCTCTTTCTCGGCCTTTTCCAACCTACTTTGGCTTGAAATGAAGCCATAATGGTATTTTTTTTAATTTTTTGAATTTCTTTGCTGTTTTTTTGGAATTTTCTATTTCGCGTCAGGTTGGAACGAAACAGAAGGATAATTTTATATTCCGTCTTTCTCAGCATTTTCCAACCTATTTTGGCTTGAAATGAAGCCATAATGGTATTATTTAATTTTCTGAATTTTTTTGCTGTTTTTTTGGAATTTTCTATTTCGCTTCGGGTTGGAATGGAACGGAACGATAATTTTTATTTTCTCTCTTTCTCGTCCTTTTCCAACCTATTTTGGCTAGAAATGAAGCCATAATGGTATTTTTTAATTTTTAGAATTTGTTCGCTGTTTTTGGAATTTTCTATTTAGCGTCGGGTTGGAACGGAACGGAACGATAATTTTTATTTTCTCTCTTTCTCGGCCTTTTCCAACCTATTTTGGCTTGAAATGAAGCCATAATGGTATTTTTTAATTTTTAAAATTTTTTTTGCTATTTTTTTGGAATTTTCTATTACGCGTCAGGTTGGAACGAAACAGAAGGATAATTTTATATTCTGTCTGTCTCAGCATTTTCCAACCTATTTTGGCTTGAAATGAAGCCATAATGGTATTATTTAATTTTCTGAATTTTTTTGCTGTTTTTTTGGAATTTTCTATTTCGCATCGGGTTGGAATGGAACGGAACGATAATTTTTATTTGCTCTCTTTCTCGTCCTTTTCCAACCTATTTTGGCTTGAAATGAAGCCATAATGGTATTTTTTAATTTTTAGAATTTGTTCGCTGTTTTTGGAATTTTCTATTTCGCGTCGGGTTGGAACGGAACGGAACGATAATTTTTATTTTCTCTCTTTCTCGGCCTTTTCCAACCTATTTTGGCTTGAAATGAAGCAATAATGGTATGTCTTAATTTTTAGAATTTTTTTTCTATTGTTTTGAAATTTTCAATTACGAGTCGGGTTGGAACGAAACGTAACGATATTTTTTATTTTCTCTCTTACACCTCCTTTTCCAGACTATTTTGGCTTGAAATGAAGCTATAATTGTATTTTTTAATTTTTAGAATTTTTTTTGCTATTTTTTTGGAATTTTCTATTTCGCGTCGGTTTGGAATGAAACGGAATGATAATTTCATATTCTCTCTTTCCCGGAATTTTCCAACCTGTTTTGGCTTGAAATGAAGCCATAATGTTAGTTTTCATTTTTTGAATTTTTTTGCTATTTTTTTGGAATTTTCTATTTCGCGTCGGGTTGGAACGGAACAGAACGATAATTTTTATTTTCTCTCTTACTCGGCCTTTTTCAACCTTTTTTGGCTTGAAATGAAGCCATAATGGTATTTTTTAATTTTTAGAATTTTTTTTGCTATTTTTTTGGAATTTTCTATTACGCGTCGGGTAGGAATGAAACAGAAGGATAATTTTATATTCTATCTTTCTCAGCATTTTCCAACCTATTTTGTCTTGAAATGAAGCCATAATGGTATTTTTTATTTTTTGAATTTTTTTGCTATTTTTTTGGAATTTTCTATTACACATCGAATAGGAACGGAACGAAACGATAATTTTCATTTTCTCTCTTTCTCGGCCTTTTCCTACCTATTTTGGCTTGAAATGAAGCCATAATGGTATTTTTTAATTTTTAGAATTTTTTTTGCTATTTTTTTGGAATTTTCTATTACACGTCAGGTAGAAACGAAACAGAATGATAATTTTATATTCTCTCTTTCCAGGCATTTTCCAACCTATTTTGGCTTGAAATGATCCCATAATGGTATTTTTCAGTTTTTCGAATTGTTTTGTTATTTTTTTGGAATTTTCTATTTCGCGTCGGGTTGGAACGGAACGGAATGATAATTTTTATTTTCTCTCTTTCTCGGCCTTTTCAAACCTATTTTGGCTTGAAATGAAGCCATAATGGTATTTTTTAATTTTTAAAATTTTTTTTGCTATTTTTTTGGAATTTTCTATTACGCGTCGGGTAGGAATGAAACCGAAGTATAATTTTATATTCTATCTTTCTCAGCATTTTCCAACCTATTTTGGCTTGAAATGAAGCCATAATGGTATTTTTTATTTTTTGAATTTTTTTGCTATTTTTTTGGAATTTTCTATTACGCAACGAATAGGAACGGAACGGAACGAAACGATAATTTTCATTTTCTCTCTTTCTCGGCCTTTTCCTACCTATTTTGGCTTGAAATGAAGCCATAATGGTATTTTTTAATTTTTAGAATTTTTTTTGCTATTTTTTTGGAATTTTCTATTACACGTCAAGTAGAAACGAAACAGAATGATAATTTTATATTCTCTCTTTCCCGGCATTTTCCAACCTATTTTGGCTTGAAATGAAGCCATAATGGTATTTTTTTGTTTTTTGAATTTTTTTGTTATTTTTTTGGAATTTTCTATTTCGCGTCGGGTTGGAACGAAACGGAATGATAATTTTATATTTTCTCTTTCCCAGCATTTTCCAACCTATTTTTGCTTGAAATGAAGCCATAATGGTATATTTTAATTTTTTGAATTTTTTTGCTATTGTTTTGAAATTTTCAAATACGAGTCGGGTAGGAACGACACGTAATGATATTTTTTATTTTCTCTCTTACTCCTCCTTTTCCATACTATTTTGGCTTGAAATGAAGCTATAATGGTATTTTTTAATTTTTAGAGTTTTTTTTGCTATTTTTTGGAATTTTCTATTTCGCGTCGGTTAGGAACGAAACGGAATAATAATTTTATATTCTCTCTTTCCCGGCATTTTCCAATCTATTTTGGTTTGATGGCAGTTTTTAATTTTTTGAATTTTTTTGCTATTTTTTTGGAATTTTCTATTTCGTTTCGGGTTGGAACGGAACGGAACGATAATTTTTATTTTCTCTCTTTCTCTGCCTTTTCCAACCTATTTTGGCTTGAAATGAAGCCATAACGGTATTTTTTAATTTTTAGAATTTTTTTTGCTATTTTTTTGGAATTTTCTATTACGCGTCGGGTAGGAACGAAACATAAGGATAATTTTATATTCTGTCTTTCTCAGCATTTTCCAACCTATTTTGGCTTGAAATGAAGCCATAATTGTATTTTTTAATTTTTTGAATTTTTTTGCTATTTTTTTGGAATTTTCTATTACGCATCGAGTAGGAACGGAACGAAACGATAATTTTCATTTTCTCTTTTTCTCGGCCTTTTCCTACCTATTTTGGATTGAACTAAAGCCATAATGGTATTTTTTAATTTTTAGAATTTTTTTTGTTATTTTTTTGGAATTTTCTGTTAAGCGTCGGGTAGGAACGAAATGGAATGATAATTTTATATTCTCTCTTTCTCGGCATTTTCCAACCTGTTTTGGCTTGAAATGAAGCCATAATGGTATATTTTAATTTTTTGAATTTTTTTGCTCTTTTTTTGGAATTTTCTATTTCGCGTCTAGTTGGGATGGAACGGAACGATAATTTTTTATTTTCTCTCTTTCTCGGCCTTTTCCAACCTATTTTGGCTTGAAATGAAGCCATAATGGTATTTTTTAATTTTTAGAATTTGTTTGCTGTTTTTTTGGAATTTTCTATTACACGTCCGGTAGAAACGAAACAGAATGATAATTTTATATTTTCTCTTTCCCTGCATTTTACAACCTATTTTTGCTCGAAATGAAGCCATAATGGTTTTTTTTCAGTTTTTTGAATTTTTTTGTTATTTTTTTGGAATTTTCTATTTCGCGTCGGGTTGGAACGGAACGGAATGATAATTTTTATTTTCTCTCTTTCTCGGCCTTTTCAAACCAATTTTGGCTTGAAATGAAGCCAAAATGGTATTTTTTTAATTTTTAGAATTTTTTTTGCTATTTTTTTGGAATTTTCTATTACGCGTCGGGTAGGAATGAAACAGAAGGATAATTTTATATTCTATCTTTCTCAGCATTTTCCAACCTATTTTGGCTTGAAATGAAGCAATAATGGTATTTTTTATTTTTTGAATTTTTTTGCTATTTTTTTGGAATTTTCTATTACGCATCGAATAGGAACGGAACGAAACGATAATTTTCATTTTCTCTCTTTCTCGGCCTTTTCCTACCTATTTTGGCTTGAAATGAAGCCATAATGGTATTTTTTAATTTTTAGAATTTTTTTTGCTATTTTTTTGGAATTTTCTATTACACGTCAGGTAGAAACGAAACAGAATGATAATTTTATATTCTGTCTTTCCCGGCATTTTCCAACCTATTTTGGCTTGAAATGAAGCCATAATGGTATTTTTCTGTTTTTTGAATTTTTTTGTTATTTTTTTGGAATTTTCTATTTCGCGTCGGGTTGGAACGGAACGGAATGATAATTTTTATTTTCTCTCTTTCTCGGCCTTTTCAAACCTATTTTGGCTGGAAATGAAGCCATAATGGTATTTTTTAATTTTTAAAATTTTTTTTGCTATTTTTTTTTAATTTTCTACTACGCGTCGGGTAGGAATGAAACAGAAGGATAATTTTATATTCTATCTTTCTCAGCATTTTCCAACCTATTTTGGCTTGAAATGAAGCAATAATGGTATTTTTTATTTTTTGAATTTTTTTGCTATTTTTTTGGAATTTTCTATTACGCATCGAATAGGAACGGAACGAAACGATAATTTTCATTTTCTCTCTTTCTCGGCCTTTTCCTACCTATTTTGGCTTGAAATGAAGCCATAATGGTATTTTTTAATTTTTAGAATTTTTTTTGCTATTTTTTTGGAATTTTCTATTACACGTCCGGTAGAAACGAAACAGAATGATAATTTTATATTTTCTCTTTCCCTGCATTTTACAACCTATTTTTGCTCGAAATGAAGCCATAATGGTTTTTTTTCAGTTTTTTGAATTTTTTTGTTATTTTTTTGGAATTTTCTATTTCGCGTCGGGTTGGAACGGAACGGAATGATAATTTTTATTTTCTCTCTTTCTCGGCCTTTTCAAACCTATTTTGGCTTGAAATGAAGCCAAAATGGTATTTTTTAATTTTTAAAATTTTTTTTGCTATTTTTTTGGAATTTTCTATTACGCGTCGGTTAGGAACGAAACGGAATGATAATTTTATATTCTCTCTTTCCCGGCATTTTCCAACCTATTTTGGCTTGAAATGAAGCCATAATGGTATTTTTCAATTTTTTGAATTTTTTTCTATTTTTTTGGAATTTTCTATTATGCATTGTGTAGGAACGGAACTGAACGATAATTTTTATTTTCTCTCTTTCTTGGCCTTTTCCAACCTTTTTTGGCTTGAAATGAAGCCATAATGGTATTTTTTAATTTTCAGAATTTTTTTTGCTATTTTTTGGGAATTTTCTATTACGCGTCAGGTAGGAACGAAACGGAATGATAATTTTATATTCTCTCTTTCCCGGCATTTTCCAACCTAGTTTGGCTTGAAAGGAAACCATAATGGTATTTTTCAATTTTTTGAATTTTTTTGCTATGTTTTTGGAATTTTCTATTACACATCGAGTAGGAACGGAACGAAATGATAATTTTAATTTTCTCTCTGTCTCCGCCTTTTCCAACCTATTTTGGCTTGAAATGAAGCCATAATGGTATATTTTAATTTTTTGAATTTTTTTGCTATTGTTTTGAAATTTTCAATTACGAGTCGGGTAGGAACGACACGTAATGATATTTTTTATTTTCTCTCTTACTCCTCATTTTCCATACTATTTTGGCTTGAAATGAAGCTATAATGGTATTTTTTAATTTTTAGAGTTTTTTTTGCTATGTTTTTGGAATTTTCTATTTCGCCTCGGTTAGGAACAAAACGGAATGATAATTTTATATTCTCTCTTTCCCGGCATTTTCCAAACTATTTTGGCTTGATGGTAGTTTTTAATTTTTTGAATTATTTTGCTATTTTTTTGGAATTTTCTATTTCGCTTCGGGTTGGAACGGAACGGAACGATAATTTTTATTTTCTCTCTTTCTCTGCCTTTTCCAACCTATTTTGGCTTGAAATGAAGCCATAATGGTATTTTTTAATTTTTAGAATTTTTTTTCTATTTTTTTGGAATTTTCTATTACGCGTCGGGTAGGAACGAAACAGAAGGATAATTTTATATTCTGTCTTTCTCAGCATTTTCCAACCTATTTTGGCTTGAAATGAAGCAATAATTGTATTTTTTAATTTTTTGAATTTTTTTGCTATTTTTTTGGAATTTTCAATTACGCATCGAGTAGGAACGGAACGAAACGATAATTTTCATTTTCTCTTTTTCTCGGCCTTTTCCTACCTATTTTGGCTTGAAATAAAGCCATAATGGTATTTTTTAATTTATAGAATTTTTTTTGCTATTTTTTTGGAATTTTCTGTTACGCGTCGGGTAGGAACGAAATGGAATGATAATTTTATATTCTCTCTTTCTCGGCATTTTCCAACCTGTTTTTGGCTTGAAATGAAGCCATAATAGTATATTTTAATTTTTTGAATTTTTTTGCTTTTGTTTTTAAATTTTCAATTACGAGTCGGGTAGGAACGAAACGTAACGATATTTTTTATTTTCTCTCTTTCACCTCCTTTTCCATACTATTTTGGCTTGAAATGAAGCCATAATGGTATTTTTTAATTTTTTGAATTTTTTTGCTATTTTTTTGTAATTTTCTATTTCGCGTCGGGTTGGAAAGGAACGGAACGATAATTTTTTATTTTCTCTCTTTCTCGGCCTTTTCCAACCTATTTTGGCTTGAAATGAAGCCATAATGGAATTTTCTAATTTTTAGAATTTGTTTGCTGTTTTTTTGGAATTTTCTATTACACGTCAGGTAGAAACGAAACAGAATTATAATTTTATATTCTCTCTTTCCCGGCATTTTCTAACCGGTTTTGGCTTGAAATGATGCCATAATGGTATTTTTTAATTTTTTGAATTTTTTTCTACTTTTTTGGAATTTTCTATTACGCGTCGGGTACGAACGAAGCGGAATGATAATTTTCTATTCTCTCTTTCCCGGCAATTTCAAACCTGTTTTGGCTTGAAATGAAGACAAAATGGTATTTTTTAATTTTTTAATTTTTTTTGCTATTTTTTTGGAATTTTCTGTTATGCATTGGGTAGGAACAGAACAAAACGATAATTTTTATTTTCTCTCTTTCCTGGCCTTTTCCAACCTATTTTGGCTTGAAATGAAGCCATAATGGTATGTTTTAATTTTTAGAATTTTTTTTCTATTTTTTTTTAATTTTCTATTATGCATTTGGTGGGAATGGAACAAAACGATAATTTTTATTTTCTCTCTTTCTCGGCCTTTTCCAACCTATTTTGGCTTGAAATGAAGCCATAATGGTATTTTTTAATTTTTAGAATTTTTTTGCTATTTTTTTGAAATTTTCTATTACGCGTCAGGTAGGAACGAAACGGAATGATAATTTTACATTCTCTCTTTCCCGGCATTTTCCAACCTGTTTTGGCTTGAAATGAAGCCATAATGGTATATTTTAATTTTTTGAATTTTTCTGCTATTGTATTTAAATTTTCAATTACGAGTCGGGTAAGAACGAAACGTAACGATATTTTTTATTTTCTCTCTTTCACCTCCTTTTCCATACTATTTTGGCTTGAAATGATGCCATAATGGTATTTTTTTAATTTTTAGAATTGTTTTTGCTATTTTTTTGGAATTTTCTATTACGCGTCGGGTAGGAACGAAACGGAATGATAATTTTATATTCTTTCTTTCTCAGCATTTTCCAACCTGTTTTGGCTTGAAATGAAGCCATAATGGTATATTTTAATTTTTTGAATTTTTTTGCTATTGTTTTTAAATTTTCAATTACGAGTCGGGTAGGAACGAAACGTAACGATATTTTTTATTTTCTCTCTTTCACCTCCTTTTCCATACTATTTTGGCTTGAAATGAAGCCATAATGGTATTTTTTTAATTTTTAGAATTTCTTTGCTGTTTTTTTGGAATTTTCTATTTCGCGTCAGGTTGGAACGAAACAGAAGGATAATTTTATATTCCGTCTTTCTCAGCATTTTCCAACCTATTTTGGCTTGAAATGAAGCCATAATGGTATTATTTAATTTTCTGAATTTTTTTGCTGTTTTTTTGGAATTTTCTATTTCACTTCGGGTTGGAATGGAACGGAACGATAATTTTTATTTTCTCTCTTTCTCGTCCTTTTCCAACCTATTTTGGCTTGAAATGAAGCCATAATGGTATTTTTTAATTTTTAGAATTTGTTCGCTGTTTTTGGAATTTTCTATTTAGCGTCGGGTTGGAACGGAACGGAACGATAATTTTTATTTTCTCTCTTTCTCGGCCTTTTCCAACCTATTTTGGCTTGAAATGAAGCAATAATGGTATGTCTTAATTTTTAGAATTTTTTTTCTATTGTTTTGAAATTTTCAATTACGAGTCGGGTAGGAACGAAACGTAACGATATTTTTTATTTTCTCTCTTACACCTCCTTTTCCATACTATTTTGGCTTGAAATGAAGCTATAATTGTATTTTTTAATTTTTAGAATTTTTTTTGCTAATTTTTTGGAATTTTCTATTTCGCGTCGGTTAGAAATGAAACGGAATGATAATTTCATATTCTCTCTTTCTCGGAATTTTCCAACCTGTTTTGGCTTAAAATGAAGCCATAATGTTAGTTTTCATTTTTTGAATTTTTTTGCTATTTTTTTGGAATTTTCTATTTCGCGTCGGGTTGGAACGGAACGGAACGATAATTTTTATTTTCTCTCTTTCTCGGCCTTTTCCAACCTATTTTGGCTTGAAATGAAGCAATAATGGTATGTCTTAATTTTTAGAATTTTTTTTCTATTGTTTTGAAATTTTCAATTACGAGTCGGGTAGGAACGAAACGTAACGATATTTTTTATTTTCTCTCTTTCACCTCCTTTTCCATACTATTTTGGCTTGAAATGAAGCTATAATTGTATTTTTTAATTTTTAGAATTTTTTTTGCTAATTTTTTGGAATTTTCTATTTCGCGTCGGTTAGAAATGAAACGGAATGATAATTTCATATTCTCTCTTTCTCGGAATTTTCCAACCTGTTTTGGCTTAAAATGAAGCCATAATGTTAGTTTTCATTTTTTGAATTTTTTTGCTATTTTTTTGGAATTTTCTATTTCGCGTCGGGTTGGAACGGAACGGAACGATAATTTTTATTTTCTCTCTTTCTCGGCCTTTTCCGACCTTTTTTGGCTTGAAATGAAGCCATAATGGTATTTTTTAATTTTTAGAATTTTTTTTGCTATTTTTTTGGAATTTTCTATTACGCGTCGGGTAGGCATGAAACAGAAGGATAATTTTATATTCTATCTTTCTCAGCATTTTCCAACCTATTTTGGCTTGAAATGAAGCCATAATGGTATTTTTTTATTTTTTGAATTTTTTTGCTATTTTTTTAATTTTCTATTATGCGTCGGGTAGGAACGAAACGAAATTATAATTTTATATTCTCTCTTTCCCGGCATTTTCCAACCTATTTTGGCTTGAAATGAAACCATAATGGTATTTTCCAATTTTTTGAATTTTTTTGCTATTTTTTTTGAATTTTCTATTTCGCGTCGGGTTGGAACGGAACGAAACGATAATTTTATTTTCTCACTTTCTCGGCCTTTCCCTACCTATTTTGGCTTGAAATGAAGCGATAAAGGTATATCTTAATTTTTTGAATTTTTTTTGCTTTTTTTTGAATTTTCTATTAAGCGTCGGGTATGAACGAAACGGAATTATAATTTTATATTCTTTCTTTCTCGGCATTTTCCAACCTGTTTTGGCTTGAAATGAAGCCATAATGGTATTTTTTAATTTTTTAATTTTTTTTGTTATTTTTTTGGAATTTTCTGTTATGCATTGGGTAGGAACAGAACAAAACGATAATTTTTATTTTCTCTCTTTCCTGGCCTTTTCCAACCTATTTTGGCTTGAAATGAAGCCATAATGGTATGTTTTAATTTTTAGAATTTTTTTTCTATTTTTTTTGAATTTTCTATTATGCATTGGGTGGGAATGGAACAAAACGATAATTTTTATTTTCTCTCTTTCTCGGCATTTTCCAACCTATTTTGGCTTGAAATGAAGCCATAATGGTATTTTTTAATTTTTAGAATTTTTTTGCTATTTTTTTGAAATTTTCTATTACGCGTCAGGTAGTAACGAAACGGAATGATAATTTTACATTCTCTCTTTCCCGGCATTTTCCAACCTGTTTTGGCTTGAAATGAAGCCATAATGGTATATTTTAATTTTTTGAATTTTTTTGCTATTGTATTTAAATTTTCAATTACGAGTCGGGTAAGAACGAAACGTAACGATATTTTTTATTTTCTCTCTTTCACCTCCTTTTCCATACTATTTTGGCTTGAAATGATGCCATAATGGTATTTTTTTAATTTTTAGAATTGTTTTTGCTATTTTTTTGGAATTTTCTATTACGCGTCGGGTAGGAACGAAACGGAATGATAATTTTATATTCTTTCTTTCTCAGCATTTTCCAACCTGTTTTGGCTTGAAATGAAGCCATAATGGTATATTTTAATTTTTTGAATTTTTTTGCTATTGTTTTTAAATTTTCAATTACGAGTCGGGTAGGAACGAAACGTAACGATATTTTTTATTTTCTCTCTTTCACCTCCTTTTCCATACTATTTTGGCTTGAAATGAAGCCATAATGGTATTTTTTTAATTTTTAGAATTTCTTTGCTGTTTTTTTGGAATTTTCTATTTCGCGTCAGGTTGGAACGAAACAGAAGGATAATTTTATATTCCGTCTTTCTCAGCATTTTCCAACCTATTTTGGCTTGAAATGAAGCCATAATGGTATTATTTAATTTTCTGAATTTTTTTGCTGTTTTTTTGGAATTTTCTATTTCGCGTCGGGTGTGAATGGAACGGAACGATAATTTTTATTTTCTCTCTTTCTCGTCCTTTTCCAACCTATTTTGGCTTGAAATGAAGCCATAATGGTATTTTTTAATTTTTAGAATTTGTTCGCTGTTTTTGGAATTTTCTATTTAGCGTCGGGTTGGAACGGAACGGAACGATAATTTTTATTTTCTCTCTTTCTCGGCCTTTTCCAACCTATTTTGGCTTGAAATGAAGCAATAATGGTATGTCTTAATTTTTAGAATTTTTTTTCTATTGTTTTGAAATTTTCAATTACGAGTCGGGTAGGAACGAAACGTAACGATATTTTTTATTTTCTCTCTTACACCTCCTTTTCCATACTATTTTGGCTTGAAATGAAGCTATAATTGTATTTTTTAATTTTTAGAATTTGTTTTGCTAATTTTTTGGAATTTTCTATTTCGCGTCGGTTAGGAATGAAACGGAATGATAATTTCATATTCTCTCTTTCTCGGAATTTTCCAACCTGTTTTGGCTTGAAATGAAGCCATAATGTTAGTTTTCATTTTTTGAATTTTTTTGCTATTTTTTTGGAATTTTCTATTTCGCGTCGGGTTGGAACGGAACGGAACGATAATTTTTATTTTCTCTCTTTCTCGGCCTTTTCCAACCTTTTTTGGCTTGAAATGAAGCCATAATGGTATTTTTTAATTTTTAGAATTTTTTTTGCTATTTTTTTGGAATTTTCTATTACGCGTCGGGTAGGAATGAAACAGAAGGATAATTTTATATTCTATCTTTCTCAGCATTTTCCAACCTATTTTGGCTTGAAATGAAGCCATAATGGTATTTTTTATTTTTTTGAATTTTTTTGCTATTTTTTTGGAATTTTCTATTACACATCGAATAGGAACGGAACGAAACGATAATTTTCATTTTCTCTCTTTCTCGGCCTTTTCCTACCTATTTTGGCTTGAAATGAAGCCATAATGGTATTTTTTAATTTTTAGAATTTTTTTTGCTATTTTTTTGGAATTTTCTATTACACGTCAGGTAGAAACGAAACAGAATGATAATTTTATATTCTCTCTTTCCAGGCATTTTCCAACCTATTTTGGCTTGAAATGAAGCCATAATGGTATTTTTTAGTTTTTTGAATTTTTTTGTTATTTTTTTGGAATTTTCTATTTCGCGTCGGGTTGGAACGGAACGGAATGATAATTTTTATTTTCTCTCTTTCTCGGCCTTTTCAAACCAATTTTGGCTTGAAATGAAGCCAAAATGGTATTTTTTTAATTTTTAGAATTTTTTTTGCTATTTTTTTGGAATTTTCTATTACGCGTCGGGTAGGAATGAAACAGAAGGATAATTTTATATTCTATCTTTCTCAGCATTTTCCAACCTATTTTGGCTTGAAATGAAGCAATAATGGTATTTTTTATTTTTTGAATTTTTTTGCTATTTTTTTGGAATTTTCTATTACGCATCGAATAGGAACGGAACGAAACGATAATTTTCATTTTCTCTCTTTCTCGGCCTTTTCCTACCTATTTTGGCTTGAAATGAAGCCATAATGGTATTTTTTAATTTTTAGAATTTTTTTTGCTATTTTTTTGGAATTTTCTATTACACGTCAGGTAGAAACGAAACAGAATGATAATTTTATATTCTGTCTTTCCCGGCATTTTCCAACCTATTTTGGCTTGAAATGAAGCCATAATGGTATTTTTCTGTTTTTTGAATTTTTTTGTTATTTTTTTGGAATTTTCTATTTCGCGTCGGGTTGGAACGGAACGGAATGATAATTTTTATTTTCTCTCTTTCTCGGCCTTTTCAAACCTATTTTGGCTGGAAATGAAGCCATAATGGTATTTTTTAATTTTTAAAATTTTTTTTGCTATTTTTTTTTAATTTTCTACTACGCGTCGGGTAGGAATGAAACAGAAGGATAATTTTATATTCTATCTTTCTCAGCATTTTCCAACCTATTTTGGCTTGAAATGAAGCAATAATGGTATTTTTTATTTTTTGAATTTTTTTGCTATTTTTTTGGAATTTTCTATTACGCATCGAATAGGAACGGAACGAAACGATAATTTTCATTTTCTCTCTTTCTCGGCCTTTTCCTACCTATTTTGGCTTGAAATGAAGCCATAATGGTATTTTTTAATTTTTAGAATTTTTTTTGCTATTTTTTTGGAATTTTCTATTACACGTCCGGTAGAAACGAAACAGAATGATAATTTTATATTTTCTCTTTCCCTGCATTTTACAACCTATTTTTGCTCGAAATGAAGCCATAATGGTTTTTTTTCAGTTTTTTGAATTTTTTTGTTATTTTTTTGGAATTTTCTATTTCGCGTCGGGTTGGAACGGAACGGAATGATAATTTTTATTTTCTCTCTTTCTCGGCCTTTTCAAACCTATTTTGGCTTGAAATGAAGCCAAAATGGTATTTTTTAATTTTTAAAATTTTTTTTGCTATTTTTTTGGAATTTTCTATTACGCGTCGGTTAGGAACGAAACGGAATGATAATTTTATATTCTCTCTTTCCCGGCATTTTCCAACCTATTTTGGCTTGAAATGAAGCCATAATGGTATTTTTCAATTTTTTGAATTTTTTTCTATTTTTTTGGAATTTTCTATTATGCATTGTGTAGGAACGGAACTGAACGATAATTTTTATTTTCTCTCTTTCTTGGCCTTTTCCAACCTTTTTTGGCTTGAAATGAAGCCATAATGGTATTTTTTAATTTTCAGAATTTTTTTTGCTATTTTTTGGGAATTTTCTATTACGCGTCAGGTAGGAACGAAACGGAATGATAATTTTATATTCTCTCTTTCCCGGCATTTTCCAACCTAGTTTGGCTTGAAAGGAAACCATAATGGTATTTTTCAATTTTTTGAATTTTTTTGCTATGTTTTTGGAATTTTCTATTACACATCGAGTAGGAACGGAACGAAATGATAATTTTAATTTTCTCTCTGTCTCCGCCTTTTCCAACCTATTTTGGCTTGAAATGAAGCCATAATGGTATATTTTAATTTTTTGAATTTTTTTGCTATTGTTTTGAAATTTTCAATTACGAGTCGGGTAGGAACGACACGTAATGATATTTTTTATTTTCTCTCTTACTCCTCATTTTCCATACTATTTTGGCTTGAAATGAAGCTATAATGGTATTTTTTAATTTTTAGAGTTTTTTTTGCTATGTTTTTGGAATTTTCTATTTCGCCTCGGTTAGGAACAAAACGGAATGATAATTTTATATTCTCTCTTTCCCGGCATTTTCCAAACTATTTTGGCTTGATGGTAGTTTTTAATTTTTTGAATTATTTTGCTATTTTTTTGGAATTTTCTATTTCGCTTCGGGTTGGAACGGAACGGAACGATAATTTTTATTTTCTCTCTTTCTCTGCCTTTTCCAACCTATTTTGGCTTGAAATGAAGCCATAATGGTATTTTTTAATTTTTAGAATTTTTTTTCTATTTTTTTGGAATTTTCTATTACGCGTCGGGTAGGAACGAAACAGAAGGATAATTTTATATTCTGTCTTTCTCAGCATTTTCCAACCTATTTTGGCTTGAAATGAAGCAATAATTGTATTTTTTAATTTTTTGAATTTTTTTGCTATTTTTTTGGAATTTTCAATTACGCATCGAGTAGGAACGGAACGAAACGATAATTTTCATTTTCTCTTTTTCTCGGCCTTTTCCTACCTATTTTGGCTTGAAATAAAGCCATAATGGTATTTTTTAATTTATAGAATTTTTTTTGCTATTTTTTTGGAATTTTCTGTTACGCGTCGGGTAGGAACGAAATGGAATGATAATTTTATATTCTCTCTTTCTCGGCATTTTCCAACCTGTTTTTGGCTTGAAATGAAGCCATAATAGTATATTTTAATTTTTTGAATTTTTTTGCTTTTGTTTTTAAATTTTCAATTACGAGTCGGGTAGGAACGAAACGTAACGATATTTTTTATTTTCTCTCTTTCACCTCCTTTTCCATACTATTTTGGCTTGAAATGAAGCCATAATGGTATTTTTTAATTTTTTGAATTTTTTTGCTATTTTTTTGTAATTTTCTATTTCGCGTCGGGTTGGAAAGGAACGGAACGATAATTTTTTATTTTCTCTCTTTCTCGGCCTTTTCCAACCTATTTTGGCTTGAAATGAAGCCATAATGGAATTTTCTAATTTTTAGAATTTGTTTGCTGTTTTTTTGGAATTTTCTATTACACGTCAGGTAGAAACGAAACAGAATTATAATTTTATATTCTCTCTTTCCCGGCATTTTCTAACCGGTTTTGGCTTGAAATGATGCCATAATGGTATTTTTTAATTTTTTGAATTTTTTTCTACTTTTTTGGAATTTTCTATTACGCGTCGGGTACGAACGAAGCGGAATGATAATTTTCTATTCTCTCTTTCCCGGCAATTTCAAACCTGTTTTGGCTTGAAATGAAGACAAAATGGTATTTTTTAATTTTTTAATTTTTTTTGCTATTTTTTTGGAATTTTCTGTTATGCATTGGGTAGGAACAGAACAAAACGATAATTTTTATTTTCTCTCTTTCCTGGCCTTTTCCAACCTATTTTGGCTTGAAATGAAGCCATAATGGTATGTTTTAATTTTTAGAATTTTTTTTCTATTTTTTTTTAATTTTCTATTATGCATTTGGTGGGAATGGAACAAAACGATAATTTTTATTTTCTCTCTTTCTCGGCCTTTTCCAACCTATTTTGGCTTGAAATGAAGCCATAATGGTATTTTTTAATTTTTAGAATTTTTTTGCTATTTTTTTGAAATTTTCTATTACGCGTCAGGTAGGAACGAAACGGAATGATAATTTTACATTCTCTCTTTCCCGGCATTTTCCAACCTGTTTTGGCTTGAAATGAAGCCATAATGGTATATTTTAATTTTTTGAATTTTTCTGCTATTGTATTTAAATTTTCAATTACGAGTCGGGTAAGAACGAAACGTAACGATATTTTTTATTTTCTCTCTTTCACCTCCTTTTCCATACTATTTTGGCTTGAAATGATGCCATAATGGTATTTTTTTAATTTTTAGAATTGTTTTTGCTATTTTTTTGGAATTTTCTATTACGCGTCGGGTAGGAACGAAACGGAATGATAATTTTATATTCTTTCTTTCTCAGCATTTTCCAACCTGTTTTGGCTTGAAATGAAGCCATAATGGTATATTTTAATTTTTTGAATTTTTTTGCTATTGTTTTTAAATTTTCAATTACGAGTCGGGTAGGAACGAAACGTAACGATATTTTTTATTTTCTCTCTTTCACCTCCTTTTCCATACTATTTTGGCTTGAAATGAAGCCATAATGGTATTTTTTTAATTTTTAGAATTTCTTTGCTGTTTTTTTGGAATTTTCTATTTCGCGTCAGGTTGGAACGAAACAGAAGGATAATTTTATATTCCGTCTTTCTCAGCATTTTCCAACCTATTTTGGCTTGAAATGAAGCCATAATGGTATTATTTAATTTTCTGAATTTTTTTGCTGTTTTTTTGGAATTTTCTATTTCACTTCGGGTTGGAATGGAACGGAACGATAATTTTTATTTTCTCTCTTTCTCGTCCTTTTCCAACCTATTTTGGCTTGAAATGAAGCCATAATGGTATTTTTTAATTTTTAGAATTTGTTCGCTGTTTTTGGAATTTTCTATTTAGCGTCGGGTTGGAACGGAACGGAACGATAATTTTTATTTTCTCTCTTTCTCGGCCTTTTCCAACCTATTTTGGCTTGAAATGAAGCAATAATGGTATGTCTTAATTTTTAGAATTTTTTTTCTATTGTTTTGAAATTTTCAATTACGAGTCGGGTAGGAACGAAACGTAACGATATTTTTTATTTTCTCTCTTACACCTCCTTTTCCATACTATTTTGGCTTGAAATGAAGCTATAATTGTATTTTTTAATTTTTAGAATTTTTTTTGCTAATTTTTTGGAATTTTCTATTTCGCGTCGGTTAGAAATGAAACGGAATGATAATTTCATATTCTCTCTTTCTCGGAATTTTCCAACCTGTTTTGGCTTAAAATGAAGCCATAATGTTAGTTTTCATTTTTTGAATTTTTTTGCTATTTTTTTGGAATTTTCTATTTCGCGTCGGGTTGGAACGGAACGGAACGATAATTTTTATTTTCTCTCTTTCTCGGCCTTTTCCAACCTATTTTGGCTTGAAATGAAGCAATAATGGTATGTCTTAATTTTTAGAATTTTTTTTCTATTGTTTTGAAATTTTCAATTACGAGTCGGGTAGGAACGAAACGTAACGATATTTTTTATTTTCTCTCTTTCACCTCCTTTTCCATACTATTTTGGCTTGAAATGAAGCTATAATTGTATTTTTTAATTTTTAGAATTTTTTTTGCTAATTTTTTGGAATTTTCTATTTCGCGTCGGTTAGAAATGAAACGGAATGATAATTTCATATTCTCTCTTTCTCGGAATTTTCCAACCTGTTTTGGCTTAAAATGAAGCCATAATGTTAGTTTTCATTTTTTGAATTTTTTTGCTATTTTTTTGGAATTTTCTATTTCGCGTCGGGTTGGAACGGAACGGAACGATAATTTTTATTTTCTCTCTTTCTCGGCCTTTTCCGACCTTTTTTGGCTTGAAATGAAGCCATAATGGTATTTTTTAATTTTTAGAATTTTTTTTGCTATTTTTTTGGAATTTTCTATTACGCGTCGGGTAGGCATGAAACAGAAGGATAATTTTATATTCTATCTTTCTCAGCATTTTCCAACCTATTTTGGCTTGAAATGAAGCCATAATGGTATTTTTTTATTTTTTGAATTTTTTTGCTATTTTTTTAATTTTCTATTATGCGTCGGGTAGGAACGAAACGGAATTATAATTTTATATTCTCTCTTTCCCGGCATTTTCCAACCTATTTTGGCTTGAAATGAAACCATAATGGTATTTTCCAATTTTTTGAATTTTTTTGCTATTTTTTTTGAATTTTCTATTTCGCGTCGGGTTGGAACGGAACGAAACGATAATTTTATTTTCTCACTTTCTCGGCCTTTCCCTACCTATTTTGGCTTGAAATGAAGCGATAAAGGTATATCTTAATTTTTTGAATTTTTTTTGCTTTTTTTTGAATTTTCTATTAAGCGTCGGGTATGAACGAAACGGAATTATAATTTTATATTCTTTCTTTCTCGGCATTTTCCAACCTGTTTTGGCTTGAAATGAAGCCATAATGGTATTTTTTAATTTTTTAATTTTTTTTGTTATTTTTTTGGAATTTTCTGTTATGCATTGGGTAGGAACAGAACAAAACGATAATTTTTATTTTCTCTCTTTCCTGGCCTTTTCCAACCTATTTTGGCTTGAAATGAAGCCATAATGGTATGTTTTAATTTTTAGAATTTTTTTTCTATTTTTTTTGAATTTTCTATTATGCATTGGGTGGGAATGGAACAAAACGATAATTTTTATTTTCTCTCTTTCTCGGCATTTTCCAACCTATTTTGGCTTGAAATGAAGCCATAATGGTATTTTTTAATTTTTAGAATTTTTTTGCTATTTTTTTGAAATTTTCTATTACGCGTCAGGTAGTAACGAAACGGAATGATAATTTTACATTCTCTCTTTCCCGGCATTTTCCAACCTGTTTTGGCTTGAAATGAAGCCATAATGGTATATTTTAATTTTTTGAATTTTTTTGCTATTGTATTTAAATTTTCAATTACGAGTCGGGTAAGAACGAAACGTAACGATATTTTTTATTTTCTCTCTTTCACCTCCTTTTCCATACTATTTTGGCTTGAAATGATGCCATAATGGTATTTTTTTAATTTTTAGAATTGTTTTTGCTATTTTTTTGGAATTTTCTATTACGCGTCGGGTAGGAACGAAACGGAATGATAATTTTATATTCTTTCTTTCTCAGCATTTTCCAACCTGTTTTGGCTTGAAATGAAGCCATAATGGTATATTTTAATTTTTTGAATTTTTTTGCTATTGTTTTTAAATTTTCAATTACGAGTCGGGTAGGAACGAAACGTAACGATATTTTTTATTTTCTCTCTTTCACCTCCTTTTCCATACTATTTTGGCTTGAAATGAAGCCATAATGGTATTTTTTTAATTTTTAGAATTTCTTTGCTGTTTTTTTGGAATTTTCTATTTCGCGTCAGGTTGGAACGAAACAGAAGGATAATTTTATATTCCGTCTTTCTCAGCATTTTCCAACCTATTTTGGCTTGAAATGAAGCCATAATGGTATTATTTAATTTTCTGAATTTTTTTGCTGTTTTTTTGGAATTTTCTATTTCGCGTCGGGTGTGAATGGAACGGAACGATAATTTTTATTTTCTCTCTTTCTCGTCCTTTTCCAACCTATTTTGGCTTGAAATGAAGCCATAATGGTATTTTTTAATTTTTAGAATTTGTTCGCTGTTTTTGGAATTTTCTATTTAGCGTCGGGTTGGAACGGAACGGAACGATAATTTTTATTTTCTCTCTTTCTCGGCCTTTTCCAACCTATTTTGGCTTGAAATGAAGCAATAATGGTATGTCTTAATTTTTAGAATTTTTTTTCTATTGTTTTGAAATTTTCAATTACGAGTCGGGTAGGAACGAAACGTAACGATATTTTTTATTTTCTCTCTTACACCTCCTTTTCCATACTATTTTGGCTTGAAATGAAGCTATAATTGTATTTTTTAATTTTTAGAATTTGTTTTGCTAATTTTTTGGAATTTTCTATTTCGCGTCGGTTAGGAATGAAACGGAATGATAATTTCATATTCTCTCTTTCTCGGAATTTTCCAACCTGTTTTGGCTTGAAATGAAGCCATAATGTTAGTTTTCATTTTTTGAATTTTTTTGCTATTTTTTTGGAATTTTCTATTTCGCGTCGGGTTGGAACGGAACGGAACGATAATTTTTATTTTCTCTCTTTCTCGGCCTTTTCCAACCTTTTTTGGCTTGAAATGAAGCCATAATGGTATTTTTTAATTTTTAGAATTTTTTTTGCTATTTTTTTGGAATTTTCTATTACGCGTCGGGTAGGAATGAAACAGAAGGATAATTTTATATTCTATCTTTCTCAGCATTTTCCAACCTATTTTGGCTTGAAATGAAGCCATAATGGTATTTTTTATTTTTTTGAATTTTTTTGCTATTTTTTTGGAATTTTCTATTACACATCGAATAGGAACGGAACGAAACGATAATTTTCATTTTCTCTCTTTCTCGGCCTTTTCCTACCTATTTTGGCTTGAAATGAAGCCATAATGGTATTTTTTAATTTTTAGAATTTTTTTTGCTATTTTTTTGGAATTTTCTATTACACGTCAGGTAGAAACGAAACAGAATGATAATTTTATATTCTCTCTTTCCAGGCATTTTCCAACCTATTTTGGCTTGAAATGAAGCCATAATGGTATTTTTTAGTTTTTTGAATTTTTTTGTTATTTTTTTGGAATTTTCTATTTCGCGTCGGGTTGGAACGGAACGGAATGATAATTTTTATTTTCTCTCTTTCTCGGCCTTTTCAAACCTATTTTGGCTAGAAATGAAGCCATAATGGTATTTTTTAATTTTTAAAATTTTTTTTGCTATTTTTTGGAATTTTCTATTACGCGTCGGTTAGGAACGAAACGGAATGATAATTTTATATTTTCTCTTTCCCGGCATTTTCCAACCTATTTTTGCTTGAAATGAAGCCATAATGGTATATTTTAATTTTTTGAATTTTTTAGCTATTGTTTTGAAATTTTCAATTACGAGTCGGGTAGGAACGACACGTAATGATATTTTTTATTTTCTCTCTTACTCCTCCTTTTCCATACTAATTTTATATTCTCTCTTTCCCGGCATTTTCCAATCTATTTTGGCTTGATGGTAGTTTTTAATTTTTTGAATTTTTTTGCTATTTTTTTGGAATTTTCTATTTCGTTTCGGGTTGGAACGGAACGGAACGATAATTTTTATTTTCTCTCTTTCTCTGCCTTTTCCAACCTATTTTGGCTTGAAATGAAGCCATAACGGTATTTTTTAATTTTTAGAATTTTTTTTGCTATTTTTTTGGAATTTTCTATTACGCGTCGGGTAGGAACGAAATGGAATGATAATTTTATATTCTCTCTTTCTCGGCATTTTCCAACCTGTTTTGGCTTGAAATGAAGCCATAATGGTATATTTTAATTTTTTGAATTTTTTTGCTATTTTTTTGGAATTTTCTATTTCGCGTCGGGTTGGGACGGAACGGAACGATAATTTTTTATTTTCTCTCTTTCTCGGCCTTTTCCAACCTATTTTGGCTTGAAATGAAGCCATAATGGTATTTTTTAATTTTTATAATTTGTTTGCTATTTTTTTGGAATTTTCTATTTCGCGTCGGGTTGGAACGGAACGGAACGATAATTTTTTATTTTCTCTCTTTCTCAGCCTTTTCCAACCTATTTTGGTTTGAAATGAAGCCATAATGGTATTTTTTAATTTTTAGAATTTGTTTGCTGTTTTTTTGGAATTTTCTATTACACGTCCGGTAGAAACGAAACAGAATGATAATTTTATATTTTCTCTTTCCCTGCATTTTACAACCTATTTTTGCTCGAAATGAAGCCATAATGGTTTTTTTCAGTTTTTCGAATTTTTTTGTTATTTTTTTGGAATTTTCTATTTCGCGTCGGGTTGGAACGGAACGGAATGATAATTTTTATTTTCTCTCTTTCTCGGCCTTTTCAAACCTATTTTGGCTTGAAATGAAGCCAAAATGGTATTTTTTATTTTTTGAATTTTTTTGCTATTTTTTTGGAATTTTCTATTACGCATCGAATAGGAACGGAACGAAACGATAATTTTCATTTTCTCTCTTTCTCGGCCTTTTCCTACCTATTTTGGCTTGAAATGAAGCCATAATGGTATTTTTTAATTTTTAGAATTTTTTTTGCTATTTTTTTGGAATTTTCTATTACAGGTCAGGTAGAAACGAAACAGAATGATAATTTTATATTCTGTCTTTCCCGGCATTTTCCAACCTATTTTGGCTTGAAATGAAGCCATAATGGTATTTTTCTGTTTTTTGAATTTTTTTGTTATTTTTTTGGGATTTTCTATTTCGCGTCGGGTTGGAACGGAACGGAATGATAATTTTTATTTTCTCTCTTTCTCGGCCTTTTCAAACCTATTTTGGTTGGAAATGATGCCATAATGGTATTTTTTAATTTTTAAAATTTTTTTTGCTATTTTTTTGGAATTTTCTACTACGCGTCGGGTAGGAATGAAACAGAAGGATAATTTTATATTCTATCTTTCTCAGCATTTTGCAACCTATTTCGGCTTGAAATGAAGCCATAATGGTATTTTTTATTTTTTGAATTTTTTTGCTATTTTTTTGGAATTTTCTATTACGCATCGAATAGGAACGGAACGAAACGATAATTTTCATTTTCTCTCTTTCTCGGCCTTTTCCTACCTATTTTCGCTTGAAATGAAGCCATAATTGTATTTTTTAATTTTTAGAATTTTTTTTGCTATTTTTTTGGAATTTTCTATTACACGTCCGGTAGAAACGAAACAGAATGATAATTTTATATTTTCTCTTTCCCTGCATTTTACAGCCTATTTTTGCTCGAAATGAAGCCATAATGGTTTTTTTTCAGTTTTTTGAATTTTTTTGTTATTTTTTTGGAATTTTCTATTTCGCATCGGGTTGGAACGGAACGGAATGATAATCTTTATTTTCTCTCTTTCTCGGCCTTTTCAAACCTATTTTGGCTTGAAATGAAGCCAAAATGGTATTTTTTAATTTTTAAAATTTTTTTTGCTATTTTTTTGGAATTTTCTATTACGCGCCGTTTAGGAACGAAACGGAATGATAATTTTATATTCTCTCTTTCCCGGCATTTTCCAACCTATTTTGGCTTGAAATGAAGCCATAATGGTATTTTTCAATTTTTTGAATTTTTTTCTATTTTTTTGGAATTTTCTATTATGCATTGTGTAGGAACGGAACTGAACGATAATTTTATATTCTGTCTTTCTCAGCATTTTCCAACCTATTTTGGCTTGAAATGAAGCCATAATTGTATTTTTTAATTTTTTGAATTTTTTTGATATTTTTTTGGAATTTTCAATTACGCATCGAGTAGGAACGGAACGAAACGATAATTTTTATTTTCTCTCTTTCTCTGCATTTTCCAACCTATTTTGGCTTGAAATGAAGCCATAATGGTATTTTTTAATTTTTAGAATTTTTTTTGCTATTTTTTTGGAATTTTCTATTACGCGTCGGGTAGGAACGAAACAGAAGGATAATTTTATATTCTGTCTTTCTCAGCATTTTCCAACCTATTTTGGCTTGAAATGAAGCCAAAATGGTATTTTTTATTTTTTGAATTTTTTTGCTATTTTTTTGGAATTTTCTATTACGCATCGAATAGGAACGGAACGAAACGATAATTTTCATTTTCTCTCTTTCTCGGCCTTTTCCTACCTATTTTGGCTTGAAATGAAGCCATAATGGTATTTTTTAATTTTTAGAATTTTTTTTGCTATTTTTTTGGAATTTTCTATTACACGTCAGGTAGAAACGAAACAGAATGATAATTTTATATTCTGTCTTTCCCGGCATTTTCCAACCTATTTTGGCTTGAAATGAAGCCATAATGGTATTTTTCTGTTTTTTGAATTTTTTTGTTATTTTTTTGGGATTTTCTATTTCGCGTCGGGTTGGAACGGAACGGAATGATAATTTTTATTTTCTCTCTTTCTCGGCCTTTTCAAACCTATTTTGGTTGGAAATGATGCCATAATGGTATTTTTTAATTTTTAAAATTTTTTTTGCTATTTTTTTGGAATTTTCTACTACGCGTCGGGTAGGAATGAAACAGAAGGATAATTTTATATTCTATCTTTCTCAGCATTTTGCAACCTATTTCGGCTTGAAATGAAGCCATAATGGTATTTTTTATTTTTTGAATTTTTTTGCTATTTTTTTGGAATTTTCTATTACGCATCGAATAGGAACGGAACGAAACGATAATTTTCATTTTCTCTCTTTCTCGGCCTTTTCCTACCTATTTTCGCTTGAAATGAAGCCATAATTGTATTTTTTAATTTTTAGAATTTTTTTTGCTATTTTTTTGGAATTTTCTATTACACGTCCGGTAGAAACGAAACAGAATGATAATTTTATATTTTCTCTTTCCCTGCATTTTACAGCCTATTTTTGCTCGAAATGAAGCCATAATGGTTTTTTTCAGTTTTTTGAATTTTTTTGTTATTTTTTTGGAATTTTCTATTTCGCATCGGGTTGGAACGGAACGGAATGATAATCTTTATTTTCTCTCTTTCTCGGCCTTTTCAAACCTATTTTGGCTTGAAATGAAGCCAAAATGGTATTTTTTAATTTTTAAAATTTTTTTTGCTATTTTTTTGGAATTTTCTATTACGCGTCGTTTAGGAACGAAACGGAATGATAATTTTATATTCTCTCTTTCCCGGCATTTTCCAACCTATTTTGGCTTGAAATGAACCCATAATGGTATTTTTCAATTTTTTGAATTTTTTTCTATTTTTTTGGAATTTTCTATTATGCATTGTGTAGGAACGGAACTGAACGATAATTTTATATTCTGTCTTTCTCAGCATTTTCCAACCTATTTTGGCTTGAAATGAAGCCATAATTGTATTTTTTAATTTTTTGAATTTTTTTGATATTTTTTTGGAATTTTCAATTACGCATCGAGTAGGAACGGAACGAAACGATAATTTTTATTTTCTCTCTTTCTCTGCATTTTCCAACCTATTTTGGCTTGAAATGAAGCCATAATGGTATTTTTTAATTTTTAGAATTTTTTTTGCTATTTTTTTGGAATTTTCTATTACGCGTCGGGTAGGAACGAAACAGAAGGATAATTTTATATTCTGTCTTTCTCAGCATTTTCCAACCTATTTTGGCTTGAAATGAAGCCATAATTGTATTTTTTAATTTTTTGAATTTTTTTGCTATTTTTTTGGAATTTTCAATTACGCATCGAGTAGGAACGGAACGAAACGATAATTTTCATTTTCTCTTTTTCTCGGCCTTTTCCTACCTATTTTGGCTTGAAATAAAGCCATAATGGTATTTTTTAATTTTTAGAATTTTTTTTGCTATTTTTTTGGAATTTTCTGTTACGCGTCGGGTAGGAACGAAATGGAATGATAATTTTATATTCTCTCTTTCTCGGCATTTTCCAACCTGTTTTTGGCTTGAAATGAAGCCATAATAGTATATTTTAATTTTTTGAATTTTTTTGGTTTTTGTTTTTAAATTTTCAATTACGAGTCGGGTAGGAACGAAACGTAACGATATTTTTTATTTTCTCTCTTTCACCTCCTTTTCCATACTATTTTGGCTTGAAATGAAGCCATAATGGTATTTTTTAATTTTTTGAATTTTTTTGCTATTTTTTTGTAATTTTCTATTTCGCGTCGGGTTGGGACGGAACGGAACGATAATTTTTTATTTTCTCTCTTTCTCGGCCTTTTCCAACCTATTTTGGCTTGAAATGAAGCCATAATGGTATTTTTTAATTTTTAGAATTTGTTTGCTATTTTTTTGGAATTTTCTATTTCGTGTCGGGTTGGAACGGAACGGAACGATAATTTTTTATTTTCTCTCTTTCTCGGCCTTTTCAAACCTATTTTGGCTTGAAATGAAGCCAAAATGATATTTTTTAATTTTTAGAATTTTTTTTGCTATTTTTTTGGAATTTTCTATTACGCGTCGGGTAGGAATGAAACAGAAGGATAATTTTATATTCTATCTTTCTCAGCATTTTCCAACCTATTTTGGCTTGAAATGAAGCAATAATGGTATTTTTTATTTTTTGAATTTTTTTGCTATTTTTTTGGAATTTTCTACTACGCGTCGGGTAGGAATGAAACAGAAGGATAATTTTATATTCTATCTTTCTCGGCCTTTTCCTACCTATTTTGGCTTGAAATGAAGCCATAATGGTATTTTTTAATTTTTAGAATTTTTTTTGCTATTTTTTTGGAATTTTCTATTACACGTCCGGTAGAAACGAAACAGAATGATAATTTTATATTTTCTCTTTCCCTGCATTTTACAACCTATTTTTGCTCGAAATGAAGCCATAATGGTTTTTTTCAGTTTTTTGAATTTTTTTGTTATTTTTTTGGAATTTTCTATTTCGCGTCGGGTTGGAACGGAACGGAATGATAATCTTTATTTTCTCTCTTTCTCGGCCTTTTCAAACCTATTTTGGCTTGAAATGAAGCCAAAATGGTATTTTTTAATTTTTAAAATTTTTTTTGCTATTTTTTTGGAATTTTCTATTACGCGTCGGTCAGGAACGAAACGGAATGATAATTTTATATTCTCTCTTTCCCGGCATTTTCCAACCTATTTTGGCTTGAAATGAAGCCATAATGGTATTTTTCAATTTTTTGAATTTTTTTCTATTTTTTTGGAATTTTCTATTATGCATTGTGTAGGAACGGAACTGAACGATAATTTTATATTCTGTCTTTCTCAGCATTTTCCAACCTATTTTGGCTTGAAATGAAGCCATAATTGTATTTTTTAATTTTTGAATTTTTTTGGAATTTTCAATTACGCATCAAGTAGGAACGGAACGAAACGATAATTTTTATTTTCTCTCTTTCTCTGCATTTTCCAACCTATTTTGGCTTGAAATGAAGCCATAATGGTATTTTTTAATTTTTAGAATTTTTTTTCCTATTTTTTTTGAATTTTCTATTACGCGTCGGGTAGGAACGAAACAGAAGGATAATTTTATATTCTGTCTTTCTCAGCATTTTCCAACCTATTTTGGCTTGAAATGAAGTCATAATTGTATTTTTTAATTTTTTGAATTTTTTTGCTATTTTTTTGGAATTTTCAATTACGCATCGAGTAGGAACGGAACGAAACGATAATTTTCATTTTCCCTTTTTCTCGGCCTTTTCCTACCTATTTTGGCTTGAAATAAAGCCATAATGGTATTTTTTAATTTTTAGAATTTTTTTTGCTATTTTTTTGGAATTTTCTATTACGCGTCGGGTAGGAATGAAACAGAAGGATAATTTTATATTCTATCTTTCTCAGCATTTTCCAACCTATTTTGGCTTGAAATGAAGCAATAATGGTATTTTTTATTTTTTGAATTTTTTTGCTATTTTTTTGGAATTTTCTACTACGCGTCGGGTAGGAATGAAACAGAAGGATAATTTTATATTCTATCTTTCTCAGCATTTTCCAACCTATTTTGGCTTGAAATGAAGCCATAATGGTATTTTTTATTTTTTGAATTTTTTTGCTATTTTTTTGGAATTTTCTATTACGCATCGAATAGGAACGGAACGAAACGATAATTTTCATTTTCTCTCTTTCTCGGCCTTTTCCTACCTATTTTCGCTTGAAATGAAGCCATAATTGTATTTTTTAATTTTTAGAATTTTTTTTGCTATTTTTTTGGAATTTTCTATTACACGTCCGGTAGAAACGAAACAGAATGATAATTTTATATTTTCTCTTTCCCTGCATTTTACAGCCTATTTTTGCTCGAAATGAAGCCATAATGGTTTTTTTCAGTTTTTTGAATTTTTTTGTTATTTTTTTGGAATTTTCTATTTCGCGTCGGGTTGGAACGGAACGGAATGATAATCTTTATTTTCTCTCTTTCTCGGCCTTTTCAAACCTATTTTGGCTTGAAATGAAGCCAAAATGGTATTTTTTAATTTTTAAAATTTTTTTTGCTATTTTTTTGGAATTTTCTATTACGCGTCGGTTAGGAACGAAACGGAATGATAATTTTATATTCTCTCTTTCCCGGCATTTTCCAACCTATTTTGGCTTGAAATGAAGCCATAATGGTATTTTTCAATTTTTTGAATTTTTTTCTATTTTTTTGGAATTTTTTATTATGCATTGTGTAGGAACGGAACTGAACGATAATTTTATATTCTGTCTTTCTCAGCATTTTCCAACCTATTTTGGCTTGAAATGAAGCCATAATTGTATTTTTTAATTTTTTGAATTTTTTTGCTATTTTTTTGAAATTTTCAATTACGCATCGAGTAGGAACGGAACGAAACGATAATTTTTATTTTCTCTCTTTCTCTGCATTTTCCAACCTATTTTGGCTTGAAATGAAGCCATAATGGTATTTTTTAATTTTTAGAATTTTTTTTGCTATTTTTTTGGAATTTTCTATTACGCGTCGGGTAGGAACGAAACAGAAGGATAATTTTATATTCTGTCTTTCTCAGCATTTTCCAACCTATTTTGGCTTGAAATGAAGCCATAATTGTATTTTTTAATTTTTTGAATTTTTTTGCTATTTTTTTGGAATTTTCAATTACGCATCGAGTAGGAACGGAACGAAACGATAATTTTCATTTTCTCTTTTTCTCGGCCTTTTCCTACCTATTTTGGCTTGAAATAAAGCCATAATGGTATTTTTTAATTTTTAGAATTTTTTTTGCTATTTTTTTGGAATTTTCTGTTACGCGTCGGGTAGGAACGAAATGGAATGATAATTTTATATTCTCTCTTTCTCGGCATTTTCCAACCTGTTTTTGGCTTGAAATGAAGCCATAATAGTATATTTTAATTTTTTGAATTTTTTTGCTTTTTGTTTTTAAATTTTCAATTACGAGTCGGGTAGGAACGAAACGTAACGATATTTTTTATTTTCTCTCTTTCACCTCCTTTTCCATACTATTTTGGCTTGAAATGAAGCCATAATGGCATTTTTTAATTTTTTGAATTTTTTTGCTATTTTTTTGTAATTTTCTATTTCGCGTCGGGTTGGGACGGAACGGAACGATAATTTTTTATTTTCTCTCTTTCTCGGCCTTTTCCAACCTATTTTGGCTTGAAATTAAGCCATAATGGTATTTTTTAATTTTTAGAATTTGTTTGCTATTTTTTTGGAATTTTCTATTTCGTGTCGGGTTGGAACGGAACGGAACGATAATTTTTTATTTTCTCTCTTTCTCGGCCTTTTCAAACCTATTTTGGCTTGAAATGAAGCCAAAATGGTATTTTTTAATTTTTAGAATTTTTTTTGCTATTTTTTTGGAATTTTCTATTACGCGTCGGGTAGGAATGAAACAGAAGGATAATTTTATATTCTATCTTTCTCAGCATTTTCCAACCTATTTTGGCTTGAAATGAAGCAATAATGGTATTTTTTATTTTTTGAATTTTTTTGCTATTTTTTTGGAATTTTCTACTACGCGTCGGGTAGGAATGAAACAGAAGAATAATTTTATATTCTATCTTTCTCAGCATTTTCCAACCTATTTTGGCTTGAAATGAAGCCATAATGGTATTTTTTATTTTTTGAATTTTTTTGCTATTTTTTTGGAATTTTCTATTACGCATCGAATAGGAACGGAACGAAACGATAATTTTCATTTTCTCTCTTTCTCGGCCTTTTCCTACCTATTTTCGCTTGAAATGAAGCCATAATTGTATTTTTTAATTTTTAGAATTTTTTTTGCTATTTTTTTGGAATTTTCTATTACACGTCCGGTAGAAACGAAACAGAATGATAATTTTATATTTTCTCTTTCCCTGCATTTTACAACCTATTTTTGCTCGAAATGAAGCCATAATGGTTTTTTTTTCAGTTTTTTGAATTTTTTTGTTATTTTTTTGGAATTTTCTATTTCGCGTCGGGTTGGAACGGAACGGAATGATAATCTTTATTTTCTCTCTTTCTCGGCCTTTTCAAACCTATTTTGGCTTGAAATGAAGCCATAATGGTATTTTTTAATTTTTAGAATTTTTTTTGCTATTTTTTTGGAATTTTCTATTACACGTCAGGTAGAAACGAAACAGAATGATAATTTTATATTCTGTCTTTCCTGGCATTTTCCAACCTATTTTGGCTTGAAATGAAGCCATAATTGTATTTTTTAATTTTTTGAATTTTTTTGCTATTTTTTTGGAATTTTCAATTACGCATCGAGTAGGAACGGAACGGAACGATAATTTTTTATTTTCTCTCTTTCTCGGCCTTTTCAAACCTATTTTGGCTTGAAATGAAGCCAAAATGGTATTTTTTAATTTTTAGAATTTTTTTTGCTATTTTTTTGGAATTTTCTATTACTCGTCGGGTAGGAATGAAACAGAAGGATAATTTTATATTCTATCTTTCTCAGCATTTTCCAACCTATTTTGGCTTGAAATGAAGCAATAATGGTATTTTTTATTTTTTGAATTTTTTTGCTATTTTTTTGGAATTTTCTACTACGCGTCGGGTAGGAATGAAACAGAAGAATAATTTTATATTCTATCTTTCTCAGCATTTTCCAACCTATTTTGGCTTGAAATGAAGCCATAATGGTATTTTTTATTTTTTGAATTTTTTTGCTATTTTTTTGGAATTTTCTATTACGCATCGAATAGGAACGGAACGAAACGATAATTTTCATTTTCTCTCTTTCTCGGCCTTTTCCTACCTATTTTCGCTTGAAATGAAGCCATAATTGTATTTTTTAATTTTTAGAATTTTTTTTGCTATTTTTTTGGAATTTTCTATTACACGTCCGGTAGAAACGAAACAGAATGATAATTTTATATTTTCTCTTTCCCTGCATTTTACAACCTATTTTTGCTCGAAATGAAGCCATAATGGTTTTTTTTTCAGTTTTTTGAATTTTTTTGTTATTTTTTTGGAATTTTCTATTTCGCGTCGGGTTGGAACGGAACGGAATGATAATCTTTATTTTCTCTCTTTCTCGGCCTTTTCAAACCTATTTTGGCTTGAAATGAAGCCATAATGGTATTTTTTAATTTTTAGAATTTTTTTTGCTATTTTTTTGGAATTTTCTATTACACGTCAGGTAGAAACGAAACAGAATGATAATTTTATATTCTGTCTTTCCTGGCATTTTCCAACCTATTTTGGCTTGAAATGAAGCCATAATGGTATTTTTCTGTTTTTTGAATTTTTTTGTTATTTTTTTGGGATTTTCTATTTCGCGTCGGGTTGGAACGGAACGGAATGATAATTTTTATTTTCTCTCTTTCTCGGCCTTTTCAAACCTATTTTGGCTGGAAATGAAGCCATAATGGTATTTTTTAATTTTTAAAATTTTTTTTGCTATTTTTTTGGAATTTTCTACTACGCGTCGGGTAGGAATGAAACAGAAGGATAATTTTATATTCTATCTTTCTCAGCATTTTCCAACCTATTTTGGCTTGAAATGAAGCCATAATGGTATTTTTTATTTTTTGAATTTTTTTGCTATTTTTTTGGAATTTTCTATTACGCATCGAATAGGAACGGAACGAAACGATAATTTTCATTTTCTCTCTTTCTCGGCCTTTTCCTACCTATTTTCGCTTGAAATGAAGCCATAATTGTATTTTTTAATTTTTAGAATTTTTTTTGCTATTTTTTTGGAATTTTCTATTACACGTCCGGTAGAAACGAAACAGAATGATAATTTTATATTTTCTCTTTCCCTGCATTTTACAACCTATTTTTGCTCGAAATGAAGCCATAATGGTTTTTTTCAGTTTTTTGAATTTTTTTGTTATTTTTTTGGAATTTTCTATTTCGCGTCGGGTTGGAACGGAACGGAATGATAATCTTTATTTTCTCTCTTTCTCGGCCTTTTCAAACCTATTTTGGCTTGAAATGAAGCCAAAATGGTATTTTTTAATTTTTAAAATTTTTTTTGCTATTTTTTTGGAATTTTCTATTACGCGTCGGTTAGGAACGAAACGGAATGATAATTTTATATTCTCTCTTTCCCGGCATTTTCCAACCTATTTTGGCTTGAAATGAAGCCATAATGGTATTTTTCAATTTTTTGAATTTTTTTCTATTTTTTTGGAATTTTCTATTATGCATTGTGTAGGAACGGAACTGAACGATAATTTTTATTTTCTCTCTTTCTTGGCCTTTTCCAACCTTTTTTGGCTTGAAATGAAGCCATAATGGTATTTTTTAATTTTCAGAATTTTTTTTGCTATCTTTTGGGAATTTTCTATTACGCGTCAGGTAGGAACGAAACGGAATGATAATTTTATATTCTCTCTTTCCCGGCATTTTCCAACCTAGTTTGGCTTGAAAGGAAACCATAATGGTATTTTTCAATTTTTTGAATTTTTTTGCTATGTTTTTGGAATTTTCTATTACACATCGAGTAGGAACGGAACGAAATGATAATTTTAATTTTCTCTCTGTCTCCGCCTTTCCCAACCTATTTTGGCTTGAAATGAAGCCATAATGGTATATTTTAATTTTTTGAATTTTTTTGCTATTGTTTTGAAATTTTCAATTACGAGTGGGGTAGGAACGACACGTAATGATATTTTTTATTTTCTCTCTTACTCCTCATTTTCCATACTATTTTGGCTTGAAATGAAGCTATAATGGTATTTTTTAATTTTTAGAGTTTTTTTTGCTATGTTTTTGGAATTTTCTATTTCGCCTCGGTTAGGAACAAAACGGAATGATAATTTTATATTCTCTCTTTCCCGGCATTTTCCAATCTATTTTGGCTTGATGGTAGTTTTTAATTTTTTGAATTTTTTTGGAATTTTCTATTTCGCTTCGGGTTGGAACGGAACGGAACGGTAATTTTTATTTTCTCTCTTTCTCTGCATTTTCCAACCTATTTTGGCTTGAAATGAAGCCATAATGGTATTTTTTAATTTTTAGAATTTTTTTTGCTATTTTTTTGGAATTTTCTATTACGCGTCGGGTAGGAACGAAACAGAAAGATAATTTTATATTCTGTCTTTCTCAGCATTTTCCAACCTATTTTGGCTTGAAATGAAGCCATAATTGTATTTTTTAATTTTTTGAATTTTTTTGCTATTTTTTTGGAATTTTCAATTACGCATCGAGTAGGAACGGAACGAAACGATAATTTTCATTTTCTCTTTTTCTCGGCCTTTTCCTACCTATTTTGGCTTGAAATAAAGCCATAATGGTATTTTTTAATTTTTAGAATTTTTTTTGCTATTTTTTTGGAATTTTCTGTTACGCGTCGGGTAGGAACGAAATGGAATGATAATTTTATATTCTCTCTTTCTCGGCATTTTCCAACCTGTTTTTGGCTTGAAATGAAGCCATAATAGTATATTTTAATTTTTTGAATTTTTTTGCTTTTTGTTTTTAAATTTTCAATTACGAGTCGGGTAGGAACGAAACGTAACGATATTTTTTATTTTCTCTCTTTCACCTCCTTTTCCATACTATTTTGGCTTGAAATGAAGCCATAATGGCATTTTTTAATTTTTTGAATTTTTTTGCTATTTTTTTGTAATTTTCTATTTCGCGTCGGGTTGGGACGGAACGGAACGATAATTTTTTATTTTCTCTCTTTCTCGGCCTTTTCCAACCTATTTTGGCTTGAAATGAAGCCATAATGGTATTTTTTAATTTTTAGAATTTGTTTGCTATTTTTTTGGAATTTTCTATTTCGTGTCGGGTTGGAACGGAACGGAACGATAATTTTTTATTTTCTCTCTTTCTCGGCCTTTTCAAACCTATTTTGGCTTGAAATGAAGCCAAAATGGTATTTTTTAATTTTTAGAATTTTTTTTGTTATTTTTTTGGAATTTTCTATTTCGCGTCGGGTTGGAACGGAACGGAATGATAATCTTTATTTTCTCTCTTTCTCGGCCTTTTCAAACCTATTTTGGCTTGAAATGAAGCCAAAATGGTATTTTTTAATTTTTAAAATTTTTTTTGCTATTTTTTTGGAATTTTCTATTACGCGTCGGTTAGGAACGAAACGGAATGATAATTTTATATTCTCTCTTTTCCGGCATTTTCCAACCTATTTTGGCTTGAAATGAAGCCATAATGGTATTTTTCAATTTTTTGAATTTTTTTCTATTTTTTTGGAATTTTCTATTATGCATTGTGTAGGAACGGAACTGAACGATAATTTTTATTTTCTCTCTTTCTTGGCCTTTTCCAACCTTTTTTGGCTTGAAATGAAGCCATAATGGTATTTTTTAATTTTCAGAATTTTTTTTGCTATCTTTTGGGAATTTTCTATTACGCGTCAGGTAGGAACGAAACGGAATGATAATTTTATATTCTCTCTTTCCCGGCATTTTCCAACCTAGTTTGGCTTGAAAGGAAACCATAATGGTATTTTTCAATTTTTTGAATTTTTTTGCTATGTTTTTGGAATTTTCTATTACACATCGAGTAGGAACGGAACGAAATGATAATTTTAATTTTCTCTCTGTCTCCGCCTTTCCCAACCTATTTTGGCTTGAAATGAAGCCATAATGGTATATTTTATTTTTTGAATTTTTTTGCTATTTTTTTGGAATTTTCTATTACGCATCGAATAGGAACGGAACGAAACGATAATTTTCATTTTCTCTCTTTCTCGGCCTTTTCCTACCTATTTTCGCTTGAAATGAAGCCATAATTGTATTTTTTAATTTTTAGAATTTTTTTTGCTATTTTTTTGGAATTTTCTATTACACGTCCGGTAGAAACGAAACAGAATGATAATTTTATATTTTCTCTTTCCCTGCATTTTACAACCTATTTTTGCTCGAAATGAAGCCATAATGGTTTTTTTTTCAGTTTTTTGAATTTTTTTGTTATTTTTTTGGAATTTTCTATTTCGCGTCGGGTTGGAACGGAACGGAACGATAATTTTTTATTTTCTCTCTTTCTCGGCCTTTTCAAACCTATTTTGGCTTGAAATGAAGCCAAAATGGTATTTTTTAATTTTTAGAATTTTTTTTGCTATTTTTTTGGAATTTTCTATTACGCGTCGGGTAGGAATGAAACAGAAGGATAATTTTATATTCTATCTTTCTCAGCATTTTCCAACCTATTTTGGCTTGAAATGAAGCAATAATGGTATTTTTTATTTTTTGAATTTTTTTGCTATTTTTTTGGAATTTTCTACTACGCGTCGGGTAGGAATGAAACAGAAGAATAATTTTATATTCTATCTTTCTCAGCATTTTCCAACCTATTTTGGCTTGAAATGAAGCCATAATGGTATTTTTTATTTTTTGAATTTTTTTGCTATTTTTTTGGAATTTTCTATTACGCATCGAATAGGAACGGAACGAAACGATAATTTTCATTTTCTCTCTTTCTCGGCCTTTTCCTACCTATTTTCGCTTGAAATGAAGCCATAATTGTATTTTTTAATTTTTAGAATTTTTTTTGCTATTTTTTTGGAATTTTCTATTACACGTCCGGTAGAAACGAAACAGAATGATAATTTTATATTTTCTCTTTCCCTGCATTTTACAACCTATTTTTGCTCGAAATGAAGCCATAATGGTTTTTTTTTCAGTTTTTTGAATTTTTTTGTTATTTTTTTGGAATTTTCTATTTCGCGTCGGGTTGGAACGGAACGGAATGATAATCTTTATTTTCTCTCTTTCTCGGCCTTTTCAAACCTATTTTGGCTTGAAATGAAGCCATAATGGTATTTTTTAATTTTTAGAATTTTTTTTGCTATTTTTTTGGAATTTTCTATTACACGTCAGGTAGAAACGAAACAGAATGATAATTTTATATTCTGTCTTTCCTGGCATTTTCCAACCTATTTTGGCTTGAAATGAAGCCATAATTGTATTTTTTAATTTTTTGAATTTTTTTGCTATTTTTTTGGAATTTTCAATTACGCATCGAGTAGGAACGGAACGGAACGATAATTTTTTATTTTCTCTCTTTCTCGGCCTTTTCAAACCTATTTTGGCTTGAAATGAAGCCAAAATGGTATTTTTTAATTTTTAGAATTTTTTTTGCTATTTTTTTGGAATTTTCTATTACTCGTCGGGTAGGAATGAAACAGAAGGATAATTTTATATTCTATCTTTCTCAGCATTTTCCAACCTATTTTGGCTTGAAATGAAGCAATAATGGTATTTTTTATTTTTTGAATTTTTTTGCTATTTTTTTGGAATTTTCTACTACGCGTCGGGTAGGAATGAAACAGAAGAATAATTTTATATTCTATCTTTCTCAGCATTTTCCAACCTATTTTGGCTTGAAATGAAGCCATAATGGTATTTTTTATTTTTTGAATTTTTTTGCTATTTTTTTGGAATTTTCTATTACGCATCGAATAGGAACGGAACGAAACGATAATTTTCATTTTCTCTCTTTCTCGGCCTTTTCCTACCTATTTTCGCTTGAAATGAAGCCATAATTGTATTTTTTAATTTTTAGAATTTTTTTTGCTATTTTTTTGGAATTTTCTATTACACGTCCGGTAGAAACGAAACAGAATGATAATTTTATATTTTCTCTTTCCCTGCATTTTACAACCTATTTTTGCTCGAAATGAAGCCATAATGGTTTTTTTTTCAGTTTTTTGAGTTTTTTTGTTATTTTTTTGGAATTTTCTATTTCGCGTCGGGTTGGAACGGAACGGAATGATAATCTTTATTTTCTCTCTTTCTCGGCCTTTTCAAACCTATTTTGGCTTGAAATGAAGCCATAATGGTATTTTTTAATTTTTAGAATTTTTTTTGCTATTTTTTTGGAATTTTCTATTACACGTCAGGTAGAAACGAAACAGAATGATAATTTTATATTCTGTCTTTCCTGGCATTTTCCAACCTATTTTGGCTTGAAATGAAGCCATAATGGTATTTTTCTGTTTTTTGAATTTTTTTGTTATTTTTTTGGGATTTTCTATTTCGCGTCGGGTTGGAACGGAACGGAATGATAATTTTTATTTTCTCTCTTTCTCGGCCTTTTCAAACCTATTTTGGCTGGAAATGAAGCCATAATGGTATTTTTTAATTTTTAAAATTTTTTTTGCTATTTTTTTGGAATTTTCTACTACGCGTCGGGTAGGAATGAAACAGAAGGATAATTTTATATTCTATCTTTCTCAGCATTTTCCAACCTATTTTGGCTTGAAATGAAGCCATAATGGTATTTTTTATTTTTTGAATTTTTTTGCTATTTTTTTGGAATTTTCTATTACGCATCGAATAGGAACGGAACGAAACGATAATTTTCATTTTCTCTCTTTCTCGGCCTTTTCCTACCTATTTTCGCTTGAAATGAAGCCATAATTGTATTTTTTAATTTTTAGAATTTTTTTTGCTATTTTTTTGGAATTTTCTATTACACGTCCGGTAGAAACGAAACAGAATGATAATTTTATATTTTCTCTTTCCCTGCATTTTACAACCTATTTTTGCTCGAAATGAAGCCATAATGGTTTTTTGAATTTTTTTGTTATTTTTTTGGAATTTTCTATTTCGCGTCGGGTTGGAACGGAACGGAATGATAATCTTTATTTTCTCTCTTTCTCGGCCTTTTCAAACCTATTTTGGCTTGAAATGAAGCCAAAATGGTATTTTTTAATTTTTAAAATTTTTTTTGCTATTTTTTTGGAATTTTCTATTACGCGTCGGTTAGGAACGAAACGGAATGATAATTTTATATTCTCTCTTTCCCGGCATTTTCCAACCTATTTTGGCTTGAAATGAAGCCATAATGGTATTTTTCAATTTTTTGAATTTTTTTCTATTTTTTTGGAATTTTCTATTATGCATTGTGTAGGAACGGAACTGAACGATAATTTTTATTTTCTCTCTTTCTTGGCCTTTTCCAACCTTTTTTGGCTTGAAATGAAGCCATAATGGTATTTTTTAATTTTCAGAATTTTTTTTGCTATCTTTTGGGAATTTTCTATTACGCGTCAGGTAGGAACGAAACGGAATGATAATTTTATATTCTCTCTTTCCCGGCATTTTCCAACCTAGTTTGGCTTGAAAGGAAACCATAATGGTATTTTTCAATTTTTTGAATTTTTTTGCTATGTTTTTGGAATTTTCTATTACACATCGAGTAGGAACGGAACGAAATGATAATTTTAATTTTCTCTCTGTCTCCGCCTTTCCCAACCTATTTTGGCTTGAAATGAAGCCATAATGGTATATTTTAATTTTTTGAATTTTTTTGCTATTGTTTTGAAATTTTCAATTACGAGTGGGGTAGGAACGACACGTAATGATATTTTTTATTTTCTCTCTTACTCCTCATTTTCCATACTATTTTGGCTTGAAATGAAGCTATAATGGTATTTTTTAATTTTTAGAGTTTTTTTTGCTATGTTTTTGGAATTTTCTATTTCGCCTCGGTTAGGAACAAAACGGAATGATAATTTTATATTCTCTCTTTCCCGGCATTTTCCAATCTATTTTGGCTTGATGGTAGTTTTTAATTTTTTGAATTTTTTTGGAATTTTCTATTTCGCTTCGGGTTGGAACGGAACGGAACGGTAATTTTTATTTTCTCTCTTTCTCTGCATTTTCCAACCTATTTTGGCTTGAAATGAAGCCATAATGGTATTTTTTAATTTTTAGAATTTTTTTTGCTATTTTTTTGGAATTTTCTATTACGCGTCGGGTAGGAACGAAACAGAAAGATAATTTTATATTCTGTCTTTCTCAGCATTTTCCAACCTATTTTGGCTTGAAATGAAGCCATAATTGTATTTTTTAATTTTTTGAATTTTTTTGCTATTTTTTTGGAATTTTCAATTACGCATCGAGTAGGAACGGAACGAAACGATAATTTTCATTTTCTCTTTTTCTCGGCCTTTTCCTACCTATTTTGGCTTGAAATAAAGCCATAATGGTATTTTTTAATTTTTAGAATTTTTTTTGCTATTTTTTTGGAATTTTCTGTTACGCGTCGGGTAGGAACGAAATGGAATGATAATTTTATATTCCCTCTTTCTCGGCATTTTCCAACCTGTTTTTGGCTTGAAATGAAGCCATAATAGTATATTTTAATTTTTTGAATTTTTTTGCTTTTTGTTTTTAAATTTTCAATTACGAGTCGGGTAGGAACGAAACGTAACGATATTTTTTATTTTCTCTCTTTCTCCTCCTTTTCCATACTATTTTGGCTTGAAATGAAGCCATAATGGCATTTTTTAATTTTTTGAATTTTTTTGCTATTTTTTTGTAATTTTCTATTTCGCGTCGGGTTGGGACGGAACGGAACGATAATTTTTTATTTTCTCTCTTTCTCGGCCTTTTCCAACCTATTTTGGCTTGAAATGAAGCCATAATGGTATTTTTTAATTTTTAGAATTTGTTTGCTATTTTTTTGGAATTTTCTATTTCGTGTCGGGTTGGAACGGAACGGAACGATAATTTTTTATTTTCTCTCTTTCTCGGCCTTTTCAAACCTATTTTGGCTTGAAATGAAGCCAAAATGGTATTTTTTAATTTTTAGAATTTTTTTTGCTATTTTTTTGGAATTTTCTATTACGCGTCGGGTAGGAATGAAACAGAAGGATAATTTTATATTCTATCTTTCTCAGCATTTTCCAACCTATTTTGGCTTGAAATGAAGCAATAATGGTATTTTTTATTTTTTGAATTTTTTTGCTATTTTTTTGGAATTTTCTACTATGCGTCGGGTAGGAATGAAACAGAAGGATAATTTTATATTCTATCTTTCTCAGCATTTTCCAACCTATTTTGGCTTGAAATGAAGCCATAATGGTATTTTTTATTTTTTGAATTTTTTTGCTATTTTTTTGGAATTTTCTATTACGCATCGAATAGGAACGGAACGAAACGATAATTTTCATTTTCTCTCTTTCTCGGCCTTTTCCTATCTATTTTCGCTTGAAATGAAGCCATAATTGTATTTTTTAATTTTTAGAATTTTTTTTGCTATTTTTTTGGAATTTTCTATTACACGTCCGGTAGAAACGAAACAGAATGATAATTTTATATTTTCTCTTTCCCTGCATTTTACAACCTATTTTTGCTCGAAATGAAGCCATAATGGTTTTTTTCAGTTTTTTGAATTTTTTTGTTATTTTTTTGGAATTTTCTATTTCGCGTCGGGTTGGAACGGAACGGAGTGATAATCTTTATTTTCTCTCTTTCTCGGCCTTTTCAAACCTATTTTGGCTTGAAATGAAGCCAAAATGGTATTTTTTAATTTTTAAAATTTTTTTTGCTATTTTTTTGGAATTTTCTATTACGCGTCGGTTAGGAACGAAACGGAATGATAATTTTATATTCTCTCTTTCCCGGCATTTTCCAACCTATTTTGGTTTGAAATGAAGCCATAATGGTATTTTTCAATTTTTTGAATTTTTTTATATTTTTTTGGAATTTTCTATTATGCATTGTGTAGGAACGGAACTGAACGATAATTTTTATTTTCTCTCTTTCTTGGCCTTTTCCAACCTTTTTTGGCTTGAAATGAAGCCATAATGGTATTTTTTAATTTTCAGAATTTTTTTTGCTATCTTTTGGGAATTTTCTATTACGCGTCAGGTAGGAACGAAACGGAATGATAATTTTATATTCTCTCTTTCCCGGCATTTTCCAACCTAGTTTGGCTTGAAAGGAAACCATAATGGTATTTTTCAATTTTTTGAATTTTTTTGCTATGTTTTTGGAATTTTCTATTACACATCGAGTAGGAACGGAACGAAATGATAATTTTAATTTTCTCTCTGTCTCCGCCTTTCCCAACCTATTTTGGCTTGAAATGAAGCCATAATGGTATATTTTAATTTTTTGAATTTTTTTGCTATTGTTTTGAAATTTTCAATTACGAGTCGGGTAGGAACGACACGTAATGATATTTTTTATTTTCTCTCTTACTCCTCATTTTCCATACTATTTTGGCTTGAAATGAAGCTATAATGGTATTTTTTAATTTTTAGAGTTTTTTTTGCTATGTTTTTGGAATTTTCTATTTCGCCTCGGTTAGGAACAAAACGGAATGATAATTTTATATTCTCTCTTTCCCGGCATTTTCCAATCTATTTTGGCTTGATGGTAGTTTTTAATTTTTTGAATTTTTTTGGAATTTTCTATTTCGCTTCGGGTTGGAACGGAACGGAACGGTAATTTTTATTTTCTCTCTTTCTCTGCATTTTCCAACCTATTTTGGCTTGAAATGAAGCCATAATGGTATTTTTTAATTTTTAGAATTTTTTTTGCTATTTTTTTGGAATTTTCTATTACGCGTCGGGTAGGAACGAAACAGAAAGATAATTTTATATTCTGTCTTTCTCAGCATTTTCCAACCTATTTTGGCTTGAAATGAAGCCATAATTGTATTTTTTAATTTTTTGAATTTTTTTGCTATTTTTTTGGAATTTTCAATTACGCATCGAGTAGGAACGGAACGAAACGATAATTTTCATTTTCTCTTTTTCTCGGCCTTTTCCTACCTATTTTGGCTTGAAATAAAGCCATAATGGTATTTTTTAATTTTTAGAATTTTTTTTGCTATTTTTTTGGAATTTTCTGTTACGCGTCGGGTAGGAACGAAATGGAATGATAATTTTATATTCTCTCTTTCTCGGCATTTTCCAACCTGTTTTTGGCTTGAAATGAAGCCATAATAGTATATTTTAATTTTTTGAATTTTTTTGCTTTTTGTTTTAAAATTTTCAATTACGAGTCGGGTAGGAACGAAACGTAACGATATTTTTTATTTTCTCTCTTTCACCTCCTTTTCCATACTATTTTGGCTTGAAATGAAGCCATAATGGCATTTTTTAATTTTTTGAATTTTTTTGCTATTTTTTTGTAATTTTCTATTTCGCGTCGGGTTGGGACGGAACGGAACGATAATTTTTTATTTTCTCTCTTTCTCGGCCTTTTCAAACCTATTTTGGCTGGAAATGAAGCCATAATGGTATTTTTTAATTTTTAAAATTTTTTTTGCTATTTTTTTGGAATTTTCTACTACGCGTCGGGTAGGAATGAAACAGAAGGATAATTTTATATTCTATCTTTCTTAGCATTTTCCAACCTATTTTGGCTTGAAATGAAGCCATAATGGTATTTTTTATTTTTTGAATTTTTTTGCTATTTTTTTGGAATTTTCTATTACGCATCGAATAGGAACGGAACGAAACGATAATTTTCATTTTCTCTCTTTCTCGGCCTTTTCCTACCTATTTTCGCTTGAAATGAAGCCATAATTGTATTTTTTAATTTTTAGAATTTTTTTTGCTATTTTTTGGGAATTTTCTATTACACGTCCGGTAGAAACGAAACAGAATGATAATTTTATATTTTCTCTTTCCCTGCATTTTACAACCTATTTTTGCTCGAAATGAAGCCATAATGGTTTTTTTCAGTTCTTTGAATTATGTTTGTTATTTTTTTGGAATTTTCTATTACGCGTCGGGTAGGAATGAAACAGAAGGATAATTTTATATTCTATCTTTCTCAGCATTTTCCAACCTATTTTGGCTTGAAATGAAGCAATAATGGTATTTTTTATTTTTTGAATTTTTTTGCTATTTTTTTGGAATTTTCTATTACGAATCGAATAGGAACGGAACGAAACGATAATTTTCATTTTCTCTCTTTCTCGGCCTTTTCCTACCTATTTTGGCTTGAAATGAAGCCATAATGGTATTTTTTAATTCTTAGAATTTTTTTTGCTATTTTTTTGGAATTTTCTATTACACGTCAGGTAGAAACGAAACAGAATGATAATTTTATATTCTGTCTTTCCTGGCATTTTCCAACCTATTTTGGCTTGAAATGAAGCCATAATGGTATTTTTCTGTTTTTTGAATTTTTTTGTTATTTTTTTGGGATTTTCTATTTCGCGTCGGGTTGGAACGGAACGGAATGATAATTTTTATTTTCTCGCTTTCTCGGCCTTTTCAAACCTATTTTGGCTGGAAATGAAGCCATAATGGTATTTTTTAATTTTTAAAATTTTTTTTGCTATTTTTTTGGAATTTTCTACTACGCGTCGGGTAGGAATGAAACAGAAGGATAATTTTATATTCTATCTTTCTCAGCATTTTCCAACCTATTTTGGCTTGAAATGAAGCCATAATGGTATTTTTTATTTTTTGAATTTTTTTGCTATTTTTTTGGAATTTTCTATTACGCATCGAATAGGAACGGAACGAAACGATAATTTTCATTTTCTCTCTTTCTCGGCCTTTTCCTACCTATTTTCGCTTGAAATGAAGCCATAATTGTATTTTTTAATTTTTAGAATTTTTTTTGCTATTTTTTGGGAATTTTCTATTACACGTCCGGTAGAAACGAAACAGAATGATAATTTTATATTTTCTCTTTCCCTGCATTTTACAACCTATTTTTGCTCGAAATGAAGCCATAATGGTTTTTTTCAGTTTTTTGAATTTTTTTGTTATTTTTTTGGAATTTTCTATTTCGCGTCGGGTTGGAACGGAACGGAATGATAATCTTTATTTTCTCTCTTTCTTGGCCTTTTCAAACCTATTTTGGCTTGAAATGAAGCCAAAATGGTATTTTTTAATTTTTAAAATTTTTTTTGCTATTTTTTTGGAATTTTCTATTACGCGTCGGTTAGGAACGAAACGGAATGATAATTTTATATTCTCTCTTTCCCGGCATTTTCCAACCTATTTTGGCTTGAAATGAAGCCATAATGGTATTTTTCAATTTTTTGAATTTTTTTCTATTTTTTTGGAATTTTCTATTATGCATTGTGTAGGAACGGAACTGAACGATAATTTTTATTTTCTCTCTTTCTTGGCCTTTTCCAACCTTTTTTGGCTTGAAATGAAGCCATAATGGTATTTTTTAATTTTCAGAATTTTTTTTGCTATCTTTTGGGAATTTTCTATTACGCGTCAGGTAGGAACGAAACGGAATGATAATTTTATATTCTCTCTTTCCCGGCATTTTCCAACCTAGTTTGGCTTGAAAGGAAACCATAATGGTATTTTTCAATTTTTTGAATTTTTTTGCTATGTTTTTGGAATTTTCTATTACACATCGAGTAGGAACGGAACGAAATGATAATTTTAATTTTCTCTCTGTCTCCGCCTTTCCCAACCTATTTTGGCTTGAAATGAAGCCATAATGGTATATTTTAATTTTTTGAATTTTTTTGCTATTGTTTTGAAATTTTCAATTACGAGTCGGGTAGGAACGACACGTAATGATATTTTTTATTTTCTCTCTTACTCCTCATTTTCCATACTATTTTGGCTTGAAATGAAGCTATAATGGTATTTTTTAATTTTTAGAGTTTTTTTTGCTATGTTTTTGGAATTTTCTATTTCGCCTCGGTTAGGAACAAAACGGAATGATAATTTTATATTCTCTCTTTCCCGGCATTTTCCAATCTATTTTGGCTTGATGGTAGTTTTTAATTTTTTGAATTTTTTTGCTATTTTTTTGGAATTTTCTATTTCGCTTCGGTTTGGAACGGAACGGAACGATAATTTTTATTTTCTCTCTTTCTCTGCATTTTCCAACCTATTTTGGCTTGAAATGAAGCCATAATGGTATTTTTTAATTTTTAGAATTTTTTTTGCTATTTTTTTGGAATTTTCTATTACGCGTCGGGTAGGAACGAAACAGAAAGATAATTTTATATTCTGTCTTTCTCAGCGTTTTCCAACCTGTTTTGGCTTGAAATGAAGCCATAATTGTATTTTTTAATTTTTTGAATATTTTTGCTATTTTTTTGGAATTTTCAATTACGCATCGAGTAGGAACGGAACGAAACGATAATTTTCATTTTCTCTTTTTCTCGGCCTTTTCCTACCTATTTTGGCTTGAAATAAAGCCATAATGGTATTTTTTAATTTTTAGAATTTTTTTTGCTATTTTTTTGGAATTTTCTGTTACGCGTCGGGTAGGAACGAAATGGAATGATAATTTTATATTCTCTCTTTCTCGGCATTTTCCAACCTGTTTTTGGCTTGAAATGAAGCCATAATAGTATATTTTAATTTTTTGAATTTTTTTGCTTTTTGTTTTTAAATTTTCAATTACGAGTCGGGTAGGAACGAAACGTAAAGATATTTTTTATTTTCTCTCTTTCACCTCCTTTTCCATACTATTTTGGCTTGAAATGAAGCCATAATGGTATTTTTTAATTTTTTGAATTTTTTTGCTGTTTTTTTGTAATTTTCTATTTCGCGTCGGGTTGGGACGGAACGGAACGATAATTTTTTATTTTCTCTCTTTCTCGGCCTTTTCCAACCTATTTTGGCTTGAAATGAAGCCATAATGGTATTTTTTAATTTTTAGAATTTGTTTGCTATTTTTTTGGAATTTTCTATTTCGCGTCGGGTTGGAACGGAACGGAACGATAATTTTTTATTTTCTCTCTTTCTCGGCCTTTCCAACCTATTTTGGCTTGAAATGAAGCCATAATGGTATTTTTTAATTTTTAGAATTTGTTTGCTGTTTTTTTGGAATTTTCTATTACACGTCCGGTAGAAACGAAACAGAATGATAATTTTATATTTTCTCTTTCCCTGCATTTTACAACCTATTTTTGCTCGAAATGAAGCCATAATGGTTTTTTTCAGTTCTTTGAATTATGTTTGTTATTTTTTTGGAATTTTCTATTTCGCGTCGGGTTGGAACGGAACGGAATGATAATTTTTATTTTCTCTCTTTCTCGGCCTTTTCAAACCTATTTTGGCTTGAAATGAAGCCAAAATGGTATTTTTTAATTTTTAGAATTTTTTTTGCTATTTTTTTGGAATTTTCTATTACGCGTCGGGTAGGAATGAAACAGAAGGATAATTTTATATTCTATCTTTCTCAGCATTTTCCAACCTATTTTGGCTTGAAATGATGCAATAATGGTATTTTTTATTTTTTGAATTTTTTTGCTATTTTTTTGGAATTTTCTATTACGCATCGAATAGGAACGGAACGAAACGATAATTTTCATTTTCTCTCTTTCTCGGCATTTTCCTACCTATTTTGGCTTGAAATGAAGCCATAATGGTATTTTTTAATTTTTAGAATTTTTTTTGCTATTTTTTTGGAATTTTCTATTACACGTCAGGTAGAAACGAAACAGAATGATAATTTTATATTCTGTCTTTCCTGGCATTTTCCAACCTATTTTGGCTTGAAATGAAGCCATAATGGTATTTTTCTGTTTTTTGAATTTTTTTGTTATTTTTTTGGGATTTTCTATTTCGCGTCGGGTTGGAACGGAACGGAATGATAATTTTTATTTTCTCGCTTTCTCGGCCTTTTCAAACCTATTTTGGCTGGAAATGAAGCCATAATGGTATTTTTTAATTTTTAAAATTTTTTTTGCTATTTTTTTGGAATTTTCTACTACGCGTCGGGTAGGAATGAAACAGAAGGATAATTTTATATTCTATCTTTCTCAGCATTTTCCAACCTATTTTGGCTTGAAATGAAGCCATAATGGTATTTTTTATTTTTTGAATTTTTTTGCTATTTTTTTGGAATTTTCTATTACGCATCGAATAGGAACGGAACGAAACGATAATTTTCATTTTCTCTCTTTCTCGGCCTTTTCCTACCTATTTTCGCTTGAAATGAAGCCATAATTGTATTTTTTAATTTTTAGAATTTTTTTTGCTATTTTTCTGGAATTTTCTATTACACGTCCGGTAGAAACGAAACAGAATGATAATTTTATATTTTCTCTTTCCCTGCATTTTACAACCTATTTTTGCTCGAAATGAAGCCATAATGGTTTTTTTCCGATTTTTGAATTTTTTTGTTATTTTTTTGGAATTTTCTATTTCGCGTCGGGTTGGAACGGAACGGAATGATAATCTTTATTTTCTCTCTTTCTTGGCCTTTTCAAACCTATTTTGGCTTGAAATGAAGCCAAAATGGTATTTTTTAATTTTTAAAATTTTTTTTGCTATTTTTTTGGAATTTTCTATTACGCGTCGGTTAGGAACGAAACGGAATGATAATTTTATATTCTCTCTTTCCCGGCATTTTCCAACCTATTTTGGCTTGAAATGAAGCCATAATGGTATTTTTCAATTTTTTGAATTTTTTTCTATTTTTTTGGAATTTTCTATTATGCATTGTGTAGGAACGGAACTGAACGATAATTTTTATTTTCTCTCTTTTTTGGCATTTTCCAACCTTTTTTGGCTTGAAATGAAGCCATAATGGTATTTTTTAATTTTCAGAATTTTTTTTGCTATCTTTTGGGAATTTTCTATTACGCGTCAGGTAGGAACGAAACGGAATGATAATTTTATATTCTCTCTTTCCCGGCATTTTCCAACCTAGTTTGGCTTGAAATGAAGCCATAATGGTATTTTTCAATTTTTTGAATTTTTTTGCTATGTTTTTGGAATTTTCTAGTACACATCGAGTAGGAACGGAACGAAATGATAATTTTAATTTTCTCTCTGTCTCCGCCTTTCCCAACCTATTTTGGCTTGAAATGAAGCCATAATGGTATATTTTAATTTTTTGAATTTTTTTGCTATTGTTTTGAAATTTTCAATTACGAGTCGGGTAGGAACGACACGTAATGATATTTTTTATTTTCTCTCTTACTCCTCATTTTCCATACTATTTTGGCTTGAAATGAAGCTATAATGGTATTTTTTAATTTTTAGAGTTTTTTTTGCTATGTTTTTGGAATTTTCTATTTCGCCTCGGTTAGGAACAAAACGGAATGATAATTTTATATTCTCTCTTTCCCGGCATTTTCCAATCTATTTTGGCTTGATGGTAGTTTTTAATTTTTTGAATTTTTTTGCTATTTTTTTGGAATTTTCTATTTCGCTTCGGGTTGGAACGGAACGGAACGATAATTTTTATTTTCTCTCTTTCTCTGCATTTTCCAACCTATTTTGGCTTGAAATGAAGCCATAATGGTATTTTTTAATTTTTAGAATTTTTTTTGCTATTTTTTTGGAATTTTCTATTACGCGTCGGGTAGGAACGAAACAGAAGGATAATTTTATATTCTGTCTTTCTCAGCATTTTCCAACCTATTTTGGCTTGAAATGAAGCCATAATTGTATTTTTTAATTTTTTGAATTTTTTTGCTATTTTTTTGGAATTTTCAATTACGCATCGAGTAGGAACGGAACGAAACGATAATTTTCATTTTCTCTTTTTCTCGGCCTTTTCCTACCTATTTTGGCTTGAAATAAAGCCATAATGGTATTTTTTAATTTTTAGAATTTTTTTTGCTATTTTTTTGGAATTTTCTGTTACGCGTCGGGTAGGAACGAAATGGAATGATAATTTTATATTCTCTCTTTCTCGGCATTTTCCAACCTGTTTTTGGCTTGAAATGAAGCCATAATAGTATATTTTAATTTTTTGAATTTTTTTGCTTTTTGTTTTTAAATTTTCAATTACGAGTCGGGTAGGAACTAAACGTAACGATATTTTTTATTTTCTCTCTTTCACCTCCTTTTCCATACTATTTTGGCTTGAAATGAAGCCATAATGGTATTTTTAAATTTTTTGAATTTTTTTGCTATTTTTTTGTAATTTTCTATTTCGCGTCGGGTTGGGACGGAACGGAACGATAATTTTTTATTTTCTCTCTTTCTCGGCCTTTTCCAACCTATTTTGGCTTGAAATGAAGCCATAATGGTATTTTTTAATTTTTAGAATTTGTTTGCTATTTTTTTGGAATTTTCTATTTCGCGTCGGGTTGGAACGGAACGGAACGATAATTTTTTATTTTCTCTCTTTCTCGGCCTTTCCAACCTATTTTGGCTTGAAATGAAGCCATAATGGTATTTTTTAATTTTTAGAATTTGTTTGCTGTTTTTTTGGAATTTTCTATTACACGTCCGGTAGAAACGAAACAGAATGATAATTTTATATTTTCTCTTTCCCTGCATTTTACAACCTATTTTTGCTCGAAATGAAGCCATAATGGTTTTTTTCAGTTCTTTGAATTATGTTTGTTATTTTTTTGGAATTTTCTATTTCGCGTCGGGTTGGAACGGAACGGAATGATAATTTTTATTTTCTCTCTTTCTCGGCCTTTTCAAACCTATTTTGGCTTGAAATGAAGCCAAAATGGTATTTTTTAATTTTTAGAATTTTTTTTGCTATTTTTTTGGAATTTTCTATTACGCGTCGGGTAGGAATGAAACAGAAGGATAATTTTATATTCTATCTTTCTCAGCATTTTCCAACCTATTTTGGCTTGAAATGATGCAATAATGGTATTTTTTATTTTTTGAATTTTTTTGCTATTTTTTTGGAATTTTCTATTACGCATCGAATAGGAACGGAACGAAACGATAATTTTCATTTTCTCTCTTTCTCGGCATTTTCCTACCTATTTTGGCTTGAAATGAAGCCATAATGGTATTTTTTAATTTTTAGAATTTTTTTTGCTATTTTTTTGGAATTTTCTATTACACGTCAGGTAGAAACGAAACAGAATGATAATTTTATATTCTGTCTTTCCTGGCATTTTCCAACCTATTTTGGCTTGAAATGAAGCCATAATGGTATTTTTCTGTTTTTTGAATTTTTTTGTTATTTTTTTGGGATTTTCTATTTCGCGTCGGGTTGGAACGGAACGGAATGATAATTTTTATTTTCTCGCTTTCTCGGCCTTTTCAAACCTATTTTGGCTGGAAATGAAGCCATAATGGTATTTTTTAATTTTTAAAATTTTTTTTGCTATTTTTTTGGAATTTTCTACTACGCGTCGGGTAGGAATGAAACAGAAGGATAATTTTATATTCTATCTTTCTCAGCATTTTCCAACCTATTTTGGCTTGAAATGAAGCCATAATGGTATTTTTTATTTTTTGAATTTTTTTGCTATTTTTTTGGAATTTTCTATTACGCATCGAATAGGAACGGAACGAAACGATAATTTTCATTTTCTCTCTTTCTCGGCCTTTTCCTACCTATTTTCGCTTGAAATGAAGCCATAATTGTATTTTTTAATTTTTAGAATTTTTTTTGCTATTTTTCTGGAATTTTCTATTACACGTCCGGTAGAAACGAAACAGAATGATAATTTTATATTTTCTCTTTCCCTGCATTTTACAACCTATTTTTGCTCGAAATGAAGCCATAATGGTTTTTTTCCGATTTTTGAATTTTTTTGTTATTTTTTTGGAATTTTCTATTTCGCGTCGGGTTGGAACGGAACGGAATGATAATCTTTATTTTCTCTCTTTCTTGGCCTTTTCAAACCTATTTTGGCTTGAAATGAAGCCAAAATGGTATTTTTTAATTTTTAAAATTTTTTTTGCTATTTTTTTGGAATTTTCTATTACGCGTCGGTTAGGAACGAAACGGAATGATAATTTTATATTCTCTCTTTCCCGGCATTTTCCAACCTATTTTGGCTTGAAATGAAGCCATAATGGTATTTTTCAATTTTTTGAATTTTTTTCTATTTTTTTGGAATTTTCTATTATGCATTGTGTAGGAACGGAACTGAACGATAATTTTTATTTTCTCTCTTTTTTGGCATTTTCCAACCTTTTTTGGCTTGAAATGAAGCCATAATGGTATTTTTTAATTTTCAGAATTTTTTTTGCTATCTTTTGGGAATTTTCTATTACGCGTCAGGTAGGAACGAAACGGAATGATAATTTTATATTCTCTCTTTCCCGGCATTTTCCAACCTAGTTTGGCTTGAAATGAAGCCATAATGGTATTTTTCAATTTTTTGAATTTTTTTGCTATGTTTTTGGAATTTTCTAGTACACATCGAGTAGGAACGGAACGAAATGATAATTTTAATTTTCTCTCTGTCTCCGCCTTTCCCAACCTATTTTGGCTTGAAATGAAGCCATAATGGTATATTTTAATTTTTTGAATTTTTTTGCTATTGTTTTGAAATTTTCAATTACGAGTCGGGTAGGAACGACACGTAATGATATTTTTTATTTTCTCTCTTACTCCTCATTTTCCATACTATTTTGGCTTGAAATGAAGCTATAATGGTATTTTTTAATTTTTAGAGTTTTTTTTGCTATGTTTTTGGAATTTTCTATTTCGCCTCGGTTAGGAACAAAACGGAATGATAATTTTATATTCTCTCTTTCCCGGCATTTTCCAATCTATTTTGGCTTGATGGTAGTTTTTAATTTTTTGAATTTTTTTGCTATTTTTTTGGAATTTTCTATTTCGCTTCGGGTTGGAACGGAACGGAACGATAATTTTTATTTTCTCTCTTTCTCTGCATTTTCCAACCTATTTTGGCTTGAAATGAAGCCATAATGGTATTTTTTAATTTTTAGAATTTTTTTTGCTATTTTTTTGGAATTTTCTATTACGCGTCGGGTAGGAACGAAACAGAAGGATAATTTTATATTCTGTCTTTCTCAGCATTTTCCAACCTATTTTGGCTTGAAATGAAGCCATAATTGTATTTTTTAATTTTTTGAATTTTTTTGCTATTTTTTTGGAATTTTCAATTACGCATCGAGTAGGAACGGAACGAAACGATAATTTTCATTTTCTCTTTTTCTCGGCCTTTTCCTACCTATTTTGGCTTGAAATAAAGCCATAATGGTATTTTTTAATTTTTAGAATTTTTTTTGCTATTTTTTTGGAATTTTCTGTTACGCGTCGGGTAGGAACGAAATGGAATGATAATTTTATATTCTCTCTTTCTCGGCATTTTCCAACCTGTTTTTGGCTTGAAATGAAGCCATAATAGTATATTTTAATTTTTTGAATTTTTTTGCTTTTTGTTTTTAAATTTTCAATTACGAGTCGGGTAGGAACTAAACGTAACGATATTTTTTATTTTCTCTCTTTCACCTCCTTTTCCATACTATTTTGGCTTGAAATGAAGCCATAATGGTATTTTTAAATTTTTTGAATTTTTTTGCTATTTTTTTGTAATTTTCTATTTCGCGTCGGGTTGGGACGGAACGGAACGATAATTTTTTATTTTCTCTCTTTCTCGGCCTTTTCCAACCTATTTTGGCTTGAAATGAAGCCATAATGGTATTTTTTAATTTTTAGAATTTGTTTGCTATTTTTTTGGAATTTTCTATTTCGCGTCGGGTTGGAACGGAACGGAACGATAATTTTTTATTTTCTCTCTTTCTCGGCCTTTTCCAACCTATTTTGGCTTGAAATGAAGCCATAATGGTATTTTTTAATTTTTAGAATTTGTTTGCTGTTTTTTTGGAATTTTCTATTACACGTCCGGTAGAAACGAAACAGAATGATAATTTTATATTTTCTCTTTCCCTGCATTTTACAACCTATTTTTGCTCGAAATGAAGCCATAATGGTTTTTTTCAGTTCTTTGAATTATGTTTGTTATTTTTTTGGAATTTTCTATTTCGCGTCGGGTTGGAACGGAACGGAATGATAATTTTTATTTTCTCTCTTTCTCGGCCTTTTCAAACCTATTTTGGCTTGAAATGAAGCCAAAATGGTATTTTTTAATTTTTAGAATTTTTTTTGCTATTTTTTTGGAATTTTCTATTACGCGTCGGGTAGGAATGAAACAGAAGGATAATTTTATATTCTATCTTTCTCAGCATTTTCCAACCTATTTTGGCTTGAAATGAAGCAATAATGGTATTTTTTATTTTTTGAATTTTTTTGCTATTTTTTTGGAATTTTCTATTACGCATCGAATAGGAACGGAACGAAACGATAATTTTCATTTTCTCTCTTTCTCGGCCTTTTCCTACCTATTTTGGCTTGAAATGAAGCCATAATGGTATAGTTTAATTTTTAGAATTTTTTTTGCTATTTTTTTGGAATTTTCTATTACACGTCAGGTAGAAACGAAACAGAATGATAATTTTATATTCTGTCTTTCCCGGCATTTTCCAACCTATTTTGGCTTGAAGTGAAGCCATAACGGTATTTTTCTGTTTTTTGAATTTTTTTGTTATTTTTTTGGGATTTTCTATTTCGCGTCGGGTTGGAACGGAACGGAATGATAATTTTTATTTTCTCTCTTTCTCGGCCTTTTCAAACCTATTTTGGCTGGAAATGAAGCCATAATGGTATTTTTTAATTTTTAAAATTTTTTTTGCTATTTTTTTGGAATTTTCTACTACGCGTCGGGTAGGAATGAAACAGAAGGATAATTTTATATTCTATCTTTCTCAGCATTTTCCAACCTATTTTGGCTTGAAATGAAGCCATAATGGTATTTTTTATTTTTTGAATTTTTTTGCTATTTTTTTGGAATTTTCTATTACGCATCGAATAGGAACGGAACGAAACGATAATTTTCATTTTCTCTCTTTCTCGGCCTTTTCCTACCTATTTTCGCTTGAAATGAAGCCATAATTGTATTTTTTAATTTTTAGAATTTTTTTTGCTATTTTTTTGGAATTTTCTATTACACGTCCGGTAGAAACGAAACAGAATGATAATTTTATATTTTCTCTTTCCCTGCATTTTACAACCTATTTTTGCTCGAAATGAAGCCATAATGGTTTTTTTCAGTTTTTTGAATTTTTTTGTTATTTTTTTGGAATTTTCTATTTCGCGTCGGGTTGGAACGGAACGGAATGATAATCTTTATTTTCTCTCTTTCTCGGCCTTTTCAAACCTATTTTGGCTTGAAATGAAGCCAAAATGGTATTTTTTAATTTTTAAAATTTTTTTTGCTATCTTTTTGGAATTTTCTATTACGCGTCAGGTAGGAACGAAACGGAATGATAATTTTATATTCTCTCTTTCCCGGCATTTTCCAACCTAGTTTGGCTTGAAAGGAAACCATAATGGTATTTTTCAATTTTTTGAATTTTTTTGCTATGTTTTTGGAATTTTCTATTACACATCGAGTAGGAACGGAACGAAATGATAATTTTAATTTTCTCTCTGTCTCCGCCTTTCCCAACCTATTTTGGCTTGAAATGAAGCCATAACGGTATATTTTAATTTTTTGAATTTTTTTGCTATTGTTTTGAAATTTTCAATTACGAGTCGGGTAGGAACGACACGGAATGATAATCTTTATTTTCTCTCTTTCTCGGCCTTTTCAAACCTATTTTGGCTTGAAATGAAGCCAAAATGGTATTTTTTAATTTTTAAAATTTTTTTTGCTATGTTTTTGGAATTTTCTATTTCGCCTCGGTTAGGAACAAAACGGAATGATAATTTTATATTCTCTCTTTCCCAGCATTTTCCAATCTATTTTGGCTTGATGGTAGTTTTTAATTTTTTGAATTTTTTTGCTATTTTTTTGGAATTTTCTATTTCGCTTCGGGTTGGAACTGAACGGAACGATAATTTTTATTTTCTCTCTTTCTCTGCATTTTCCAACCTATTTTGGCTTGAAATGAAGCCATAATGGTATTTTTTAATTTTTAGAATTTTTTTTGCTATTTTTTTGGAATTTTCTATTACGCGTCGGGTAGGAACGAAACAGAAGGATAATTTTATATTCTGTCTTTCTCAGCATTTTCCAACCTATTTTGGCTTGAAATGAAGCCATAATTGTATTTTTTAATTTTTTGAATTTTTTTGCTATTTTTTTGGAATTTTCAATTACGCATCGAGTAGGAACGGAACGAAACGATAATTTTCATTTTCTCTTTTTCTCGGCCTTTTCCTACCTATTTTGGCTTGAAATAAAGCCACAATGGTATTTTTTAATTTTTAGAATTTTTTTTGCTATTTTTTTGGAATTTTCTGTTACGCGTCGGGTAGGAACGAAATGGAATGATAATTTTATATTCTCTCTTTCTCGGCATTTTCCAACCTGTTTTTGGCTTGAAATGAAGCCATAATAGTATATTTTAATTTTTTGAATTTTTTTGCTTTTTGTTTTTAAATTTTCAATTACGAGTCGGGTAGGAACGAAACGTAACGATATTTTTTATTTTCTCTCTTTCACCTCCTTTTCCATACTATTTTGGCTTGAAATGAAGCCATAATGGTATTTTTTAATTTTTTGAATTTTTTTGCTATTTTTTTGTAATTTTCTATTTCGCGTCGGGTTGGGACGGAACGGAACGATAATTTTTTATTTTCTCTCTTTCTCGGCCTTTTCCAACCTATTTTGGCTTGAAATGAAGCCATAATGGTATTTTTTAATTTTTAGAATTTGTTTGCTATTTTTTTGGAATTTTCTATTTCGCGTCGGGTTGGAACGGAACGGAACGATAATTTTTTATTTTCTCTCTTTCTCGGCCTTTTCCAACCTATTTTGGCTTGAAGAGAAGCCATAATGGTATTTTTTAATTTTTAGAATTTGTTTGCTGTTTTTTTTGAATTTTCTATTACACGTCCGGTAGAAACGAAACAGAATGATAATTTTATATTTTCTCTTTCCCTGCATTTTACAACCTATTTTTGCTCGAAATGAAGCCATAATGGTTTTTTTCAGTTCTTCGAATTATGTTTGTTATTTTTTTGGAATTTTCTATTTCGCGTCGGGTTAGGAAGGAAACGGAATGATAATTTCATATTCTCTCTTTCTCGGAATTTTCCAACCTGTTTTGGCTTGAAATGAAGCCATAATGTTAGTTTTCATTTTTTGAATTTTTTTGCTATTTTTTTGGAATTTTCTATTTCGTGTCGGGTTGGAACGGAACGGAACGATAATTTTTATTTTCTCTCTTTCTCGGCCTTTTCCAACCTATTTTGGCTTGAAATGAAGCCATAATGGTATTTTTTAATTTTTAGAATTTTTTTTGCTATTTTTTTGGAATTTTCTATTACGTGTCGGGTAGGAATGAAACAGAAGGATAATTTTATATTCTATCTTTCTCAGCATTTTCCAACCTATTTTGGCCTGAAATGAAGCCATAATGGTATTTTTTATTTTTTGAATTTTTTTGCTATTTTTTTGGAATTTTCTATTACGCATCGAATAGGAACGGAACGAAACGATAATTTTCATTTTCTCTCTTTCTCGGCCTTTTCCTACCTATTTTGGCTTGAAATGAAGCCATTATGGTATTTTTTAATTTTTAGAATTTTTTTTGCTATTTTTTTGGAATTTTCTATTACACGTCAGGTAGAAACGAAACAGAATGATAATTTTATATTCTGTCTTTCCCGGCATTTTCCAACCTATTTTGGCTTGAAGTGAAGCCATAACGGTATTTTTCTGTTTTTTGAATTTTTTTGTTATTTTTTTGGGATTTTCTATTTCGCGTCGGGTTGGAACGGAACGGAATGATAATTTTTATTTTCTCTCTTTCTCGGCCTTTTCAAACCTATTTTGGCTGGAAATGAAGCCATAATGGTATTTTTTAATTTTTAAAATTTTTTTTGCTATTTTTTTGGAATTTTCTACTACGCGTCGGGTAGGAATGAAACAGAAGGATAATTTTATATTCTATCTTTCTCAGCATTTTCCAACCTATTTTGGCTTGAAATGAAGCCATAATGGTATTTTTTATTTTTTGAATTTTTTTGCTATTTTTTTGGAATTTTCTATTACGCATCGAATAGGAACGGAACGAAACGATAATTTTCATTTTCTCTCTTTCTCGGCCTTTTCCTACCTATTTTCGCTTGAAATGAAGCCAGAATTGTATTTTTTAATTTTTTGAATTTTTTTGCTATTGTTTTGAAATTTTCAATTACGAGTCGGGTAGGAACGACACGGAATGATAATCTTTATTTTCTCTCTTTCTCGGCCTTTTCAAACCTATTTTGGCTTGAAATGAAGCCAAAATGGTATTTTTTAATTTTTAAAATTTTTTTTGCTATGTTTTTGGAATTTTCTATTTCGCCTCGGTTAGGAACAAAACGGAATGATAATTTTATATTCTCTCTTTCCCAGCATTTTCCAATCTATTTTGGCTTGATGGTAGTTTTTAATTTTTTGAATTTTTTTGCTATTTTTTTGGAATTTTCTATTTCGCTTCGGGTTGGAACTGAACGGAACGATAATTTTTATTTTCTCTCTTTCTCTGCATTTTCCAACCTATTTTGGCTTGAAATGAAGCCATAATGGTATTTTTTAATTTTTAGAATTTTTTTTGCTATTTTTTTGGAATTTTCTATTACGCTTCGGGTAGGAACGAAACAGAAGGATAATTTTATATTCTGTCTTTCTCAGCATTTTCCAACCTATTTTGGCTTGAAATGAAGCCATAATTGTATTTTTTAATTTTTTTAATTTTTTTGCTATTTTTTTGGAATTTTCAATTACGCATCGAGTAGGAACGGAACGAAACGATAATTTTCATTTTCTCTTTTTCTCGGCCTTTTCCTACCTATTTTGGCTTGAAATAAAGCCACAATGGTATTTTTTAATTTTTAGAATTTTTTTTGCTATTTTTTTGGAATTTTCTGTTACGCGTCGGGTAGGAACGAAATGGAATGATAATTTTATATTCTCTCTTTCTCGGCATTTTCCAACCTGTTTTTGGCTTGAAATGAAGCCATAATAGTATATTTTAATTTTTTGAATTTTTTTGCTTTTTGTTTTTAAATTTTCAATTACGAGTCGGGTAGGAACGAAACGTAACGATATTTTTTATTTTCTCTCTTTCACCTCCTTTTCCATACTATTTTGGCTTGAAATGAAGCCATAATGGTATTTTTTAATTTTTTGAATTTTTTTGCTATTTTTTTGTAATTTTCTATTTCGCGTCGGGTTGGGACGGAACGGAACGATAATTTTTTATTTTCTCTCTTTCTCGGCCTTTTCCAACCTATTTTGGCTTGAAATGAAGCCATAATGGTATTTTTTAATTTTTAGAATTTGTTTGCTATTTTTTTGGAATTTTCTATTTCGCGTCGGGTTGGAACGGAACGGAACGATAATTTTTTATTTTCTCTCTTTCTCGGCCTTTTCCAACCTATTTTGGCTTGAAGAGAAGCCATAATGGTATTTTTTAATTTTTAGAATTTGTTTGCTGTTTTTTTTGAATTTTCTATTACACGTCCGGTAGAAACGAAACAGAATGATAATTTTATATTTTCTCTTTCCCTGCATTTTACAACCTATTTTTGCTCGAAATGAAGCCATAATGGTTTTTTTCAGTTCTTCGAATTATGTTTGTTATTTTTTTGGAATTTTCTATTTCGCGTCGGGTTAGGAAGGAAACGGAATGATAATTTCATATTCTCTCTTTCTCGGAATTTTCCAACCTGTTTTGGCTTGAAATGAAGCCATAATGTTAGTTTTCATTTTTTGAATTTTTTTGCTATTTTTTTGGAATTTTCTATTTCGTGTCGGGTTGGAACGGAACGGAACGATAATTTTTATTTTCTCTCTTTCTCGGCCTTTTCCAACCTATTTTGGCTTGAAATGAAGCCATAATGGTATTTTTTAATTTTTAGAATTTTTTTTGCTATTTTTTTGGAATTTTCTATTACGTGTCGGGTAGGAATGAAACAGAAGGATAATTTTATATTCTATCTTTCTCAGCATTTTCCAACCTATTTTGGCCAGAAATGAAGCCATAATGGTATTTTTTTTTTTTGAATTTTTTTGCTATTTTTTTGGAATTTTCTATTACGCATCGAATAGGAACGGAACGAAACGATAATTTTCATTTTCTCTCTTTCTCGGCCTTTTCCTACCTATTTTGGCTTGAAATGAAGCCATTATGGTATTTTTTAATTTTTAGAATTTTTTTTGCTATTTTTTTGGAATTTTCTATTACACGTCAGGTAGAAACGAAACAGAATGATAATTTTATATTCTCTCTTTCCCGGCATTTTCCAACCTATTTTGGCTTGAAATGAAGCCATAATGGTATTTTTCAGTTTTTTGAATTTTTTTGTTATTTTTTTGGAATTTTCTATTTCGCGTCGGGTTGGAACGGAACGGAATGATAATTTTTATTTTCTCTCTTTCTCGGCCTTTTCCTACCTATTTTGGCTTGAAATGAAGCCATTATGGTATTTTTTAATTTTTAGAATTTGTTTGCTGTTTTTTTGGAATTTTCTATTACACGTCCGGTAGAAACGAAACAGAATGATAATTTTATATTTTCTCTTTCCCTGCATTTTACAACCTATTTTTGCTCGAAATGAAGCCATAATGGTTTTTTTCAGTTCTTTGAATTATGTTTGTTATTTTTTTGGAATTTTCTATTTCGCGTCGGGTTGGAACGGAACGGAATGATAATTTTTATTTTCTCTCTTTCTCGGCCTTTTCAAACCTATTTTGGCTTGAAATGAAGCCAAAATGGTATTTTTTAATTTTTAGAATTTTTTTTGCTATTTTTTTGGAATTTTCTATTACGCGTCGGGTAGGAATGAAACAGAAGGATAATTTTATATTCTATCTTTCTCAGCATTTTCCAACCTATTTTGGCTTGAAATGAGGCAATAATGGTATTTTTTATTTTTTGAATTTTTTTGCTATTTTTTTGGAATTTTCTATTACGCATCGAATAGGAACGGAACGAAACGATAATTTTCATTTTCTCTCTTTCTCGGCCTTTTCCTACCTATTTTGGCTTGAAATGAAGCCATTATGGTATTTTTTAATTTTTAGAATTTTTTTTGCTATTTTTTTGGAATTTTCTATTACACGTCAGGTAGAAACGAAACAGAATGATAATTTTATATTCTCTCTTTCCCGGCATTTTCCAACCTATTTTGGCTTGAAATGAAGCCATAATGGTATTTTTCAGTTTTTTGAATTTTTTTGTTATTTTTTTGGAATTTTCTATTTCGCGTCGGGTTGGAACGGAACGGAATGATAATATTTATTTTCTCTCTTTCTCGGCCTTTTCAAACCTATTTTGGCTTGAAATGAAGCCATAATGGTATTTTTTAATTTTTAAAATTTTTTTTTGCTATTATTTTGGAATTTTCTATTACGCGTCGAGTAGGAATGAAACATAAGGATAATTTTATATTCTATCTTTCTCAGCATTTTCCTACCTATTTTGGTTTGAAATGAAGCCATAATGGTATTTTTTATTTTTTGAATTTTTTTGCTATTTTTTTGGAATTTTCTATTACGCATCGAATAGGAACAGAACGAAACGATAATTTTCATTTTCTCTCTTTCTCGGCCTTTTCCAACCTATTTTGGCTGGAAATGAAGCCATAATGGTATTTTTTATTTTTTGAATTTTTTTGCTATTTTTTTGGAATTTTCTATTACGCATCGAATAGGAACAGAACGAAACGATAATTTTCATTTTCTCTCTTTCTCGGCCTTTTCCTACCTATTTTCGCTTGAAATGAAGCCATAATTGTATTTTTTAATTTTTTGAATTTTTTTGCTATTGTTTTGAAATTTTCAATTACGAGTCGGGTAGGAACGACACGGAATGATAATCTTTATTTTCTCTCTTTCTCGGCCTTTTCAAACCTATTTTGGCTTGAAATGAAGCCAAAATGGTATTTTTTAATTTTTAAAATTTTTTTTGCTATGTTTTTGGAATTTTCTATTTCGCCTCGGTTAGGAACAAAACGGAATGATAATTTTATATTCTCTCTTTCCCAGCATTTTCCAATCTATTTTGGCTTGATGGTAGTTTTTAATTTTTTGAATTTTTTTGCTATTTTTTTGGAATTTTCTATTTCGCTTCGGGTTGGAACTGAACGGAACGATAATTTTTATTTTCTCTCTTTCTCTGCATTTTCCAACCTATTTTGGCTTGAAATGAAGCCATAATGGTATTTTTTAATTTTTAGAATTTTTTTTGCTATTTTTTTGGAATTTTCTATTACGCTTCGGGTAGGAACGAAACAGAAGGATAATTTTATATTCTGTCTTTCTCAGCATTTTCCAACCTATTTTGGCTTGAAATGAAGCCATAATTGTATTTTTTAATTTTTTTAATTTTTTTGCTATTTTTTTGGAATTTTCAATTACGCATCGAGTAGGAACGGAACGAAACGATAATTTTCATTTTCTCTTTTTCTCGGCCTTTTCCTACCTATTTTGGCTTGAAATAAAGCCATAATGGTATTTTTTAATTTTTAGAATTTTTTTTGCTATTTTTTTGGAATTTTCTGTTACGCGTCGGGTAGGAACGAAATGGAATGATAATTTTATATTCTCTCTTTCTCGGCATTTTCCAACCTGTTTTTGGCTTGAAATGAAGCCATAATAGTATATTTTAATTTTTTGAATTTTTTTGCTTTTTGTTTTTAAATTTTCAATTACGAGTCGGGTAGGAACTAAACGTAACGATATTTTTTATTTTCTCTCTTTCACCTCCTTTTCCATACTATTTTGGCTTGAAATGAAGCCATAATGGTATTTTTAAATTTTTTGAATTTTTTTGCTATTTTTTTGTAATTTTCTATTTCGCGTCGGGTTGGGACGGAACGGAACGATAATTTTTTATTTTCTCTCTTTCTCGGCCTTTTCCAACCTATTTTGGCTTGAAATGAAGCCATAATGGTATTTTTTAATTTTTAGAATTTGTTTGCTATTTTTTTGGAATTTTCTATTTCGCGTCGGGTTGGAACGGAACGGAACGATAATTTTTTATTTTCTCTCTTTCTCGGCCTTTTCCAACCTATTTTGGCTTGAAATGAAGCCATAATGGTATTTTTTAATTTTTAGAATTTGTTTGCTGTTTTTTTGGAATTTTCTATTACACGTCCGGTAGAAACGAAACAGAATGATAATTTTATATTTTCTCTTTCCCTGCATTTTACAACCTATTTTTGCTCGAAATGAAGCCATAATGGTTTTTTTCAGTTCTTTGAATTATGTTTGTTATTTTTTTGGAATTTTCTATTTCGCGTCGGGTTGGAACGGAACGGAATGATAATTTTTATTTTCTCTCTTTCTCGGCCTTTTCAAACCTATTTTGGCTTGAAATGAAGCCAAAATGGTATTTTTTAATTTTTAGAATTTTTTTTGCTATTTTTTTGGAATTTTCTATTACGCGTCGGGTAGGAATGAAACAGAAGGATAATTTTATATTCTATCTTTCTCAGCATTTTCCAACCTATTTTGGCTTGAAATGAAGCAATAATGGTATTTTTTATTTTTTGAATTTTTTTGCTATTTTTTTGGAATTTTCTATTACGCATCGAATAGGAACGGAACGAAACGATAATTTTCATTTTCTCTCTTTCTCGGCCTTTTCCTACCTATTTTGGCTTGAAATGAAGCCATAATGGTATAGTTTAATTTTTAGAATTTTTTTTGCTATTTTTTTGGAATTTTCTATTACACGTCAGGTAGAAACGAAACAGAATGATAATTTTATATTCTGTCTTTCCCGGCATTTTCCAACCTATTTTGGCTTGAAGTGAAGCCATAACGGTATTTTTCTGTTTTTTGAATTTTTTTGTTATTTTTTTGGGATTTTCTATTTCGCGTCGGGTTGGAACGGAACGGAATGATAATTTTTATTTTCTCTCTTTCTCGGCCTTTTCAAACCTATTTTGGCTGGAAATGAAGCCATAATGGTATTTTTTAATTTTTAAAATTTTTTTTGCTATTTTTTTGGAATTTTCTACTACGCGTCGGGTAGGAATGAAACAGAAGGATAATTTTATATTCTATCTTTCTCAGCATTTTCCAACCTATTTTGGCTTGAAATGAAGCCATAATGGTATTTTTTATTTTTTGAATTTTTTTGCTATTTTTTTGGAATTTTCTATTACGCATCGAATAGGAACGGAACGAAACGATAATTTTCATTTTCTCTCTTTCTCGGCCTTTTCCTACCTATTTTCGCTTGAAATGAAGCCATAATTGTATTTTTTAATTTTTAGAATTTTTTTTGCTATTTTTTTGGAATTTTCTATTACACGTCCGGTAGAAACGAAACAGAATGATAATTTTATATTTTCTCTTTCCCTGCATTTTACAACCTATTTTTGCTCGAAATGAAGCCATAATGGTTTTTTTCAGTTTTTTGAATTTTTTTGTTATTTTTTTGGAATTTTCTATTTCGCGTCGGGTTGGAACGGAACGGAATGATAATCTTTATTTTCTCTCTTTCTCGGCCTTTTCAAACCTATTTTGGCTTGAAATGAAGCCAAAATGGTATTTTTTAATTTTTAAAATTTTTTTTGCTATCTTTTTGGAATTTTCTATTACGCGTCAGGTAGGAACGAAACGGAATGATAATTTTATATTCTCTCTTTCCCGGCATTTTCCAACCTAGTTTGGCTTGAAAGGAAACCATAATGGTATTTTTCAATTTTTTGAATTTTTTTGCTATGTTTTTGGAATTTTCTATTACACATCGAGTAGGAACGGAACGAAATGATAATTTTAATTTTCTCTCTGTCTCCGCCTTTCCCAACCTATTTTGGCTTGAAATGAAGCCATAACGGTATATTTTAATTTTTTGAATTTTTTTGCTATTGTTTTGAAATTTTCAATTACGAGTCGGGTAGGAACGACACGGAATGATAATCTTTATTTTCTCTCTTTCTCGGCCTTTTCAAACCTATTTTGGCTTGAAATGAAGCCAAAATGGTATTTTTTAATTTTTAAAATTTTTTTTGCTATGTTTTTGGAATTTTCTATTTCGCCTCGGTTAGGAACAAAACGGAATGATAATTTTATATTCTCTCTTTCCCAGCATTTTCCAATCTATTTTGGCTTGATGGTAGTTTTTAATTTTTTGAATTTTTTTGCTATTTTTTTGGAATTTTCTATTTCGCTTCGGGTTGGAACTGAACGGAACGATAATTTTTATTTTCTCTCTTTCTCTGCATTTTCCAACCTATTTTGGCTTGAAATGAAGCCATAATGGTATTTTTTAATTTTTAGAATTTTTTTTGCTATTTTTTTGGAATTTTCTATTACGCGTCGGGTAGGAACGAAACAGAAGGATAATTTTATATTCTGTCTTTCTCAGCATTTTCCAACCTATTTTGGCTTGAAATGAAGCCATAATTGTATTTTTTAATTTTTTGAATTTTTTTGCTATTTTTTTGGAATTTTCAATTACGCATCGAGTAGGAACGGAACGAAACGATAATTTTCATTTTCTCTTTTTCTCGGCCTTTTCCTACCTATTTTGGCTTGAAATAAAGCCACAATGGTATTTTTTAATTTTTAGAATTTTTTTTGCTATTTTTTTGGAATTTTCTGTTACGCGTCGGGTAGGAACGAAATGGAATGATAATTTTATATTCTCTCTTTCTCGGCATTTTCCAACCTGTTTTTGGCTTGAAATGAAGCCATAATAGTATATTTTAATTTTTTGAATTTTTTTGCTTTTTGTTTTTAAATTTTCAATTACGAGTCGGGTAGGAACGAAACGTAACGATATTTTTTATTTTCTCTCTTTCACCTCCTTTTCCATACTATTTTGGCTTGAAATGAAGCCATAATGGTATTTTTTAATTTTTTGAATTTTTTTGCTATTTTTTTGTAATTTTCTATTTCGCGTCGGGTTGGGACGGAACGGAACGATAATTTTTTATTTTCTCTCTTTCTCGGCCTTTTCCAACCTATTTTGGCTTGAAATGAAGCCATAATGGTATTTTTTAATTTTTAGAATTTGTTTGCTATTTTTTTGGAATTTTCTATTTCGCGTCGGGTTGGAACGGAACGGAACGATAATTTTTTATTTTCTCTCTTTCTCGGCCTTTTCCAACCTATTTTGGCTTGAAGAGAAGCCATAATGGTATTTTTTAATTTTTAGAATTTGTTTGCTGTTTTTTTTGAATTTTCTATTACACGTCCGGTAGAAACGAAACAGAATGATAATTTTATATTTTCTCTTTCCCTGCATTTTACAACCTATTTTTGCTCGAAATGAAGCCATAATGGTTTTTTTCAGTTCTTCGAATTATGTTTGTTATTTTTTTGGAATTTTCTATTTCGCGTCGGGTTAGGAAGGAAACGGAATGATAATTTCATATTCTCTCTTTCTCGGAATTTTCCAACCTGTTTTGGCTTGAAATGAAGCCATAATGTTAGTTTTCATTTTTTGAATTTTTTTGCTATTTTTTTGGAATTTTCTATTTCGTGTCGGGTTGGAACGGAACGGAACGATAATTTTTATTTTCTCTCTTTCTCGGCCTTTTCCAACCTATTTTGGCTTGAAATGAAGCCATAATGGTATTTTTTAATTTTTAGAATTTTTTTTGCTATTTTTTTGGAATTTTCTATTACGTGTCGGGTAGGAATGAAACAGAAGGATAATTTTATATTCTATCTTTCTCAGCATTTTCCAACCTATTTTGGCCTGAAATGAAGCCATAATGGTATTTTTTATTTTTTGAATTTTTTTGCTATTTTTTTGGAATTTTCTATTACGCATCGAATAGGAACGGAACGAAACGATAATTTTCATTTTCTCTCTTTCTCGGCCTTTTCCTACCTATTTTGGCTTGAAATGAAGCCATTATGGTATTTTTTAATTTTTAGAATTTTTTTTGCTATTTTTTTGGAATTTTCTATTACACGTCAGGTAGAAACGAAACAGAATGATAATTTTATATTCTGTCTTTCCCGGCATTTTCCAACCTATTTTGGCTTGAAGTGAAGCCATAACGGTATTTTTCTGTTTTTTGAATTTTTTTGTTATTTTTTTGGGATTTTCTATTTCGCGTCGGGTTGGAACGGAACGGAATGATAATTTTTATTTTCTCTCTTTCTCGGCCTTTTCAAACCTATTTTGGCTGGAAATGAAGCCATAATGGTATTTTTTAATTTTTAAAATTTTTTTTGCTATTTTTTTGGAATTTTCTACTACGCGTCGGGTAGGAATGAAACAGAAGGATAATTTTATATTCTATCTTTCTCAGCATTTTCCAACCTATTTTGGCTTGAAATGAAGCCATAATGGTATTTTTTATTTTTTGAATTTTTTTGCTATTTTTTTGGAATTTTCTATTACGCATCGAATAGGAACGGAACGAAACGATAATTTTCATTTTCTCTCTTTCTCGGCCTTTTCCTACCTATTTTCGCTTGAAATGAAGCCAGAATTGTATTTTTTAATTTTTTGAATTTTTTTGCTATTGTTTTGAAATTTTCAATTACGAGTCGGGTAGGAACGACACGGAATGATAATCTTTATTTTCTCTCTTTCTCGGCCTTTTCAAACCTATTTTGGCTTGAAATGAAGCCAAAATGGTATTTTTTAATTTTTAAAATTTTTTTTGCTATGTTTTTGGAATTTTCTATTTCGCCTCGGTTAGGAACAAAACGGAATGATAATTTTATATTCTCTCTTTCCCAGCATTTTCCAATCTATTTTGGCTTGATGGTAGTTTTTAATTTTTTGAATTTTTTTGCTATTTTTTTGGAATTTTCTATTTCGCTTCGGGTTGGAACTGAACGGAACGATAATTTTTATTTTCTCTCTTTCTCTGCATTTTCCAACCTATTTTGGCTTGAAATGAAGCCATAATGGTATTTTTTAATTTTTAGAATTTTTTTTGCTATTTTTTTGGAATTTTCTATTACGCTTCGGGTAGGAACGAAACAGAAGGATAATTTTATATTCTGTCTTTCTCAGCATTTTCCAACCTATTTTGGCTTGAAATGAAGCCATAATTGTATTTTTTAATTTTTTTAATTTTTTTGCTATTTTTTTGGAATTTTCAATTACGCATCGAGTAGGAACGGAACGAAACGATAATTTTCATTTTCTCTTTTTCTCGGCCTTTTCCTACCTATTTTGGCTTGAAATAAAGCCACAATGGTATTTTTTAATTTTTAGAATTTTTTTTGCTATTTTTTTGGAATTTTCTGTTACGCGTCGGGTAGGAACGAAATGGAATGATAATTTTATATTCTCTCTTTCTCGGCATTTTCCAACCTGTTTTTGGCTTGAAATGAAGCCATAATAGTATATTTTAATTTTTTGAATTTTTTTGCTTTTTGTTTTTAAATTTTCAATTACGAGTCGGGTAGGAACGAAACGTAACGATATTTTTTATTTTCTCTCTTTCACCTCCTTTTCCATACTATTTTGGCTTGAAATGAAGCCATAATGGTATTTTTTAATTTTTTGAATTTTTTTGCTATTTTTTTGTAATTTTCTATTTCGCGTCGGGTTGGGACGGAACGGAACGATAATTTTTTATTTTCTCTCTTTCTCGGCCTTTTCCAACCTATTTTGGCTTGAAATGAAGCCATAATGGTATTTTTTAATTTTTAGAATTTGTTTGCTATTTTTTTGGAATTTTCTATTTCGCGTCGGGTTGGAACGGAACGGAACGATAATTTTTTATTTTCTCTCTTTCTCGGCCTTTTCCAACCTATTTTGGCTTGAAGAGAAGCCATAATGGTATTTTTTAATTTTTAGAATTTGTTTGCTGTTTTTTTTGAATTTTCTATTACACGTCCGGTAGAAACGAAACAGAATGATAATTTTATATTTTCTCTTTCCCTGCATTTTACAACCTATTTTTGCTCGAAATGAAGCCATAATGGTTTTTTTCAGTTCTTCGAATTATGTTTGTTATTTTTTTGGAATTTTCTATTTCGCGTCGGGTTAGGAAGGAAACGGAATGATAATTTCATATTCTCTCTTTCTCGGAATTTTCCAACCTGTTTTGGCTTGAAATGAAGCCATAATGTTAGTTTTCATTTTTTGAATTTTTTTGCTATTTTTTTGGAATTTTCTATTTCGTGTCGGGTTGGAACGGAACGGAACGATAATTTTTATTTTCTCTCTTTCTCGGCCTTTTCCAACCTATTTTGGCTTGAAATGAAGCCATAATGGTATTTTTTAATTTTTAGAATTTTTTTTGCTATTTTTTTGGAATTTTCTATTACGTGTCGGGTAGGAATGAAACAGAAGGATAATTTTATATTCTATCTTTCTCAGCATTTTCCAACCTATTTTGGCCAGAAATGAAGCCATAATGGTATTTTTTTTTTTTGAATTTTTTTGCTATTTTTTTGGAATTTTCTATTACGCATCGAATAGGAACGAAACGAAACGATAATTTTCATTTTCTCTCTTTCTCGGCCTTTTCCTACCTATTTTGGCTTGAAATGAAGCCATTATGGTATTTTTTAATTTTTAGAATTTTTTTTGCTATTTTTTTGGAATTTTCTATTACACGTCAGGTAGAAACGAAACAGAATGATAATTTTATATTCTCTCTTTCCCGGCATTTTCCAACCTATTTTGGCTTGAAATGAAGCCATAATGGTATTTTTCAGTTTTTTGAATTTTTTTGTTATTTTTTTGGAATTTTCTATTTCGCGTCGGGTTGGAACGGAACGGAATGATAATTTTTATTTTCTCTCTTTCTCGGCCTTTTCCTACCTATTTTGGCTTGAAATGAAGCCATTATGGTATTTTTTAATTTTTAGAATTTGTTTGCTGTTTTTTTGGAATTTTCTATTACACGTCCGGTAGAAACGAAACAGAATGATAATTTTATATTTTCTCTTTCCCTGCATTTTACAACCTATTTTTGCTCGAAATGAAGCCATAATGGTTTTTTTCAGTTCTTTGAATTATGTTTGTTATTTTTTTGGAATTTTCTATTTCGCGTCGGGTTGGAACGGAACGGAATGATAATTTTTATTTTCTCTCTTTCTCGGCCTTTTCAAACCTATTTTGGCTTGAAATGAAGCCAAAATGGTATTTTTTAATTTTTAGAATTTTTTTTGCTATTTTTTTGGAATTTTCTATTACGCGTCGGGTAGGAATGAAACAGAAGGATAATTTTATATTCTATCTTTCTCAGCATTTTCCAACCTATTTTGGCTTGAAATGAGGCAATAATGGTATTTTTTATTTTTTGAATTTTTTTGCTATTTTTTTGGAATTTTCTATTACGCATCGAATAGGAACGGAACGAAACGATAATTTTCATTTTCTCTCTTTCTCGGCCTTTTCCTACCTATTTTGGCTTGAAATGAAGCCATTATGGTATTTTTTAATTTTTAGAATTTTTTTTGCTATTTTTTTGGAATTTTCTATTACACGTCAGGTAGAAACGAAACAGAATGATAATTTTATATTCTCTCTTTCCCGGCATTTTCCAACCTATTTTGGCTTGAAATGAAGCCATAATGGTATTTTTCAGTTTTTTGAATTTTTTTGTTATTTTTTTGGAATTTTCTATTTCGCGTCGGGTTGGAACGGAACGGAATGATAATATTTATTTTCTCTCTTTCTCGGCCTTTTCAAACCTATTTTGGCTTGAAATGAAGCCATAATGGTATTTTTTAATTTTTAAAATTTTTTTTTGCTATTATTTTGGAATTTTCTATTACGCGTCGAGTAGGAATGAAACATAAGGATAATTTTATATTCTATCTTTCTCAGCATTTTCCTACCTATTTTGGTTTGAAATGAAGCCATAATGGTATTTTTTATTTTTTGAATTTTTTTGCTATTTTTTTGGAATTTTCTATTACGCATCGAATAGGAACAGAACGAAACGATAATTTTCATTTTCTCTCTTTCTCGGCCTTTTCCAACCTATTTTGGCTGGAAATGAAGCCATAATGGTATTTTTTATTTTTTGAATTTTTTTGCTATTTTTTTGGAATTTTCTATTACGCATCGAATAGGAACAGAACGAAACGATAATTTTCATTTTCTCTCTTTCTCGGCCTTTTCCTACCTATTTTCGCTTGAAATGAAGCCATAATTGTATTTTTTAATTTTTAGAATTTTTTTTGCTATTTTTTTGGAATTTTCTGTTACGCGTCGGGTAGGAACGAAATGGAATGATAATTTTATATTCTCTCTTTCTCGGCATTTTCCAACCTGTTTTTGGCTTGAAATGAAGCCATAATAGTATATTTTAATTTTTTGAATTTTTTTGCTTTTTGTTTTTAAATTTTCAATTACGAGTCGGGTAGGAACGAAACGTAACGATATTTTTTATTTTCTCTCTTTCACCTCCTTTTCCATACTATTTTGGCTTGAAATGAAGCCATAATGGTATTTTTTAATTTTTTGAATTTTTTTGCTATTTCTTTGTAATTTTCTATTTCGCGTCGGGTTGGGACGGAACGGAACGATAATTTTTTATTTTCTCTCTTTCTCGGCCTTTTCCAACCTATTTTGGCTTGAAATGAAGCCATAATGGTATTTTTTAATTTTTAGAATTTGTTTGCTATTTTTTTGGAATTTTCTATTTCGCGTCGGGTTGGAACGGAACGGAACGATAATTTTTTATTTTCTCTCTTTCTCGGCCTTTTCCAACCTATTTTGGCTTGAAATGAAGCCATAATGGTATTTTTTAATTTTTAGAATTTGTTTGCTGTTTTTTTGGAATTTTCTATTACACGTCCGGTAGAAACGAAACAGAATGATAATTTTATATTTTCTCTTTCCCTGCATTTTACAACCTATTTTTGCTCGAAATGAAGCCATAATGGTTTTTTTCAGTTCTTTGAATTATGTTTGTTATTTTTTTGGAATTTTCTATTTCGCGTCGGGTTGGAACGGAACGGAATGATAATTTTTATTTTCTCTCTTTCTCGGCCTTTTCAAACCTATTTTGGCTTGAAATGAAGCCAAAATGGTATTTTTTAATTTTTAGAATTTTTTTTGCTATTTTTTTGGAATTTTCTATTACGCGTCGGGTAGGAATGAAACAGAAGGATAATTTTATATTCTATCTTTCTCAGCATTTTCCAACCTATTTTGGCTTGAAATGAGGCAATAATGGTATTTTTTATTTTTTGAATTTTTTTGCTATTTTTTTGGAATTTTCTATTACGCATCGAATAGGAACGGAACGAAACGATAATTTTCATTTTCTCTCTTTCTCGGCCTTTTCCTACCTATTTTGGCTTGAAATGAAGCCATAATGGTATTTTTTAATTTTTAGAATTTTTTTTGCTATTTTTTTGGAATTTTCTATTACACGTCAGGTAGAAACGAAACAGAATGATAATTTTATATTCTGTCTTTCCCGGCATTTTCCAACCTATTTTGGCTTGAAATGAAGCCATAATGGTATTTTTCTGTTTTTTGAATTTTTTTGTTATTTTTTTGGGATTTCTATTTCGCGTCGGGTTGGAACGGAACGGAATGATAATTTTTTATTTTCTCTCTTTCTCGGCCTTTTCCAACCTATTTCGGATTGAAATGAAGCCATAATGGTATTTTTTAATTTTTAGAATTTGTTTGCTATTTTTTTGGAATTTTCTATTTCGCGTCGGGTTGGAATGGAACGGAACGGAACGATAATTTTTTATTTTCTCTCTTTCTCGGCCTTTTCCAACCTATTTTGGCTTGAAATGAAGCCATAATGGTATTTTTTAATTTTTAGAATTTGTTTGCTGTTTTTTTGGAATTTTCTATTACACGTCCGGTAGAGACGAAACAGAATGATAATTTTATATTTTCTCTTTCCCTGCATTTTACAACCTATTTTTGCTCGAAATGAAGCCATAATGGTTTTTTTCAGTTTTTTGAATTTTTTTGTTATTTTTTTGGAATTTTCTATTTCGCGTCGGGTTGGAACGGAACGGAATGATAATTTTTATTTTCTCTCTTTCTCGGCCTTTTCAAACCTATTTTGGCTTGAAATGATGCCATAATGGTATTTTTTTAATTTTTAGAATTGTTTTTGCTGTTTTTTTGGAATTTTCTATTACGCGTCGGGTAGGAACGAAACGGAATGATAATTTTATATTCTTTCTTTCTCGGCATTTTCCAACCTGTTTTGGCTTGAAATGAAGCCATAATGGTATATTTTAATTTTTTGAATTTTTTTGCTATTGTTTTTAAATTTTCAATTACGAGTCGGGTAGGAACGAAACGTAACGATATTTTTTATTTTCTCTCTTTCACCTCCTTTTCCATACTATTTTGGCTTGAAATGAAGCCATAATGGTATTTTTTTAATTTTTAGAATTTCTTTGCTGTTTTTTTGGAATTTTCTATTTCGCGTCAGGTTGGAACGAAACAGAAGGATAATTTTATATTCCGGCTTTCTCAGCATTTTCCAACCTATTTTGGCTTGAAATGAAGCCATAATGGTATTATTTAATTTTCTGAATTTTTTTGCTGTTTTTTTGGAATTTTCTATTTCGCGTCGGGTTGGAATGGAACGGAACGATAATTTTTATTTTCTCTCTTTCTCGTCCTTTTCCAACCTATTTTGGCTTGAAATGAAGCCATAATGGTATTTTTTAATTTTTAGAATTTGTTCACTGTTTTTGGAATTTTGTATTTAGCGTCGGGTTGGAACGGAACGGAACGATAATTTTTATTTTCTCTCTTTCTCGGCCTTTTCCAACCTATTTTGGCTTGAAATGAAGCAATAATGGTATGTCTTAATTTTTAGAATTTTTTTTCTATTGTTTTGAAATTTTTAATTACGAGTCGGGTAGGAACGAAACGTAACGATATTTTTTATTTTCTCTCTTACACCTCCTTTTCCATACTATTTTGGCTTGAAATGAAGCTATAATTGTATTTTTTAATTTTTAGAATTTTTTTTGCTAATTTTTTGGAATTTTCTATTTCGCGTCGGTTAGGAAGGAAACGGAATGATAATTTCATATTCTCTATTTCTCGGAATTTTCCAACCTGTTTTGGCTTGAAATGAAGCCATAATGTTAGTTTTCATTTTTTGAATTTTTTTGCTATTTTTTTGGAATTTTCTATTTCGTGTCGGGTTGGAATGGAACGGAACGATAATTTTTATTTTCTCTCTTTCTCGACCTTTTCCAACCTATTTTGGCTTGAAATGCAGCCATAATGGTATTTTTTAATTTTTAGAATTTTTTTTGCTATTTTTTTGGAATTTTCTATTACGTGTCGGGTAGGAATGAAACAGAAGGATAATTTTATATTCTATCTTTCTCAGCATTTTCCAACCTATTTTGGCCTGAAATGAAGCCATAATGGTATTTTTTATTTTTTGAATTTTTTTGCTATTTTTTTGGAATTTTCTATTACGCATCGAATAGGAACGGAACGAAACGATAATTTTCATTTTCTCTCTTTCTCGGCCTTTTCCTACCTATTTTGGCTTGAAATGAAGCCATAATGGTATTTTTTAATTTTTAGAATTTGTTCGCTGTTTTTGGAATTTTCTATTTAGCGTCGGGTTGGAACGGAACGGAACGATAATTTTTATTTTCTCTCTTTCTCGGCCTTTTCCAACCTATTTTGGCTTGAAATGAAGCAATAATGGTATGTCTTAATTTTTAGAATTTTTTTTCTATTGTTTTGAAATTTTTAATTACGAGTCGGGTAGGAACGAAACGTAACGATATTTTTTATTTTCTCTCTTACACCTCCTTTTCCATACTATTTTGGCTTGAAATGAAGCTATAATTGTATTTTTTAATTTTTAGAATTTTTTTTGCTAATTTTTTGGAATTTTCTATTTCGCGTCGGTTAGGAAGGAAACGGAATGATAATTTCATATTCTCTCTTTCTCGGAATTTTCCAACCTGTTTTGGCTTGAAATGAAGCCATAATGTTAGTTTTCATTTTTTGAATTTTTTTGCTATTTTTTTGGAATTTTCTATTTCGTGTCGGGTTGGAATGGAACGGAACGATAATTTTTATTTTCTCTCTTTCTCGACCTTTTCCAACCTATTTTGGCTTGAAATGAAGCCATAATGGTATTTTTTAATTTTTAGAATTTTTTTTGCTATTTTTTTGGAATTTTCTATTACGTGTCGGGTAGGAATGAAACAGAAGGATAATTTTATATTCTATCTTTCTCAGCATTTTCCAACCTATTTTGGCCTGAAATGAAGCCATAATGGTATTTTTTATTTTTTGAATTTTTTTGCTATTTTTTTGGAATTTTCTATTACGCATCGAATAGGAACGGAACGAAACGATAATTTTCATTTTCTCTCTTTCTCGGCCTTTTCCTACCTATTTTGGCTTGAAATGAAGCCATAATGGTATTTTTTAATTTTTAGAATTTTTTTTGCTATTTTTTTGGAATTTTCTATTACACGTCATGTAGAAACGAAACAGAATGATAATTTTATATTCTCTCTTTCCCGGCATTTTCCAACCTATTTTGGCTTGAAATGAAGCCATAATGGTATTTTTCAGTTTTTTGAATTTTTTTGTTATTTTTTTGGAATTTTCTATTTCGCGTCGGGTTGGAACGGAACGGAATGATAATATTTATTTTCTCTCTTTCTCGGCCTTTTCAAACCTATTTTGGCTTGAAATGAAGCCATAATGGTATTTTTTAATTTTTAAAATTTTTTTTTGCTATTATTTTGGAATTTTCTATTACGCGTCGAGTAGGAATGAAACATAAGGATAATTTTATATTCTATCTTTCTCAGCATTTTCCAACCTATTTTGGTTTGAAATGAAGCCATAATGGTATTTTTTATTTTTTGAATTTTTTTGCTATTTTTTTGGAATTTTCTATTACGCATCGAATAGGAACAGAACGAAACGATAATTTTCATTTTCTCTCTTTCTCGGCCTTTTCCTACCTATTTTGGCTGGAAATGAAGCCATAATGGTATTTTTTATTTTTTGAATTTTTTTGCTATTTTTTTGGAATTTTCTATTACGCATCGAATAGGAACAGAACGAAACGATAATTTTCATTTTCTCTCTTTCTCGGCCTTTTCCTACCTATTTTCGCTTGAAATGAAGCCATAATTGTATTTTTTAATTTTTAGAATTTTTTTTGCTATTTTTTTGGAATTTTCTATTACACGTCCGGTAGAAACGAAACAGAATGATAATTTTATATTTTCTCTTTCCCTGCATTTTACAACCTATTTTTGCTCGAAATGAAGCCATAATGGTTTTTTTCAGTTTTTTGAATTTTTTTGTTATTTTTTTGGAATTTTCTATTTCGCGTCGGGTTGGAACGGAACGGAATGATAATCTTTATTTTCTCTCTTTCTCGGCCTTTTCAAACCTATTTTGGCTTGAAATGAAGCCAAAATGGTATTTTTTAATTTTTAAAATTTTTTTTGCTATTTTTTTGGAATTTTCTATTACGCGTCGGTTAGGAACGAAACGGAATGATAATTTTATATTCTCTCTTTCCCGGCATTTTCCAACCTATTTTTGCTTGAAATGAAGCCATAATGGTATTTTTCAATTTTTTGAATTTTTTTCTATTTTTTTGGAATTTTCTATTATGCATTGTGTAGGAACGGAACTGAACGATAATTTTTATTTTCTCTCTTTCTTGGCCTTTTCCAACCTTTTTTGGCTTCAAATGAAGCCATAATGGTATTTTTTAATTTTCAGAATTTTTTTTGCTATCTTTTGGGAATTTTCTATTACGCGTCAGGTAGGAACGAAACGGAATGATAATTTTATATTCTCTCTTTCCCGGCATTTTCCAACCTAGTTTGGCTTGAAAGGAAACCATAATGGTATTTTTCAATTTTTTGAATTTTTTTGCTATGTTTTTGGAATTTTCTATTACACATCGAGTAGGAACGGAACAAAATGATAATTTTAATTTTCTCTCTGTCTCCGCCTTTCCCAACCTATTTTGGCTTGAAATGAAGCCATAATGGTATATTTTAATTTTTTGAATTTTTTTGAAATTTTCAATTACGAGTCGGGTAGGAACGACACGTAATGATATTTTTTATTTTCTCTCTTACTCCTCATTTTCCATACTATTTTGGCTTGAAATGAAGCTATAATGGTATTTTTTAATTTTTAGAGTTTTTTTTGCTATGTTTTTGGAATTTTCTATTTCGCCTCGGTTAGGAACAAAACGGAATGATAATTTTATATTCTCTCTTTCCCGGCATTTTCCAATCTATTTTGGCTTGATGGTAGTTTTTAATTTTTTGAATTTTTTTGCTATTTTTTTGGAATTTTCTATTTCACTTCGGGTTGGAACGGAACGGAACGATAATTTTTATTTTCTCTCTTTCTCTGCCTTTTCCAACCTATTTTGGCTTGAAATGAAGCCATAATGGTATTTTTTAATTTTTAGAATTTTTTTTGCTATTTTTTTGGAATTTTCTATTACGCGTCGGGTAGGAACGAAACGGAAGGATAATTTTATATTCTGTCTTTCTCAGCATTTTCCAACCTATTTTGGCTTTAAATGAAGCCATAATTGTATTTTTTAATTTTTTGAATTTTTTTGCTATTTTTTTGGAATTTTCAATTACGCATCGAGTAGGAACGGAACGAAACGATAATTTTCATTTTCTCTTTTTCTCGGCCTTTTCCTACCTATTTTGGCTTGAAATAAAGCCATAATGGTATTTTTTAATTTTTAGAATTTTTTTTGCTTTTTTTTTGGAATTTTCTGTTACGCGTCGGGAAGGAACGAAATGGAATGATAATTTTTTATTCTCTCTTTCTCGGCAATTTTCCAACCTGTTTTTGGCTCGAAATGAAGCCATAATAGTATATTTTGATTTTTTGAATTTTTTTGCTTTTTGTTTTTAAATTTTCAATTACGAGTCGGGTAGGAACGAAACGTAACGATATTTTTTATTTTCTCTCTTTCACCTCCTTTTCCATACTATTTTGGATTGAAATGAAGCCATAATGGTATTTTTTAATTTTTTGAATTTTTTTGCTATTTTTTTGGAATTTTCTATTTCGCGTCGGGTTGGAACGGAACGGAACGATAATTTTTTATTTTCTCTCTTTCTCGGCCTTTTCCAACCTATTTTGGCTTGAAATGAAGCCATAATGGTATTTTTTAATTTTTAGAATTTGTTTGCTATTTTTTTGGAATTTTCTATTTCGCGTCGGGTTGGAACGGAACGGAACGATAATTTTTTATTTTCTCTCTTTCTCGGCCTTTTCCAACCTATTTTGGCTTGAAATGAAGCCATAATGGTATTTTTTAATTTTTAGAATTTGTTTGCTGTTTTTTTGGAATTTTCTATTACACGTCCGGTAGAAACGAAACAGAATGATAATTTTATATTTTCTCTTTCCCTGCATTTTACAACCTATTTTTGCTCGAAATGAAGCCATAATGGTTTTTTTCAGTGCTTTGAATTATGTTTGTTATTTTTTTGGAATTTTCTATTTCGCGTCGGGTTGGAACGGAACGGAATGATAATTTTTATTTTCTCTCTTTCTCGGCCTTTTCAAACCTATTTTGGCTTGAAATGAAGCCAAAATGGTATTTTTTAATTTTTAGAATTTTTTTTGCTATTTTTTTGGAATTTTCTATTACGCGTCGGGTAGGAATGAAACAGAAGGATAATTTTATATTCTATCTTTCTCAGCATTTTCCAACCTATTTTGGCTTGAAATGAAGCAATAATGGTATTTTTTATTTTTTGAATTTTTTTGCTATTTTTTTGGAATTTTCTATTACGCATCGAATAGGAACGGAACGAAACGATAATTTTCATTTTCTCTCTTTCTCGGCCTTTTCCTACCTATTTTGGCTTGAAATGAAGCCATAATTGTATTTTTTAATTTTTAGAATTTTTTTTGCTATTTTTTTGGAATTTTCTATTACACGTCAGGTAGAAACGAAACAGAATGATAATCTTATATTCTGTCTTTCCCGGCATTTTCCAACCTATTTTGGCTTGAAATGAAGCTATAATGGTATTTTTCTGTTTTTTGAATTTTTTTGTTATTTTTTTGGGATTTTCTATTTCGCGTCGGGTTGGAACGGAACGGAATGATAATTTTTATTTTCTCTCTTTCTCGGCCTTTTCAAACCTATTTTGGCTGGAAATGAAGCCATAATGGTATTTTTTAATTTTGAAAAATTTTTTTGCTATTTTTTTGGAATTTTCTACTACGCGTCGGGTAGGAATGAAACAGAAGGATAATTTTATATTCTATCTTTCTCAGCATTTTCCAACCTATTTTGGCTTGAAATGAAGCCATAATGGTATTTTTTATTTTTTGAATTTTTTTGCTATTTTTTTGAAATTTTCTATTACGCATCGAATAGGAACGGAACGAAACGATAATTTTCATTTTCTCTCTTTCTCGGCCTTTTCCTACCTATTTTCGCTTGAAATGAAGCCATAATTGTATTTTTTAATTTTTAGAATTTTTTTTGCTATTTTTTTGGAATTTTCTATTACACGTCAGGTAGAAACGAAACAGAATGATAATTTTATATTCTGTCTTTCCCGGCATTTTCCAACCTATTTTGGCTTGAAATGAAGCCATAATGGTTTTTTTCAGTTTTTTGAATTTTCTATTTCGCGTCGGGTTGGAACGGAACGGAATGATAATTTTTATTTTCTCTCTTTCTCGGCCTTTTCAAACCTATTTTGGTTTGAAATGAAGCCAAAATGGTATTTTTTAATTTTTAAAATTTTTTTTGCTATTTTTTTGGAATTTTCTATTACGCGTCGGTTAGGAACGAAACGGAATGATAATTTTATATTCTCTCTTTCCCGGCATTTTCCAACCTATTTTGAAATGAAGCCATAATGGTATTTTTCAATTTTTTGAATTTTTTTCTATTTTTTTGGAATTTTCTATTATGCATTGTGTAGGAACGGAACTGAACGATAATTTTTATTTTCTCTCTTTCTTGGCCTTTTCCAACCTTTTTTGGCTTGAAATGAAGCCATAATGGTATTTTTTAATTTTCAGATTTTTTTTTGCTATTTTTTGGGAATTTTCTATTACGCGTCAGGTAGGAACGAAACGGAATGATAATTTTATATTCTCTCTTTCCCGGCATTTTCCAACCTAGTTTGGCTTGAAAGGAAACCATAATGGTATTTTTCAATTTTTTGAATTTTTTTGCTATGTTTTTGGAATTTTCTATTACACATCGAGTAGGAACGGAACGAAATGATAATTTTAATTTTCTCTCTGTCTCCGCCTTTCCCAACCTATTTTGGCTTGAAATGAAGCCATAATGGTATATTTTAATTTTTTGAATTTTTTTGCTATTGTTTTGAAATTTTCAATTACGAGTCGGGTAGGAACGACACGTAATGATATTTTTTATTTTCTCTCTTACTCCTCATTTTCCATACTATTTTGGCTTGAAATGAAGCTATAATGATATTTTTTAATTTTTAGAGTTTTTTTTGCTATGTTTTTGGAATTTTCTATTTCGCCTCGGTTAGGAACAAAACGGAATGATAATTTTATATTCTCTCTTTCCCGGCATTTTCCAATCTATTTTGGCTTGATGGTAGTTTTTAATTTTTTGAATTTTTTTGCTATTTTTTTGGAATTTTCTATTTCGCTTCGGGTTGGAACGGAACGGAACGATAATTTTTATTTTCTCTCTTTCTCTGCCTTTTCCAACCTATTTTGGCTAGAAATGAAGCAATAATGGTATGTCTTAATTTTTAGAATTTTTTTTCTATTGTTTTGAAATTTTCAATTACGAGTCGGGTAGGAACGAAACGTAACGATATTTTTTATTTTCTCTCTTACACCTCCTTTTCCAACCTATTTTGGCTTGAAATGAAGCCATAATGGTATTTTTTAATTTTTAGATTTTTTTTTGCTATTTTTTTGGAATTTTCTATTACGCGTCGGGTAGGAACGAAACAGAAGGATAATTTTATATTCTGTCTTTCTCAGCATTTTCCAACCTATTTTGGCTTGAAATGAAGCCATAATGGTATTTTTCAATTTTTTGAATTTTTTTCTATTTTTTTGGAATTTTCTATTTCGCGTCGGGTTGGAATGGAACGGAACGATAATTTTTATTTTCTCTCTTTCTCGGCCTTTTCAAACCTATTTTGGCTTGAAATGATGCCATAATGGTATTTTTTTAATTTTTAGAATTGTTTTTGCTATTTTTTTGGAATTTTCTATTACGCGTCGGGTAGGAACGAAACGGAATGATAATTTTATATTCTTTCTTTCTCGGCATTTTCCAACCTATTTTGGCTTGAAATGAAGCCATAATGGTATTTTTTAATTTTTAGAATTTTTTTTGCTATTTTTTTGGAATTTTCTATTACGCGTCGGGTAGGAACGAAACAGAAGGATAATTTTATATTCTGTCTTTCTCAGCATTTTCCAACCTATTTTGGCTTGAAATGAAGCCATAATTGTATTTTTTAGTTTTTTGAATTTTTTTGCTATTTTTTTGGAATTTTCAATTACGCATCGAGTAGGAACGGAACGAAACGATAATTTTCATTTTCTCTTTTTCTCGGCCTTTTCCTACCTATTTTGGCTTGAAATAAAGCCATAATGGTATTTTTTAATTTTTAGAATTTTTTTTGCTATTTTTTTGGAATTTTCTGTTACGCGTCGGGTAGGAACGAAATGGAATGATAATTTTTTATTCTCTCTTTCTCGGCATTTTCCAACCTGTTTTTGGCTTGAAATGAAGCCATAATAGTATATTTTAATTTTTTGAATTTTTTTGCTTTTGTTTTTAAATTTTCAATTACGAGTCGGGTAGGAACGAAACGTAACGATATTTTTTATTTTCTCTCTTTCACCTCCTTTTCCATACTATTTTGGCTTGAAATGAAGCCATAATGGTATTTTTTAATTTTTTGAATTTTTTTGCTATTTTTTTGTAATTTTCTATTTCGCGTCGGGTTGGGACGGAACGGAACGATAATTTTTTATTTTCTCTCTTTCTCGGCCTTTTCAAACCTATTTTGGTTTGAAATGAAGCCAAAATGGTATTTTTTAATTTTTAAAATTTTTTTTGCTATTTTTTTGGAATTTTCTATTACGCGTCGGTTAGGAACGAAACGGAATGATAATTTTATATTCTCTCTTTCCCGGCATTTTCCAACCTATTTTGAAATGAAGCCATAATGGTATTTTTCAATTTTTTGAATTTTTTTCTATTTTTTTGGAATTTTCTATTATGCATTGTGTAGGAACGGAACTGAACGATAATTTTTATTTTCTCTCTTTCTTGGCCTTTTCCAACCTTTTTTGGCTTGAAATGAAGCCATAATGTTATTTTTTAATTTTCAGAATTTTTTTTGCTATTTTTTGGGAATTTTCTATTACGCGTCAGGTAGGAACGAAACGGAATGATAATTTTATATTCTCTCTTTCCCGGCATTTTCCAACCTAGTTTGGCTTGAAAGGAAACCATAATGGTATTTTTCAATTTTTTGAATTTTTTTGCTATGTTTTTGGAATTTTCTATTACACATCGAGTAGGAACGGAACGAAATGATAATTTTAATTTTCTCTCTGTCTCCGCCTTTCCCAACCTATTTTGGCTTGAAATGAAGCCATAATGGTATATTTTAATTTTTTGAATTTTTTTGCTATTGTTTTGAAATTTTCAATTACGAGTCGGGTAGGAACGACACGTAATGATATTTTTTATTTTCTCTCTTACTCCTCATTTTCCATACTATTTTGGCTTGAAATGAAGCTATAATGATATTTTTTAATTTTTAGAGTTTTTTTTGCTATGTTTTTGGAATTTTCTATTTCGCCTCGGTTAGGAACAAAACGGAATGATAATTTTATATTCTCTCTTTCCCGGCATTTTCCAATCTATTTTGGCTTGATGGTAGTTTTTAATTTTTTGAATTTTTTTGCTATTTTTTTGGAATTTTCTATTTCGCTTCGGGTTGGAACGGAACGGAACGATAATTTTTATTTTCTCTCTTTCTCTGCCTTTTCCAACCTATTTTGGCTTGAAATGAAGCCATAATGGTATTTTTTAATTTTTAGATTTTTTTTTGCTATTTTTTTGGAATTTTCTATTACGCGTCGGGTAGGAACGAAACAGAAGGATAATTTTATATTCTGTCTTTCTCAGCATTTTCCAACCTATTTTGGCTTGAAATGAAGCCATAATGGTATTTTTCAATTTTTTGAATTTTTTTCTATTTTTTTGGAATTTTCTATTTCGCGTCGGGTTGGAATGGAACGGAACGATAATTTTTATTTTCTCTCTTTCTCGGCCTTTTCAAACCTATTTTGGCTTGAAATGATGCCATAATGGTATTTTTTTAATTTTTAGAATTGTTTTTGCTATTTTTTTGGAATTTTCTATTACGTGTCGGGTAGGAACGAAACGGAATGATAATTTTATATTCTTTCTTTCTCGGCATTTTCCAACCTATTTTGGCTTGAAATGAAGCCATAATGGTATTTTTTAATTTTTAGAATTTTTTTTGCTATTTTTTTGGAATTTTCTATTACGCGTCGGGTAGGAACGAAACAGAAGGATAATTTTATATTCTGTCTTTCTCAGCATTTTCCAACCTATTTTGGCTTGAAATGAAGCCATAATTGTATTTTTTAATTTTTTGAATTTTTTTGCTATTTTTTTGGAATTTTCAATTACGCATCGAGTAGGAACGGAACGAAACGATAATTTTCATTTTCTCTTTTTCTCGGCCTTTTCCTACCTATTTTGGCTTGAAATAAAGCCATAATGGTATTTTTTAATTTTTAGAATTTTTTTTGCTATTTTTTTGGAATTTTCTGTTACGCGTCGGGTAGGAACGAAATGGAATGATAATTTTTTATTCTCTCTTTCTCGGCATTTTCCAACCTGTTTTTGGCTTGAAATGAAGCCATAATAGTATATTTTAATTTTTTGAATTTTTTTGCTTTTGTTTTTAAATTTTCAATTACGAGTCGGGTAGGAACGAAACGTAACGATATTTTTTATTTTCTCTCTTTCACCTCCTTTTCCATACTATTTTGGCTTGAAATGAAGCCATAATGGTATTTTTTAATTTTTTGAATTTTTTTGCTATTTTTTTGTAATTTTCTATTTCGCGTCGGGTTGGGACGGAACGGAACGATAATTTTTTATTTTCTCTCTTTCTCGGCCTTTTCCAACCTATTTTGGCTTGAAATGAAGCCATAATGGTATTTTTTAATTTTTAGAATTTGTTTGCTATTTTTTTGGAATTTTCTATTTCGCGTCGGATTGGAACGGAACGGAACGATAATTTTTTATTTTCTCTCTTTCTCGGCCTTTTCCAACCTATTTTGGCTTGAAATGAAGCCATAATGGTATTTTTTAATTTTTAGAATTTGTTTGCTGTTTTTTTGGAATTTTCTATTACACGTCCGGTAGAAACGAAACAGAATGATAATTTTATATTTTCTCTTTCCCTGCATTTTACAACCTATTTTTGCTCGAAATGAAGCCATAATGGTTTTTTTCAGTTTTTTGAATTTTTTTGTTATTTTTTTGGAATTTTCTATTTCGCGTCGGGTTGGAACGGAACGGAATGATAATTTTTATTTTCTCTATTTCTCGGCCTTTTCAAACCTATTTTGGCTTGAAATGATGCCATAATGGTATTTTTTTAATTTTTAGAATTGTTTTTGCTATTTTTTTGGAATTTTCTATTACGCGTCGGGTAGGAACGAAACGGAATGATAATTTTATATTCTTTCTTTCTCGGCATTTTCCAACCTGTTTTGGCTTGAAATGAAGCCATAATGGTATATTTTAATTTTTTGAATTTTTTTGCTATTGTTTTTAAATTTTCAATTACGAGTCGGGTAGGAACGAAACGTAACGATATTTTTTATTTTCTCTCTTTCACCTCCTTTTCCATACTATTTTGGCTTGAAATGAAGCCATAATGGTATTTTTTTAATTTTTAGAATTTCTTTGCTGTTTTTTTGGAATTTTCTATTTCGCGTCAGGTTGGAACGAAACAGAAGGATAATTTTATATTCCGTCTTTCTCAGCATTTTCCAACCTATTTTGGCTTGAAATGAAGCCATAATGGTATTATTTAATTTTCCGAATTTTTTTGCTGTTTTTTTGGAATTTTCTATTACGCGTCGGGTTGGAATGGAACGGAACGATAATTTTTATTTTCTCTCTTTCTCGTCCTTTTCCAACCTATTTTGGCTTGAAATGAAGCCATAATGGTATTTTTTAATTTTTAGAATTTGTTCGCTGTTTTTGGAATTTTCTATTTAGCGTCGGGTTGGAACGGAACGGAACGATAATTTTTATTTTCTCTCTTTCTCGGCCTTTTCCAACCTATTTTCGCTTGAAATGAAGCAATAATGGTATGTCTTAATTTTTAGAATTTTTTTTCTATTGTTTTGAAATTTTTAATTACGAGTCAGGTAGGAACGAAACGTAACGATATTTTTTATTTTCTCTCTTACACCTCCTTTTCCATACTATTTTGGCTTGAAATGAAGCTATAATTGTATTTTTTAATTTTTAGAATTTTTTTTGCTAATTTTATGAATTTTCTATTTCGCGTCGGTTTGGAAGGAAACGGAATGATAATTTCATATTCTCTCTTTCTCGGAATTTTCCAACCTGTTTTGGCTTGAAATGAAGCCATAATGTTAGTTTTCATTTTTTGAATTTTTTTGCTATTTTTTTGGAATTTTCTATTTCGCGTCGGGTTGGAACGGAACGGAACGATAATTTTTATTTTCTCTCTTTCTCGGCCTTTTCCAACCTATTTTGGCTTGAAATGAAGCCATAATGGTATTTTTTAATTTTTAGAATTTTTTTTGCTATTTTTTTGGAATTTTCTGTTACGCATCGAATAGGAACGGAACGAAACGATAATTTTCATTTTCTCTCTTTCTCGGCCTTTTCCTACCTATTTTGGCTTGAAATGAAGCCATAATGGTATTTTTTAATTTTTAAAATTTTTTTTGCTATTTTTTTGGAATTTTCTATTACGCGTCGAGTAGGAATGAAACATAAGGATAATTTTATATTCTATCTTTCTCAGCATTTTCCAACCTATTTTGGTTTGAAATGAAGCCATAATGGTATTTTTTATTTTTTGAATTTTTTTGCTATTTTTTTGGAATTTTCTGTTACGCATCGAATAGGAACGGAACGAAACGATAATTTTCATATTCTCTCTTTCTCGGAATTTTCCAACCTGTTTTGGCTTGAAATGAAGCCATAATGTTAGTTTTCATTTTTTGAATTTTTTTGCTATTTTTTTGGAATTTTCTATTTCGCGTCGGGTTGGAACGGAACGGAACGATAATTTTTATTTTCTCTCTTTCTCGGCCTTTTCCAACCTATTTTGGCTTGAAATGAAGCCATAATGGTATTTTTTAATTTTTAGAATTTTTTTTGCTATTTTTTTGGAATTTTCTATTACGTGTCGGGTAGGAATGAAACAGAAGGATAATTTTATATTCTATCTTTCTCAGCATTTTCCAACCTATTTTGGCTTGAAATGAAGCCATAATGGTATTTTTTATTTTTTGAATTTTTTTGCTATTTTTTTGGAATTTTCTGTTACGCATCGAATAGGAACGGAACGAAACGATAATTTTCATTTTCTCTCTTTCTCGGCCTTTTCCTACCTATTTTGGCTTGAAATGAAGCCATAATGGTATTTTTTAATTTTTAGAATTTTTTTTGCTATTTTTTTGGAATTTTCTATTACACGTCAGGTAGAAACGAAACAGAATGATAATTTTATATTCTCTCTTTCCCGGCATTTTCCAACCTATTTTGGCTTGAAATGAAGCCATAATGGTATTTTTCAGTTTTTTGAATTTTTTTGTTATTTTTTTGGAATTTTCTATTTCGCGTCGGGTTGGAACGGAACGAAATGATAATTTTTATTTTCTCTCTTTCTCGGCCTTTTCAAACCTATTTTGGCTTGAAATGAAGCCATAATGGTATTTTTTAATTTTTAAAATTTTTTTTGCTATTTTTTTGGAATTTTCTATTACGCGTCGAGTAGGAATGAAACATAAGGATAATTTTATATTCTATCTTTCTCAGCATTTTCCAACCTATTTTGGTTTGAAATGAAGCCATAATGGTATTTTTTATTTTTTGAATTTTTTTGCTATTTTTTTGGAATTTTCTATTACGCATCGAATAGGAACAGAACGAAACGATAATTTTCATTTTCTCTCTTTCTCGGCCTGTTCCTACCTATTTTGGCTGGAAATGAAGCCATAATGGTATTTTTTATTTTTAGAATTTTTTTTGCTATTTTTTTGGAATTTTCTATTACACGTCAGGTAGAAACGAAACAGAATGATAATTTTATATTCTCTCTTTCCCGGCATTTTCCAACCTAGTTTGGCTTGAAAGGAAACCATAATGGTATTTTTCAATTTTTTGAATTTTTTTGCTATGTTTTTGGAATTTTCTATTACACATCGAATAGGAACGGAACGAAATGATAATTTTAATTCTCTCTCTGTCTCCGCCTTTCCCAACCTATTTTGTCTTGAAATGAAGCCATAATGGTATATTTTAATTTTTTGAATTTTTTTGCTATTGTTTTGAAATTTTCAATTACGAGTCGGGTAGGAACGACACGTAATGATATTTTTTATTTTCTCTCTTACTCCTCATTTTCCATACTATTTTGGCTTGAAATGAAGCTATAATGGTATTTTTTAATTTTTAGAGTTTTTTTTGCTATGTTTTTGGAATTTTCTATTTCGCCTCGGTTAGGAACAAAACGGAATGATAATTTTATATTCTCTCTTTCCCGGCATTTTCCAATCTATTTTGGCTTGATGGTAGTTTTTAATTTTTTGAATTTTTTTGCTATTTTTTTGGAATTTTCTATTTCGCTTCGGGTTGGAACGGAACGGAACGATAATTTTTATTTTCTCTCTTTCTCTGCCTTTTCCAACCTATTTTGGCTTGAAATGAAGCCATAATGGTATTTTTTAATTTTTTTAATTTTTTTGCTATTTTTTTGTAATTTTCTATTTCGCGTCGGGTTGGGACGGAACGGAACGATAATTTTTTATTTTCTCTCTTTCTCGGCCTTTTCCAACCTATTTCGGCTTGAAATGAAGCCATAATGGTATTTTTTAATTTTTAGAATTTGTTTGCTATTTTTTTGGAATTTTCTATTTCGCGTCGGGTTGGAACGGAACGGAACGATAATTTTTTATTTTCTCTCTTTCTCGGCCTTTTCCAACCTATTTTGGCTTGAAATGAAGCCATAATGGTATTTATTAATTTTTAGAATTTGTTTGCTGTTTTTTTGGAATTTTCTATTACACGTCCGGTAGAAACGAAACAGAATGATAATTTTATATTTTCTCTTTCCCTGCATTTTACAACCTATTTTTGCTCGAAATGAAGCCATAATGGTTTTTTTCAGTTTTTTGAATTTTTTTGTTATTTTTTTGGAATTTTCTATTTCGCGTCGGGTTGGAACGGAACGGAATGATAATTTTTATTTTCTCTCTTTCTCGGCCTTTTCAAACCTATTTTGGCTTGAAATGATGCCATAATGGTATTTTTTTAATTTTTAGAATTGTTTTTGCTATTTTTTTGGAATTTTCTATTACGCGTCGGGTAGGAACGAAACGGAATGATAATTTTATATTCTTTCTTTCTCGGCATTTTCCAACCTGTTTTGGCTTGAAATGAAGCCATAATGGTATATTTTAATTTTTTGAATTTTTTTGCTATTGTTTTTAAATTTTCAATTACGAGTCGGGTAGGAACGAAACGTAACGATATTTTTTATTTTCTCTCTTTCACCTCCTTTTCCATACTATTTTGGCTTGAAATGAAGCCATAATGGTATTTTTTTAATTTTTAGAATTTCTTTGCTGTTTTTTTGGAATTTTCTATTTCGCGTCAGGTTGGAACGAAACAGAAGGATAATTTTATATTCCGGCTTTCTCAGCATTTTCCAACCTATTTTGGCTTGAAATGAAGCCATAATGGTATTATTTAATTTTCTGAATTTTTTTGCTGTTTTTTTTTAATTTTCTATTTCGCGTCGGGTTGGAATGGAACGGAACGATAATTTTTATTTTCTCTCTTTCTCGTCCTTTTCCAACCTATTTTGGCTTGAAATGAAGCCATAATGGTATTTTTTAATTTTTAGAATTTGTTCGCTGTTTTTGGAATTTTCTATTTAGCGTCGGGTTGGAACGGAACGGAACGATAATTTTTATTTTCTCTCTTTCTCGGCCTTTTCCAACCTATTTTGGCTTGAAATGAAGCAATAATGGTATGTCTTAATTTTTAGAATTTTTTTTCTATTGTTTTGAAATTTTTAATTACGAGTCGGGTAGGAACGAAACGTAACGATATTTTTTATTTTCTCTCTTACACCTCCTTTTCCATACTATTTTGGCTTGAAATGAAGCTATAATTGTATTTTTTAATTTTTAGAATTTTTTTTGCTAATTTTTTGGAATTTTCTATTTCGCGTCGGTTAGGAAGGAAACGGAATGATAATTTCATATTCTCTCTTTCTCGGAATTTTCCAACCTGTTTTGGCTTGAAATGAAGCCATAATGTTAGTTTTCATTTTTTGAATTTTTTTGCTATTTTTTTGGAATTTTCTATTTCGTGTCGGGTTGGAACGGAACGGAACGATAATTTTTATTTTCTCTCTTTCTCGGCCTTTTCCAACCTATTTTGGCTTGAAATGAAGCCATAATGGTATTTTTTAATTTTTAGAATTTGTTTGCTATTTTTTTGGAATTTTCTATTTCGCGTCGGGTTGGAACGGAACGGAACGATAATTTTTTATTTTCTCTCTTTCTCGGCCTTTTCCAACCTATTTTGGCTTGAAATGAAGCCATAATGGTATTTTTTAATTTTTAGAATTTGTTTGCTGTTTTTTTGGAATTTTCTATTACACATCCGGTAGAAACGAAACAGAATGATAATTTTATATTTTCTCTTTCCCTGCATTTTACAACCTATTTTTGCTCGAAATGAAGCCATAATGGTTTTTTTCAGTTCTTTGAATTATGTTTGTTATTTTTTTGGAATTTTCTATTTCGCGTCGGGTTGGAACGGAACGGAATGATAATTTTTATTTTCTCTCTTTCTCGGCCTTTTCAAACCTATTTTGGCTTGAAATGAAGCCAAAATGGTATTTTTTAATTTTTAGAATTTTTTTTGCTATTTTTTTGGAATTTTCTATTACGCGTCGGGTAGGAATGAAACAGAAGGATAATTTTATATTCTATCTTTCTCAGCATTTTCCAACCTATTTTGGCCTGAAATGAAGCCATAATGGTATTTTTTATTTTTTGAATTTTTTTGCTATTTTTTTGGAATTTTCTATTACGCATCGAATAGGAACGGAAAGAAACGATAATTTTCATTTTCTCTCTTTCTAGGCCTTTTCCTACCTATTTTGGCTTGAAATGAAGCCATAATGGTATTTTTTAATTTTTAGAATTTTTTTTGCTATTTTTTTGGAATTTTCTATTACACGTCAGGTAGAAACGAAATAGAATGATAATTTTATATTCTCTCTTTCCCGGCATTTTCCAACCTATTTTGGCTTGAAATGAAGCCATAATGGTATTTTTCAGTTTTTTGAATTTTTTTGTTATTTTTTTGGAATTTTCTATTTCGCGTCGGGTTGGAACGGAACGGAATGATAATATTTATTTTTTCTCTTTCTCGGCCTTTTCAAACCTATTTTGGCTTGAAATGAAGCCATAATGGTATTTTTTAATTTTTAAAATTTTTTTTGCTATTATTTTGGAATTTTCTATTACGCGTCGAGTAGGAATGAAACATAAGGATAATTTTATATTCTATCTTTCTCAGCATTTTCCTACCTATTTTGGCTGGAAATGAAGCCATAATGGTATTTTTTATTTTTTGAATTTTTTTGCTATTTTTTTGGAATTTTCTATTACGCATCGAATAGGAACAGAACGAAACGATAATTTTCATTTTCTCTCTTTCTCGGCCTTTTCCTACCTATTTTCGCTTGAAATGAAGCCATAATTGTATTTTTTAATTTTTAGAATTTTTTTTGCTATTTTTTTGGAATTTTCTATTACACGTCTGGTAGAAACGAAACAGAATGATAATTTTATATTTTCTCTTTCCCTGCATTTTACAACCTATTTTTGCTCGAAATGAAGCCATAATGGTTTTTTTCAGTTTTTTGAATTTTTTGTTATTTTTTTGGAATTTTCTATTTCGCGTCGGGTTGGAACGGAACGGAATGATAATCTTTATTTTCTCTCTTTCTCGGCCTTTTCAAACCTATTTTGGCTTGAAATGAAGCCAAAATGGTATTTTTTATTTTTTAAAATTTTTTTTGCTATTTTTTTGGAATTTTCTATTACGCGTCGGTTAGGAACGAAACGGAATGATAATTTTATATTCTCTCTTTCCCGGCATTTTCCAACCTATTTTGGCTTGAAATGAAGCCATAATGGTATTTTTCAATTTTTTGAATGTTTTTCTATTTTTTTGGAATTTTCTATTATGCATTGTGTAGGAACGGAACTGAACGATAATTTTTATTTTCTCTCTTTCTTGGCCTTTTCCAACCTTTTTTGGCTTGAAATGAAGCCATAATGGTATTTTTTAATTTTCAGAATTTTTTTTGCTATCTTTTGGGAATTTTCTATTACACATCGAGTAGGAACGGAACGAAATGATAATTTTAATATTCTCTCTGTCTCCGCCTTTCCCAACCTATTTTGGCTTGAAATGAAGCCATAATGGTATATTTTAATTTTTTGAATTTTTTTGCTATTGTTTTGAAATTTTCAATTACGAGTCAGGTAGGAACGACACGTAATGATATTTTTTATTTTCTCTCTTACTCCTCATTTTCCATACTATTTTGGCTTGAAATGAAGCTATAATGGTATTTTTTAATTTTTAGAGTTTTTTTTGCTATGTTTTTGGAATTTTCTATTTCGCCTCGGTTAGGAACAAAACGGAATGATAATTTTATATTCTCTCTTTCCCGGCATTTTCCAATCTATTTTGGCTTGATGGTAGTTTTTAATTTTTTGAATTTTTTTGCTATTTTTTTGGAATTTTCTATTTCGCTTCGGGTTGGAACGGAACGGAACGATAATTTTTATTTTCTCTCTTTCTCTGCATTTTCCAACCTATTTTGGCTTGAAATGAAGCCATAATGGTATTTTTTAATTTTTAGAATTTTTTTTGCTATTTTTTTGGAATTTTCTATTACGCGTCGGGTAGGAACGAAACAGAAGGATAATTTTATATTCTGTCTTTCTCAGCATTTTCCAACCTATTTTGGCTTGAAATGAAGCCATAATTGTATTTTTTAATTTTTTGAATTTTTTTGCTATTTTTTTGGAATTTTCAATTACGCATCGAGTAGGAACGGAACGAAACGATAATTTTCATTTTCTCTTTTTCTCGGCCTTTTCCTACCTATTTTGGCTTGAAATAAAGCCATAATGGTATTTTTTAATTTTTAGAATTTTTTTTGCTATTTTTTTGGAATTTTCTGTTACGCGTCGGGTAGGAACGAAATGGAATGATAATTTTATATTCTCTCTTTCTCGGCATTTTCCAACCTGTTTTTGGCTCGAAATGAAGCCATAATAGTATATTTTGATTTTTTGAATTTTTTTGCTTTTTGTTTTTAAATTTTCAATTACGAGTCGGGTAGGAACGAAACGTAATGATATTTTTTATTTTCTCTCTTTCACCTCCTTTTCCATACTATTTTGGATTGAAATGAAGCCATAATGGTATTTTTTAATTTTTTGAATTTTTTTGCTATTTTTTTGTAATTTTCTATTTCGCGTCGGGTTGGGATGGAACGGAACGATAATTTTTTATTTTCTCTCTTTCTCGGCCTTTTCCAACCTATTTTGGCTTGAAATGAAGCCATAATGGTATTTTTTAATTTTTAGAATTTGTTTGCTATTTTTTTGGAATTTTCTATTTCGCGTCGGGTTGGAACGGAACGGAACGATAATTTTTTATTTTCTCTCTTTCTCGGCCTTTTCCAACCTATTTTGGCTTGAAATGAAGCCATAATGGTATTTTTTAATTTTTAGAATTTGTTTGCTGTTTTTTTGGAATTTTCTATTACACGTCAGGTAGAAACAAAACAGAATGATAATCTTATATTCTGTCTTTCCCGGCATTTTCCAACCTATTTTGGCTTGAAATGAAGCTATAATGGTATTTTTCTGTTTTTTGAATTTTTTTGTTATTTTTTTGGGATTTTCTATTTCGCGTCGGGTTGGAACGGAACGGAATGATAATTTTTATTTTCTCTCTTTCTCGGCCTTTTCAAACCTATTTTGGCTGGAAATGAAGCCATAATGGTATTTTTTAATTTTGAAAATTTTTTTTGCTATTTTTTTGGAATTTTCTACTACGCGTCGGGTAGGAATGAAACAGAAGGATAATTTTATATTCTATCTTTCTCAGCATTTTCCAACCTATTTTGGCTTGAAATGAAGCAATAATGGTATTTTTTATTTTTTGAATTTTTTTGCTATTTTTTTGGAATTTTCTATTACGCATCGAATAGGAACGGAACGAAACGATAATTTTCATTTTCTCTCTTTCTCGGCCTTTTCCTACCTATTTTGGCTTGAAATGAAGCCATAATGGTATTTTTTAATTTTTAGAATTTTTTTTGCTATTTTTTTGGAATTTTCTATTACACGTCAGGTAGAAACGAAACAGAATGATAATTTTATATTCTGTCTTTCCCGGCATTTTCCAACCTATTTTGGCTTGAAATGAAGCTATAATGGTATTTTTCTGTTTTTTGAATTTTTTTGTTATTTTTTTGGGATTTTCTATTTCGCGTCGGGTTGGAACGGAACGGAATGATAATTTTTATTTTCTCTCTTTCTCGGCCTTTTCAAACCTATTTTGGTTTGAAATGAAGCCAAAATGGTATTTTTTAATTTTTAAAATTTTTTTTGCTATTTTTTTGGAATTCTCTATTACGCGTCGGTTAGGAACGAAACGGAATGATAATTTTATATTCTCTCTTTCCCGGCATTTTCCAACCTATTTTGACTTGAAATGAAGCCATAATGGTATTTTTCAATTTTTTGAATTTTTTTCTATTTTTTTGGAATTTTCTATTATGCATTGTGTAGGAACGGAACTGAACGATAATTTTTATTTTCTCTCTTTCTTGGCCTTTTCCAACCTTTTTTGGCTTGAAATGAAGCCATAATGGTATTTTTTAATTTTCAGAATTTTTTTTGCTATTTTTTGGGAATTTTCTATTACGCGTCAGGTAGGAACGAAACGGAATGATAATTTTATATTCTCTCTTTCCCGGCATTTTCCAACCTAGTTTGGCTTGAAAGGAAACCATAATGGTATTTTTCAATTTTTTGAATTTTTTTGCTATGTTTTTGGAATTTTCTATTACACATCGAGTAGGAACGGAACGAAATGATAATTTTAATTTTCTCTCTGTCTCCGCCTTTCCCAACCTATTTTGGCTTGAAATGAAGCCATAATGGTATATTTTAATTTTTTGAATTTTTTTGCTATTGTTTTGAAATTTTCAATTACGAGTCGGGTAGGAACGACACGTAATGATATTTTTTATTTTCTCTCTTACTCCTCATTTTCCATACTATTTTGGCTTGAAATGAAGCTATAATGATATTTTTTAATTTTTAGAGTTTTTTTTGCTATGTTTTTGGAATTTTCTATTTCGTCTCGGTTAGGAACAAAACGGAATGATAATTTTATATTCTCTCTTTCCTGGCATTTTCCAATCTATTTTGGCTTGATGGTAGTTTTTAATTTTTTGAATTTTTTTGCTATTTTTTTGGAATTTTCTATTTCGCTTCGGGTTGGAACGGAACGGAACGATAATTTTTATTTTCTCTCTTTCTCTGCCTTTTCCAACCTATTTTGGCTTGAAATGAAGCCATAATGGTATTTTTTTAATTTTTAGAATTTTTTTTGCTATTTTTTTGGAATTTTCTATTACGCGTCGGGTAGGAACGAAACAGAAGGATAATTTTATATTCTGTCTTTCTCAGCATTTTCCAACCTATTTTGGCTTGAAATGAAGCCATAATTGTATTTTTTAATTTTTTGAATTTTTTTGCTATTTTTTTGGAATTTTCAATTACGCATCGAGTAGGAACGGAACGAAACGATAATTTTCATTTTCTCTTTTTCTCGGCCTTTTCCTACCTATTTTGGCTTGAAATAAAGCCATAATGGTATTTTTTAATTTTTAGAATTTTTTTTGCTATTTTTTTGGAATTTTCTGTTACGCGTCAGGTAGGAACGAAATGGAATAATAATTTTTTATTCTCTCTTTCTCGGCATTTTCCAACCTGTTTTTGGCTTGAAATGAAGCCATAATAGTATATTTTAATTTTTTGAATTTTTTTGCTTTTGTTTTTAAATTTTCAATTACGAGTCGGGTAGGAACGAAACGTAACGATATTTTTTATTTTCTCTCTTTCACCTCCTTTTCCATACTATTTTGGCTTGAAATGAAGCCATAATGGTATTTTTTAATTTTTTGAATTTTTTTGCTATTTTTTTGTAATTTTCTATTTCGCGTCGGGTTGGGACGGAACGGAACGATAATTTTTTATTTTCTCTCTTTCTCGGCCTTTTCCAACCTATTTTGGCTTGAAATGAAGCCATAATGGTATTTTTTAATTTTTAGAATTTGTTTGCTATTTTTTTGGAATTTTCTATTTCGCGTCGGATTGGAACGGAACGGAACGATAATTTTTTATTTTCTCTCTTTCTCGGCCTTTTCCAACCTATTTTGGCTTGAAATGAAGCCATAATGGTATTTTTTAATTTTTAGAATTTGTTTGCTGTTTTTTTGGAATTTTCTATTACACGTCCGGTAGAAACGAAACAGAATGATAATTTTATATTTTCTCTTTCCCTGCATTTTACAACCTATTTTTGCTCGAAATGAAGCCATAATGGTTTTTTTCAGTTTTTTGAATTTTTTTGTTATTTTTTTGGAATTTTCTATTTCGCGTCGGGTTGGAACGGAACGGAATGATAATTTTTATTTTCTCTCTTTCTCGGCCTTTTCAAACCTATTTTGGCTTGAAATGATGCCATAATGGTATTTTTTTAATTTTTAGAATTGTTTTTGCTATTTTTTTGGAATTTTCTATTACGCGTCGGGTAGGAACGAAACGGAATGATAATTTTATATTCTTTCTTTCTCCGCATTTTCCAACCTGTTTTGGCTTGAAATGAAGCCATAATGGTATATTTTAATTTTTTGAATTTTTTTGCTATTGTTTTTAAATTTTCAATTACGAGTCGGGTAGGAACGAAACGTAACGATATTTTTTATTTTCTCTCTTTCACCTCCTTTTCCATACTATTTTGGCTTGAAATGAAGCCATAATGGTATTTTTTTAATTTTTAGAATTTCTTTGCTGTTTTTTTGGAATTTTCTATTTCGCGTCAGGTTGGAACGAAACAGAAGGATAATTTTATATTCCGTCTTTCTCAGCATTTTCCAACCTATTTTGGCTTGACATGAAGCCATAATGGTATTATTTAATTTTCTGAATTTTTTTGCTGTTTTTTTGGAATTTTCTATTTCGCGTCGGGTTGGAATGGAACGGAACGATAATTTTTATTTTCTCTCTTTCTCGGCCTTTTCAAACCTATTTTGGCTTGAAATGATGCCATAATGGTATTTTTTTAATTTTTAGAATTGTTTTTGCTATTTTTTTGGAATTTTCTATTACGCGTCGGGTAGGAACGAAACGGAATGATAATTTTATATTCTTTCTTTCTCGGCATTTTCCAACCTATTTTTGCTCGAAATGAAGCCATAATGGTTTTTTTCAGTTTTTTGAATTTTTTTGTTATTTTTTTGGAATTTTCTATTTCGCGTCGGGTTGGAACGGAACGGAATGATAATTTTTATTTTCTCTCTTTCTCGGCCTTTTCAAACCTATTTTGGCTTGAAATGATGCCATAATGGTATTTTTTTAATTTTTAGAATTGTTTTTGCTATTTTTTTGGAATTTTCTATTACGCGTCGGGTAGGAACGAAACGGAATGATAATTTTATATTCTTTCTTTCTCGGCATTTTCCAACCTGTTTTGGCTTGAAATGAAGCCATAATGGTATATTTTAATTTTTTGAATTTTTTTGCTATTGTTTTTAAATTTTCAATTACGAGTCGGGTAGGAACGAAACGTAACGATATTTTTTATTTTCTCTCTTTCACCTCCTTTTCCATACTATTTTGGCTTGAAATGAAGCCATAATGGTATTATTTAATTTTCCGAATTTTTTTGCTGTTTTTTTGGAATTTTCTATTTAGCGTCGGGTTGGAACGGAACGGAACGATAATTTTTATTTTCTCTCTTTCTCGGCCTTTTCCAACCTATTTTGGCTTGAAATGAAGCAATAATGGTATGTCTTAATTTTTAGAATTTTTTTTCTATTGTTTTGAAATTTTTAATTACGAGTCAGGTAGGAACGAAACGTAACGATATTTTTTATTTTCTCTCTTACACCTCCTTTTTCATACTATTTTGGCTTGAAATGAAGCTATAATTGTATTTTTTAATTTTTAGAATTTTTTTTGCTAATTTTTTGGAATTTTCTATTTCGCGTCGGTTAGGAAGGAAACGGAATGATAATTTCATAGTCTCTCTTTCTCGGAATTTTCCAACCTGTTTTGGCTTGAAATGAAGCCATAATGTTAGTTTTCATTTTTTGAATTTTTTTGCTATTTTTTTGGAATTTTCTATTTCGCGTCGGGTTGGAACGGAACGGAACGATAATTTTTATTTTCTCTCTTTCTCGGCCTTTTCCAACCTATTTTGGCTTGAAATGAAGCCATAATGGTATTTTTTTAATTTTTAGAATTTTTTTTGCTATTTTTTTGGAATTTTCTATTACGTGTCGGGTAGGAATGAAACAGAAGGATAATTTTATATTCTATCTTTCTCAGCATTTTCCAACCTATTTTGGCTTGAAATGAAGCCATAATGGTATTTTTTATTTTTTGAATTTTTTTGCTATTTTTTTGGAATTTTCTATTACGCATCGAATAGGAACGGAACGAAACGATAATTTTCATTTTCTCTCTTTCTCGGCCTTTTCCTACCTATTTTGGCTTGAAATGAAGCCATAATGGTATTTTTTAATTTTTAGAATTTTTTTTGCTATTTTTTTGGAATTTTCTATTACACGTCAGGTAGAAACGAAACAGAATGATAATTTTATATTCTCTCTTTCCCGGCATTTTCCAACCTATTTTGGCTTGAAATGAAGCCACAATGGTATTTTTCAGTTTTTTGAATTTTTTTGTTATTTTTTTGGAATTTTCTATTTCGCGTCGGGTTGGAACGGAACGAAATGATAATTTTTATTTTCTCTCTTTCTCGGCCTTTTCAAACCTATTTTGGCTTGAAATGAAGCCATAATGGTATTTTTTAATTTTTAAAATTTTTTTTGCTATTTTTTTGGAATTTTCTATTACGCGTCGAGTAGGAATGAAACATAAGGATAATTTTATATTCTATCTTTCTCAGCATTTTCCAACCTATTTTGGTTTGAAATGAGGCCATAATGGTATTTTTTATTTTTTGAATTTTTTTGCTATTTTTTTGGAATTTTCTATTACGCATCGAATAGGAACAGAACGAAACGATAATTTTCATTTTCTCTCTTTCTCGGCCTTTTCCTACCTATTTTGGCTGGAAATGAAGCCATAATGGTATTTTTTATTTTTAGAATTTTTTTTGCTATTTTTTTGGAATTTTCTATTACACGTCAGGTAGAAACGAAACAGAATGATAATTTTATATTCTCTCTTTCCCGGCATTTTCCAACCTAGTTTGGCTTGAAAGGAAACCATAATGGTATTTTTCAATTTTTTGAATTTTTTTGCTATGTTTTTGGAATTTTCTATTACACATCGAATAGGAACGGAACGAAATGATAATTTTAATTTTCTCTCTGTCTCTGCCTTTCCTAACCTATTTTGTCTTGAAATGAAGCCATAATGGTATATTTTAATTTTTTGAATTTTTTTGCTATTGTTTTGAAATTTTCAATTACGAGTCGGGTAGGAACGACACGTAATGATACTTTTTATTTTCTCTCTTACTCCTCCTTTTCCATACTATTTTGGCTTGAAATGAAGCTATAATGGTATTTTTTAATTTTTAGAGTTTTTTTTGCTATGTTTTTGGAATTTTCTATTTCGCGTCGGTTAGGAACAAAACGGAATGATAATTTTATATTCTCTCTTTCCCGGCATTTTCCAATCTATTTTGGCTTGATGGTTGTTTTTAATTTTTTGAACTTTTTTGCTATTTTTTTGGAATTTTCTATTTCGCTTCGGGTTGGAACGGAACGGAACGATAATTTTTATTTTCTCTCTTTCTCGGCCTTTTCCAACCTATTTTGGCTTGAAATGAAGCAATAATGGTATGTCTTAATTTTTAGAATTTTTTTTCTATTGTTTTGAAATTTTCAATTACGAGTCGGGTGGGAACGAAACGTAACGATATTTTTTATTTTCTCTCTTACACCTCCTTTTCCATACTATTTTGGCTTGAAATGAAGCTATAATTGTATTTTTTAATTTTTAGAATTTTTTTTGCTATTTTTTTGGAATTTTCTATTTCGCGTCGGTTAGGAACGAAACGGAATGATAATTTCATATTCTCTCTTTCTCGGAATCTTCCAACCTGTTTTGGCTTGAAATGAAGCCATAATGTTAGTTTTCATTTTTTGAATTTTTTTGCTATTTTTTTGGAATTTTCTATTTCGCGTAGGGTTGGAACGGAACGGAACGATAATTTTTATTTTCTCTCTTTCTCGGCCTTTTCCAACCTATTTTGGCTTGAAATGAAGCCATAATGGTATATTTTAATTTTTTGAATTTTTTTGCTATTGTTTTGAAATTTTCAATTACGAGTCGGGTAGGAACGACACGTAATGATATTTTTTATTTTCTCTCTTACTCCTCATTTTCCATACTATTTTGGCTTGAAATGAAGCTATAATAGTATTTTTTAATTTTTAGAGTTTTTTTTGCTATGTTTTTGGAATTTTCTATTTCGCCTCGGTTAGGAACAAAACGGAATGATAATTTTATATTCTCTCTTTCCCGGCATTTTCCAATCTATTTTGGCTTGATGGTAGTTTTTAATTTTTTGAATTTTTTTGCTATTTTTTTGGAATTTTCTATTTCGCTTCGGGTTGGAACGGAACGGAACGATAATTTTTATTTTCTCTCTTTCTCTGCCTTTTCCAACCTATTTTGGCTTGAAATGAAGCCATAATGGTATTTTTTAATTTTTAGAATTTTTTTTGCTATTTTTTTGGAATTTTCTATTACGCGTCGGGTAGGAACGAAACAGAAGGATAATTTTATATTCTGTCTTTCTCAGCATTTTCCAACCTATTTTGGCTTGAAATGAAGCCATAATTGTATTTTTTAATTTTTTGAATTTTTTTGCTATTTTTTTGGAATTTTCAATTACGCATCGAGTAGGAACGGAACGAAACGATAATTTTCATTTTCTCTTTTTCTCGGCCTTTTCCTACCTATTTTGGCTTGAAATAAAGCCATAATGGTATTTTTTAATTTTTAGAATTTTTTTTGCTATTTTTTTGGAATTTTCTGTTACGCGTCGGGTAGGAACGAAATGGAATGATAATTTTTTATTCTCTCTTTCTCGGCATTTTCCAACCTGTTTTTGGCTTGAAATGAAGCCATAATAGTATATTTTAATTTTTTGAATTTTTTTGCTTTTGTTTTTAAATTTTCAATTACGAGTCGGGTAGGAACGAAACGTAACGATATTTTTTATTTTCTCTCTTTCACCTCCTTTTCCATACTATTTTGGCTTGAAATGAAGCCATAATGGTATTTTTTAATTTTTTGAATTTTTTTGCTATTTTTTTGTAATTTTCTATTTCGCGTCGGGTTGGGACGGAACGAAACGATAATTTTTTATTTTCTCTCTTTCTCGGCCTTTTCCAACCTATTTTGGCTTGAAATGAAGCCATAATGGTATTTTTTAATTTTTAGAATTTGTTTGCTATTTTTTTGGAATTTTCTATTTCGCGTCGGATTGGAACGGAACGGAACGATAATTTTTTATTTTCTCTCTTTCTCGGCCTTTTCCAACCTATTTTGGCACGAAATGAAGCCATAATGGTATTTTTTCAGTTTTTTGAATTTTTTTGTTATTTTTTTGGAATTTTCTATTTCGCGTCGGGTTGGAACGGAACGGAATAATATTTTTTATTTTCTCTCTTTCTCGGCCTTTTCAAACCTATTTTGGCTTGAAATGATGCCATAATGGTATTTTTTTAATTTTTAGAATTGTTTTTGCTATTTTTTTGGAATTTTCTATTACGCGTCGGGTAGGAACGAAACGGAATGATAATTTTATATTCTTTCTTTCTCAGCATTTTCCAACCTGTTTTGGCTTGAAATGAAGCCATAATGGTATATTTTAATTTTTTGAATTTTTTTGCTATTGTTTTTAAATTTTCAATTACGAGTCGGGTAGGAACGAAACGTAACGATATTTTTTATTTTCTCTCTTTCACCTCCTTTTCCATACTATTTTGGCTTGAAATGAAGCCATAATGGTATTTTTTTAATTTTTAGAATTTCTTTGCTGTTTTTTTGGAATTTTCTATTTCGCGTCAGGTTGGAACGAAACAGAAGGATAATTTTATATTCCGTCTTTCTCAGCATTTTCCAACCTATTTTGGCTTGAAATGAAGCCATAATGGTATTATTTAATTTTCCGAATTTTTTTGCTGTTTTTTTGGAATTTTCTATTTCGCGTCGGGTTGGAATGGAACGGAACGATAATTTTTATTTTCTCTCTTTCTCGGCCTTTTCAAACCTATTTTGGCTTGAAATGATGCCATAATGGTATTTTTTTAATTTTTAGAATTGTTTTTGCTATTTTTTTGGAATTTTCTATTACGCGTCGGGTAGGAACGAAACGGAATGATAATTTTATATTCTTTCTTTCTCGGCATTTTCCAACCTATTTTTGCTCGAAATGAAGCCATAATGGTTTTTTTCAGTTTTTTGAATTTTTTTGTTATTTTTTTGGAATTTTCTATTTCGCGTCGGGTTGGAACGGAACGGAATGATAATTTTTATTTTCTCTCTTTCTCGGCCTTTTCAAACCTATTTTGGCTTGAAATGATGCCATAATGGTATTTTTTTAATTTTTAGAATTGTTTTTGCTATTTTTTTGGAATTTTCTATTACGCGTCGGGTAGGAACGAAACGGAATGATAATTTTATATTCTTTCTTTCTCGGCATTTTCCAACCTGTTTTGGCTTGAAATGAAGCCATAATGGTATATTTTAATTTTTTGAATTTTTTTGCTATTGTTTTTAAATTTTCAATTACGAGTCGGGTAGGAACGAAACGTAACGATATTTTTTATTTTCTCTCTTTCATCTCCTTTTCCATACTATTTTGGCTTGAAATGAAGCCATAATGGTATTATTTAATTTTCCGAATTTTTTTGCTGTTTTTTTGGAATTTTCTATTTAGCGTCGGGTTGGAACGGAACGGAACGATAATTTTTATTTTCTCTCTTTCTCGGCCTTTTCCAACCTATTTTGGCTTGAAATGAAGCAATAATGGTATGTCTTAATTTTTAGAATTTTTTTTCTATTGTTTTGAAATTTTTAATTACGAGTCAGGTAGGAACGAAACGTAACGATATTTTTTATTTTCTCTCTTACACCTCCTTTTCCATACTATTTTGGCTTGAAATGAAGCTATAATTGTATTTTTTAATTTTTAGAATTTTTTTTGCTAATTTTTTGGAATTTTCTATTTCGCGTCGGTTAGGAAGGAAACGGAATGATAATTTCATATTCTCTCTTTCTCGGAATTTTCCAACCTGTTTTGGCTTGAAATGAAGCCATAATGTTAGTTTTCATTTTTTGAATTTTTTTGCTATTTTTTTGGAATTTTCTATTTCGCGTCGGGTTGGAACGGAACGGAACGATAATTTTTATTTTCTCTCTTTCTCGGCCTTTTCCAACCTATTTTGGCTTGAAATGAAGCCATAATGGTATTTTTTAATTTTTAGAATTTTTTTTGCTATTTTTTTGGAATTTTCTATTACGTGTCGGGTAGGAATGAAACAGAAGGATAATTTTATATTCTATCTTTCTCAGCATTTTCCAACCTATTTTGGCTTGAAATGAAGCCATAATGGTATTTTTTATTTTTTGAATTTTTTTGCTATTTTTTTGGAATTTTCTATTACGCATCGAATAGGAACGGAACGAAACGATAATTTTCATTTTCTCTCTTTCTCGGCCTTTTCCTACCTATTTTGGCTTGAAATGAAGCCATAATGGTATTTTTTAATTTTTAGAATTTTTTTTGCTATTTTTTTGGAATTTTCTATTACAAGTCAGGTAGAAACGAAACAGAATGATAATTTTATATTCTCTCTTTCCCGGCATTTTCCAACCTATTTTGGCTTGAAATGAAGCCATAATGGTATTTTTCAGTTTTTTGAATTTTTTTGTTATTTTTTTGGAATTTTCTATTTCGCGTCGGGTTGGAACGGAACGAAATGATAATTTTTATTTTCTCTCTTTCTCGGCCTTTTCAAACCTATTTTGGCTTGAAATGAAGCCATAATGGTATTTTTTAATTTTTAAAATTTTTTTTGCTATTTTTTTGGAATTTTCTATTACGCGTCGAGTAGGAATGAAAACATAAGGATAATTTTATATTCTATCTTTCTCAGCATTTTCCAACCTATTTTGGTTTGAAATGAAGCCATAATGGTATTTTTTATTTTTTGAATTTTTTTGCTATTTTTTTGGAATTTTCTATTACGCATCGAATAGGAACAGAACGAAACGATAATTTTCATTTTCTCTCTTTCTCGGCCTTTTCCTACCTATTTTGGCTGGAAATGAAGCCATAATGGTATTTTTTATTTTTAGAATTTTTTTTGCTATTTTTTTGGAATTTTCTATTACACGTCAGGTAGAAACGAAACAGAATGATAATTTTATATTCTCTCTTTCCCGGCATTTTCCAACCTAGTTTGGCTTGAAAGGAAACCATAATGGTATTTTTCAATTTTTTGAATTTTTTTGCTATGTTTTTGGAATTTTCTATTACACATCGAATAGGAACGGAACGAAATGATAATTTTAATTTTCTCTCTGTCTCCGCCTTTCCCAACCTATTTTGTCTTGAAATGAAGCCATAATGGTATATTTTAATTTTTTGAATTTTTTTGCTATTGTTTTGAAATTTTCAATTACGAGTCGGGTAGGAACGACACGTAATGATATTTTTTATTTTCTCTCTTACTCCTCATTTTCCATACTATTTTGGCTTGAAATGAAGCTATAATAGTATTTTTTAATTTTTAGAGTTTTTTTTGCTATGTTTTTGGAATTTTCTATTTCGCCTCGGTTAGGAAAAAAACGGAATGATAATTTTATATTCTCTCTTTCCCGGCATTTTCCAATCTATTTTGGCTTGATGGTAGTTTTTAATTTTTTGAATTTTTTTGCTATTTTTTTGGAATTTTCTATTTCGCTTCGGGTTGGAACGGAACGGAACGATAATTTTTATTTTCTCTCTTTCTCTGCCTTTTCCAACCTATTTTGGCTTGAAATGAAGCCATAATGGTATTTTTTAATTTTTAGAATTTTTTTTGCTATTTTTTTGGAATTTTCTATTATGCGTCGGGTAGGAACGAAACAGAAGGATAATTTTATATTCTGTCTTTCTCAGCATTTTCCAACCTATTTTGGCTTGAAATGAAGCCATAATTGTATTTTTTAATTTTTTGAATTTTTTTGCTATTTTTTTGGAATTTTCAATTACGCATCGAGTAGGAACGGAACGAAACGATAATTTTCATTTTCTCTCTTTCATCTCCTTTTCCATACTATTTTGGCTTGAAATGAAGCCATAATGGTATTATTTAATTTTCCGAATTTTTTTGCTGTTTTTTTGGAATTTTCTATTTAGCGTCGGGTTGGAACGGAACGGAACGATAATTTTTATTTTCTCTCTTTCTCGGCCTTTTCCAACCTATTTTGGCTTGAAATGAAGCAATAATGGTATGTCTTAATTTTTAGAATTTTTTTTCTATTGTTTTGAAATTTTTAATTACGAGTCAGGTAGGAACGAAACGTAACGATATTTTTTATTTTCTCTCTTACACCTCCTTTTCCATACTATTTTGGCTTGAAATGAAGCTATAATTGTATTTTTTAATTTTTAGAATTTTTTTTGCTAATTTTTTGGAATTTTCTATTTCGCGTCGGTTAGGAAGGAAACGGAATGATAATTTCATATTCTCTCTTTCTCGGAATTTTCCAACCTGTTTTGGCTTGAAATGAAGCCATAATGTTAGTTTTCATTTTTTGAATTTTTTTGCTATTTTTTTGGAATTTTCTATTTCGCGTCGGGTTGGAACGGAACGGAACGATAATTTTTATTTTCTCTCTTTCTCGGCCTTTTCCAACCTATTTTGGCTTGAAATGAAGCCATAATGGTATTTTTTAATTTTTAGAATTTTTTTTGCTATTTTTTTGGAATTTTCTATTACGTGTCGGGTAGGAATGAAACAGAAGGATAATTTTATATTCTATCTTTCTCAGCATTTTCCAACCTATTTTGGCTTGAAATGAAGCCATAATGGTATTTTTTATTTTTTGAATTTTTTTGCTATTTTTTTGGAATTTTCTATTACGCATCGAATAGGAACGGAACGAAACGATAATTTTCATTTTCTCTCTTTCTCGGCCTTTTCCTACCTATTTTGGCTTGAAATGAAGCCATAATGGTATTTTTTAATTTTTAGAATTTTTTTTGCTATTTTTTTGGAATTTTCTATTACAAGTCAGGTAGAAACGAAACAGAATGATAATTTTATATTCTCTCTTTCCCGGCATTTTCCAACCTATTTTGGCTTGAAATGAAGCCATAATGGTATTTTTCAGTTTTTTGAATTTTTTTGTTATTTTTTTGGAATTTTCTATTTCGCGTCGGGTTGGAACGGAACGAAATGATAATTTTTATTTTCTCTCTTTCTCGGCCTTTTCAAACCTATTTTGGCTTGAAATGAAGCCATAATGGTATTTTTTAATTTTTAAAATTTTTTTTGCTATTTTTTTGGAATTTTCTATTACGCGTCGAGTAGGAATGAAAACATAAGGATAATTTTATATTCTATCTTTCTCAGCATTTTCCAACCTATTTTGGTTTGAAATGAAGCCATAATGGTATTTTTTATTTTTTGAATTTTTTTGCTATTTTTTTGGAATTTTCTATTACGCATCGAATAGGAACAGAACGAAACGATAATTTTCATTTTCTCTCTTTCTCGGCCTTTTCCTACCTATTTTGGCTGGAAATGAAGCCATAATGGTATTTTTTATTTTTAGAATTTTTTTTGCTATTTTTTTGGAATTTTCTATTACACGTCAGGTAGAAACGAAACAGAATGATAATTTTATATTCTCTCTTTCCCGGCATTTTCCAACCTAGTTTGGCTTGAAAGGAAACCATAATGGTATTTTTCAATTTTTTGAATTTTTTTGCTATGTTTTTGGAATTTTCTATTACACATCGAATAGGAACGGAACGAAATGATAATTTTAATTTTCTCTCTGTCTCCGCCTTTCCCAACCTATTTTGTCTTGAAATGAAGCCATAATGGTATATTTTAATTTTTTGAATTTTTTTGCTATTGTTTTGAAATTTTCAATTACGAGTCGGGTAGGAACGACACGTAATGATATTTTTTATTTTCTCTCTTACTCCTCATTTTCCATACTATTTTGGCTTGAAATGAAGCTATAATAGTATTTTTTAATTTTTAGAGTTTTTTTTGCTATGTTTTTGGAATTTTCTATTTCGCCTCGGTTAGGAAAAAAACGGAATGATAATTTTATATTCTCTCTTTCCCGGCATTTTCCAATCTATTTTGGCTTGATGGTAGTTTTTAATTTTTTGAATTTTTTTGCTATTTTTTTGGAATTTTCTATTTCGCTTCGGGTTGGAACGGAACGGAACGATAATTTTTATTTTCTCTCTTTCTCTGCCTTTTCCAACCTATTTTGGCTTGAAATGAAGCCATAATGGTATTTTTTAATTTTTAGAATTTTTTTTGCTATTTTTTTGGAATTTTCTATTATGCGTCGGGTAGGAACGAAACAGAAGGATAATTTTATATTCTGTCTTTCTCAGCATTTTCCAACCTATTTTGGCTTGAAATGAAGCCATAATTGTATTTTTTAATTTTTTGAATTTTTTTGCTATTTTTTTGGAATTTTCAATTACGCATCGAGTAGGAACGGAACGAAACGATAATTTTCATTTTCTCTCTTTCATCTCCTTTTCCATACTATTTTGGCTTGAAATGAAGCCATAATGGTATTATTTAATTTTCCGAATTTTTTTGCTGTTTTTTTGGAATTTTCTATTTAGCGTCGGGTTGGAACGGAACGGAACGATAATTTTTATTTTCTCTCTTTCTCGGCCTTTTCCAACCTATTTTGGCTTGAAATGAAGCAATAATGGTATGTCTTAATTTTTAGAATTTTTTTTCTATTGTTTTGAAATTTTTAATTACGAGTCAGGTAGGAACGAAACGTAACGATATTTTTTATTTTCTCTCTTACACCTCCTTTTCCATACTATTTTGGCTTGAAATGAAGCTATAATTGTATTTTTTAATTTTTAGAATTTTTTTTGCTAATTTTTTGGAATTTTCTATTTCGCGTCGGTTAGGAAGGAAACGGAATGATAATTTCATATTCTCTCTTTCTCGGAATTTTCCAACCTGTTTTGGCTTGAAATGAAGCCATAATGTTAGTTTTCATTTTTTGAATTTTTTTGCTATTTTTTTGGAATTTTCTATTTCGCGTCGGGTTGGAACGGAACGGAACGATAATTTTTATTTTCTCTCTTTCTCGGCCTTTTCCAACCTATTTTGGCTTGAAATGAAGCCATAATGGTATTTTTTAATTTTTAGAATTTTTTTTGCTATTTTTTTGGAATTTTCTATTACGTGTCGGGTAGGAATGAAACAGAAGGATAATTTTATATTCTATCTTTCTCAGCATTTTCCAACCTATTTTGGCTTGAAATGAAGCCATAATGGTATTTTTTATTTTTTGAATTTTTTTGCTATTTTTTTGGAATTTTCTATTACGCATCGAATAGGAACGGAACGAAACGATAATTTTCATTTTCTCTCTTTCTCGGCCTTTTCCTACCTATTTTGGCTTGAAATGAAGCCATAATGGTATTTTTTAATTTTTAGAATTTTTTTTGCTATTTTTTTGGAATTTTCTATTACAAGTCAGGTAGAAACGAAACAGAATGATAATTTTATATTCTCTCTTTCCCGGCATTTTCCAACCTATTTTGGCTTGAAATGAAGCCATAATGGTATTTTTCAGTTTTTTGAATTTTTTTGTTATTTTTTTGGAATTTTCTATTTCGCGTCGGGTTGGAACGGAACGAAATGATAATTTTTATTTTCTCTCTTTCTCGGCCTTTTCAAACCTATTTTGGCTTGAAATGAAGCCATAATGGTATTTTTTAATTTTTAAAATTTTTTTTGCTATTTTTTTGGAATTTTCTATTACGCGTCGAGTAGGAATGAAAACATAAGGATAATTTTATATTCTATCTTTCTCAGCATTTTCCAACCTATTTTGGTTTGAAATGAAGCCATAATGGTATTTTTTATTTTTTGAATTTTTTTGCTATTTTTTTGGAATTTTCTATTACGCATCGAATAGGAACAGAACGAAACGATAATTTTCATTTTCTCTCTTTCTCGGCCTTTTCCTACCTATTTTGGCTGGAAATGAAGCCATAATGGTATTTTTTATTTTTAGAATTTTTTTTGCTATTTTTTTGGAATTTTCTATTACACGTCAGGTAGAAACGAAACAGAATGATAATTTTATATTCTCTCTTTCCCGGCATTTTCCAACCTAGTTTGGCTTGAAAGGAAACCATAATGGTATTTTTCAATTTTTTGAATTTTTTTGCTATGTTTTTGGAATTTTCTATTACACATCGAATAGGAACGGAACGAAATGATAATTTTAATTTTCTCTCTGTCTCCGCCTTTCCCAACCTATTTTGTCTTGAAATGAAGCCATAATGGTATATTTTAATTTTTTGAATTTTTTTGCTATTGTTTTGAAATTTTCAATTACGAGTCGGGTAGGAACGACACGTAATGATATTTTTTATTTTCTCTCTTACTCCTCATTTTCCATACTATTTTGGCTTGAAATGAAGCTATAATAGTATTTTTTAATTTTTAGAGTTTTTTTTGCTATGTTTTTGGAATTTTCTATTTCGCCTCGGTTAGGAAAAAAACGGAATGATAATTTTATATTCTCTCTTTCCCGGCATTTTCCAATCTATTTTGGCTTGATGGTAGTTTTTAATTTTTTGAATTTTTTTGCTATTTTTTTGGAATTTTCTATTTCACTTCGGGTTGGAACGGAACGGAACGATAATTTTTATTTTCTCTCTTTCTCTGCCTTTTCCAACCTATTTTGGCTTGAAATGAAGCCATAATGGTATTTTTTAATTTTTAGAATTTTTTTTGCTATTTTTTTGGAATTTTCTATTATGCGTCGGGTAGGAACGAAACAGAAGGATAATTTTATATTCTGTCTTTCTCAGCATTTTCCAACCTATTTTGGCTTGAAATGAAGCCATAATTGTATTTTTTAATTTTTTGAATTTTTTTGCTATTTTTTTGGAATTTTCAATTACGCATCGAGTAGGAACGGAACGAAACGATAATTTTCATTTTCTCTTTTTCTCGGCCTTTTCCTACCTATTTTGGCTTGAAATAAAGCCATAATGGTATTTTTTAATTTTTAGAATTTTTTTTGCTATTTTTTTGGAATTTTCTGTTACGCGTCGGGTAGGAACGAAATGGAATGATAATTTTTTATTCTCTCTTTCTCGGCATTTTCCAACCTGTTTTTGGCTTGAAATGAAGCCATAATAGTATATTTTAATTTTTTGAATTTTTTTGCTTTTGTTTTTAAATTTTCAATTACGAGTCGGGTAGGAACGAAACGTAACGATATTTTTTATTTTCTCTCTTTCACCTCCTTTTCCATACTATTTTGGCTTGAAATGAAGCCATAATGGTATTTTTTAATTTTTTGAATTTTTTTGCTATTTTTTTGTAATTTTCTATTTCGCGTCGGGTTGGGACGGAACGGAACGATAATTTTTTATTTTCTCTCTTTCTCGGCCTTTTCCAACCTATTTTGGCTTGAAATGAAGCCATAATGGTATTTTTTAATTTTTAGAATTTGTTTGCTATTTTTTTGGAATTTTCTATTTCGCGTCGGGTTGGAACGGAACGGAACGATAATTTTTTATTTTCTCTCTTTCTCGGCCTTTTCCAACCTATTTTGGCTTGAAATGAAGCCATAATGGTTTTTTTTAATTTTTAGAATTTGTTTGCTGTTTTTTTGGAATTTTCTATTACACGTCCGGTAGAAACGAAACAGAATGATAATTTTATATTTTCTCTTTCCCTGCATTTTACAACCTATTTTTGCTCGAAATGAAGCCATAATGGTTTTTTTCAGTTTTTTGAATTTTTTTGTTATTTTTTTGGAATTTTCTATTTCGCGTCGGGTTGGAACGGAACGGAATGATAATTTTTATTTTCTCTCTTTCTCGGCCTTTTCAAACCTATTTTGGCTTGAAATGATGCCATAATGGTATTTTTTTAATTTTTAGAATTGTTTTTGCTATTTTTTTGGAATTTTCTATTACGCGTCGGGTAGGAACGAAACGGAATGATAATTTTATATTCTTTCTTTCTCGGCATTTTCCTACCTGTTTTGGCTTGAAATGAAGCCATAATGGTATATTTTAATTTTTTGAATTTTGTTGCTATTGTTTTTAAATTTTCAATTACGAGTCGGGTAGGAACGAAACGTAACGATATTTTTTATTTTCTCTCTTTCACCTCCTTTTCCATACTATTTTGGCTTGAAATGAAGCCATAATGGTATTTTTTTAATTTTTAGAATTTCTTTGCTGTTTTTTTGGAATTTTCTATTTCGCGTCAGGTTGGAACGAAACAGAAGGATAATTTTATATTCCGTCTTTCTCAGCATTTTCCAACCTATTTTGGCTTGAAATGAAGCCATAATGGTATTATTTAATTTTCCGAATTTTTTTGCTGTTTTTTTGGAATTTTCTATTTCGCGTCGGGTTGGAATGGAACGGAACGATAATTTTTATTTTCTCTCTTTCTCGTCCTTTTCCAACCTATTTTGGCTTGAAATGAAGCCATAATGGTATTATTTAATTTTCCGAATTTTTTTGCTGTTTTTTTGGAATTTTCTATTTAGCGTCGGGTTGGAACGGAACGGAACGATAATTTTTATTTTCTCTCTTTCTCGGCCTTTTCCAACCTATTTTGGCTTGAAATGAAGCAATAATGGTATGTCTTAATTTTTAGAATTTTTTTTCTATTGTTTTGAAATTTTCAATTACGAGTCAGGTAGGAACGAAACGTAACGATATTTTTTATTTTCTCTCTTACACCTCCTTTTCCATACTATTTTGGCTTGAAATGAAGCTATAATTGTATTTTTTAATTTTTAGAATTTTTTTTGCTATTTTTTTGGAATTTTCTATTTCGCGTCGGTTAGGAACGAAACGGAATGATAATTTCATATTCTCTCTTTCTCGGAATCTTCCAACCTGTTTTGGCTTGAAATGAAGCCATAATGTTAGTTTTCATTTTTTGAATTTTTTTGCTATTTTTTTGGAATTTTCTATTTCTCGTAGGGTTGGAACGGAACGGAACGATAATTTTTATTTTCTCTCTTTCTCGGCCTTTTCCAACCTATTTTGGCTTGAAATGAAGCCATAATGGTATATTTTAATTTTTTGAATTTTTTTGCTATTGTTTTGAAATTTTCAATTACGAGTCGGGTAGGAACGACACGTAATGATATTTTTTATTTTCTCTCTTACTCCTCATTTTCCATACTATTTTGGCTGGAAATGAAGCTATAATAGTATTTTTTAATTTTTAGAGTTTTTTTTGCTATGTTTTTGGAATTTTCTATTTCGCCTCGGTTAGGAACAAAACGGAATGATAATTTTATATTCTCTCTTTCCCGGCATTTTCCAATCTATTTTGGCTTGATGGTAGTTTTTAATTTTTTGAATTTTTTTGCTATTTTTTTGGAATTTTCTATTTCGCTTCGGGTTGGAACGGAACGGAACGATAATTTTTATTTTCTCTCTTTCTCTGCCTTTTCCAACCTATTTTGGCTTGAAATGAAGCCATAATGGTATTTTTTAATTTTTAGAATTTTTTTTGCTATTTTTTTGGAATTTTCTATTACGCGTCGGGTAGGAACGAAACAGAAGGATAATTTTATATTCTGTCTTTCTCAGCATTTTCCAACCTATTTTGGCTTGAAATGAAGCCATAATTGTATTTTTTAATTTTTTGAATTTTTTTGCTATTTTTTTGGAATTTTCAATTACGCATCGAGTAGGAACGGAACGAAACGATAATTTTCATTTTCTCTTTTTCTCGGCCTTTTCCTACCTATTTTGGCTTGAAATAAAGCCATAATGGTATTTTTTAATTTTTAGAATTTTTTTTGCTATTTTTTTGGAATTTTCTGTTACGCGTCGGGTAGGAACGAAATGGAATGATAATTTTTTATTCTCTCTTTCTCGGCATTTTCCTACCTGTTTTTGGCTTGAAATGAAGCCATAATAGTATATTTTAATTTTTTGAATTTTTTTGCTTTTGTTTTTAAATTTTCAATTACGAGTCGGGTAGGAACGAAACGTAACGATATTTTTTATTTTCTCTCTTTCACCTCCTTTTCCATACTATTTTGGCTTGAAATGAAGCCATAATGGTATTTTTTAATTTTTTGAATTTTTTTGCTATTTTTTTGTAATTTTCTATTTCGCGTCGGGTTGGGACGGAACGGAACGATAATTTTTTATTTTCTCTCTTTCTCGGCCTTTTCCAACCTATTTTGGCTTGAAATGAAGCCATAATGGTATTTTTTAATTTTTAGAATTTGTTTGCTATTTTTTTGGAATTTTCTATTTCGCGTCGGGTTGGAACGGAACGGAACGATAATTTTTTATTTTCTCTCTTTCTCGGCCTTTTCCAACCTATTTTGGCTTGAAATGAAGCCATAATGGTTTTTTTTAATTTTTAGAATTTGTTTGCTGTTTTTTTGGAATTTTCTATTACACGTCCGGTAGAAACGAAACAGAATGATAATTTTATATTTTCTCTTTCCCTGCATTTTACAACCTATTTTTGCTCGAAATGAAGCCATAATGGTTTTTTTCAGTTTTTTGAATTTTTTTGTTATTTTTTTGGAATTTTCTATTTCGCGTCGGGTTGGAACGGAACGGAATGATAATTTTTATTTTCTCTCTTTCTCGGCCTTTTCAAACCTATTTTGGCTTGAAATGATGCCATAATGGTATTTTTTTAATTTTTAGAATTGTTTTTGCTATTTTTTTGGAATTTTCTATTACGCGTCGGGTAGGAACGAAACGGAATGATAATTTTATATTCTTTCTTTCTCGGCATTTTCCTACCTGTTTTGGCTTGAAATGAAGCCATAATGGTATATTTTAATTTTTTGAATTTTGTTGCTATTGTTTTTAAATTTTCAATTACGAGTCGGGTAGGAACGAAACGTAACGATATTTTTTATTTTCTCTCTTTCACCTCCTTTTCCATACTATTTTGGCTTGAAATGAAGCCATAATGGTATTTTTTTAATTTTTAGAATTTCTTTGCTGTTTTTTTGGAATTTTCTATTTCGCGTCAGGTTGGAACGAAACAGAAGGATAATTTTATATTCCGTCTTTCTCAGCATTTTCCAACCTATTTTGGCTTGAAATGAAGCCATAATGGTATTATTTAATTTTCCGAATTTTTTTGCTGTTTTTTTGGAATTTTCTATTTCGCGTCGGGTTGGAATGGAACGGAACGATAATTTTTATTTTCTCTCTTTCTCGTCCTTTTCCAACCTATTTTGGCTTGAAATGAAGCCATAATGGTATTATTTAATTTTCCGAATTTTTTTGCTGTTTTTTTGGAATTTTCTATTTAGCGTCGGGTTGGAACGGAACGGAACGATAATTTTTATTTTCTCTCTTTCTCGGCCTTTTCCAACCTATTTTGGCTTGAAATGAAGCAATAATGGTATGTCTTAATTTTTAGAATTTTTTTTCTATTGTTTTGAAATTTTCAATTACGAGTCAGGTAGGAACGAAACGTAACGATATTTTTTATTTTCTCTCTTACACCTCCTTTTCCATACTATTTTGGCTTGAAATGAAGCTATAATTGTATTTTTTAATTTTTAGAATTTTTTTTGCTATTTTTTTGGAATTTTCTATTTCGCGTCGGTTAGGAACGAAACGGAATGATAATTTCATATTCTCTCTTTCTCGGAATCTTCCAACCTGTTTTGGCTTGAAATGAAGCCATAATGTTAGTTTTCATTTTTTGAATTTTTTTGCTATTTTTTTGGAATTTTCTATTTCTCGTAGGGTTGGAACGGAACGGAACGATAATTTTTATTTTCTCTCTTTCTCGGCCTTTTCCAACCTATTTTGGCTTGAAATGAAGCCATAATGGTATATTTTAATTTTTTGAATTTTTTTGCTATTGTTTTGAAATTTTCAATTACGAGTCGGGTAGGAACGACACGTAATGATATTTTTTATTTTCTCTCTTACTCCTCATTTTCCATACTATTTTGGCTGGAAATGAAGCTATAATAGTATTTTTTAATTTTTAGAGTTTTTTTTGCTATGTTTTTGGAATTTTCTATTTCGCCTCGGTTAGGAACAAAACGGAATGATAATTTTATATTCTCTCTTTCCCGGCATTTTCCAATCTATTTTGGCTTGATGGTAGTTTTTAATTTTTTGAATTTTTTTGCTATTTTTTTGGAATTTTCTATTTCGCTTCGGGTTGGAACGGAACGGAACGATAATTTTTATTTTCTCTCTTTCTCTGCCTTTTCCAACCTATTTTGGCTTGAAATGAAGCCATAATGGTATTTTTTAATTTTTAGAATTTTTTTTGCTATTTTTTTGGAATTTTCTATTACGCGTCGGGTAGGAACGAAACAGAAGGATAATTTTATATTCTGTCTTTCTCAGCATTTTCCAACCTATTTTGGCTTGAAATGAAGCCATAATTGTATTTTTTAATTTTTTGAATTTTTTTGCTATTTTTTTGGAATTTTCAATTACGCATCGAGTAGGAACGGAACGAAACGATAATTTTCATTTTCTCTTTTTCTCGGCCTTTTCCTACCTATTTTGGCTTGAAATAAAGCCATAATGGTATTTTTTAATTTTTAGAATTTTTTTTGCTATTTTTTTGGAATTTTCTGTTACGCGTCGGGTAGGAACGAAATGGAATGATAATTTTTTATTCTCTCTTTCTCGGCATTTTCCAACCTGTTTTTGGCTTGAAATGAAGCCATAATAGTATATTTTAATTTTTTGAATTTTTTTGCTTTTGTTTTTAAATTTTCAATTACGAGTCGGGTAGGAACGAAACGTAACGATATTTTTTATTTTCTCTCTTTCACCTCCTTTTCCATACTATTTTGGCTTGAAATGAAGCCATAATGGTATTTTTTAATTTTTTGAATTTTTTTGCTATTTTTTTGTAATTTTCTATTTCGCGTCGGGTTGGGACGGAACGGAACGATAATTTTTTATTTTCTCTCTTTCTCGGCCTTTTCCAACCTATTTTGGCTTGAAATGAAGCCATAATGGTATTTTTTAATTTTTAGAATTTGTTTGCTATTTTTTTGGAATTTTCTATTTCGCGTCGGGTTGGAACGGAACGGAACGATAATTTTTTATTTTCTCTCTTTCTCGGCCTTTTCCAACCTATTTTGGCTTGAAATGAAGCCATAATGGTTTTTTTTAATTTTTAGAATTTGTTTGCTGTTTTTTTGGAATTTTCTATTACACGTCCGGTAGAAACGAAACAGAATGATAATTTTATATTTTCTCTTTCCCTGCATTTTACAACCTATTTTTGCTCGAAATGAAGCCATAATGGTTTTTTTCAGTTTTTTGAATTTTTTTGTTATTTTTTTGGAATTTTCTATTTCGCGTCGGGTTGGAACGGAACGGAATGATAATTTTTATTTTCTCTCTTTCTCGGCCTTTTCAAACCTATTTTGGCTTGAAATGATGCCATAATGGTATTTTTTTAATTTTTAGAATTGTTTTTGCTATTTTTTTGGAATTTTCTATTACGCGTCGGGTAGGAACGAAACGGAATGATAATTTTATATTCATTCTTTCTCGGCATTTTCCTACCTGTTTTGGCTTGAAATGAAGCCATAATGGTATATTTTAATTTTTTGAATTTTGTTGCTATTGTTTTTAAATTTTCAATTACGAGTCGGGTAGGAACGAAACGTAACGATATTTTTTATTTTCTCTCTTTCACCTCCTTTTCCATACTATTTTGGCTTGAAATGAAGCCATAATGGTATTTTTTTAATTTTTAGAATTTCTTTGCTGTTTTTTTGGAATTTTCTATTTCGCGTCAGGTTGGAACGAAACAGAAGGATAATTTTATATTCCGTCTTTCTCAGCATTTTCCAACCTATTTTGGCTTGAAATGAAGCCATAATGGTATTATTTAATTTTCCGAATTTTTTTGCTGTTTTTTTGGAATTTTCTATTTCGCGTCGGGTTGGAATGGAACGGAACGATAATTTTTATTTTCTCTCTTTCTCGTCCTTTTCCAACCTATTTTGGCTTGAAATGAAGCCATAATGGTATTATTTAATTTTCCGAATTTTTTTGCTGTTTTTTTGGAATTTTCTATTTAGCGTCGGGTTGGAACGGAACGGAACGATAATTTTTATTTTCTCTCTTTCTCGGCCTTTTCCAACCTATTTTGGCTTGAAATGAAGCAATAATGGTATGTCTTAATTTTTAGAATTTTTTTTCTATTGTTTTGAAATTTTTAATTACGAGTCAGGTAGGAACGAAAAGTAACGATATTTTTTATTTTCTCTCTTACACCTCCTTTTCCATACTATTTTGGCTTGAAATGAAGCTATAATTGTATTTTTTAATTTTTAGAATTTTTTTTGCTAATTTTTTGGAATTTTCTATTTCGCGTCGGTTAGGAAGGAAACGGAATGATAATTTCATATTCTCTCTTTCTCGGAATTTTCCAACCTGTTTTGGCTTGAAATGAAGCCATAATGTTAGTTTTCATTTTTTGAATTTTTTTGCTATTTTTTTGGAATTTTCTATTTCGCGTCGGGTTGGAACGGAACGGAACGATAATTTTTATTTTCTCTCTTTCTCGGCCTTTTCCAACCTATTTTGGCTTGAAATGAAGCCATAATGGTATTTTTTAATTTTTAGAATTTTTTTTGCTATTTTTTTGGAATGTTCTATTACGCGTCGGGTAGGAATGAAACAGAAGGATAATTTTATATTCTATCTTTCTCAGCATTTTCCAACCTATTTTGGTTTGAAATGAAGCCATAATGGTATTTTTTATTTTTTGAATTTTTTTGCTATTTTTTTGGAATTTTCTATTACGCATCGAATAGGAACGGAACGAAACGATAATTTTCATTTTCTCTCTTTCTCGGCCTTTTCCTACCTATTTTGGCTTGAAATGAAGCCATAATGGTATTTTTTAATTTTTAAAATTTTTTTTGCTATTTTTTTGGAATTTTCTATTACGCGTCGGTTAGGAACGAAACGGAATGATAATTTTATATTCTCTCTTTCCCGGCGTTTTCCAACCTATTTCGGCTTGAAATGAAGCCATAATGGTATTTTTCAATTTTTTGAATTTTTTTCTATTTTTTTGGAATTTTCTATTATGCATTGGGTAGGAACGGAACTGAACGATAATTTTTATTTTCTCTCTTTCTCGGCCTATTCCAACCTTTTTTGGCATGAAATGAAGCCATAATGGTATTTTTTAATTTTCAGAATTTTTTTTGCTATTTTTTGGGAATTTTCTATTACGCGTCTGGTAGGAACGAAACGGAATGATAATTTTATATTCTCTCTTTCCTGGCATTTTCCAACCTAGTTTGGCTTGAAATGAAGCCATAATGGTATTTTTTAATTTTTAAAATTTTTTTTGCTATTTTTTTGGAATTTTCTATCACACATCGAGTAGGAACGGAACGAAATGATAATTTTAATTTTCTCTCTGTCTCCGCCTTTCCCAACCTATTTTGGCTTGAAATGAAGCCATAATGGTATTTTTTAATTTTTAGAGTTTTTTTTGCTATTTTTTTTGTAATTTTCTATTACGCTTCGGTTAGGAAAGAAACGGAATGATAATTTTATATTCTCTCTTTCCCGGCGTTTTCCAACCTATTTTGGCTTGAAATGAAGCCATAATGGTATTTTTCAATTTTTTGAATTTTTTTCTATTTTTTTGGAATTTTCTATTATGCATTGGGTAGGAACGGAACTGAACGATAATTTTTATTTTATCTCTTTGTCGGCCTATTCCAACCTTTTTTGGCATGAAATGAAGCCATAATGGTATTTTTTAATTTTCAGAATTTTTTTTGCTATTTTTTGGGAATTTTCTATTACGCGTCTGGCAGGAACGAAACGGAATGATAATTTTATATTCTCTCTTTCCCGGCATTTTCCAACCTAGTTTGGCTTGAAATGAAGCCATAATGGTATTTTTCAATTTTTTGAATTTTTTTGCTATGTTTTTGGAATTTTCTATTACACATCGAGTAGGAACGGAACGAAATGATAATTTTAATTTTCTCTCTGTCTCCGCCTTTCCCAACCTATTTTGGCTTGAAATGAAGCCATAATGGTATTTTTTAATTTTTAGAGTTTTTTTTGCTATTTTATTGGAATTTTCTATTTCGCGTCGGTTAGGAACGAAACGGAATTATAATTTTATATTCTGTCTTTCCCGGCATTTTCCAATCTATTTTGGCTTGATGGTAGTTTTTAATTTTTTGAATTTTTTTGCTATTTTTTTGGAATTTTCTATTTCGCTTCGGGTTGGAACGGAACGGAACGATAATTTTTATTTTCTCTCTTTCTCGGCCTTTTCCAACCTATTTTGGCTTGAAATGAAGCCATAATGGTATTTTTTAATTTTTAAAATTTTTTTTGCTATTTTTTTGGAATTTTCTATTACGCGTCGAGTAGGAATGAAACATAAGGATAATTTTATATTCTATCTTTCTCAGCATTTTCCAACCTATTTTGGTTTGAAATGAAGCCATAATGGTATTTTTTATTTTTTGAATTTTTTTGCTATTTTTTTGGAATTTTCTATTACGCATCGAATAGGAACAGAACGAAACGATAATTTTCATTTTCTCTCTTTCTCGGCCTTTTCCTACCTATTTTGGCTGGAAATGAAGCCATAATGGTATTTTTTATTTTTAGAATTTTTTTTGCTATTTTTTTGGAATTTTCTATTACGCATCGAATAGGAACAGAACGAAACGATAATTTTCATTTTCTCTCTTTCTCGGCCTTTTCCTACCTATTTTGGCTGGAAATGAAGCCATAATGGTATTTTTTATTTTTAGAATTTTTTTTGCTATTTTTTTGGAATTTTCTATTACACGTCAGGTAGAAACGAAACAGAATGATAATTTTATATTCTCTCTTTCCCGGCATTTTCCAACCTAGTTTGGCTTGAAAGGAAACCATAATGGTATTTTTCAATTTTTTGAATTTTTTTGCTATGTTTTTGGAATTTTCTATTACACATCGAGTAGGAACGGAACGAAATGATAATTTTAATTTTCTCTCTGTCTCCACCTTTCCCAACCTATTTTGTCTTGAAATGAAGCCATAATGATATATTTTAATTTTTTGAATTTTTTTGCTATTGTTTTGAAATTTTCAATTACGAGTCAGGTAGGAACGACACGTAATGATATTTTTTATTTTCTCTCTTACTCCTCCTTTTCCATACTATTTTGGCTTGAAATGAAGCCATAATGGTATTTTTTAATTTTTAAAATTTTTTTTGCTATTTTTTTGGAATTTTGTATTACGCGTCGAGTAGGAATGAAACATAAGGATAATTTTATATTCTATCTTTCTTAGCATTTTCCAACCTATTTTGGTTTGAAATGAAGCCATAATGGTATTTTTTATTTTTTGAATTTTTTTGCTATTTTTTTGGAATTTTCTATTACGCATCGAATAGGAACAGAACGAAACGATAATTTTCATTTTCTCTCTTTCTCGGCCTTTTCCTACCTATTTTGGCTGGAAATGAAGCCATAATGGTATTTTTTATTTTTAGAATTTTTTTTGAAATTTTCTATTACACGTCAGGTAGAAACGAAACAGAATGATAATTTTATATTCTCTCTTTCCCGGCATTTTCCAACCTAGTTTGGCTTGAAAGGAAACCATAATGGTGTTTTTCAATTTTTTGAATTTTTTTGCTATGTTTTTGGAATTTTCTATTACACATCGAATAGGAACGGAACGAAATGATAATTTTAATTTTCTCTCTGTCTCCGCCTTTCCCAACCTATTTTGTCTTGAAATGAAGCCATAATGGTATATTTTAATTTTTTGAATTTTTTTGCTATTGTTTTGAAATTTTCAATTACGAGTCGGGTAGGAACGACACGTAATGATATTTTTTATTTTCTCTCTTACTCCTCCTTTTTCATACTATTTTGGCTTGAAATGAAGCTATAATGGTATTTTTTAATTTTTAGAGTTTTTTTTGATATGTTTTTGGAATTTTCTATTTCGCGTCGGTTAGGAACAAAACGGAATGATAATTTTATATTCTCTCTTTCCCGGCATTTTCCAATCTATTTGGGCTTGATGGTTGTTTTTAATTTTTTGAACTTTTTTGCAATTTTTTTGGAATTTTCTATTTCGCTTCGGGTTGGAACGGAACGGAACGATAATTTTTATTTTCTCTCTTTCTCGGCCTTTTCCAACCTATTTTGGCTTGAAATGAAGCCATAATGGTATTTTTTAATTTTTAAAATTTTTTTTGCTATTTTTTTGGAATTTTCTATTACGCGTCGAGTAGGAATGAAACATAAGGATAATTTTATATTCTATCTTTCTCAGCATTTTCTAACCTATTTTGGTTTGAAATGAAGCCATAATGGTATTTTTTATTTTTTGAATTTTTTTGCTATTTTTTTGGAATTTTCTATTACGCATCGAATAGGAACAGAACGAAACGATAATTTTCATTTTCTCTCTTTCTCGGCCTTTTCCTACCTATTTTGGCTGGAAATGAAGCCATAATGGTATTTTTTATTTTTAGAATTTTTTTTGCTATTTTTTTGGAATTTTCTATTACACGTCAGGTAGAAACGAAACAGAATGATAATTTTATATTCTCTCTTTCCCGGCATTTTCCAACCTAGTTTGGCTTGAAAGGAAACCATAATGGTATTTTTCAATTTTTTGAATTTTTTTGCTATGTTTTTGGAATTTTCTATTACACATCGAGTAGGAACGGAACGAAATGATAATTTTAATTTTCTCTCTGTCTCCACCTTTCCCAACCTACTTTGTCTTGAAATGAAGCCATAATGGTATATTTTAATTTTTTGAATTTTTTTGCTATTGTTTTGAAATTTTCAATTACGAGTCAGGTAGGAACGACACGTAATGATATTTTTTATTTTCTCTCTTACTCCTCCTTTTCCATACTATTTTGGCTTGAAATGAAGCCATAATGGTATTTTTTAATTTTTAAAATTTTTTTTGCTATTTTTTTGGAATTTTGTATTACGCGTCGAGTAGGAATGAAACATAAGGATAATTTTATATTCTATCTTTCTTAGCATTTTCCAACCTATTTTGGTTTGAAATGAAGCCATAATGGTATTTTTTATTTTTTGAATTTTTTTGCTATTTTTTTGGAATTTTCTATTACGCATCGGGTAGGAATGAAACAGAAGGATAATTTTATATTCTATCTTTCTCAGCATTTTCCAACCTATTTTGATTTGAAATGAAGCCATAATGGTATTTTTTATTTTTTGAATTTTTTTGCTATTTTTTTGGAATTTTCTATTACGCATCGAATAGGAACAGAACGAAACGATAATTTTCATTTTCTCTCTTTCTCGGCCTTTTCCTACCTATTTTGGCTGGAAATGAAGCCATAATGGTATTTTTTATTTTTAGAATTTTTTTTGAAATTTTCTATTACACGTCAGGTAGAAACGAAACAGAATGATAATTTTATATTCTCTCTTTCCCGGCATTTTCCAACCTAGTTTGGCTTGAAAGGAAACCATAATGGTGTTTTTCAATTTTTTGAATTTTTTTGCTATGTTTTTGGAATTTTCTATTACACATCGAATAGGAACGGAACGAAATGATAATTTTAATTTTCTCTCTGTCTCCGCCTTTCCCAACCTATTTTGTCTTGAAATGAAGTCATAATGGTATATTTTAATTTTTTGAATTTTTTTGCTATTGTTTTGAAATTTTCAATTACGAGTCGGGTAGGAACGACACGTAATGATATTTTTTATTTTCTCTCTTACTCCTCCTTTTCCATACTATTTTGGCTTGAAATGAAGCTATAATGGTATTTTTTAATTTTTAGAGTTTTTTTTTATATGTTTTTGGAATTTTCTATTTCGCGTCGGTTAGGAACAAAACGGAATGATAATTTTATATTCTCTCTTTCCCGGCATTTTCCAATCTATTTGGGCTTGATGGTTGTTTTTAATTTTTTGAACTTTTTTGCAATTTTTTTGGAATTTTCTATTTCGCTTCGGGTTGGAACGGAACGGAACGATAATTTTTATTTTCTCTCTTTCTCGGCCTTTTCCAACCTATTTTGGCTTGAAATGAAGCCATAATGGTATTTTTTAATTTTTAAAATTTTTTTTGCTATTTTTTTGGAATTTTCTATTACGCGTCGAGTAGGAATGAAACATAAGGATAATTTTATATTCTATCTTTCTCAGCATTTTCCAACCTATTTTGGTTTGAAATGAAGCCATAATGGTATTTTTTATTTTTTGAATTTTTTTGCTATTTTTTTGGAATTTTCTATTACGCATCGAATAGGAACAGAACGAAACGATAATTTTCATTTTCTCTCTTTCTCGGCCTTTTCCTACCTATTTTGGCTGGAAATGAAGCCATAATGGTATTTTTTATTTTTAGAATTTTTTTTGCTATTTTTTTGGAATTTTCTATTACACGTCAGGTAGAAACGAAACAGAATGATAATTTTATATTCTCTCTTTCCCGGCATTTTCCAACCTAGTTTGGCTTGAAAGGAAACCATAATGGTATTTTTCAATTTTTTGAATTTTTTTGCTATGTTTTTGGAATTTTCTATTACACATCGAGTAGGAACGGAACGAAATGATAATTTTAATTTTCTCTCTGTCTCCACCTTTCCCAACCTATTTTGTCTTGAAATGAAGCCATAATGGTATATTTTAATTTTTTGAATTTTTTTGCTATTGTTTTGAAATTTTCAATTACGAGTCAGGTAGGAACGACACGTAATGATATTTTTTATTTTCTCTCTTACTCCTCCTTTTCCATACTATTTTGGCTTGAAATGAAGCCATAATGGTATTTTTTAATTTTTAAAATTTTTTTTGCTATTTTTTTGGAATTTTGTATTACGCGTCGAGTAGGAATGAAACATAAGGATAATTTTATATTCTATCTTTCTTAGCATTTTCCAACCTATTTTGGTTTGAAATGAAGCCATAATGGTATTTTTTATTTTTTGAATTTTTTTGCTATTTTTTTGGAATTTTCTATTACGCATCGGGTAGGAATGAAACAGAAGGATAATTTTATATTCTATCTTTCTCAGCATTTTCCAACCTATTTTGATTTGAAATGAAGCCATAATGGTATTTTTTATTTTTTGAATTTTTTTGCTATTTTTTTGGAATTTTCTATTACACATCGAGTAGGAACGGAACGAAATGATAATTTTAATTTTCTCTCTGTCTCCGCCTTTCCCAACCTATTTTGGCTTGAAATGAAGCCATAATGGTATATTTTAATTTTTTGAATTTTTTTGCTATTGTTTTGAAATTTTCTATTACGCATCGAATAGGAACGGAACGAAACGATAATTTTCATTTTCTCTCTTTCTCGGACTTTTCCTACCTATATTGGCTTGAAATGAAGCCATAATGGTATTTTTTAATTTTTAGAATTTTTTTTGCTATTTTTTTGGAATTTTCTATTACACGTCAGGTAGAAACGAAACAGAATGATAATTTTATATTCTCTCTTTCCCGGCATTTTCCAACCTATTTTGGCTTGAAATGAAGCCATAATGGTATTTTTCAGTTTTTTGAATTTTTTTGTTATTTTTTTGGAATTTTCTATTTCGCGTCGGGTTGGAACGGAACGGAATGATAATTTTTATTTTCTCTCTTTCTCGGCATTTTCAAACCTATTTTGGCTTGAAATGAAGCCATAATGGTATTTTTTAATTTTTAAAATTTTTTTTGCTATTTTTTTGGAATTTTCTATTACGCGTCGGGTAGGAATGAAACAGAAGGATAATTTTATATTCTATCTTTCTTAGCATCTTCCAACCTATTTTGGTTTGAAATGAAGCCATAATGGTATTTTTTATTTTTTGAATTTTTTTGCTATTTTTTTGGAATTTTCTATTACGCATCGAATAGGAACGAAACGAAACGATAATTTTCATTTTCTCTCTTTCTCGGCCTTTTCCTACCTATATTGGCTTGAAATGAAGCCATAATGGTATTTTTTAATTTTTAGAAATTTTTTTGCTATTTTTTTGGAATTTTCTATTACACGTCAGGTAGAAACGAAACAGAATGATAATTTTATATTCTCTCTTTCCCGGCATTTTCCAACCTATTTTGGCTTGAAATGAAGCCATAATGGTATTTTTCAGTTTTTTGAATTTTTTTTGTTATTTTTTTGGAATTTTCTATTTCGCGTCGGGTTGGAACGGAACGGAATGATAATTTTTATTTTCTCTCTTTCTCGGCATTTTCAAACCTATTTTGGCTTGAAATGAAGCCATAATGGTATTTTTTAATTTTTAAAATTTTTTTTGCTATTTTTTTGGAATTTTCTATTACGCGTCGGGTAGGAATGAAACAGAAGGATAATTTTATATTCTATCTTTCTTAGCATTTTCCAACCTATTTTGGTTTGAAATGAAGCCATAATGGTATTTTTTATTTTTTGAATTTTTTTGCTATTTTTTTGGAATTTTCTATTACGCATCGAATAGGAACGGAACGAAACGATAATTTTCATTTTCTCTCTTTCTCGACCTTTTCCTACCTATATTGGCTTGAAATGAAGCCATAATGGTATTTTTTAATTTTTAGAATTTTTTTTGCTATTTTTTTGGAATTTTCTATTACACGTCAGGTAGAAACGAAACTCAATGATAATTTTATATTCTCTCTTTCCCGGCATTTTCCAACCTAGTTTGGCTTGAAAGGAAACCATAATGGTATTTTTCAATTTTTTGAATTTTTTTGCTATGTTTTTGGAATTTTCTATTACACATCGAGTAGGAACGGAACGAAATGATAATTTTAATTTTCTCTCTGTCTCCGCCTTTCCCAACCTATTTTGGCTTGAAATGAAGCCCTAATGGTATATTTTAATTTTTTGAATTTTTTTGCTATTGTTTTGAAATTTTCAATTACGAGTCGGGTTGGAACGACACGTAATGATATTTTTTATTTTCTCTCTTACTCCTCCTTTTCCATACTATTTTGGCTTGAAATGAAGCTATAATGGTATTTTTTAATTTTTAGAGTTTTTTTTGCTATGTTTTTGGAATTTTCTATTTCGCGTCGGTTAGGAACAAAACGGAATGATAATTTTATATTCTCTCTTTCCCGGCATTTTCCAATCTATTTTGGCTTGATGGTAGTTTTTAATTTTTTGAACTTTTTTGCTATTTTTTTGGAATTTTCTATTTCGCTTCGGGTTGGAACGGAACGGAACGATAATTTTTATTTTCTCTCTTTCTCGGCCTTTTCCAACCTATTTTGGCTTGAAATGAAGCCATAATGGTATTTTTTAATTTTTAAAATTTTTTTTGCTATTTTTTTGGAATTTTCTATTACGCGTCGAGTAGGAATGAAACATAAGGATAATTTTATATTCTATCTTTCTCAGCATTTTCCAACCTATTTTGGTTTGAAATGAAGCCATAATGGTATTTTTTATTTTTTGAATTTTTTTGCTATTTTTTTGGAATTTTCTATTACGCATCGAATAGGAACAGAACGAAACGATAATTTTCATTTTCTCTCTTTCTCGGCCTTTTCCTACCTATTTTGGCTGGAAAATGAAGCCATAATGGTATTTTTTATTTTTAGAATTTTTTTTGCTATTTTTTTGGAATTTTCTATTACACGTCAGGTAGAAACGAAACAGAATGATAATTTTATATTCTCTCTTTCCCGGCATTTTCCAACCTAGTTTGGCTTGAAAGGAAACCATAATGGTATTTTTCAATTTTTTGAATTTTTTTGCTATGTTTTTGGAATTTTCTATTACACATCGAGTAGGAACGGAACGAAATGATAATTTTAATTTTCTCTCTGTCTCCACCTTTCCCAACCTATTTTGTCTTGAAATGAAGCCATAATGGTATATTTTAATTTTTTGAATTTTTTTGCTATTGTTTTGAAATTTTCAATTACGAGTCAGGTAGGAACGACACGTAATGATATTTTTTATTTTCTCTCTTACTCCTCCTTTTCCATACTATTTTGGCTTGAAATGAAGCCATAATGGTATTTTTTAATTTTTAAAATTTTTTTTGCTATTTTTTTGGAATTTTGTATTACGCGTCGAGTAGGAATGAAACATAAGGATAATTTTATATTCTATCTTTCTTAGCATTTTCCAACCTATTTTGGTTTGAAATGAAGCCATAATGGTATTTTTTATTTTTTGAATTTTTTTGCTATTTTTTTGGAATTTTCTATTACGCATCGGGTAGGAATGAAACAGAAGGATAATTTTATATTCTATCTTTCTCAGCATTTTCCAACCTATTTTGATTTGAAATGAAGCCATAATGGTATTTTTTATTTTTTGAATTTTTTTGCTATTTTTTTGGAATTTTCTATTACACATCGAGTAGGAACGGAACGAAATGATAATTTTAATTTTCTCTCTGTCTCCGCCTTTCCCAACCTATTTTGGCTTGAAATGAAGCCATAATGGTATATTTTAATTTTTTGAATTTTTTTGCTATTGTTTTGAAATTTTCTATTACGCATCGAATAGGAACGGAACGAAACGATAATTTTCATTTTCTCTCTTTCTCGGCCTTTTCCTACCTATATTGGCTTGAAATGAAGCCATAATGGTATTTTTTAATTTTTAGAATTTTTTTTGCTATTTTTTTGGAATTTTCTGTTACACGTCAGGTAGAAACGAAACAGAATGATAATTTTATATTCTCTCTTTCCCGGCATTTTCCAACCTATTTTGGCTTGAAATGAAGCCATAATGGTATTTTTCAGTTTTTTGAATTTTTTTGTTATTTTTTTGGAATTTTCTATTTCGCGTCGGGTTGGAACGGAACGGAATGATAATTTTTATTTTCTCTCTTTCTCGGCATTTTCAAACCTATTTTGGCTTGAAATGAAGCCATAATGGTATTTTTTAATTTTTAAAATTTTTTTTGCTATTTTTTTGGAATTTTCTATTACGCGTCGGGTAGGAATGAAACAGAAGGATAATTTTATATTCTATCTTTCTTAGCATCTTCCAACCTATTTTGGTTTGAAATGAAGCCATAATGGTATTTTTTATTTTTTGAATTTTTTTGCTATTTTTTTGGAATTTTCTATTACGCATCGAATAGGAACGGAACGAAACGATAATTTTCATTTTCTCTCTTTCTCGGCCTTTTCCTACCTATATTGGCTTGAAATGAAGCCATAATGGTATTTTTTAATTTTTAGAATTTTTTTTGCTATTTTTTTGGAATTTTCTATTACACGTCAGGTAGAAACGAAACTCAATGATAATTTTATATTCTCTCTTTCCCGGCATTTTCCAACCTAGTTTGGCTTGAAAGGAAACCATAATGGTATTTTTCAATTTTTTGAATTTTTTTGCTATGTTTTTGGAATTTTCTATTACACATCGAGTAGGAACGGAACGAAATGATAATTTTAATTTTCTCTCTGTCTCCGCCTTTCCCAACCTATTTTGGCTTGAAATGAAGCCCTAATGGTATATTTTAATTTTTTGAATTTTTTTGCTATTGTTTTGAAATTTTCAATTACGAGTCGGGTTGGAACGACACGTAATGATATTTTTTATTTTCTCTCTTACTCCTCCTTTTCCATACTATTTTGGCTTGAAATGAAGCTATAATGGTATTTTTTAATTTTTAGAGTTTTTTTTGCTATGTTTTTGGAATTTTCTATTTCGCGTCGGTTAGGAACAAAACGGAATGATAATTTTATATTCTCTCTTTCCCGGCATTTTCCAATCTATTTTGGCTTGATGGTAGTTTTTAATTTTTTGAACTTTTTTGCTATTTTTTTGGAATTTTCTATTTCGCTTCGGGTTGGAACGGAACGGAACGATAATTTTTATTTTCTCTCTTTCTCGGCCTTTTCCAACCTATTTTGGCTTGAAATGAAGCAATAATGGTATGTCTTAATTTTTAGAATTTTTTTTCTATTGTTTTGAAATTTTCAATTACGAGTCGGGTAGGAACGAAACGTAACGATATTTTTTATTTTCTCTCTTACACCTCCTTTTCCATACTATTTTGGCTTGAAATGAAGCTATAATTGTATTTTTTAATTTTTAGAATTTTTTTTGCTAATTTTTTGGAATTTTCTATTTCGCGTCGGTTAGGAACGAAACGGAATGATAATTTCATATTCTCTCTTTCTCGGAATTTTCCAACCTGTTTTGGCTTGAAATGAAGCCAATATGTTAGTTTTCATTTTTTGAATTTTTTTGCTATTTTTTTGGAATTTTCTATTTCGCGTCGGGTTGGAACGGAACGGAACGATAATTTTTATTTTCTCTCTTTCTCGGCCTTTTCCAACCTATTTTGGCTTGAAATGAAGCCATAATGGTATTTTTCAGTTTTTTGAATTTTTTTGTTATTTTTTTGGAATTTTCTATTTCGCGTCGGGTTGGAACGGAACGGAATGATAATTTTTATTTTCTCTCTTTCTCGGCATTTTCAAACCTATTTTGGCTTGAAATGAAGCCATAATGGTATTTTTTAATTTTTAAAATTTTTTTTGCTATTTTTTTGGAATTTTCTATTACGCGTCGGGTAGGAATGAAACAGAAGGATAATTTTATATTCTATATTTCTCAGCATTTTCCAACCTATTTTGGCTTGAAATGAAGCCGTAATGGTATTTTTTATTTTTTGAATTTTTTTGCTATTTTTTTGGAATTTTCTATTACGCATCGAATAGGAACGGAACGAAACGATAATTTTCATTTTCTCTCTTTCTCGGCCTTTTCCTACCTATATTGGCTTGAAATGAAGCCATAATGGTATTTTTTAATTTTTAGAATTTTTTTTGCTATTTTTTTGGAATTTTCTATTACACGTCAGGAAGAAACGAAACAGAATGATAATTTTATATTCTCTCTTTCCCGGCATTTTCCAACCTATTTTGGCTTGAAATGAAGCCATAATGGTATTTTTCAGTTTTTTGAATTTTTTTGTTATTTTTTTGGAATTTTCTATTTCGCGTCGGGTTGGAACGGAACGGAATGATAATTTTTATTTTCTCTCTTTCTCGGCATTTTCAAACCTATTTTGGCTTGAAATGAAGCCATAATGGTATTTTTTAATTTTTAAAATTTTTTTTGCTATTTTTTTGGAATTTTCTATTACGCGTCGGGTAGGAATGAAACAGAAGGATAATTTTATATTCTATCTTTCTTAGCATTTTCCAACCTATTTTGGTTTGAAATGAAGCCATAATGGTATTTTTTATTTTTTGAATTTTTCTGCTATTTTTTTGGAATTTTCTATTACGCATCGAATAGGAACGGAACGAAACGATAATTTTCATTTTCTCTCTTTCTCGGTCTTTTCCTACCTATATTGGCTTGAAATGAAGCCATAATGGTATTTTTTAATTTTTAGAATTTTTTTTGCTATTTTTTTGGAATTTTCTATTACACGTCAGGTAGAAACGAAATAGAATGATAATTTTATATTCTCTCTTTCCCGGCATTTTCCAACCTTTTTTGGCTTGAAATGAAGCCATAATGGTATTTTTCAGTTTTTTGAATTTTTTTGTTATTTTTTTGGAATTTTCTATTTCGCGTCGGGTTGGAACGGAACGGAATGATAATTTTTATTTTCTCTCTTTCTCGGCATTTTCAAACCTATTTTGGCTTGAAATGAAGCCATAATGGTATTTTTTAATTTTTAAAATTTTTTTTGCTATTTTTTTGGAATTTTCTATTACGCGTCGGGTAGGAATGAAACAGAAGGATAATTTTATATTCTATCTTTCTTAGCATTTTCCAACCTATTTTGGTTTGAAATGAAGCCATAATGGTATTTTTTATTTTTTGAATTTTTTTGCTATTTTTTTGGAATTTTCTATTACGCATCGAATAGGAACGGAACGAAACGATAATTTTCATTTTCTCTCTTTCTCGGCCTTTTCCTACCTATTTTCGCTTGAAATGAAGCCATAATGGTATTTTTTAATTTTTAGAATTTTTTTTGCTATTTTTTTGGAATTTTCTATTACACGTTAGGTAGAAACGAAACAGAATGATAATTTTATATTCTCTCTTTCCCGGCATTTTCCAACCTAGTTTGGCTTGAAAGGAAACCATAATGGTATTTTTCAATTTTTTGAATTTTTTTGCTATGTTTTTGGAATTTTCTATTACACATCGAGTAGGAACGGAACGAAATGATAATTTTAATTTTCTCTCTGTCTCCGCCTTTCCCAACCTATTTTGGCTTGAAATGAAGCCATAATGGTATATTTTAATTTTTTGAATTTTTTTGCTATTGTTTTGAAATTTTCAATTACGAGTCGGGTAGGAACGACACGTAATCATATTTTTTATTTTCTCTCTTACTCCTCCTTTTCCATACTATTTTGGCTTGAAATGAAGCTATAATGGTATTTTTTAATTTTTAGAGTTTTTTTTGCTATGTTTTTGGAATTTTCTATTTCGCGTCGGTTAGGAACAAAACGGAATGATAATTTTATATTCTCTCTTTCCCGGCATTTTCCAATCTATTTTGGCTTGATGGTAGTTTTTAATTTTTTGAACTTTTTTGCTATTTTTTTGGAATTTTCTATTTCGCTTCGGGTTGGAACGAAACGGAACGATAATTTTTATTTTCTCTCTTTCTCAGCCGTTTCCAACCTATTTTGGCTTGAAATGAAGCAATAATGGTATTTCTTAATATTTAGAATTTTTTTTCTATTGTTTTGAAATTTTCAATTACGAGTCGGGTAGGAACGAAACGTAACGATATTTTTTATTTTCTCTCTTACACCTCCTTTTCCATACTATTTTGGCTTGAAATGAAGCTATAATTGTATTTTTTAATTTTTAGAATTTTTTTTGCTAATTTTTTGGAATTTTCTATTTCGCGTCGGTTAGGAACGAAACGGAATGATAATTTCATATTCTCTCTTTCTCGGAATTTTCCAACCTGTTTTGGCTTGAAATGAAGCCATAATGTTAGTTTTCATTTTTTGAATTTTTTTGCTATTTTTTTGGAATTTTCTATTTCGCGTCGGGTTGGAACGGAACGGAACGATAATTTTTATTTTCTCTCTTTCTCGGCCTTTTCCAACCTATTTTGGCTTGAAATGAAGCCATAATGGTATTTTTTAATTTTTTTTGCTATTTTTTTGGAATTTTCTATTACGTATCGGGTAGGAATGAAACAGAAGGATAATTTTATATTATATCTTTCTCAGCATTTTCCAACCTATTTTGGCTTGAAATGAAGCCATAATGGTATTTTTTATTTTTTGAATTTTTTTGCTATTTTTTTGGAATTTTCTATTACGCATCGAATAGGAACGGAACGAAACGATAATTTTCATTTTCTCTCTTTCTCGGCCTTTTCCTACCTATATTGGCTTGAAATGAAGCCATAATGGTATTTTTTAATTTTTAGAATTTTTTTTGCTATTTTTTTGGAATTTTCTATTACACGTCAGGTAGAAACGAAACAGAATGATAATTTTATATTCTCTCTTTCCCGGCATTTTCCAACCTATTTTGGCTTGAAATGAAGCCATAATGGTATTTTTCAGTTTTTTGAATTTTTTTGTTATTTTTTTGGAATTTTCTATTTCGCGTCGGGTTGGAACGGAACGGAATGATAATTTTTATTTTCTCTCTTTCTCGGCCTTTTCCAACCTATTTTGGCTTGAAATGAAGCCATAATGGTATTTTTTAATTTTTAGAATTTTTTTTGCTATTTTTTTGGAATTTTCTATTACGCGTCGGGTAGGAATGAAACAGAAGGATAATTTTATATTCTATCTTTCTCAGCATTTTCCAACCTATTTTGGCTTGAAATGAAGCCATAATGGTATTTTTTATTTTTTGAATTTTTTTGCTATTTTTTTGGAATTTTCTATTACGCATCGAATAGGAACGGAACGAATCGATAATTTTCATTTTCTCTCTTTCTCGGCCTTTTCCTACCTATATTGGCTTGAAATGAAGCCATAATGGTATTTTTTAATTTTTAGAATTTTTTTTGCTATTTTTTTGGAATTTTCTATTACACGTCAGGTAGAAACGAAACAGAATGATAATTTTATATTCTCTCTTTCCCGGCATTTTCCAACCTATTTTGGCTTGAAATGAAGCCATAATGGTATTTTTCAGTTTTTTGAATTTTTTTGTTATTTTTTTGGAATTTTCTATTTCGCGTCGGGTTGGAACGGAACGGAATGATAATTTTTATTTTCTCTCTTTCTCGGCATTTTCAAACCTATTTTGGCTTGAAATGAAGCCATAATGGTATTTTTTAATTTTTAAAATTTTTTTTGCTATTTTTTTGGAATTTTCTATTACGCGTCGGGTAAGAATGAAACAGAAGGATAATTTTATATTCTATCTTTCTCAGCATTTTCCAACCTATTTTGGTTTGAAATGAAGCCATAATGGTATTTTTTATTTTTTGAATTTTTTTGCTATTTTTTTGGAATTTTCTATTACGCATCGAATAGGAACGGAACGAAACGATAATTTTCATTTTCTCTCTTTCTCGGCCTTTTCCTACCTATTTGGCTTGAAATGAAGCCATAATGGTATTTTTTAATTTTTAGAATTTTTTTTGCTATTTTTTTGGAATTTTCTATTACACGTCAGGTAGAAACGAAACAGAATGATAATTTTATATTCTCTCTTTCCCGGCATTTTCCAACCTAGTTTGGCTTGAAAGGAAACCATAATGGTATTTTTCAATTTTTTGAATTTTTTTGCTATGTTTTTGGAATTTTCTATTACACATCGAGTAGGAACGGAACGAAATGATAATTTTAATTTTCTCTCTGTCTCCGCCTTTCCCAACCTATTTTGGCTTGAAATGAAGCCGTAATGGTATATTTTAATTTTTTGAATTTTTTTGCTATTGTTTTGAAATTTTCATTTACGAGTCGGGTAGGAACGACACGTAATGATATTTTTTATTTTCTCTCTTACTCCTCCTTTTCCATACTATTTTGGCTTGAAATGAAGCTATAATGGTATTTTTTAATTTTTAGAGTTTTTTTTGCTATGTTTTTGGAATTTTCTATTTCGCGTCGGTTAGGAACAAAACGGAATGATAATTTTATATTCTCTCTTTCCCGGCATTTTCCAATCTATTTTGGCTTGATGGTAGTTTTTAATTTTTTGAACTTTTTTGCTATTTTTTTGGAATTTTCTATTTCGCTTCGGGTTGGAACGGAACGGAACGATAATTTTTATTTTCTCTCTTTCTCGGCCTTTTCCAACCTATTTGGGCTTGAAATGAAGCCATAATGGTATTTTTTAATTTTTAGAATTTTTTTTGCTATTTTTTTGGAATTTTCTATTACGTATCGGGTAGGAAGGAAACAGAAGGATAATTTTATATTCTGTCTTTCTCAGCATTTTCCAACCTATGTTGGCTTGAAATGAAGCCATAATGGTATTTTTTATTTTTTGAATTTTTTTGCTATTTTTTTGGAATTTTCTATTACGCATCGAATAGGAACGGAACGAAACGATAATTTTCATTTTCTCTCTTTCTCGGCCTTTTCCTACCTATATTGGCTTGAAATGAAGCCATAATGGTATTTTTTAATTTTTAGAATTTTTTTTGCTATTTTTTTGGAATTTTCTATTATGCATCGAATAGGAACGGAACGAAACGATAATTTTCATTTTCTCTCTTTCTCGGCCTTTTCCTACCTATTTGGGCTTGAAATGAAGCCATAATGGTATTTTTTAATTTTTAGAATTTTTTTTGCTATTTTTTTGGAATTTTCTATTACGTATCGGGTAGGAAGGAAACAGAAGGATAATTTTATATTCTGTCTTTCTCAGCATTTTCCAACCTATTTTGGCTTGAAATGAAGCCATAATGGTATTTTTTATTTTTTGAATTTTTTTGCTATTTTTTTGGAATTTTCTATTACGCATCGAATAGGAACGGAACGAAACGATAATTTTCATTTTCTCTCTTTCTCGGCCTTTTCCTACCTATATTGGCTTGAAATGAAGCCATAATGGTATTTTTTAATTTTTAGAATTTTTTTTGATATTTTTTTGGAATTTTCTATTACACGTCAGGTAGAAACGAAACAGAATGATAATTTTATATTCTGTCTTTCTCAGCATTTTCCAACCTATTTTGGCTTGAAATGAAGCCATAATGGTATTTTTTATTTTTTGAATTTTTTTGCTATTTTTTTGGAATTTTCTATTACGCATCGAATAGGAACGGAACGAAACGATAATTTTCATTTTCTCTCTTTCTCGGCCTTTTCCTACCTATATTGGCTTGAAATGAAGCCATAATGGTATTTTTTAATTTTTAGAATTTTTTTTGCTATTTTTTTGGAATTTTCTATTACACGTCAGGTAGAAACGAAACAGAATGATAATTTTATATTCTCTCTTTCCCGGCATTTTCCAACCTATTTTGGCTTGAAATGAAGCCATAATGGTATTTTTCAGTTTTTTGAATTTTTTTGTTATTTTCTTGGAATTTTCTATTTCGCGTCGAGTTGGAACGGAACGGAATGATAAATTTTATTTTCTCACTTTCTCGGCATTTTCAAACCTATTTGGCTTGAAATGAAGCCATAATGGTATTTTTTAATTTTTAAAATTTTTTTTGCTATTTTTTTGGAATTTTCTATTACGCGTCGGGTAGGAATGAAACAGAAGGATAATTTTATATTCTATCTTTCTCAGCATTTTCCAAACTATTTTGGCTTGAAATGAAGCCATAATGGTATTTTTTATTTTTTGAATTTTTTTGCTATTTTTTTGGAATTTTCTATTACGCATCGAATAGGAACGGAACGAAACGATAATTTTCATTTTCTCTCTTTCTCGGCCTTTTCCTACCTATTTTGGCTTGAAATGAAGCCATAATGGTATTTTTTAATTTTTAGAATTTTTTTTGCTATTTTTTTGGAATTTTCTATTACACGTCAGGTAGAAACGAAACAGAATGATAATTTTATATTCTCTCTTTCCCGGCATTTTCCAACCTAGTTTGGCTTGAAAGGAAACCATAATGGTATTTTTCAATTTTTTGAATTTTTTTGCTATGTTTTTGGAATTTTCTATTACACATCGAGTAGGAACTGAACGAAATGATAATTTTAATTTTCTCTCTGTCTCCGCCTTTCCCAACGTATTTTGGCTTGAAATGAAGCCAAAATGGTATATTTTAATTTTTTGAATTTTTTTGCTATTGTTTTGAAATTTTCAATTACGAGTCGGGTAGGAACGACACGTAATGATATTTTTTATTTTCTCTCTTACTCCTCCTTTTCCAAACTATTTTGGCTTGAAATGAAGCTATAATGGTATTTTTTAATTTTTAGAGTTTTTTTTGCTATGTTTTTGGAATTTTCTATTTCGCGTCGGTTAGGAACAAAACGGAATGATAATTTTATATTCTCTCTTTCCCGGCATTTTCCAATCTATTTTGGCTTGTTGGTAGTTTTTAATTTTTTGAACTTTTTTGCTATTTTTTTGGAATTCTCTATTTCGCTTCGGGTTGGAACGGAACGGAATGATAATTTTTATTTTCTCTCTTTCTCGGCCTTTTCCAACCTATTTTGGCTTGAAATGAAGCAATAATGGTATGTCTTAATTTTTAGAATTTTTTTTCTATTGTTTTGAAATTTTGAATTACGAGTCGGGTAGGAACGAAACGTAACGATATTTTTTATTTTCTCTCTTACACCTCCTTTTCCATACTATTTTGGCTTGAAATGAAGCTATAATTGTATTTTTTAATTTTTAGAATTTTTTTTGCTAATTTTTTGGAATTTTCTATTTCGCGTCGGTTAGGAAGGAAACGGAATGATAATTTCATATTCTCTCTTTCTCGGAATTTTCCAACCTGTTTTGGCTTGAAATGAAGCCATAATGTTAGTTTTCATTTTTTGAATTTTTTTGCTATTTTTTTGGAATTTTCTATTTCGCGTCGGGTTGGAACGGAACGGAACGATAATTTTTATTTTCTCTCTTTCTCGGCCTTTTCCAACCTATTTTGGCTTGAAATGAAGCCATAATGGTATTTTTTAATTTTTAGAATTTTTTTTGCTATTTTTTTGGAATTTTCTATTACGTGTCAGGTAGGAATGAAACAGAAGGATAATTTTATATTATATCTTTCTCAGCATTTTCCAACCTATTTTGGCTTGAAATGAAGCCATAATGGTATTTTTTATTTTTTGAATTTTTTTGCTATTTTTTTGGAATTTTCTATTACGCATCGAATTGGAACGGAACGAAACGATAATTTTCATTTTCTCTCTTTCACGGCCTTTTCCTACCTATTTTGGCTTGAAATGAAGCCATAATGGTATTTTTTAATTTTTAGAATTTTTTTTGCTATTTTTTTGGAATTTTCTATTACACGTCAGGTAGAAACGAAACAGAATGATAATTTTATATTCTTTCTTTCCCGGCATTTTCCAACCTATTTTGGCTTGATGGTAGTTTTTAATTTTTTGAACTTTTTTGCTATTTTTTTGGAATTTTCTATTTCGCTTCGGGTTGGAACGGAACGGAACGATAATTTTTATTTTCTCTCTTTCTCGGCCTTTTCCAACCTATTTTGGCTTGAAATGAAGCAATAATGGTATGTCTTAATTTTTAGAATTTTTTTTCTATTGTTTTGAAATTTTCAATTACGAGTCGGGTAGGAACGAAACGTAACGATATTTTTTATTTTCTCTCTTACACCTCCTTTTCCATACTATTTTGGCTTGAAATGAAGCTATAATTGTATTTTTTAATTTTTAGAATTTTTTTTGCTAATTTTTTGGAATTTTCTATTTCGCGTCGGTTAGGAACAAAACGGAATGATAATTTTATATTCTCTCTTTCCCGGCATTTTCCAATCTATTTTGGCTTGATGGTAGTTTTTATATTTTTGAACTTTTTTGCTATTTTTTTGGAATTTTCTATTTCGCTTCGGGTTGGAACGGAACGGAACGATAATTTTTATTTTCTCTCTTTCTCGGCCTTTTCCAACCTATTTTGGCTTGAAATGAAGCAATAATGGTATGTCTTAATTTTTAGAATTTTTTTTCTATTGTTTTGAAATTTTCAATTACGAGTCGGGTAGGAACGAAACGTAACGATATTTTTTATTTTCTCTCTTACACCTCCTTTTCCATACTATTTTGGCTTGAAATGAAGCTATAATGGTATTTTTTAATTTTTAGAATTTTTTTTGCTATTTTTTTGGAATTTTCTATTACGTGTCAGGTAGGAATGAAACAGAAGGATAATTTTATATTATATCTTTCTCAGCATTTTCCAACCTATTTTGGCTTGAAATGAAGCCATAATGGTATTTTTTATTTTTTGAATTTTTTTGCTATTTTTTTGGAATTTTCTATTACGCATCGAATAGGAACGGAACGAAACGATAATTTTCATTTTCTCTCTTTCTCGGCCTTTTCCTACCTATATTGGCTTGAAATGAAGCCATAATGGTATTTTTTAATTTTTAGAATTTTTTTTGCTATTTTCTTGGAATTTTCTATTACACGTCAGGTAGAAACGAAACAGAATGATAATTTTATATTCTCTCTTTCCCGGCATTTTCCAACCTATTTTGGCTTGAAATGAAGCCATAATGGTATTTTTCAGTTTTTTGAATTTTTTTGTTATTTTTTTGGAATTTTCTATTTCGCGTCGGGTTGGAACGGAACGGAATGATAATTTTTATTTTCTCTCTTTCTCGGCATTTTCAAACCTATTTTGGCTTGAAATGAAGCCATAATGGTATTTTTTAATTTTTAAAATTTTTTTTGCTATTTTTTTGGAATTTTCTATTACGCGTCGGGTAGGAATGAAACAGAAGGATAATTTTATATTCTATCTTTCTCAGCATTTTCCAACCTATTTTGGTTTGAAATGAAGCCATAATGGTATTTTTTATTTTTTGAATTTTTTTGCTATTTTTTTGGAATTTTCTATTACGCATCGAATAGGAACGGAACGAAACGATAATTTTCATTTTCTCTCTTTCTCGGGCTTTTCCTTCCTATTTTGGCTTGAAATGAAGCCATAATGGTATTTTTTAATTTTTAGAATTTTTTTTGCTATTTTTTTGGAATTTTCTATTACACGTCAGGTAGAAACGAAACAGAATGATAATTTTATATTCTCTCTTTCCCGGCATTTTCCAACCTAGTTTGGCTTGAAAGGAAACCATAATGGTATTTTTCAATTTTTTGAATTTTTTTGCTATGTTTTTGGAATTTTCTATTACACATCGAGTAGGAACGGAACGAAATGATAATTTTAATTTTCTCTCTGTCTCCGCCTTTCCCAACCTATTTTGGCTTGAAATGAAGCCATAATGGTATATTTTAATTTTTTGAATTTTTTTGCTATTGTTTTGAAATTTTCAATTACGAGTCGGGTAGGAACGACACGTAATGATATTTTTTATTTTCTCTCTTACTCCTCCTTTTCCATACTATTTTGGCTTGAAATGAAGCTATAATGGTATTTTTTAATTTTTAGAGTTTTTTTTGCTATATTTTTGGAATTTTCTATTTCGCGTCGGTTAGGAACAAAACGGAATGATAATTTTATATTCTCTCTTTCCCGGCATTTTCCAATCTATTTTGGCTTGATGGTAGTTTTTAATTTTTTGAACTTTTTTGCTATTTTTTTGGAATTTTCTATTTCGCTTCGGGTTGGAACGGAACGGAACGATAATTTTTATTTTCTCTCTTTCTCGGCCTTTTCCAACCTATTTTGGCTTTAAATGAAGCAATAATGGTATGTCTTAATTTTTAGAATTTTTTTTCTATTGTTTTGAAATTTTCAATTACGAGTCGGGTAGGAACGAAACGTAACGATATTTTTTATTTTCTCTCTTACACCTCCTTTTCCATACTATTTTGGCTTGAAATGAAGCTATAATTGTATTTTTTAATTTTTAGAATTTTTTTTGCTAATTTTTTGGAATTTTCTATTTCGCGTCGGTTAGGAACGAAACGGAATGATAATTTCATATTCTCTCTTTCTCGGAATTTTCCAACCTGTTTTGGCTTGAAATGAAGCCATAATGTTAGTTTTAATTTTTTGAATTTTTTTGCTATTTTTTTGGAATTTTCTATTTCGCGTCGGGTTGGAACGGAACGGAACGATAATTTTTATTTTCTCTCGTTCTCGGCCTTTTCCAACCTATTTGGGCTTGAAATGAAGCCATAATGGTATTTTTTAATTTTTAGAATTTTTTTTGCTATTTTTTTGGAATTTTCTATTACGTATCGGTTAGGAATGAAACAGAAGGATAATTTTATATTCTGTCTTTCTCAGCATTTTCCAACCTATTTTGGCTTGAAATGAAGCCATAATGGTATTTTTTATTTTTTGAATTTTTTTGCTATTTTTTTGGAATTTTCTATTACGCATCGAATAGGAACGGAACGAAACGATAATTTTCATTTTCTCTCTTTCTCGGCCTTTTCCTACCTATATTGGCTTGAAATGAAGCCATAATGGTATTTTTTAATTTTTAGAATTTTTTTTGCTATTTTCTTGGAATTTTCTATTACACGTCAGGTAGAAACGAAACAGAATGATAATTTTATATTCTCTCTTTCCCGGCATTTTCCAACCTATTTTGGCTTGAAATGAAGCCATAATGGTATTTTTCATTTTTTTGTTATTTTTTTGGAATTTTCTATTTCGCGTCGGGTTGGAACGGAACGGAATGATAATTTTTATTTTCTCTCTTTCTCGGCATTTTCAAACCTATTTTGGCTTGAAATGAAGCCATAATGGTATTTTTTAATTTTTAAAATTTTTTTTGCTATTTTTTTGGAATTTTCTATTACGCGTCGGGTAGGAATGAAACAGAAGGATAATTTTATATTCTATCTTTCTCAGCATTTTCCAACCTATTTTGGTTTGAAATGAAGCCATAATGGTATTTTTTATTTTTTGAATTTTTTTGCTATTTTTTTGGAATTTTCTATTACGCATCGAATAGGAACGGAACGAAACGATAATTTTCATTTTCTCTCTTTCTCGGGCTTTTCCTTCCTATTTTGGCTTGAAATGAAGCCATAATGGTATTTTTTAATTTTTAGAATTTTTTTTGCTATTTTTTTGGAATTTTCTATTACACGTCAGGTAGAAACGAAACAGAATGATAATTTTATATTCTCTCTTTCCCGGCATTTTCCAACCTAGTTTGGCTTGAAAGGAAACCATAATGGTATTTTTCAATTTTTTGAATTTTTTTGCTATGTTTTTGGAATTTTCTATTACACATCGAGTAGGAACGGAACGAAATGATAATTTTAATTTTCTCTCTGTCTCCGCCTTTCCCAACCTATTTTGGCTTGAAATGAAGCCATAATGGTATATTTTAATTTTTTGAATTTTTTTGCTATTGTTTTGAAATTTTCAATTACGAGTCGGGTAGGAACGACACGTAATGATATTTTTTATTTTCTCTCTTACTCCTCCTTTTCCATACTATTTTGGCTTGAAATGAAGCTATAATGGTATTTTTTAATTTTTAGAGTTTTTTTTGCTATATTTTTGGAATTTTCTATTTCGCGTCGGTTAGGAACAAAACGGAATGATAATTTTATATTCTCTCTTTCCCGGCATTTTCCAATCTATTTTGGCTTGATGGTAGTTTTTAATTTTTTGAACTTTTTTGCTATTTTTTTGGAATTTTCTATTTCGCTTCGGGTTGGAACGGAACGGAACGATAATTTTTATTTTCTCTCTTTCTCGGCCTTTTCCAACCTATTTTGGCTTGAAATGAAGCAATAATGGTATGTCTTAATTTTTAGAATTTTTTTTCTATTGTTTTGAAATTTTCAATTACGAGTCGGGTAGGAACGAAACGTAACGATATTTTTTATTTTCTCTCTTACACCTCCTTTTCCATACTATTTTGGCTTGAAATGAAGCTATAATTGTATTTTTTAATTTTTAGAATTTTTTTTGCTAATTTTTTGGAATTTTCTATTTCGCGTCGGTTAGGAACGAAACGGAATGATAATTTCATATTCTCTCTTTCTCGGAATTTTCAAACCTGTTTTGGCTTGAAATGAAGCCATAATGTTAGTTTTCATTTTTTGAATTTTTTTGCTATTTTTTTGGAATTTTCTATTTCGCGTCGGGTTGGAACGGAACGGAACGATAATTTTTATTTTCTCTCTTTCTCGGCCTTTTCCAACCTATTTGGGCTTGAAATGAAGCCATAATGGTATTTTTTAATTTTTAGAATTTTTTTTGCTATTTTTTTGGAATTTTCTATTACGTTTCGGTTAGGAATGAAACAGAAGGATAATTTTATATTCTGTCTTTCTCAGCATTTTTCCAACCTATTTTGGCTTGAAATGAAGCCATAATGGTATTTTTTATTTTTTGAATTTTTTTGCTATTTTTTTGGAATTTTCTATTACGCATCGAATAGGAACGGAACGAAACGATAATTTTCATTTTCTCTCTTTCTCGGCCTTTTCCTACCTATATTGGCTTGAAATGAAGCCATAATGGTATTTTTTAATTTTTAGAATTTTTTTTGCTATTTTCTTGGAATTTTCTATTACACGTCAGGTAGAAACGAAACAGAATGATAATTTTATATTCTCTCTTTCCCGGCATTTTCCAACCTATTTTGGCTTGAAATGAAGCCATAATGGTATTTTTCAGTTTTTTGAATTTTTTTGTTATTTTTTTGGAATTTTCTATTTCGCGTCGGGTTGGAACGGAACGGAATGATAATTTTTATTTTCTCTCTTTCTCGGCATTTTCAAACCTATTTTGGCTTGAAATGAAGCCATAATGGTATTTTTTAATTTTTAAAATTTTTTTTGCTATTTTTTTGGAATTTTCTATTACGCGTCGGGTAGGAATGAAACAGAAGGATAATTTTATATTCTATCTTTCTCAGCATTTTCCAACCTATTTTGGTTTGAAATGAAGCCATAATGGTATTTTTTATTTTTTGAATTTTTTTGCTATTTTTTTGGAATTTTCTATTACGCATCGAATAGGAACGGAACGAAACGATAATTTTCATTTTCTCTCTTTCTTGGCCTTTTCCTTCCTATTTTGGCTTGAAATGAAGCCATAATGGTATTTTTTAATTTTTAGAATTTTTTTTGCTATTTTTTTGGAATTTTCTATTACACGTCAGGTAGAAACGAAACAGAATGATAATTTTATATTCTCTCTTTCCCGGCATTTTCCAACCTAGTTTGGCTTGAAAGGAAACCATAATGGTATTTTTCAATTTTTTGAATTTTTTTGCTATGTTTTTGGAATTTTCTATTACACATCGAGTAGGAACGGAACGAAATGATAATTTTAATTTTCTCTCTGTCTCCGCCTTTCCCAACCTATTTTGGCTTGAAATGAAGCCATAATGGTATATTTTAATTTTTTGAATTTTTTTGCTATTGTTTTGAAATTTTCAATTACGAGTCGGGTAGGAACGACACGTAATGATATTTTTTATTTTCTCTCTTACTCCTCCTTTTCCATACTATTTTGGCTTGAAATGAAGCTATAATGGTATTTTTTAATTTTTAGAGTTTTTTTTGCTATATTTTTGGAATTTTCTATTTCGCGTCGGTTAGGAACAAAACGGAATGATAATTTTATATTCTCTCTTTCCCGGCATTTTCCAATCTATTTTGGCTTGATGGTAGTTTTTAATTTTTTGAACTTTTTTGCTATTTTTTTGGAATTTTCTATTTCGCTTCGGGTTGGAACGGAACGGAACGATAATTTTTATTTTCTCTCTTTCTCGGCCTTTTCCAACCTATTTTGGCTTGAAATGAAGCAATAATGGTATGTCTTAATTTTTAGAATTTTTTTTCTATTGTTTTGAAATTTTCAATTACGAGTCGGGTAGGAACGAAACGTAACGATATTTTTTATTTTCTCTCTTACACCTCCTTTTCCATACTATTTTGGCTTGAAATGAAGCTATAATTGTATTTTTTAATTTTTAGAATTTTTTTTGCTAATTTTTTGGAATTTTCTATTTCGCGTCGGTTAGGAACGAAACGGAATGATAATTTCATATTCTCTCTTTCTCGGAATTTTCCAACCTGTTTTGGCTTGAAATGAAGCCATAATGTTAGTTTTCATTTTTTGAATTTTTTTGCTATTTTTTTGGAATTTTCTATTTCGCGTCGGGTTAGAACGGAACGGAACGATAATTTTTATTTTCTCTCGTTCTCGGCCTTTTCCAACCTATTTGGGCTTGAAATGAAGCCATAATGGTATTTTTTAATTTTTAGAATTTTTTTTGCTATTTTTTTGGAATTTTCTATTACGTATCGGTTAGGAATGAAACAGAAGGATAATTTTATATTCTGTCTTTCTCAGCATTTTCCAACCTATTTTGGCTTGAAATGAAGCCATAATGGTATTTTTTATTTTTTGAATTTTTTTGCTATTTTTTTGGAATTTTCTATTACGCATCGAATAGGAACGGAACGAAACGATAATTTTCATTTTCTCTCTTTCTCGGCCTTTTCCTACCTATATTGGCTTGAAATGAAGCCATAATGGTATTTTTTAATTTTTAGAATTTTTTTTGCTATTTTCTTGGAATTTTCTATTACACGTCAGGTAGAAACGAAACAGAATGATAATTTTATATTCTCTCTTTCCCGGCATTTTCCAACCTATTTTGGCTTGAAATGAAGCCATAATGGTATTTTTCAGTTTTTTGAATTTTTTTGTTATTTTTTTGGAATTTTCTATTTCGCGTCGGGTTGGAACGGAACGGAATGATAATTTTTATTTTCTCTCTTTCTCGGCATTTTCAAACCTATTTTGGCTTGAAATGAAGCCATAATGGTATTTTTTAATTTTTAAAATTTTTTTTGCTATTTTTTTGGAATTTTCTATTACGCGTCGGGTAGGAATGAAACAGAAGGATAATTTTATATTCTATCTTTCTCAGCATTTTCCAACCTATTTTGGTTTGAAATGAAGCCATAATGGTATTTTTTATTTTTTGAATTTTTTTGCTATTTTTTTGGAATTTTCTATTACGCATCGAATAGGAACGGAACGAAACGATAATTTTCATTTTCTCTCTTTCTCGGGCTTTTCCTTCCTATTTTGGCTTGAAATGAAGCCATAATGGTATTTTTTAATTTTTAGAATTTTTTTTGCTATTTTTTTGGAATTTTCTATTACACGTCAGGTAGAAACGAAACAGAATGATAATTTTATATTCTCTCTTTCCCGGCATTTTCCAACCTAGTTTGGCTTGAAAGGAAACCATAATGGTATTTTTCAATTTTTTGAATTTTTTTGCTATGTTTTTGGAATTTTCTATTACACATCGAGTAGGAACGGAACGAAATGATAATTTTAATTTTCTCTCTGTCTCCGCCTTTCCCAACCTATTTTGGCTTGAAATGAAGCCATAATGGTATATTTTAATTTTTTGAATTTTTTTGCTATTGTTTTGAAATTTTCAATTACGAGTCGGGTAGGAACGACACGTAATGATATTTTTTATTTTCTCTCTTACTCCTCCTTTTCCATACTATTTTGGCTTGAAATGAAGCTATAATGGTATTTTTTAATTTTTAGAGTTTTTTTTGCTATATTTTTGGAATTTTCTATTTCGCGTCGGTTAGGAACAAAACGGAATGATAATTTTATATTCTCTCTTTCCCGGCATTTTCCAATCTATTTTGGCTTGATGGTAGTTTTTAATTTTTTGAACTTTTTTGCTATTTTTTTGGAATTTTCTATTTCGCTTCGGGTTGGAACGGAACGGAACGATAATTTTTATTTTCTCTCTTTCTCGGCCTTTTCCAACCTATTTTGGCTTGAAATGAAGCAATAATGGTATGTCTTAATTTTTAGAATTTTTTTTCTATTGTTTTGAAATTTTCAATTACGAGTCGGGTAGGAACGAAACGTAACGATATTTTTTATTTTCTCTCTTACACCTCCTTTTCCATACTATTTTGGCTTGAAATGAAGCTATAATTGTATTTTTTAATTTTTAGAATTTTTTTTGCTAATTTTTTGGAATTTTCTATTTCGCGTCGGTTAGGAACGAAACGGAATGATAATTTCATATTCTCTCTTTCTCGGAATTTTCAAACCTGTTTTGGCTTGAAATGAAGCCATAATGTTAGTTTTCATTTTTTGAATTTTTTTGCTATTTTTTTGGAATTTTCTATTTCGCGTCGGGTTGGAACGGAACGGAACGATAATTTTTATTTTCTCTCTTTCTCGGCCTTTTCCAACCTATTTGGGCTTGAAATGAAGCCATAATGGTATTTTTTAATTTTTAGAATTTTTTTTGCTATTTTTTTGGAATTTTCTATTACGTTTCGGTTAGGAATGAAACAGAAGGATAATTTTATATTCTGTCTTTCTCAGCATTTTTCCAACCTATTTTGGCTTGAAATGAAGCCATAATGGTATTTTTTATTTTTTGAATTTTTTTGCTATTTTTTTGGAATTTTCTATTACGCATCGAATAGGAACGGAACGAAACGATAATTTTCATTTTCTCTCTTTCTCGGCCTTTTCCTACCTATATTGGCTTGAAATGAAGCCATAATGGTATTTTTTAATTTTTAGAATTTTTTTTGCTATTTTCTTGGAATTTTCTATTACACGTCAGGTAGAAACGAAACAGAATGATAATTTTATATTCTCTCTTTCCCGGCATTTTCCAACCTATTTTGGCTTGAAATGAAGCCATAATGGTATTTTTCAGTTTTTTGAATTTTTTTGTTATTTTTTTGGAATTTTCTATTTCGCGTCGGGTTGGAACGGAACGGAATGATAATTTTTATTTTCTCTCTTTCTCGGCATTTTCAAACCTATTTTGGCTTGAAATGAATCTATAATGGTATTTTTTAATTTTTAAAATTTTTTTTGCTATTTTTTTGGAATTTTCTATTACGCGTCGGGTAGGAATGAAACAGAAGGATAATTTTATATTCTATCTTTCTCAGCATTTTCCAACCTATTTTGGTTTGAAATGAAGCCATAATGGTATTTTTTATTTTTTGAATTTTTTTGCTATTTTTTTGGAATTTTCTATTACGCATCGAATAGGAACGGAACGAAACGATAATTTTCATTTTCTCTCTTTCTTGGCCTTTTCCTTCCTATTTTGGCTTGAAATGAAGCCATAATGGTATTTTTTAATTTTTAGAATTTTTTTTGCTATTTTTTTGGAATTTTCTATTACACGTCAGGTAGAAACGAAACAGAATGATAATTTTATATTCTCTCTTTCCCGGCATTTTCCAACCTAGTTTGGCTTGAAAGGAAACCATAATGGTATTTTTCAATTTTTTGAATTTTTTTGCTATGTTTTTGGAATTTTCTATTACACATCGAGTAGGAACGGAACGAAATGATAATTTTAATTTTCTCTCTGTCTCCGCCTTTCCCAACCTATTTTGGCTTGAAATGAAGCCATAATGGTATATTTTAATTTTTTGAATTTTTTTGCTATTGTTTTGAAATTTTCAATTACGAGTCGGGTAGGAACGACACGTAATGATATTTTTTATTTTCTCTCTTACTCCTCCTTTTCCATACTATTTTGGCTTGAAATGAAGCTATAATGGTATTTTTTAATTTTTAGAGTTTTTTTTGCTATATTTTTGGAATTTTCTATTTCGCGTCGGTTAGGAACAAAACGGAATGATAATTTTATATTCTCTCTTTCCCGGCATTTTCCAATCTATTTTGGCTTGATGGTAGTTTTTAATTTTTTGAACTTTTTTGCTATTTTTTTGGAATTTTCTATTTCGCTTCGGGTTGGAACGGAACGGAACGATAATTTTTATTTTCTCTCTTTCTCGGCCTTTTCCAACCTATTTTGGCTTGAAATGAAGCAATAATGGTATGTCTTAATTTTTAGAATTTTTTTTCTATTGTTTTGAAATTTTCAATTACGAGTCGGGTAGGAACGAAACGTAACGATATTTTTTATTTTCTCTCTTACACCTCCTTTTCCATACTATTTTGGCTTGAAATGAAGCTATAATTGTATTTTTTAATTTTTAGAATTTTTTTTGCTAATTTTTTGGAATTTTCTATTTCGCGTCGGTTAGGAACGAAACGGAATGATAATTTCATATTCTCTCTTTCTCGGAATTTTCCAACCTGTTTTGGCTTGAAATGAAGCCATAATGTTAGTTTTCATTTTTTGAATTTTTTTGCTATTTTTTTGGAATTTTCTATTTCGCGTCGGGTTGGAACGGAACGGAACGATAATTTTTATTTTCTCTCTTTCTCGGCCTTTTCCAACCTATTTGGGCTTGAAATGAAGCCATAATGGTATTTTTTAATTTTTAGAATTTTTTTTGCTATTTTCTATTACGTATCGGTTAGGAATGAAACAGAAGGATAATTTTATATTCTGTCTTTCTCAGCATTTTCCAACCTATTTTGGCTTGAAATGAAGCCATAATGGTATTTTTTATTTTTTGAATTTTTTTGCTATTTTTTTGGAATTTTCTATTACGCATCGAATAGGAACGGAACGAAACGATAATTTTCATTTTCTCTCTTTCTCGGCCTTTTCCTACCTATATTGGCTTGAAATGAAGCCATAATGGTATTTTTTAATTTTTAGAATTTTTTTTGCTATTTTCTTGGAATTTTCTATTACACGTCAGGTAGAAACGAAACAGAATGATAATTTTATATTCTCTCTTTCCCGGCATTTTCCAACCTATTTTGGCTTGAAATGAAGCCATAATGGTATTTTTCAGTTTTTTGAATTTTTTTGTTATTTTTTTGGAATTTTCTATTTCGCGTCGGGTTGGAACGGAACGGAATGATAATTTTTATTTTCTCTCTTTCTCGGCATTTTCAAACCTATTTTGGCTTGAAATGTAGCCATAATGGTATTTTTTAATTTTTAAAATTTTTTTTGCTATTTTTTTGGAATTTTCTATTACGCGTCGGGTAGGAATGAAACAGAAGGATAATTTTATATTCTATCTTTCTCAGCATTTTCCAACCTATTTTGGTTTGAAATGAAGCCATAATGGTATTTTTTATTTTTTGAATTTTTTTGCTATTTTTTTGGAATTTTCTATTACGCATCGAATAGGAACGGAACGAAACGATAATTTTCATTTTCTCTCTTTCTCGGCCTTTTCCTTCCTATTTTGGCTTGAAATGAAGCCATAGTGGTATTTTTTAATTTTTAGAATTTTTTTTGCTATTTTTTTGGAATTTTCTATTACACGTCAGGTAGAAACGAAACAGAATGATAATTTTATATTCTCTCTTTCCCGGCATTTTCCAACCTAGTTTGGCTTGAAAGGAAACCATAATGGTATTTTTCAATTTTTTGAATTTTTTTGCTATGTTTTTGGAATTTTCTATTACACATCGAGTAGGAACGGAACGAAATGATAATTTTAATTTTCTCTCTGTCTCCGCCTTTCCCAACCTATTTTGGCTTGAAATGAAGCCATAATGGTATATTTTAATTTTTTGAATTTTTTTGCTATTGTTTTGAAATTTTCAATTACGAGTCGGGTAGGAACGACACGTAATGATATTTTTTATTTTCTCTCTTACTCCTCCTTTTCCATACTATTTTGGCTTGAAATGAAGCTATAATGGTATTTTTTAATTTTTAGAGTTTTTTTTGCTATATTTTTGGAATTTTCTATTTCGCGTCGGTTAGGAACAAAACGGAATGATAATTTTATATTCTCTCTTTCCCGGCATTTTCCAATCTATTTTGGCTTGATGGTAGTTTTTAATTTTTTGAACTTTTTTGCTATTTTTTTGGAATTTTCTATTTCGCTTCGGGTTGGAACGGAACGGAACGATAATTTTTATTTTCTCTCTTTCTCGGCCTTTTCCAACCTATTTTGGCTTGAAATGAAGCAATAATGGTATGTCTTAATTTTTAGAATTTTTTTTCTATTGTTTTGAAATTTTCAATTACGAGTCGGGTAGGAACGAAACGTAACGATATTTTTTATTTTCTCTCTTACACCTCCTTTTCCATACTATTTTGGCTTGAAATGAAGCTATAATTGTATTTTTTAATTTTTAGAATTTTTTTTGCTAATTTTTTGGAATTTTCTATTTCGCGTCGGTTAGGAACGAAACGGAATGATAATTTCATATTCTCTCTTTCTCGGAATTTTCAAACCTGTTTTGGCTTGAAATGAAGCCATAATGTTAGTTTTCATTTTTTGAATTTTTTTGCTATTTTTTTGGAATTTTCTATTTCGCGTCGGGTTGGAACGGAACGGAACGATAATTTTTATTTTCTCTCTTTCTCGGCCTTTTCCAACCTATTTGGGCTTGAAATGAAGCCATAATGGTATTTTTTAATTTTTAGAATTTTTTTTGCTATTTTTTTGGAATTTTCTATTACGTTTCGGTTAGGAATGAAACAGAAGGATAATTTTATATTCTGTCTTTCTCAGCATTTTTCCAACCTATTTTGGCTTGAAATGAAGCCATAATGGTATTTTTTATTTTTTGAATTTTTTTGCTATTTTTTTGGAATTTTCTATTACGCATCGAATAGGAACGGAACGAAACGATAATTTTCATTTTCTCTCTTTCTCGGCCTTTTCCTACCTATATTGGCTTGAAATGAAGCCATAATGGTATTTTTTAATTTTTAGAATTTTTTTTGCTATTTTCTTGGAATTTTCTATTACACGTCAGGTAGAAACGAAACAGAATGATAATTTTATATTCTCTCTTTCCCGGCATTTTCCAACCTAGTTTGGCTTGAAAGGAAACCATAATGGTATTTTTCAATTTTTTGAATTTTTTTGCTATGTTTTTGGAATTTTCTATTACACATCGAGTAGGAACGGAACGAAATGATAATTTTAATTTTCTCTCTGTCTCCGCCTTTCCCAACCTATTTTGGCTTGAAATGAAGCCATAATGGTATATTTTAATTTTTTGAATTTTTTTGCTATTGTTTTGAAATTTTCAATTACGAGTCGGGTAGGAACGACACGTAATGATATTTTTTATTTTCTCTCTTACTCCTCCTTTTCCATACTATTTTGGCTTGAAATGAAGCTATAATGGTATTTTTTAATTTTTAGAGTTTTTTTTGCTATATTTTTGGAATTTTCTATTTCGCGTCGGTTAGGAACAAAACGGAATGATAATTTTATATTCTCTCTTTCCCGGCATTTTCCAATCTATTTTGGCTTGATGGTAGTTTTTAATTTTTTGAACTTTTTTGCTATTTTTTTGGAATTTTCTATTTCGCTTCGGGTTGGAACGGAACGGAACGATAATTTTTATTTTCTCTCTTTCTCGGCCTTTTCCAACCTATTTTGGCTTGAAATGAAGCAATAATGGTATGTCTTAATTTTTAGAATTTTTTTTCTATTGTTTTGAAATTTTCAATTACGAGTCGGGTAGGAACGAAACGTAACGATATTTTTTATTTTCTCTCTTACACCTCCTTTTCCATACTATTTTGGCTTGAAATGAAGCTATAATTGTATTTTTTTAATTTTTAGAATTTTTTTTGCTAATTTTTTGGAATTTTCTATTTCGCGTCGGTTAGGAACGAAACGGAATGATAATTTCATATTCTCTCTTTCTCGGAATTTTCCAACCTGTTTTGGCTTGAAATGAAGCCATAATGTTAGTTTTCATTTTTTGAATTTTTTTGCTATTTTTTTGGAATTTTCTATTTCGCGTCGGGTTGGAACGGAACGGAACGATAATTTTTATTTTCTCTCTTTCTCGGCCTTTTCCAACCTATTTTGGCTTGAAATGAAGCCATAATGGTATTTTTTAATTTTTAGAATTTTTTTTGCTATTTTTTTGGAATTTTCTATTACGTATCGGGTAGGAATGAAACAGAAGGATAATTTTATATTATATCTTTCTCAGCATTTTCCAACCTATTTTGGCTTGAAATGAAGCCATAATGGTATTTTTTATTTTTTGAATTTTTTTGCTATTTTTTTGGAATTTTCTATTACGCATCGAATAGGAACGGAACGAAACGATAATTTTCATTTTCTCTCTTTCTCGGCCTTTTCCTACCTATATTGGCTTGAAATGAAGCCATAATGGTATTTTTTAATTTTTAGAATTTTTTTTGCTATTTTTTTGGAATTTTCTATTACACGTCAGGTAGAAACGAAACAGAATGATAATTTTATATTCTCTCTTTCCCGGCATTTTCCAACCTATTTTGGCTTGAAATGAAGCCATAATGGTATTTTTCAGTTTTTTGAATTTTTTTGTTATTTTTTTGGAATTTTCTATTTCGCGTCGGGTTGGAACGGAACGGAATGATAATTTTTATTTTCTCTCTTTCTCGGCATTTTCAAACCTATTTTGGCTTGAAATGAAGCCATAATGGTATTTTTTAATTTTTAAAATTTTTTTTGCTATTTTTTTGGAATTTTCTATTACGCGTCGGGTAGGAATGAAACAGAAGGATAATTTTATATTCCATCTTTCTCAGCATTTTCCAACCTATTTTGGTTTGAAATGAAGCCATAATGGTATTTTTTATTTTTTGAATTTTTTTGCTATTTTTTTGGAATTTTCTATTACGCATCGAATAGGAACGGAACGAAACGATAATTTTCATTTTCTTTCTTTCTCGTCCTTTTCCAACCTATTTTGGCTTGAAATGAAGCCATAATGGTATTTTTTAATTTTTAGAATTTGTTCGCTGTTTTTGGAATTTTCTATTTAGCGTCGGGTTGGAACGGAACGGAACGATAATTTTTATTTTCTCTCTTTCTCGGCCTTTTCCAACCTATTTTGGCTTGAAATGAAGCAATAATGGTATGTCTTAATTTTTAGAATTTTTTTTCTATTGTTTTGAAATTTTCAATTACGAGTCGGGTAGGAACGAAACGTAACGATATTTTTTATTTTCTCTCTTACACCTCCTTTTCCATACTATTTTGGCTTGAAATGAAGCTATAATTGTATTTTTTAATTTTTAGAATTTTTTTTGCTAATTTTTTAGAATTTTCTATTTCGCGTCGGTTAGGAAGGAAACGGAATGATAATTTCATATTCTCTCTTTCTCGGAATTTTCCAACCTGTTTTGGCTTGAAATGAAGCCATAATGTTAGTTTTCATTTTTTGAATTTTTTTGCTATTTTTTTGGAATTTTCTTTTTCCCGTCGGGTTGGAACGGAACGGAACGATAATTTTTATTTTCTCTCTTTCTCGGCCCTTTCCAACCTATTTTGGCTTGAAATGAAGCCATAATGGTATTTTTTAATTTTTAGAATATTTTTTGCTATTTTTTTGGAATTTTCTATTACGTGTCAGGTAGGAATGAAACAAAAGGATAATTTTATATTCTATCTTTCTCAGCATTTTCCAACCTATTTTGGCTTGAAATGAAGCCATAATGGTATTTTTTATTTTTTGAATTTTTTTGCTATTTTTTTGGAATTTTATATTACGCATCGAATTGGAACGGAACGAAACGATAATTTTCATTTTCTCTCTTTCTCGGCCTTTTCCTACCTATTTTGGCTTGAAATGAAGCCATAATGGTATTTTTTAATTTTTAGAATTTTTTTTGCTATTTTTTTGGAATTTTCTATTACACGTCAGGTAGAAACGAAACAGAATGATAATTTTATATTCTTTCTTTCCCGGCATTTTCCAACCTATTTTGGCTTGAAATGAAGCCATAATGGTATTTTTCAGCTTTTTGAATTTTTTTGCTATGTTTTTGGAATTTTCTATTACACATCGAGTAGGAACGGAACGAAATGATAATTTTAATTTTCTCTCTGTCTCCGCCTTTCCCAACCTATTTTGGCTTGAAATGAAGCCATAATGGTATATTTTAATTTTTTGAATTTTTTTGCTATTGTTTTGAAATTTTCAATTACGAGTCGGGTAGGAACGACACGTAATGATATTTTTTATTTTCTCTCTTACTCCTCCTTTTCCATACTATTTTGGCTTGAAATGAAGCTATAATGGTATTTTTTAATTTTTAGAGTTTTTTTTGCTATGTTTTTGGAATTTTCTATTTCGCGTCGGTTAGGAACAAAACGGAATGATAATTTTATATTCTCTCTTTCCCGGCATTTTCCAATCTATTTTGGCTTGATGGTAGTTTTTAATTTTTTGAACTTTTTTGCTATTTTTTTGGAATTTTCTATTTCGCTTCGGGTTGGAACGGAACGGAACGATAATTTTTATTTTCTCTCTTTCTCGGCCTTTTCCAACCTATTTTGGCTTGAAATGAAGCAATAGTGGTATGTCTTAATTTTTAGAATTTTTTTTCTATTGTTTTGAAATTTTCAATTACGAGTCGGGTAGGAACGAAACGTAACGATATTTTTTATTTTCTCTCTTACACCTCCTTTTCCATACTATTTTGGCTTGAAATGAAGCTATAATTGTATTTTTTAATTTTTAGAATTTTTTTTGCTAATTTTTTGGAATTTTCTATTTCGCGTCGGTTAGGAACGAAACGGAATGATAATTTCATATTCTCTCTTTCTCGGAATTTTCCAACCTGTTTTGGCTTGAAATGAAGCCATAATGTTAGTTTTCATTTTTTGAATTTTTTTGCTATTTTTTTGGAATTTTCTATTTCGCGTCGGGTTGGAACGGAACGGAACGATAATTTTTATTTTCTCTCTTTCTCGGCCTTTTCCAACCTATTTGGGCTTGAAATGAAGCCATAATGGTATTTTTTAATTTTTAGAATTTTTTTTGCTATTTTTTTGGAATTTTCTATTACGTATCGGTTAGGAATGAAACAGAAGGATAATTTTATATTCTGTCTTTCTCAGCATTTTCCAACCTATTTTGGCTTGAAATGAAGCCATAATGGTATTTTTTATTTTTTGAATTTTTTTGCTATTTTTTTGGAATTTTCTATTACGCATCGAATAGGAACGGAACGAAACGATAATTTTCATTTTCTCTCTTTCCCGGCATTTTCCAACCTATTTTGGCTTGAAATGAAACCATAATGGTATTTTTCAGTTTTTTGAATTTTTTTGTTATTTTTTTGGAATTTTCTATTTCGCGTCGGGTTGGAACGGAACGGAATGATAATTTTTATTTTCTCTCTTTCTCGGCATTTTCAAACCTATTTTGGCTTGAAATGAAGCCATAATGGTATTTTTTAATTTTTAAAATTTTTTTTGCTATTTTTTTCTAATTTTCTATTACGCGTCGGGTAGGAATGAAACAGAAGGATAATTTTATATTCCATCTTTCTCAGCATTTTCCAACCTATTTTGGTTTGAAATGAAGCCATAATGGTATTTTTTATTTTTTGAATTTTTTTGCTATTTTTTTGGAATTTTCTATTACGCATCGAATAGGAACGGAACGAAACGATAATTTTCATTTTCTTTCTTTCTCGTCCTTTTCCAACCTATTTTGGCTTGAAATGAAGCCATAATGGTATTTTTTAATTTTTAGAATTTGTTCGCTGTTTTTGGAATTTTCTATTTAGCGTCGGGTTGGAACGGAACGGAACGATAATTTTTATTTTCTCTCTTTCTCGGCCTTTTCCAACCTATTTTGGCTTGAAATGAAGCAATAATGGTATGTCTTAATTTTTAGAATTTTTTTTCTATTGTTTTGAAATTTTCAATTACGAGTCGGGTAGGAACGAAACGTAACGATATTTTTTATTTTCTCTCTTACACCTCCTTTTCCATACTATTTTGGCTTGAAATGAAGCTATAATTGTATTTTTTAATTTTTAGAATTTTTTTTGCTAATTTTTTGGAATTTTCTATTTCGCGTCGGTTAGGAAGGAAACGGAATGATAATTTCATATTCTCTCTTTCTCGGAATTTTCCAACCTGTTTTGGCTTGAAATGAAGCCATAATGTTAGTTTTCATTTTTTGAATTTTTTTGCTATTTTTTTGGAATTTTCTTTTTCCCGTCGGGTTGGAACGGAACGGAACGATAATTTTTATTTTCTCTCTTTCTCGGCCCTTTCCAACCTATTTTGGCTTGAAATGAAGCCATAATGGTATTTTTTAATTTTTAGAATTTTTTTTGCTATTTTTTTGGAATTTTCTATTACGTGTCAGGTAGGAATGAAACAAAAGGATAATTTTATATTCTATCTTTCTCAGCATTTTCCAACCTATTTTGGCTTGAAATGAAGCCATAATGGTATTTTTTATTTTTTGAATTTTTTTGCTATTTTTTTGGAATTTTCTATTACGCATCGAATAGGAACGGAACGAAACGATAATTTTCATTTTCTCTCTTTCTCGGCCTTTTCCTACCTATATTGGCTTGAAATGAAGCCATAATGGTATTTTTTAATTTTTAGAATTTTTTTTGCTATTTTCTTGGAATTTTCTATTACACGTCAGGTAGAAACGAAACAGAATGATAATTTTATATTCTCTCTTTCCCGGCATTTTCCAACCTATTTTGGCTTGAAATGAAGCCATAATGGTATTTTTCAGTTTTTTGAATTTTTTTGTTATTTTTTTGAAATTTTCTATTTCGCGTCGGGTTGGAACGGAACGGAATGATAATTTTTATTTTCTCTCTTTCTCGGCATTTTCAAACCTATTTTGGCTTGAAATGAAGCCATAATGGTATTTTTTAATTTTTAAAATTTTTTTTGCTATTTTTTTGGAATTTTCTATTACGCGTCGGGTAGGAATGAAACAGAAGGATAATTTTATATTCTATCTTTCTCAGCATTTTCCAACCTATTTTGGTTTGAAATGAAGCCATAATGGTATTTTTTATTTTTTGAATTTTTTTGCTATTTTTTTGGAATTTTCTATTACGCATCGAATAGGAACGGAACGAAACGATAATTTTCATTTTCTCTCTTTCTCGGCCTTTTCCTTCCTATTTTGGCTTGAAATGAAGCCATAATGGTATTTTTTAGTTTTTAGAATTTTTTTTGCTATTTTTTTGGAATTTTCTATTACACGTCAGGTAGAAACGAAACAGAATGATAATTTTATATTCTCTCTTTCCCGGCATTTTCCAACCTAGTTTGGCTTGAAAGGAAACCATAATGGTATTTTTCAATTTTTTGAATTTTTTTGCTATGTTTTTGGATTTTCTATTACACATCGAGTAGGAACGGAACGAAATGATAATTTTAATTTTCTCTCTGTCTCCGCCTTTCCCAACCTATTTTGGCTTGAAATGAAGCCATAATGGTATATTTTAATTTTTTGAATTTTTTTGCTATTGTTTTGAAATTTTCAATTACGAGTCGGGTAGGAACGACACGTAATGATATTTTTTATTTTCTCTCTTACTCCTCCTTTTCCATACTATTTTGGCTTGAAATGAAGCTATAATGGTATTTTTTAATTTTTAGAGTTTTTTTTGCTATGTTTTTGGAATTTTCTATTTCGCGTCGGTTAGGAACAAAACGGAATGATAATTTTATATTCTCTCTTTCCCGGCATTTTCCAATCTATTTTGGCTTGATGGTAGTTTTTAATTTTTTGAACTTTTTTGCTATTTTTTTGGAATTTTCTATTTCGCTTCGGGTTGGAACGGAACGGAACGATAATTTTTATTTTCTCTCTTTCTCGGCCTTTTCCAACCTATTTTGGCTTGAAATGAAGCAATAATGGTATGTCTTAATTTTTAGAATTTTTTTTCTATTGTTTTGAAATTTTCAATTACGAGTCGGGTAGGAACGAAACGTAACGATATTTTTTATTTTCTCTCTTACACCTCCTTTTCCATACTATTTTGGCTTGAAATGAAGCTATAATTGTATTTTTTTAATTTTTAGAATTTTTTTTGCTAATTTTTTAGAATTTTCTATTTCGCGTCGGTTAGGAACGAAACGGAATGATAATTTCATATTCTCTCTTTCTCGGAATTTTCCAACCTGTTTTGGCTTGAAATGAAGCCATAATGTTAGTTTTCATTTTTTGAATTTTTTTGCTATTTTTTTGGAATTTTCTATTTATCGTCGGGTTGGAACGGAACGGAACGATAATTTTTATTTTCTCTCTTTCTCGGCCTTTTCCAACCTATTTTGGCTTGAAATGAAGCCATAATGGTATTTTTTAATTTTTAGAATTTTTTTTGCTATTTTTTTGGAATTTTCTATTACGTATCGGGTAGGAATGAAACAGAAGGATAATTTTATATTATATCTTTCTCAGCATTTTCCAACCTATTTTGGCTTGAAATGAAGCCATAATGGTATTTTTTATTTTTTGAATTTTTTTGCTATTTTTTTGGAATTTTCTATTACGCATCGAATAGGAACGGAACGAAACGATAATTTTCATTTTCTCTCTTTCTCGGCCTTTTCCTACCTATATTGGCTTGAAATGAAGCCATAATGGTATTTTTTAATTTTTAGAATTTTTTTTGCTATTTTTTTGGAATTTTCTATTACACGTCAGGTAGAAACGAAACAGAATGATAATTTTATATTCTCTCTTTCCCGGCATTTTCCAACCTATTTTGGCTTGAAATGAAGCCATAATGGTATTTTTCAGTTTTTTGAATTTTTTTGTTATTTTTTTGGAATTTTCTATTTCGCGTCGGGTTGGAACGGAACGGAATGATAATTTTTATTTTCTCTCTTTCTCGGCATTTTCAAACCTATTTTGGCTTGAAATGAAGCCATAATGGTATTTTTTAATTTTTAAAATTTTTTTTGCTATTTTTTTGGAATTTTCTATTACGCGTCGGGTAGGAATGAAACAGAAGGATAATTTTATATTCCATCTTTCTCAGCATTTTCCAACCTATTTTGGTTTGAAATGAAGCCATAATGGTATTTTTTATTTTTTGAATTTTTTTGCTATTTTTTTGGAATTTTCTATTACGCATCGAATAGGAACGGAACGAAACGATAATTTTCATTTTCTTTCTTTCTCGTCCTTTTCCAACCTATTTTGGCTTGAAATGAAGCCATAATGGTATTTTTTAATTTTTAGAATTTGTTCGCTGTTTTTGGAATTTTCTATTTAGCGTCGGGTTGGAACGGAACGGAACGATAATTTTTATTTTCTCTCTTTCTCGGCCTTTTCCAACCTATTTTGGCTTGAAATGAAGCAATAATGGTATGTCTTAATTTTTAGAATTTTTTTTCTATTGTTTTGAAATTTTCAATTACGAGTCGGGTAGGAACGAAACGTAACGATATTTTTTATTTTCTCTCTTACACCTCCTTTTCCATACTATTTTGGCTTGAAATGAAGCTATAATTGTATTTTTTAATTTTTAGAATTTTTTTTGCTAATTTTTTGGAATTTTCTATTTCGCGTCGGTTAGGAACGAAACGGAATGATAATTTCATATTCTCTCTTTCTCGGAATTTTCCAACCTGTTTTGGCTTGAAATGAAGCCATAATGTTAGTTTTCATTTTTTGAATTTTTTTGCTATTTTTTTGGAATTTTCTTTTTCCCGTCGGGTTGGAACGGAACGGAACGATAATTTTTATTTTCTCTCTTCCTCGGCCCTTTCCAACCTATTTTGGCTTGAAATGAAGCCATAATGGTATTTTTTAATTTTTAGAATTTTTTTTGCTATTTTTTTGGAATTTTCTATTACGTGTCAGGTAGGAATGAAACAAAAGGATAATTTTATATTCTATCTTTCTCAGCATTTTCCAACCTATTTTGGCTTGAAATGAAGCCATAATGGTATTTTTTATTTTTTGAATTTTTTTGCTATTTTTTTGGAATTTTATATTACGCATCGAATTGGAACGGAACGAAACGATAATTTTCATTTTCTCTCTTTCTCGGCCTTTTCCTACCTATTTTGGCTTGAAATGAAGCCATAATGGTATTTTTTAATTTTTAGAATTTTTTTTGCTATTTTTTTGGAATTTTCTATTACACGTCAGTTAGAAACGAAACAGAATGATAATTTTATATTCTTTCTTTCCCGGCATTTTCCAACCTATTTTGGCTTGAAATGAAGCCATAATGGTATTTTTCAGTTTTTTGAATTTTTTTGTTATTTTTTTGGAATTTTCTATTTCTCGTCGGGTTGGAACGGAACGGAATGATAATTTTTATTTTCTCTCTTTCTCGGCCTTTTCAAACCTATTTTGGCTTGAAATGAAGCCATAATGGTATTTTCTAATTTTTAAAATTTTTTTTGCTATTTTTTTGGAATTTTCTATTACGCGTCGGGTAGGAATGAAACAGAAGGATAATTTTATATTCTATCTTTTTCGGCATTTCCCAACCTATTTTGGCTTGAAATGAAGCCATAATGGTATATTTTAATTTTTTGAATTTTTTTGCTATTGTTTTGAAATTTTCAATTACGAGTCGGGTAGGAACGACACGTAATGATATTTTTTATTTTCTCTCTTACTCCTCCTTTTCCATACTATTTTGGCTTGAAATGAAGCTATAATGGTATTTTTTAATTTTTAGAGTTTTTTTTGCTATGTTTTTGGAATTTTCTATTTCGCGTCGGTTAGGAACAAAACGGAATGATAATTTTATATTCTCTCTTTCCCGGCATTTTCCAATCTATTTTGGCTTGATGGTAGTTTTTAATTTTTTGAACTTTTTTGCTATTTTTTTGGAATTTTCTATTTCGCTTCGGGTTGGAACGGAACGGAACGATAATTTTTATTTTCTCTCTTTCTCGGCCTTTTCCAACCTATTTTGGCTTGAAATGAAGCAATAATGGTATGTCTTAATTTTTAGAATTTTTTTTCTATTGTTTTGAAATTTTCAATTACGAGTCGGGTAGGAACGAAACGTAACGATATTTTTTATTTTCTCTCTTACACCTCCTTTTCCATACTATTTTGGCTTGAAATGAAGCTATAATTGTATTTTTTAATTTTTAGAATTTTTTTTGCTAATTTTTTGGAATTTTCTATTTCGCGTCGGTTAGGAAGGAAACGGAATGATAATTTCATATTCTCTCTTTCTCGGAATTTTCCAACCTGTTTTGGCTTGAAATGAAGCCATAATGTTAGTTTTCATTTTTTGAATTTTTTTGCTATTTTTTTGGAATTTTCTATTTCGCGTCGGGTTGGAACGGAACGGAACGATAATTTTTATTTTCTCTCTTTCTCGGCCTTTTCCAACCTATTTTGGCTTGAAATGAAGCCATAATGGTATTTTTTAATTTTTAGAATTTTTTTTGCTATTTTTTTGGAATTTTCGATTACGTGTCGGGTAGGAATGAAACAGAAGGATAATTTTATATTCTATCTTTCTCAGCATTTTCCAACCTATTTTGGCTTGAAATGAAGCCATAATGGTATTTTTTATTTTTTGAATTTTTTTGCTATTTTTTTGGAATTTTCTATTACGCATCGAATTGGAACGGAACGAAACGATAATTTTCATTTTCTCTATTTCTCGGCCTTTTCCTACCTATATTGGCTTGAAATGAAGCCATAATGGTATTTTTTAATTTTTAGAATTTTTTTTGCTATTTTTTTGGAATTTTCTATTACACGTCAGGTAGAAACGAAACAGAATGATAATTTTATATTCTCTCTTTCCCGGCATTTTCCAACCTATTTTGGCTTGAAATGAAGCCATAATGGTATTTTTCAGTTTTTTGAATTTTTTTGTTATTTTTTTGGAATTTTCTATTTCGCGTCGGGTTGGAACGGAACGGAATGATAATTTTTATTTTCTCTCTTTCTCGGCATTTTCAAACCTATTTTGGCTTGAAATGAAGCCATAATGGTATTTTTTAATTTTTAAAATTTTTTTTGCTATTTTTTTGGAATTTTCTATTACGCGTCGGGTAGGAATGAAACAGAAGGATAATTTTATATTCTATCTTTCTCAGCATTTTCCAACCTATTTTGGTTTGAAATGAAGCCATAAGGGTATTTTTTATTTTTTGAATTTTTTTGCTATTTTTTTGGAATTTTCTATTACGCATCGAATAGGAACGGAACGAAACGATAATTTTCATTTTCTCTCTTTCTCGGCCTTTTCCTACCTATTTTGGCTTGAAATGAAGCCATAATGGTATTTTTTAATTTTTAGAATTTTTTTTGCTATTTTTTTGGAATTTTCTATTACGTGTCAGGTAGGAATGAAACAAAAGGATAATTTTATATTCTATCTTTCTCAGCATTTTCCAACCTATTTTGGCTTGAAATGAAGCCATAATGGTATTTTTTATTTTTTGAATTTTTTTGCTATTTTTTTGGAATTTTATATTACGCATCGAATTGGAACGGAACGAAACGATAATTTTCATTTTCTCTCTTTCTCGGCCTTTTCCTACCTATTTTGGCTTGAAATGAAGCCATAATGGTATTTTTTAATTTTTAGAATTTTTTTTGCTATTTTTTTGGAATTTTCTATTACACGTCAGGTAGAAACGAAACAGAATGATAATTTTATATTCTTTCTTTCCCGGCATTTTCCAACCTATTTTGGCTTGAAATGAAGCCATAATGGTATTTTTCAGTTTTTTGAATTTTTTTGTTATTTTTTTGGAATTTTCTATTTCTCGTCGGGTTGGAACGGAACGGAATGATAATTTTTATTTTCTCTCTTTCTCGGCCTTTTCAAACCTATTTTGGCTTGAAATGAAGCCATAATGGTATTTTCTAATTTTTAAAATTTTTTTTGCTATTTTTTTGGAATTTTCTATTACGCGTCGGGTAGGAATGAAACAGAAGGATAATTTTATATTCTATCTTTTTCGGCATTTCCCAACCTATTTTGGCTTGAAATGAAGCCATAATGGTATATTTTAATTTTTTGAATTTTTTTGCTATTGTTTTGAAATTTTCAATTACGAGTCGGGTAGGAACGACACGTAATGATATTTTTTATTTTCTCTCTTACTCCTCCTTTTCCATACTATTTTGGCTTGAAATGAAGCTATAATTGTATTTTTTAATTTTTAGAGTTTTTTTTGCTATGTTTTTGGAATTTTCTATTTCGCGTCGGTTAGGAACAAAACGGAATGATAATTTTATATTCTCTCTTTCCCGGCATTTTCCAATCTATTTTGGCTTGATGGTAGTTTTTAATTTTTTGAACTTTTTTGCTATTTTTTTGGAATTTTCTATTTCGCTTCGGGTTGGAACGGAACGGAACGATAATTTTTATTTTCTCTCTTTCTCGGCCTTTTCCAACCTATTTTGGCTTGAAATGAAGCAATAATGGTATGTCTTAATTTTTAGAATTTTTTTTCTATTGTTTTGAAATTTTCAATTACGAGTCGGGTAGGAACGAAACGTAACGATATTTTTTATTTTCTCTCTTACACCTCCTTTTCCATACTATTTTGGCTTGAAATGAAGCTATAATTGTATTTTTTAATTTTTAGAATTTTTTTTGCTAATTTTTTGGAATTTTCTATTTCGCGTCGGTTAGGAACGAAACGGAATGATAATTTCATATTCTCTCTTTCTCGGAATTTTCCAACCTGTTTTGGCTTGAAATGAAGCCATAATGTTAGTTTTCATTTTTTGAATTTTTTTGCTATTTTTTTGGAATTTTCTATTTCGCGTCGGGTTGGAACGGAACGGAACGATAATTTTTATTTTCTCTATTTCTCGGCCTTTTCCAACCTATTTTGGCTTGAAATGAAGCCATAATGGTATTTTTTAATTTTTAGAATTTTTTTTGCTATTTTTTTGGAATTTTCGATTACGTGTCGGGTAGGAATGAAACAGAAGGATAATTTTATATTCTATCTTTCTCAGCATTTTCCAACCTATTTTGGCTTGAAATGAAGCCATAATGGTATTTCTTATTTTTTGAATTTTTTTGCTATTTTTTTGGAATTTTCTATTACGCATCGAATTAGAACGGAACGAAACGATAATTTTCATTTTCTCTATTTCTCGGCCTTTTCCTACCTATATTGGCTTGAAATGAAGCCATAATGGTATTTTTTAATTTTTAGAATTTTTTTTGCTATTTTTTTGGAATTTTCTATTACACGTCAGGTAGAAACGAAACAGAATGATAATTTTATATTCTCTCTTTCCCGGCATTTTCCAACCTATTTTGGCTTGAAATGAAGCCATAATGGTATTTTTCAGTTTTTTGAATTTTTTTGTTATTTTTTTGGAATTTTCTATTTCGCGTCGGGTTGGAACGGAACGGAATGATAATTTTTATTTTCTCTCTTTCTCGGCATTTTCAAACCTATTTTGGCTTGAAATGAAGCCATAATGGTATTTTTTAATTTTTAAAATTTTTTTTGCTATTTTTTTGGAATTTTCTATTACGCGTCGGGTTGGAATGAAACAGAAGGATAATTTTATATTCTATCTTTCTCAGCATTTTCCAACCTATTTTGGTTTGAAATGAAGCCATAAGGGTATTTTTTATTTTTTGAATTTTTTTGCTATTTTTTTGGAATTTTCTATTACGCATCGAATAGGAACGGAACGAAACGATAATTTTCATTTTCTCTCTTTCTCGGCCTTTTCCTACCTATTTTGGCTTGAAATGAAGCCATAATGGTATTTTTTAATTTTTAGAATTTTTTTTGCTATTTTTTTGGAATTTTCTATTACGTGTCAGGTAGGAATGAAACAAAAGGATAATTTTATATTCTATCTTTCTCAGCATTTTCCAACCTATTTTGGCTTGAAATGAAGCCATAATGGTATTTTTTATTTTTTGAATTTTTTTGCTATTTTTTTGGAATTTTATATTACGCATCGAATTGGAACGGAACGAAACGATAATTTTCATTTTCTCTCTTTCTCGGCCTTTTCCTACCTATTTTGGCTTGAAATGAAGCCATTATGGTATTTTTTAATTTTTAGAATTTTTTTTGCTATTTTTTTGGAATTTTCTATTACACGTCAGGTAGAAACGAAACAGAATGATAATTTTATATTCTTTCTTTCCCGGCATTTTACAACCTATTTTGGCTTGAAATGAAGCCATAATGGTATTTTTCAGTTTTTTGAATTTTTTTGTTATTTTTTTGGAATTTTCTATTTCTCGTCGGGTTGGAACGGAACGGAATGATAATTTTTATTTTCTCTCTTTCTCGGCCTTTTCAAACCTATTTTGGCTTGAAATGAAGCCATAATGGTATTTTCTAATTTTTAAAATTTTTTTTGCTATTTTTTTGGAATTTTCTATTACGCGTCGGGTAGGAATGAAACAGAAGGATAATTTTATATTCTATCTTTTTCGGCATTTCCCAACCTATTTTGGCTTGAAATGAAGCCATAATGGTATATTTTAATTTTTTGAATTTTTTTGCTATTGTTTTGAAATTTTCAATTACGAGTCGGGTAGGAACGACACGTAATGATATTTTTTATTTTCTCTCTTACTCCTCCTTTTCCATACTATTTTGGCTTGAAATGAAGCTATAATGGTATTTTTTAATTTTTAGAGTTTTTTTTGCTATGTTTTTGGAATTTTCTATTTCGCGTCGGTTAGGAACAAAACGGAATGATAATTTTATATTCTCTCTTTCCCGGCATTTTCCAATCTATTTTGGCTTGATGGTAGTTTTTAATTTTTTGAACTTTTTTGCTATTTTTTTGGAATTTTCTATTTCGCTTCGGGTTGGAACGGAACGGAACGATAATTTTTATTTTCTCTCTTTCTCGGCCTTTTCCAACCTATTTTGGCTTGAAATGAAGCAATAATGGTATGTCTTAATTTTTAGAATTTTTTTTCTATTGTTTTGAAATTTTCAATTACGAGTCGGGTAGGAACGAAACGTAACGATATTTTTTATTTTCTCTCTTACACCTCCTTTTCCATACTATTTTGGCTTGAAATGAAGCTATAATTGTATTTTTTAATTTTTAGAATTTTTTTTGCTAATTTTTTGGAATTTTCTATTTCGCGTCGGTTAGGAACGAAACGGAATGATAATTTCATATTCTCTCTTTCTCGGAATTTTCCAACCTGTTTTGGCTTGAAATGAAGCCATAATGTTAGTTTTCATTTTTTGAATTTTTTTGCTATTTTTTTGGAATTTTCTATTTCGCGTCGGGTTGGAACGGAACGGAACGATAATTTTTATTTTCTCTATTTCTCGGCCTTTTCCAACCTATTTTGGCTTGAAATGAAGCCATAATGGTATTTTTTAATTTTTAGAATTTTTTTTGCTAATTTTTTGGAATTTTCGATTACGTGTCGGGTAGGAATGAAACAGAAGGATAATTTTATATTCTATCTTTCTCAGCATTTTCCAACCTATTTTGGCTTGAAATGAAGCCATAATGGTATTTTTTATTTTTTGAATTTTTTTGCTATTTTTTTGGAATTTTCTATTACGCATCGAATTGGAACGGAACGAAACGATAATTTTCATTTTCTCTATTTCTCGGCCTTTTCCTACCTATATTGGCTTGAAATGAAGCCATAATGGTATTTTTTAATTTTTAGAATTTTTTTTGCTATTTTTTTGGAATTTTCTATTACACGTCAGGTAGAAACGAAACAGAATGATAATTTTATATTCTCTCTTTCCCGGCATTTTCCAACCTATTTTGGCTTGAAATGAAGCCATAATGGTATTTTTCAGTTTTTTGAATTTTTTTGTTATTTTTTTGGAATTTTCTATTTCGCGTCGGGTTGGAACGGAACGGAATGATAATTTTTATTTTCTCTCTTTCTCGGCATTTTCAAACCTATTTTGGCATGAAATGAAGCCATAATGGTATTTTTTAATTTTTAAAATTTTTTTTGCTATTTTTTTGGAATTTTCTATTACGCGTCGGGTAGGAATGAAACAGAAGGATAATTTTATATTCTATCTTTCTCAGCATTTTCCAACCTATTTTGGTTTGAAATGAAGCCATAAGGGTATTTTTTATTTTTTGAATTTTTTTGCTATTTTTTTGGAATTTTCTATTACGCATCGAATAGGAACGGAACGAAACGATAATTTTCATTTTCTCTCTTTCTCGGCCTTTTCCTACCTATTTTGGCTTGAAATGAAGCCATAATGGTATTTTTTAATTTTTAGAATTTTTTTTGCTATTTTTTTGGAATTTTCTATTACACGTCAGGTAGAAACGAAACAGAATGATAATTTTCTATTCTCTCTTTCCCGGCATTTTCCAACCTAGTTTGGCTTGAAAGGAAACCATAATGGTATTTTTCAATTTTTTGAATTTTTTTGCTATGTTTTTGGAATTTTCTATTACACATCGAGTAGGAACGGAACGAAATGATAATTTTAATTTTCTCTCTGTCTCCGCCTTTCCCAACCTATTTTGGCTTGAAATGAAGCCATAATGGTATATTTTAGTTTTTTGAATTTTTTTGCTATTGTTTTGAAATTTTCAATTACGAGTCGGGTAGGAACGACACGTAATGATATTTTTTATTTTCTCTCTTACTCCTCCTTTTCCATACTATTTTGGCTTGAAATGAAGTTATAATGGTATTTTTTAATTTTTAGAGTTTTTTTTGCTATGTTTTTGGAATTTTCTATTTCGCGTCGGTTAGGAACAAAACGGAATGATAATTTTATATTCTCTCTTTCCCGGCATTTTCCAATCTATTTTGGCTTGATGGTAGTTTTTAATTTTTTGAACTTTTTTGCTATTTTTTAGGAATTTTCTATTTCGCTTCGGGTTGGAACGGAACGGAACGATAATTTTTATTTTCTCTCTTTCTCGGCCTTTTCCAACCTATTTTGGCTTGAAATGAAGCAATAATGGTATGTCTTAATTTTTAGAATTTTTTTTCTATTGTTTTGAAATTTTCAATTACGAGTCGGGTAGGAACGAAACGTAACGATATTTTTTATTTTCTCTCTTACACCTCCTTTTCCATACTATTTTGGCTTGAAATGAAGCTATAATTGTATTTTTTAATTTTTAGAATTTTTTTTGCTAATTTTTTGGAATTTTCTATTTAGCGTCGGTTAGGAACGAAACGGAATGATAATTTCATATTCTCTCTTTCTCGGAATTTTCCAACCTGTTTTGGCTTGAAATGAAGCCATAATGTTAGTTTTCATTTTTTTAATTTTTTTGCTATTTTTTTGGAATTTTCTATTTCGCGTCGGGTTGGAACGGAACGGAACGATAATTTTTATTTTCTCTCTTTCTCGGCCTTTTCCAACCTATTTTGGCTTGAAATGAAGCCATAATGGTATTTTTTAATTTTTAGAATTTTTTTTGCTATTTTTTTGGAACTTTCTATTACGTATCGGGTAGGAATGAAACAGAAGGATAATTTTATATTATATCTTTCTCAGCATTTTCCTACCTATTTTGGCTTGAAATGAAGCCATAATGGTATTTTTTATTTTTTGAATTTTTTTGCTATTTTTTTGGAATTTTCTATTACGCATCGAATAGGAACGGAACGAAACGATAATTTTCATTTTCTCCCTTTCTCGGCCTTTTCCTACCTATATTGGCTTGAAATGAAGCCATAATGGTATTTTTTAATTTTTAGAATTTTTTTTGCTATTTTTTTGGAATTTTCTATTACACGTCAGGTAGAAACGAAACAGAATGATAATTTTATATTCTCTCTTTCCCGGCATTTTCCAACCTATTTTGGCTTGAAATGAAGCCATAATGGTATTTTTCAGTTTTTTGAATTTTTTTGTTATTTTTTTGGAATTTTCTATTTCGCGTCGGGTTGGAACGGAACGGAATGATAATTTTTATTTTCTCTCTTTCTCGGCATTTTCAAACCTATTTTGGCTTGAAATGAAGCCATAATGGTATTTTTTAATTTTTAAAATTTTTTTTGCTATTTTTTTGGAATTTTCTATTACGCGTCGGGTAGGAATGAAACAGAAGGATAATTTTATATTCCATCTTTCTCAGCATTTTCCAACCTATTTTGGTTTGAAATGAAGCCATAATGGTATTTTTTATTTTTTGAATTTTTTTGCTATTTTTTTGGAATTTTCTATTACGCATCGAATAGGAACGGAACGAAACGATAATTTTCATTTTCTTTCTTTCTCGTCCTTTTCCAACCTATTTTGGCTTGAAATGAAGCCATAATGGTATTTTTTAATTTTTAGAATTTGTTCGCTGTTTTTGGAATTTTCTATTTAGCGTCGGGTTGGAACGGAACGGAACGATAATTTTTATTTTCTCTCTTTCTCGGCCTTTTCCAACCTATTTTGGCTTGAAATGAAGCAATAATGGTATGTCTTAATTTTTAGAATTTTTTTTCTATTGTTTTGAAATTTTCAATTACGAGTCGGGTAGGAACGAAACGTAACGATATTTTTTATTTTCTCTCTTACACCTCCTTTTCCATACTATTTTGGCTTGAAATGAAGCTATAATTGTATTTTTTAATTTTTAGAATTTTTTTTGCTAATTTTTTGGAATTTTCTATTTCGCGTCGGTTAGGAACGAAACGGAATGATAATTTCATATTCTCTCTTTCTCGGAATTTTCCAACCTGTTTTGGCTTGAAATGAAGCCATAATGTTAGTTTTCATTTTTTGAATTTTTTTGCTATTTTTTTGGAATTTTCTATTTCGCGTCGGGTTGGAACGGAACGGAACGATAATTTTTATTTTCTCTATTTCTCGGCCTTTTCCAACCTATTTTGGCTTGAAATGAAGCCATAATGGTATTTTTTTAATTTTTAGAATTTTTTTTGCTATTTTTTTGGAATTTTCGATTACGTGTCGGGTAGGAATGAAACAGAAGGATAATTTTATATTTTATCTTTCTCAGCATTTTCCAACCTATTTTGGCTTGAAATGAAGCCATAATGGTATTTTTTATTTTTTGAATTTTTTTGCTATTTTTTTGGAATTTTCTATTACTCATCGAATTGGAACGGAACGAAACGATAATTTTCATTTTCTCTCTTTCTCGGCCTTTTCCTACCTATATTGGCTTGAAATGAAGCCATAATGGTATTTTTTAATTTTTAGAATTTTTTTTGCTATTTTTTTGGAATTTTCTATTACACGTCAGGTAGAAACGAAACAGAATGATAATTTTATATTCTCTCTTTCCCGGCATTTTCCAACCTATTTTGGCTTGAAATGAAGCCATAATGGTATTTTTCAGTTTTTTGAATTTTTTTGTTATTTTTTTGGAATTTTCTATTTCGCGTCGGGTTGGAACGGAACGGAATGATAATTTTTATTTTCTCTCTTTCTCGGCATTTTCAAACCTATTTTGGCTTGAAATGAAGCCATAATGGTATTTTTTAATTTTTAAAATTTTTTTTGCTATTTTTTTGGAATTTTCTATTACGCGTCGGGTAGGAATGAAACAGAAGGATAATTTTATATTCCATCTTTCTCAGCATTTTCCAACCTATTTTGGTTTGAAATGAAGCCATAATGGTATTTTTTATTTTTTGAATTTTTTTGCTATTTTTTTGGAATTTTCTATTACGCATCGAATAGGAACGGAACGAAACGATAATTTTCATTTTCTTTCTTTCTCGTCCTTTTCCAACCTATTTTGGCTTGAAATGAAGCCATAATGGTATTTTTTAATTTTTAGAATTTGTTCGCTGTTTTTGGAATTTTCTATTTAGCGTCGGGTTGGAACGGAACGGAACGATAATTTTTATTTTCTCTCTTTCTCGGCCTTTTCCAACCTATTTTGGCTTGAAATGAAGCAATAATGGTATGTCTTAATTTTTAGAATTTTTTTTCTATTGTTTTGAAATTTTCAATTACGAGTCGGGTAGGAACGAAACGTAACGATATTTTTTATTTTCTCTCTTACACCTCCTTTTCCATACTATTTTGGCTTGAAATGAAGCTATAATTGTATTTTTTAATTTTTAGAATTTTTTTTGCTAATTTTTTGGAATTTTCTATTTCGCGTCGGTTAGGAACGAAACGGAATGATAATTTCATATTCTCTCTTTCTCGGAATTTTCCAACCTGTTTTGGCTTGAAATGAAGCCATAATGTTAGTTTTCATTTTTTGAATTTTTTTGCTATTTTTTTGGAATTTTCTATTTCGCGTCGGGTTGGAACGGAACGGAACGATAATTTTTATTTTCTCTATTTCTCGGCCTTTTCCAACCTATTTTGGCTTGAAATGAAGCCATAATGGTATTTTTTTAATTTTTAGAATTTTTTTTGCTATTTTTTTGGAATTTTCGATTACGTGTCGGGTAGGAATGAAACAGAAGGATAATTTTATATTTTATCTTTCTCAGCATTTTCCAACCTATTTTGGCTTGAAATGAAGCCATAATGGTATTTTTTATTTTTTGAATTTTTTTGCTATTTTTTTGGAATTTTCTATTACTCATCGAATTGGAACGGAACGAAACGATAATTTTCATTTTCTCTCTTTCTCGGCCTTTTCCTACCTATATTGGCTTGAAATGAAGCCATAATGGTATTTTTTAATTTTTAGAATTTTTTTTGCTATTTTTTTGGAATTTTCTATTACACGTCAGGTAGAAACGAAACAGAATGATAATTTTATATTCTCTCTTTCCCGGCATTTTCCAACCTATTTTGGCTTGAAATGAAGCAATAATGGTATTTTTCAGTTTTTTGAATTTTTTTGTTATTTTTTTGGAATTTTCTATTTCGCGTCGGGTTGGAACGGAACGGAATGATAATTTTTATTTTCTCTCTTTCTCGGCATTTTCAAACCTATTTTGGCTTGAAATGAAGCCATAATGGTATTTTTTACTTTTTAAAATTTTTTTTGCTATTTTTTTGGAATTTTCTATTACGCGTCGGGTAGGAATGAAACAGAAGGATAATTTTATATTCTATCTTTCTCAGCATTTTCCAACCTATTTTGGTTTGAAATGAAGCCATAATGGTATTTTTTATTTTTTGAATTTTTTTGCTATTTTTTTGGAATTTTCTATTACGCATTGAATAGGAACGGAACGAAACGATAATTTTCATTTTCTCTCTTTCTCGGCCTTTTCCTACCTATTTTGGCTTGAAATGAAGTCATAATGGTATTTTTTAATTTTTAGAATTTTTTTTGCTATTTTTTTGGAATTTTCTATTACACGTCAGGTAGAAACGAAACAGAATGATAATTTTATATTCTCTCTTTCCCGGCATTTTCCAACCTAGTTTGGCTTGAAAGGAAACCATAATGGTATTTTTCAATTTTTTGAATTTTTTTGCTATGTTTTTGGAATTTTCTATTACACATCGAGTAGGAACGGAACGAAATGATAATTTTAATTTTCTCTCTGTCTCCGCCTTTCCCAACCTATTTTGGCTTGAAATGAAGCCATAATGGTATATTTTAATTTTTTGAATTTTTTTGCTATTGTTTTGAAATTTTCAATTACGAGTCGGGTAGGAACGACACGTAATGATATTTTTTATTTTCTCTCTTACTCCTCCTTTTCCATACTATTTTGGCTTGAAATGAAGCTATAATGGTATTTTTTAATTTTTAGAGTTTTTTTTGCTATGTTTTTGGAATTTTCTATTTCGCGTCGGTTAGGAACAAAACGGAATGATAATTTTATATTCTCTCTTTCCCGGCATTTTCCAATCTATTTTGGCTTGATGGTAGTTTTTAATTTTTTGAACTTTTTTGCTATTTTTTAGGAATTTTCTATTTCGCTTCGGGTTGGAACGGAACGGAACGATAATTTTTATTTTCTCTCTTTCTCGGCCTTTTCCAACCTATTTTGGCTTGAAATGAAGCAATAATGGTATGTCTTAATTTTTAGAATTTTTTTTCTATTGTTTTGAAATTTTCAATTACGAGTCGGGTAGGAACGAAACGTAACGATATTTTTTATTTTCTCTCTTACACCTCCTTTTCCATACTATTTTGGCTTGAAATGAAGCTATAATTGTATTTTTTAATTTTTAGAATTTTTTTTGCTAATTTTTTGGAATTTTCTATTTCGCGTCGGTTAGGAACGAAACGGAATGATAATTTCATATTCTCTCTTTCTCGGAATTTTCCAACCTGTTTTGGCTTGAAATGAAGCCATAATGTTAGTTTTCATTTTTTGAATTTTTTTGCTATTTTTTTGGAATTTTCTATTTCGCGTCGGGTTGGAACGGAACGGAACGATAATTTTTATTTTCTCTCTTTCTCGGCCTTTTCCAACCTATTTTGGCTTGAAATGAAGCCATAATGGTATTTTTTAATTTTTAGAATTTTTTTTGCTATTTTTTTGGAATTTTCTATTACGTATCGGGTAGGAATGAAACAGAAGGATAATTTTATATTATATCTTTCTCAGCATTTTCCAACCTATTTTGGCTTGAAATGAAGCCATAATGGTATTTTTTATTTTTTGAATTTTTTTGCTATTTTTTTGGAATTTTCTATTACGCATCGAATAGGAACGGAACGAAACGATAATTTTCATTTTCTCTCTTTCTCGGCCTTTTCCTACCTATATTGGCTTGAAATGAAGCCATAATGGTATTTTTTAATTTTTAGAATTTTTTTTGCTATTTTTTTGGAATTTTCTATTACACGTCAGGTAGAAACGAAACAGAATGATAATTTTATATTCTCTCTTTCCCGGCATTTTCCAACCTATTTTGGCTTGAAATGAAGCCATAATGGTATTTTTCAGTTTTTTGAATTTTTTTGTTATTTTTTTGGAATTTTCTATTTCGCGTCGGGTTGGAACGGAACGGAACGATAATTTTTATTTTCTCTCCTTCTCGGCCTTTTCCAACCTATTTTGGCTTGAAATGAAGCAATAATGGTATGTCTTAATTTATAGAATTTTTTTTCTATTGTTTTGAAATTTTCAATTACGAGTCGGGTAGGAACGAAACGTAACGATATTTTTTATTTTCTCTCTTACACCTCCTTTTCCATACTATTTTGGCTTGAAATGAAGCTATAATTGTATTTTTTAATTTTTAGAATTTTTTTTACTAATTTTTTGGAATTTTCTATTTCGCGTCGGTTAGGAAGGAAACGGAATGATAATTTCATATTCTCTCTTTCTCGGAATTTTCCAACCTGTTTTGGCTTGAAATGACGCCATAATGTTAGTTTTCATTTTTTGAATTTTTTTGCTATTTTTTTGGAATTTTCTATTTCGCGTCGGGTTGGAACGGAACGGAACGATAATTTTTATTTTCTCTCTTTCTCGGCCTTTTCCAACCTATTTTGGCTTGAAATGAAGCCATAATGGTATTTTTTAATTTTTAGAATTTTTTTTGCTATTTTTTTGGAATTTTCTATTACGTGTCAGGTAGGAATGAAACAAAAGGATAATTTTATATTCTATCTTTCTCAGCATTTTCCAACCTATTTTGGCTTGAAATGAAGCCATAATGGTATTTTTTATTTTTTGAATTTTTTTGCTATTTTTTTGGAATTTTCTATTACGCATCAAATTGGAACGGAACGAAACGATAATTTTCATTTTCTCTCTTTCTCGGCCTTTTCCTACCGATTTTGGCTTGAAATGAAGCCATAATGGTATTTTTTAATTTTTAGAATTTTTTTTGCTATTTTTTTGGAATTTTCTATTACACGTCAGGTAGAAACGAAACAGAATGATAATTTTATATTCTTTCTTTCCCGGCATTTTCCAACCTATTTTGGCTTGAAATGAAGCCATAATGGTATTTTTCAGTTTTTTGAATTTTTTTGTTATTTTTTTGGAATTTTCTATTTCGCTTCGGGTTGGAACGGAACGGAACGATAATTTTTATTTTCTCTCTTTCTCGGCCTTTTCCAACCTATTTTGGCTTGAAATGAAGCAATAATGGTATGTCTTAATTTTTAGAATTTTTTTTCTATTGTTTTGAAATTTTCAATTACGAGTCGGGTAGGAACGAAACGTAACGATATTTTTTATTTTCTCTCTTACACCTCCTTTTCCATACTATTTTGGCTTGAAATGAAGCTATAATTGTATTTTTTAATTTTTAGAATTTTTTTTGCTAATTTTTTGGAATTTTCTATTTCGCGTCGGTTAGGAACGAAACGGAATGATAATTTCATATTCTCTCTTTCTCGGAATTTTCCAACCTGTTTTGGCTTGAAATGAAGCCATAATGTTAGTTTTCATTTTTTGAATTTTTTTGCTATTTTTTTGGAATTTTCTATTTCGCGTCGGGTTGGAACGGAACGGAACGATAATTTTTATTTTCTCTATTTCTCGGCCTTTTCCAACCTATTTTGGCTTGAAATGAAGCCATAATGGTATTTTTTTAATTTTTAGAATTTTTTTTGCTATTTTTTTGGAATTTTCGATTACGTGTCGGGTAGGAATGAAACAGAAGGATAATTTTATATTTTATCTTTCTCAGCATTTTCCAACCTATTTTGGCTTGAAATGAAGCCATAATGGTATTTTTTATTTTTTGAATTTTTTTGCTATTTTTTTGGAATTTTCTATTACTCATCGAATTGGAACGGAACGAAACGATAATTTTCATTTTCTCTCTTTCTCGGCCTTTTCCTACCTATATTGGCTTGAAATGAAGCCATAATGGTATTTTTTAATTTTTAGAATTTTTTTTGCTATTTTTTTGGAATTTTCTATTACACGTCAGGTAGAAACGAAACAGAATGATAATTTTATATTCTCTCTTTCCCGGCATTTTCCAACCTATTTTGGCTTGAAATGAAGCCATAATGGTATTTTTCAGTTTTTTGAATTTTTTTGTTATTTTTTTGGAATTTTCTATTTCGCGTCGGGTTGGAACGGAACGGAATGATAATTTTTATTTTCTCTCTTTCTCGGCATTTTCAAACCTATTTTGGCTTGAAATGAAGCCATAATGGTATTTTTTACTTTTTAAAATTTTTTTTGCTATTTTTTTGGAATTTTCTATTACGCGTCGGGTAGGAATGAAACAGAAGGATAATTTTATATTCTATCTTTCTCAGCATTTTCCAACCTATTTTGGTTTGAAATGAAGCCATAATGGTATTTTTTATTTTTTGAATTTTTTTGCTATTTTTTTGGAATTTTCTATTACCCATTGAATAGGAACGGAACGAAACGATAATTTTCATTTTCTCTCTTTCTCGGCCTTTTCCTACCTATTTTGGCTTGAAATGAAGTCATAATGGTATTTTTTAATTTTTAGAATTTTTTTTGCTATTTTTTTGGAATTTTCTATTACACGTCAGGTAGAAACGAAACAGAATGATAATTTTTATTTTCTCTCTTACTCCTCCTTTTCCATACTATTTTGGCTTGAAATGAAGCTATAATGGTATTTTTTAATTTTTAGAGTTCTTTTTGCTATGTTTTTGGAATTTTCTATTTCGCGTCGGTTAGGAACAAAACGGAATGATAATTTTATATTCTCTCTTTCCCGGCATTTTCCAACCTAGTTTGGCTTGAAAGGAAACCATAATGGTATTTTTCAGTTTTTTGAATTTTTTTGTTATTTTTTTGGAATTTTCTATTTCGCGTCGGGTTGGAACGGAACGGAATGATAATTTTTATTTTCTCTCTTTCTCGGCATTTTCAAACCTATTTTGGCTTGAAATGAAGCCATAATGGTATTTTTTACTTTTTAAAATTTTTTTTGCTATTTTTTTGGAATTTTCTATTACGCGTCGGGTAGGAATGAAACAGAAGGATAATTTTATATTCTATCTTTCTCAGCATTTTCCAACCTATTTTGGTTTGAAATGAAGCCATAATGGTATTTTTTATTTTTTGAATTTTTTTGCTATTTTTTTGGAATTTTCTATTACGCATTGAATAGGAACGGAACGAAACGATAATTTTCATTTTCTCTCTTTCTCGGCCTTTTCCTACCTATTTTGGCTTGAAATGAAGTCATAATGGTATTTTTTAATTTTTAGAATTTTTTTTGCTATTTTTTTGGAATTTTCTATTACACGTCAGGTAGAAACGAAACAGAATGATAATTTTATATTCTCTCTTTCCCGGCATTTTCCAACCTAGTTTGGCTTGAAAGGAAACCATAATGGTATTTTTCAATTTTTTGAATTTTTTTGCTATGTTTTTGGAATTTTCTATTACACATCGAGTAGGAACGGAACGAAATGATAATTTTAATTTTCTCTCTGTCTCCGCCTTTCCCAACCTATTTTGGCTTGAAATGAAGCCATAATGGTATATTTTAATTTTTTGAATTTTTTTGCTATTGTTTTGAAATTTTCAATTACGAGTCGGGTAGGAACGACACGTAATGATATTTTTTATTTTCTCTCTTACTCCTCCTTTTCCATACTATTTTGGCTTGAAATGAAGCTATAATGGTATTTTTTAATTTTTAGAGTTTTTTTTGCTATGTTTTTGGAATTTTCTATTTCGCGTCGGTTAGGAACAAAACGGAATGATAATTTTATATTCTCTCTTTCCCGGCATTTTCCAATCTATTTTGGCTTGATGGTAGTTTTTAATTTTTTGAACTTTTTTGCTATTTTTTAGGAATTTTCTATTTCGCTTCGGGTTGGAACGGAACGGAACGATAATTTTTATTTTCTCTCTTTCTCGGCCTTTTCCAACCTATTTTGGCTTGAAATGAAGCAATAATGGTATGTCTTAATTTTTAGAATTTTTTTTCTATTGTTTTGAAATTTTCAATTACGAGTCGGGTAGGAACGAAACGTAACGATATTTTTTATTTTGTCTCTTACACCTCCTTTTCCATACTATTTTGGCTTGAAATGAAGCTATAATTGTATTTTTTAATTTTTAGAATTTTTTTTGCTAATTTTTTGGAATTTTCTATTTCGCGTCGGTTAGGAACGAAACGGAATGATAATTTCATATTCTCTCTTTCTCGGAATTTTCCAACCTGTTTTGGCTTGAAATGAAGCCATAATGTTAGTTTTCATTTTTTGAATTTTTTTGCTATTTTTTTGGAATTTTCTATTTCGCGTCGGGTTGGAACGGAACGGAACGATAATTTTTATTTTCTCTCTTTCTCGGCCTTTTCCAACCTATTTTGGCTTGAAATGAAGCCATAATGGTATTTTTTAATTTTTAGAATTTTTTTTGCTATTTTTTTGGAATTTTCTATTACGTATCGGGTAGGAATGAAACAGAAGGATAATTTTATATTATATCTTTCTCAGCATTTTCCAACCTATTTTGGCTTGAAATGAAGCCATAATGGTATTTTTTATTTTTTGAATTTTTTTGCTATTTTTTTGGAATTTTCTATTACGCATCGAATAGGAACGGAACGAAACGATAATTTTCATTTTCTCTCTTTCTCGGCCTTTTCCTACCTATATTGGCTTGAAATGAAGCCATAATGGTATTTTTTAATTTTTAGAATTTTTTTTGCTATTTTTTTGGAATTTTCTATTACACGTCAGGTAGAAACGAAACAGAATGATAATTTTATATTCTCTCTTTCCCGGCATTTTCCAACCTATTTTGGCTTGAAATGAAGCCATAATGGTATTTTTCAGTTTTTTGAATTTTTTTGTTATTTTTTTGGAATTTTCTATTTCGCGTCGGGTTGGAACGGAACGGAACGATAATTTTTATTTTCTCTCCTTCTCGGCCTTTTCCAACCTATTTTGGCTTGAAATGAAGCAATAATGGTATGTCTTAATTTATAGAATTTTTTTTCTATTGTTTTGAAATTTTCAATTACGAGTCGGGTAGGAACGAAACGTAACGATATTTTTTATTTTCTCTCTTACACCTCCTTTTCCATACTATTTTGGCTTGAAATGAAGCTATAATTGTATTTTTTAATTTTTAGAATTTTTTTTACTAATTTTTTGGAATTTTCTATTTCGCGTCGGTTAGGAAGGAAACGGAATGATAATTTCATATTCTCTCTTTCTCGGAATTTTCCAACCTGTTTTGGCTTGAAATGACGCCATAATGTTAGTTTTCATTTTTTGAATTTTTTTGCTATTTTTTTGGAATTTTCTATTTCGCGTCGGGTTGGAACGGAACGGAACGATAATTTTTATTTTCTCTCTTTCTCGGCCTTTTCCAACCTATTTTGGCTTGAAATGAAGCCATAATGGTATTTTTTAATTTTTAGAATTTTTTTTGCTATTTTTTTGGAATTTTCTATTACGTGTCAGGTAGGAATGAAACAAAAGGATAATTTTATATTCTATCTTTCTCAGCATTTTCCAACCTATTTTGGCTTGAAATGAAGCCATAATGGTATTTTTTATTTTTTGAATTTTTTTGCTATTTTTTTGGAATTTTCTATTACGCATCAAATTGGAACGGAACGAAACGATAATTTTCATTTTCTCTCTTTCTCGGCCTTTTCCTACCGATTTTGGCTTGAAATGAAGCCATAATGGTATTTTTTAATTTTTAGAATTTTTTTTGCTATTTTTTTGGAATTTTCTATTACACGTCAGGTAGAAACGAAACAGAATGATAATTTTATATTCTTTCTTTCCCGGCATTTTCCAACCTATTTTGGCTTGAAATGAAGCCATAATGGTATTTTTCAGTTTTTTGAATTTTTTTGTTATTTTTTTGGAATTTTCTATTTCGCTTCGGGTTGGAACGGAACGGAACGATAATTTTTATTTTCTCTCTTTCTCGGCCTTTTCCAACCTATTTTGGCTTGAAATGAAGCAATAATGGTATGTCTTAATTTTTAGAATTTTTTTTCTATTGTTTTGAAATTTTCAATTACGAGTCGGGTAGGAACGAAACGTAACGATATTTTTTATTTTCTCTCTTACACCTCCTTTTCCATACTATTTTGGCTTGAAATGAAGCTATAATTGTATTTTTTAATTTTTAGAATTTTTTTTGCTAATTTTTTGGAATTTTCTATTTCGCGTCGGTTAGGAACGAAACGGAATGATAATTTCATATTCTCTCTTTCTCGGAATTTTCCAACCTGTTTTGGCTTGAAATGAAGCCATAATGTTAGTTTTCATTTTTTGAATTTTTTTGCTATTTTTTTGGAATTTTCTATTTCGCGTCGGGTTGGAACGGAACGGAACGATAATTTTTATTTTCTCTATTTCTCGGCCTTTTCCAACCTATTTTGGCTTGAAATGAAGCCATAATGGTATTTTTTTAATTTTTAGAATTTTTTTTGCTATTTTTTTGGAATTTTCGATTACGTGTCGGGTAGGAATGAAACAGAAGGATAATTTTATATTTTATCTTTCTCAGCATTTTCCAACCTATTTTGGCTTGAAATGAAGCCATAATGGTATTTTTTATTTTTTGAATTTTTTTGCTATTTTTTTGGAATTTTCTATTACTCATCGAATTGGAACGGAACGAAACGATAATTTTCATTTTCTCTCTTTCTCGGCCTTTTCCTACCTATATTGGCTTGAAATGAAGCCATAATGGTATTTTTTAATTTTTAGAATTTTTTTTGCTATTTTTTTGGAATTTTCTATTACACGTCAGGTAGAAACGAAACAGAATGATAATTTTATATTCTCTCTTTCCCGGCATTTTCCAACCTATTTTGGCTTGAAATGAAGCCATAATGGTATTTTTCAGTTTTTTGAATTTTTTTGTTATTTTTTTGGAATTTTCTATTTCGCGTCGGGTTGGAACGGAACGGAATGATAATTTTTATTTTCTCTCTTTCTCGGCATTTTCAAACCTATTTTGGCTTGAAATGAAGCCATAATGGTATTTTTTACTTTTTAAAATTTTTTTTGCTATTTTTTTGGAATTTTCTATTACGCGTCGGGTAGGAATGAAACAGAAGGATAATTTTATATTCTATCTTTCTCAGCATTTTCCAACCTATTTTGGTTTGAAATGAAGCCATAATGGTATTTTTTATTTTTTGAATTTTTTTGCTATTTTTTTGGAATTTTCTATTACCCATTGAATAGGAACGGAACGAAACGATAATTTTCATTTTCTCTCTTTCTCGGCCTTTTCCTACCTATTTTGGCTTGAAATGAAGTCATAATGGTATTTTTTAATTTTTAGAATTTTTTTTGCTATTTTTTTGGAATTTTCTATTACACGTCAGGTAGAAACGAAACAGAATGATAATTTTTATTTTCTCTCTTACTCCTCCTTTTCCATACTATTTTGGCTTGAAATGAAGCTATAATGGTATTTTTTAATTTTTAGAGTTCTTTTTGCTATGTTTTTGGAATTTTCTATTTCGCGTCGGTTAGGAACAAAACGGAATGATAATTTTATATTCTCTCTTTCCCGGCATTTTCCAACCTAGTTTGGCTTGAAAGGAAACCATAATGGTATTTTTCAGTTTTTTGAATTTTTTTGTTATTTTTTTGGAATTTTCTATTTCGCGTCGGGTTGGAACGGAACGGAATGATAATTTTTATTTTCTCTCTTTCTCGGCATTTTCAAACCTATTTTGGCTTGAAATGAAGCCATAATGGTATTTTTTACTTTTTAAAATTTTTTTTGCTATTTTTTTGGAATTTTCTATTACGCGTCGGGTAGGAATGAAACAGAAGGATAATTTTATATTCTATCTTTCTCAGCATTTTCCAACCTATTTTGGTTTGAAATGAAGCCATAATGGTATTTTTTATTTTTTGAATTTTTTTGCTATTTTTTTGGAATTTTCTATTACGCATTGAATAGGAACGGAACGAAACGATAATTTTCATTTTCTCTCTTTCTCGGCCTTTTCCTACCTATTTTGGCTTGAAATGAAGTCATAATGGTATTTTCTAATTTTTAGAATTTTTTTTGCTATTTTTTTGGAATTTTCTATTACACGTCAGGTAGAAACGAAACAGAATGATAATTTTATATTCTCTCTTTCCCGGCATTTTCCAACCTAGTTTGGCTTGAAAGGAAACCATAATGGTATTTTTCAATTTTTTGAATTTTTTTGCTATGTTTTTGGAATTTTCTATTACACATCGAGTAGGAACGGAACGAAATGATAATTTTAATTTTCTCTCTGTCTCCGCCTTTCCCAACCTATTTTGGCTTGAAATGAAGCCATAATGGTATATTTTAATTTTTTGAATTTTTTTGCTATTGTTTTGAAATTTTCAATTACGAGTCGGGTAGGAACGACACGTAATGATATTTTTTATTTTCTCTCTTACTCCTCCTTTTCCATACTATTTTGGCTTGAAATGAAGCTATAATGGTATTTTTTAATTTTTAGAGTTTTTTTTGCTATGTTTTTGGAATTTTCTATTTCGCGTCGGTTAGGAACAAAACGGAATGATAATTTTATATTCTCTCTTTCCCGGCATTTTCCAATCTATTTTGGCTTGATGGTAGTTTTTAATTTTTTGAACTTTTTTGCTATTTTTTAGGAATTTTCTATTTCGCTTCGGGTTGGAACGGAACGGAACGATAATTTTTATTTTCTCTCTTTCTCGGCCTTTTCCAACCTATTTTGGCTTGAAATGAAGCAATAATGGTATGTCTTAATTTTTAGTATTTTTTTTCTATTGTTTTGAAATTTTCAATTACGAGTCGGGTAGGAACGAAACGTAACGATATTTTTTATTTTCTCTCTTACACCTCCTTTTCCATACTATTTTGGCTTGAAATGAAGCTATAATTGTATTTTTTAATTTTTAGAATTTTTTTTGCTAATTTTTTGGAATTTTCTATTTCGCGTCGGTTAGGAACGAAACGGAATGATAATTTCATATTCTCTCTTTCTCGGAATTTTCCAACCTGTTTTGGCTTGAAATGAAGCCATAATGTTAGTTTTCATTTTTTGAATTTTTTTGCTATTTTTTTGGAATTTTCTATTTCGCGTCGGGTTGGAACGGAACGGAACGATAATTTTTATTTTCTCTCTTTCTCGGCCTTTTCCAACCTATTTTGGCTTGAAATGAAGCCATAATGGTATTTTTTAATTTTTAGAATTTTTTTTGCTATTTTTTTGGAACTTTCTATTACGTATCGGGTAGGAATGAAACAGAAGGATAGTTTTATATTATATCTTTCTCAGCATTTTCCAACCTATTTTGGCTTGAAATGAAGCCATAATGATATTTTTTATTTTTTGAATTTTTTTGCTATTTTTTTGGAATTTTCTATTACGCATCGAATAGGAACGGAACGAAACGATAATTTTCATTTTCTCCCTTTCTCGGCCTTTTCCTACCTATATTGGCTTGAAATGAAGCCATAATGGTATTTTTTAATTTTTAGAATTTTTTTTGCTATTTTTTTGGAATTTTCTATTACACGTCAGGTAGAAACGAAACAGAATGATAATTTTATATTCTCTCTTTCCCGGCATTTTCCAACCTATTTTGGCTTGAAATGAAGCCATAATGGTATTTTTCAGTTTTTTGAATTTTTTTGTTATTTTTTTGGAATTTTCTATTTCGCGTCGGGTTGGAACGGAACGGAATGATAATTTTTATTTTCTCTCTTTCTCGGCATTTTCAAACCTATTTTGGCTTGAAATGAAGCCATAATGGTATTTTTTAATTTTTAAAATTTTTTTTGCTATTTTTTTTTGGAATTTTCTATTACGCGTCGGGTAGGAATGAAACAGAAGGATAATTTTATATTCCATCTTTCTCAGCATTTTCCAACCTATTTTGGTTTGAAATGAAGCCATAATGGTATTTTTTATTTTTTGAATTTTTTTGCTATTTTTTTGGAATTTTCTATTACGCATCGAATAGGAACGGAACGAAACGATAATTTTCATTTTCTTTCTTTCTCGTCCTTTTCCAACCTATTTTGGCTTGAAATGAAGCCATAATGGTATTTTTTAATTTTTAGAATTTGTTCGCTGTTTTTGGAATTTTCTATTTAGCGTCGGGTTGGAACGGAACGGAACGATAATTTTTATTTTCTCTCTTTCTCGGCCTTTTCCAACCTATTTTGGCTTGAAATGAAGCAATAATGGTATGTCTTAATTTTTAGAATTTTTTTTCTATTGTTTTGAAATTTTCAATTACGAGTCGGGTAGGAACGAAACGTAACGATATTTTTTATTTTCTCTCTTACACCTCCTTTTCCATACTATTTTGGCTTGAAATGAAGCTATAATTGTATTTTTTAATTTTTAGAATTTTTTTTGCTAATTTTTTGGAATTTTCTATTTCGCGTCGGTTAGGAACGAAACGGAATGATAATTTCATATTCTCTCTTTCTCGGAATTTTCCAACCTGTTTTGGCTTGAAATGAAGCCATAATGTTAGTTTTCATTTTTTGAATTTTTTTGCTATTTTTTTGGAATTTTCTATTTCGCGTCGGGTTGGAACGGAACGGAACGATAATTTTTATTTTCTCTATTTCTCGGCCTTTTCCAACCTATTTTGGCTTGAAATGAAGCCATAATGGTATTTTTTTAATTTTTAGAATTTTTTTTGCTATTTTTTTGGAATTTTCGATTACGTGTCGGGTAGGAATGAAACAGAAGGATAATTTTATATTTTATCTTTCTCAGCATTTTCCAACCTATTTTGGCTTGAAATGAAGCCATAATGGTATTTTTTATTTTTTGAATTTTTTTGCTATTTTTTTGGAATTTTCTATTACTCATCGAATTGGAACGGAACGAAACGATAATTTTCATTTTCTCTCTTTCTCGGCCTTTTCCTACCTATATTGGCTTGAAATGAAGCCATAATGGTATTTTTTAATTTTTAGAATTTTTTTTGCTATTTTTTTGGAATTTTCTATTACACGTCAGGTAGAAACGAAACAGAATGATAATTTTATATTCTCTCTTTCCCGGCATTTTCCAACCTATTTTGGCTTGAATTTAAGCCATAATGGTATTTTTCAGTTTTTTGAATTTTTTTGTTATTTTTTTGGAATTTTCTATTTCGCGTCGGGTTGGAACGGAACGGAATGATAATTTTTATTTTCTCTCTTTCTCGGCATTTTCAAACCTATTTTGGCTTGAAATGAAGCCATAATGGTATTTTTTACTTTTTAAAATTTTTTTTGCTATTTTTTTGGAATTTTCTATTACGCGTCGGGTAGGAATGAAACAGAAGGATAATTTTATATTCTATCTTTCTCAGCATTTTCCAACCTATTTTGGTTTGAAATGAAGCCATAATGGTATTTTTTATTTTTTGAATTTTTTTGCTATTTTTTTGGAATTTTCTATTACGCATTGAATAGGAACGGAACGAAACGATAATTTTCATTTTCTCTCTTTCTCGGCCTTTTCCTACCTATTTTTGCTTGAAATGAAGTCATAATGGTATTTTTTAATTTTTAGAATTTTTTTTGCTATTTTTTTGGAATTTTCTATTACACGTCAGGTAGAAACGAAACAGAATGATAATTTTATATTCTCTCTTTCCCGGCATTTTCCAACCTAGTTTGGCTTGAAAGGAAACCATAATGGTATTTTTCAATTTTTTGAATTTTTTTGCTATGTTTTTGGAATTTTCTATTACACATCGAGTAGGAACGGAACGAAATGATAATTTTAATTTTCTCTCTGTCTCCGCCTTTCCCAACCTATTTTGGCTTGAAATGAAGCCATAATGGTATATTTTAATTTTTTGAATTTTTTTGCTATTGTTTTGAAATTTTCAATTACGAGTCGGGTAGGAACGACACGTAATGATATTTTTTATTTTCTCTCTTACTCCTCCTTTTCCATACTATTTTGGCTTGAAATGAAGCTATAATGGTATTTTTTAATTTTTAGAGTTTTTTTTGCTATGTATTTGGAATTTTCTATTTCGCGTCGGTTAGGAACAAAACGGAATGATAATTTTATATTCTCTCTTTCCCGGCATTTTCCAATCTATTTTGGCTTGATGGTAGTTTTAAATTTTTTGAACTTTTTTGCTATTTTTTTGGAATTTTCTATTTCGCTTCGGGTTGGAACGGAACGGAACGATAATTTTTATTTTCTCTCTTTCTCGGCCTTTTCCAACCTATTTTGGCTTGAAATGAAGCAATAATGGTATGTCTTAATTTTTAGAATTTTTTTTCTATTGTTTTGAAATTTTCAATTACGAGTCGGGTAGGAACGAAACGTAACGATATTTTTTATTTTCTCTCTTACACCTCCTTTTCCATACTATTTTGGCTTGAAATGAAGCTATAATTGTATTTTTCAATTTTTAGAATTTTTTTTGCTAATTTTTTGGAATTTTCTATTTCGCGTCGGTTAGGAACGAAACGGAATGATAATTTCATATTCTCTCTTTCTCGGAATTTTCCAACCTGTTTTGGCTTGAAATGAAGCCATAATGTTAGTTTTCATTTTTTGAATTTTTTTGCTATTTTTTTGGAATTTTCTATTTCGCGTCGGGTTGGAACGGAACGGAACGATAATTTTTATTTTCTCTATTTCTCGGCCTTTTCCAACCTATTTTGGCTTGAAATGAAGCCATAATGGTATTTTTTAATTTTTAGAATTTTTTTTGCTATTTTTTTGGAATTTTCGATTACGTGTCGGGTAGGAATGAAACAGAAGGATAATTTTATATTCTATCTTTCTCAGCATTTTCCAACCTATTTTGGCTTGAAATGAAGCCATAATGGTATTTTTTATTTTTTGAATTTTTTTGCTATTTTTTTGGAATTTTCTATTACGCATCGAATAGGAACGGAACGAAACGATAATTTTCATTTTCTCCCTTTCTCGGCCTTTTCCTACCTATATTGGCTTGAAATGAAGCCATAATGGTATTTTTTAATTTTTAGAATTTTTTTTGCTATTTTTTTGGAATTTTCTATTACACGTCAGGTAGAAACGAAACAGAATGATAATTTTATATTCTCTCTTTCCCGGCATTTTCCAACCTATTTTGGCTTGAAATGAAGCCATAATGGTATTTTTCAGTTTTTTGAATTTTTTTGTTATTTTTTTGGAATTTTCTATTTCGCGTCGGGTTGGAACGGAACGGAATGATAATTTTTATTTTCTCTCTTTCTCGGCATTTTCAAACCTATTTTGGCTTGAAATGAAGCCATAATGGCATTTTTTAATTTTTAAAATTTTTTTTGCTATTTTTTTGGAATTTTCTATTACGCGTCGGGTAGGAATGAAACAGAAGGATAATTTTATATTCTATCTTTCTCAGCATTTTCCAACCTATTTTGGCTTGAAATGAAGCCATAATGGTATTTTTTATTTTTTGAATTTTTTTGCTATTTTTTTGGAATTTTCTATTACGCATCGAATTGGAACGGAACGAAACGATAATTTTCATTTTCTCTCTTTCTCGGCCTTTTCCTACCTATTTTGGCTTGAAATGAAGCCATAATGGTATTTTTTAATTTTTAGAATTTTTTTTGCTATTTTTTTGGAATTTTCTATTACACGTCAGGTAGAAACGAAACAGAATGATAATTTTATATTCTCTCTTTCCCGGCATTTTCCAACCTATTTTGGCTTGAAATGAAGCCATAATGGTATTTTTCAGTTTTTTGAATTTTTTTGTTATTTTTTTGGAATTTTCTATTTCGCGTCGGGTTGGAACGGAACGGAATGATAATTTTTATTTTCTCTCTTTCTCGGCATTTTCAAACCTATTTTGGCTTGAAATGAAGCCATAATGGTATTTTTTACTTTTTAAAATTTTTTTTGCTATTTTTTTGGAATTTTCTATTACGCGTCGGGTAGGAATGAAACAGAAGGATAATTTTATATTCTATCTTTCTCAGCATTTTCCAACCTATTTTGGTTTGAAATGAAGCCATAATGGTATTTTTTATTTTTTGAATTTTTTTGCTATTTTTTTGGAATTTTCTATTACCCATTGAATAGGAACGGAACGAAACGATAATTTTCATTTTCTCTCTTTCTCGTCCTTTTCCAACCTATTTTGGCTTGAAATGAAGCCATAATGGTATTTTTTAATTTTTAGAATTTGTTCGCTGTTTTTGGAATTTTCTATTTAGCGTCGGGTTGGAACGGAACGGAACGATAATTTTTATTTTCTCTCTTTCTCGGCCTTTTCCAACCTATTTTGGCTTGAAATGAAGCAATAATGGTATGTCTTAATTTTTAGAATTTTTTTTCTATTGTTTTGAAATTTTCAATTACGAGTCGGGTAGGAACGAAACGTAACGATATTTTTTATTTTCTCTCTTACACCTCCTTTTCCATACTATTTTGGCTTGAAATGAAGCTATAATTGTATTTTTTAATTTTTAGAATTTTTTTTGCTAATTTTTTGGAATTTTCTATTTCGCGTCGGTTAGGAACGAAACGGAATGATAATTTCATATTCTCTCTTTCTCGGAATTTTCCAACCTGTTTTGGCTTGAAATGAAGCCATAATGTTAGTTTTCATTTTTTGAATTTTTTTGCTATTTTTTTGGAATTTTCTATTTCGCGTCGGGTTGGAACGGAACGGAACGATAATTTTTATTTTCTCTATTTCTCGGCCTTTTCCAACCTATTTTGGCTTGAAATGAAGCCATAATGGTATTTTTTAATTTTTAGAATTTTTTTTGCTATTTTTTTGGAATTTTCGATTACGTGTCGGGTAGGAATGAAACAGAAGGATAATTTTATATTCTATCTTTCTCAGCATTTTCCAACCTATTTTGGCTTGAAATGAAGCCATAATGGTATTTTTTATTTTTTGAATTTTTTTGCTATTTTTTTGGAATTTTCTATTACGCATCGAATAGGAACGGAACGAAACGATAATTTTCATTTTCTCCCTTTCTCGGCCTTTTCCTACCTATATTGGCTTGAAATGAAGCCATAATGGTATTTTTTAATTTTTAGAATTTTTTTTGCTATTTTTTTGGAATTTTCTATTACACGTCAGGTAGAAACGAAACAGAATGATAATTTTATATTCTCTCTTTCCCGGCATTTTCCAACCTATTTTGGCTTGAAATGAAGCCATAATGGTATTTTTCAGTTTTTTGAATTTTTTTGTTATTTTTTTGGAATTTTCTATTTCGCGTCGGGTTGGAACGGAACGGAATGATAATTTTTATTTTCTCTCTTTCTCGGCATTTTCAAACCTATTTTGGCTTGAAATGAAGCCATAATGGCATTTTTTAATTTTTAAAATTTTTTTTGCTATTTTTTTGGAATTTTCTATTACGCGTCGGGTAGGAATGAAACAGAAGGATAATTTTATATTCTATCTTTCTCAGCATTTTCCAACCTATTTTGGCTTGAAATGAAGCCATAATGGTATTTTTTATTTTTTGAATTTTTTTGCTATTTTTTTGGAATTTTCTATTACGCATCGAATTGGAACGGAACGAAACGATAATTTTCATTTTCTCTCTTTCTCGGCCTTTTCCTACCTATTTTGGCTTGAAATGAAGCCATAATGGTATTTTTTAATTTTTAGAATTTTTTTTGCTATTTTTTTGGAATTTTCTATTACGTGTCAGGTAGGAATGAAACAGAAGGATAATTTTATATTCTATCTTTCTCAGCATTTTCCAACCTATTTTGGCTTGAAATGAAGCCATAATGGTATTTTTTATTTTTTGAATTTTTTTGCTATTTTTTTGGAATTTTCTATTACGCATCGAATTGGAACGGAACGAAACGATAATTTTCATTTTCTCTCTTTCTCGGCCTTTTCCTACCTATTTTGGCTTGAAATGAAGCCATAATGGTATTTTTTAATTTTTAGAATTTTTTTTGCTATTTTTTTGGAATTTTCTATTACACGTCAGGTAGAAACGAAACAGAATGATAATTTTATATTCTTTCTTTCCCGGCATTTTCCAACCTATTTTGGCTTGAAATAAAGCCATAATGGTATTTTTCAGTTTTTTGAATTTTTTTGTTATTTTTTTGGAATTTTCTATTTCGCGTCGGGTTGGAACGGAACGGAATGATAATTTTTATTTTCTCTCTTTCTCGGCATTTTCAAACCTATTTTGGCTTGAAATGAAGCCATAATGGTATTTTTTTAATTTTTAAAATTTTTTTTGCTATTTTTTTGGAATTTTCTATTACGCGTCGGGTAGGAATGAAACAGAAGGATAATTTTATATTCTATCTTTCTCAGCATTTTCCAACCTATTTTGGTTTGAAATGAAGCCATAATGGTATTTTTTATTTTTTGAATTTTTTTGCTATTTTTTTGGAATTTTCTATTACCCATTGAATAGGAACGGAACGAAACGATAATTTTCATTTTCTCTCTTTCTCGGCCTTTTCCTACCTATTTTGGCTTGAAATGAAGTCATAATGGTATTTTTTAATTTTTAGAATTTTTTTTGCTATTTTTTTGGAATTTTCTATTACCCGTCGGTTAGGAACGAAACGGAATGATAATTTCATATTCTCTCTTTCTCGGAATTTTCCAACCTGTTTTGGCTTGAAATGAAGCCATAATGTTAGTTTTCATTTTTTTAATTTTTTTGCTATTTTTTTGGAATTTTCTATTTCGCGTCGGGTTGGAACGGAACGGAACGATAATTTTTATTTTCTCTCTTTCTCGGCCTTTTCCAACCTATTTTGGCTTGAAATGAAGCCATAATGGTATTTTTTAATTTTTAGAATTTTTTTTGCTATTTTTTTGGAACTTTCTATTACGTATCGGGTAGGAATGAAACAGAAGGATAATTTTATATTATATCTTTCTCAGCATTTTCCAACCTATTTTGGCTTGAAATGAAGCCATAATGGTATTTTTTATTTTTTGAATTTTTTTGCTATTTTTTTGAAATTTTCTATTACGCATCGAATAGGAACGGAACGAAACGATAATTTTCATTTTCTCTCTTTCTCGGCCTTTTCCTACCTATATTGGCTTGAAATGAAGCCATAATGGTATTTTTTAATTTTTAGAATTTTTTTTGCTATTTTTTTGGAATTTTCTATTACACGTCAGGTAGAAACGAAACAGAATGATAATTTTATATTCTCTCTTTCCCGGCATTTTCCAACCTATTTTGGCTTGAAATGAAGCCATAATGGTATTTTTCAGTTTTTTGAATTTTTTTGTTATTTTTTTGGAATTTTCTATTTCGCGTCGGGTTGGAACGGCACGGAATGATAATTTTTATTTTCTCTCTTTCTCGGCATTTTCAAACCTATTTTCTCTTGAAATGAAGCAATAATGGTATGTCTTAATTTTTAGAATTTTTTTTCTATTGTTTTGAAATTTTCAATTACGAGTCGGGTAGGAACGAAACGTAACGATATTTTTTATTTTCTCTCTTACACCTCCTTTTCCATACTATTTTGGCTTGAAATGAAGCTATAATTGTATTTTTTAATTTTTAGAATTTTTTTTGCTAATTTTTTGGAATTTTCTATTTCGCGTCGGTTAGGAACGAAACGGAATGATAATTTCATATTCTCTCTTTCTCGGAATTTTCCAACCTGTTTTGGCTTGAAATGAAGCCATAATGTTAGTTTTAATTTTTTGAATTTTTTTGCTATTTTTTTGGAATTTTCTATTTCGCGTCGGGTTGGAACGGAACGGAACGATAATTTTTATTTTCTCTCTTTCTCGTCCTTTTCCAACCTGTTTGGGCTTGAAATGAAGCCATAATGGTATTTTTTAATTTTTAGAATTTTTTTTGCTAATTTTTTGGAATTTTCTATTTCGCGTCGGTTAGGAACGAAACGGAATGATAATTTCATATTCTCTCTTTCTCGGAATTTTCCAACCTGTTTTGGCTTGAAATGAAGCCATAATGTTAGTTTTCATTTTTTGAATTTTTTTGATATTTTTTTGGAATTTTCTATTTCCCGTCGGGTTGGAACGGAACGGAACGATAATTTTTATTTTCTCTCTTTCTCGGCCTTTTCCAACCTATTTTGGCTTGAAATGAAGCCATAATGGTATTTTTTAATTTTTAGAATTTTTTTTGCTATTTTTTTGGAATTTTCTATTACGTGTCAGGTAGGAATGAAACAGAAGGATAATTTTATATTCTATCTTTCTCAGCATTTTCCAACCTATTTTGGCTTGAAATGAAGCCATAATGGTATTTTTTATTTTTTGAATTTTTTTGCTATTTTTTTGGAATTTTCTATTACGCATCGAATTGGAACGGAACGAAACGATAATTTTCATTTTCTCTCTTTCTCGGCCTTTTCCTACCTATTTTGGCTTGAAATGAAGCCATAATGGTATTTTTTAATTTTTAGAATTTTTTTTGCTATTTTTTTGGAATTTTCTATTACGTGTCAGGTAGGAATGAAACAGAAGGATAATTTTATATTCTATCTTTCTCAGCATTTTCCAACCTATTTTGGCTTGAAATGAAGCCATAATGGTATTTTTTATTTTTTGAATTTTTTTGCTATTTTTTTGGAATTTTCTATTACGCATCGAATTGGAACGGAACGAAACGATAATTTTCATTTTCTCTCTTTCTCGGCCTTTTCCTACCTATTTTGGCTTGAAATGAAGCCATAATGGTATTTTCTAATTTTTAAAATTTTTTTTGCTATTTTTTTGGAATTTTCTATTACGCGTCGGGTAGGAATGAAACAGAAGGATAATTTTATATTCTATCTTTTTCAGCATTTCCCAACCTATTTTGGCTTGAAATGAAGCCATAATGGTATATTTTAATTTTTTGAATTTTTTTGCTATTGTTTTGAAATTTTCAATTACGAGTCGGGTAGGAACGACACGTAATGATATTTTTTATTTTCTCTCTTACTCCTCCTTTTCCATACTATTTTGGCTTGAAATGAAGCTATAATGGTATTTTTTAATTTTTAGAGTTTTTTTTGCTATGTTTTTGGAATTTTCTATTTCGCGTCGGTTAGGAACAAAACGGAATGATAATTTTATATTCTCTCTTTCCCGGCATTTTCCTATCTATTTTGGCTTGATGGTAGTTTTTAATTTTTTGAACTTTTTTGCTATTTTTTTGGAATTTTCTATTTCGCTTCGGGTTGGAACGGAACGGAACGATAATTTTTATTTTCTCTCTTTCTCGGCCTTTTCCAACCTATTTTCTCTTGAAATGAAGCAATAATGGTATGTCTTAATTTTTAGAATTTTTTTTCTATTGTTTTGAAATTTTCAATTACGAGTCGGGTAGGAACGAAACGTAACGATATTTTTTATTTTCTCTCTTACACCTCCTTTTCCATACTATTTTGGCTTGAAATGAAGCTATAATTGTATTTTTTAATTTTTAGAATTTTTTTTGCTAATTTTTTGGAATTTTCTATTTCGCGTCGGTTAGGAACGAAACGGAATGATAATTTCATATTCTCTCTTTCTCGGAATTTTCCAACCTGTTTTGGCTTGAAATGAAGCCATAATGTTAGTTTTAATTTTTTGAATTTTTTTGCTATTTTTTTGGAATTTTCTATTTCGCGTCGGGTTGGAACGGAACGGAACGATAATTTTTATTTTCTCTCTTTCTCGTCCTTTTCCAACCTGTTTGGGCTTGAAATGAAGCCATAATGGTATTTTTTAATTTTTAGAATTTTTTTTGCTATTTTTTTGGAATTTTTTATTACGTATCGGGTACGAATGAAACAGAAGGATAATTTTATATTCTGTCTTTCTCAGCATTTTCCAACCTATTTTGGCTTGAAATGAAGCCATAATGGTATTTTTTATTTTTTGAGTTTTTTTGCTATTTTTTTGGAATTTTCTATTACGCATCGAATAGGAACGGAACGAAACGATAATTTTCATTTTCTCTCTTTCTCGGCCTTTTCCTACCTATATTGGCTTGAAATGAAGCCATAATGGTATTTTTTAATTTTTAGAATTTTTTTTGCTATTTTTTTGGAATTTTCTATTACACGTCAGGTAGAAACGAAACAGAATGATAATTTTATATTCTCTCTTTCCCGGCATTTTCCAACCTATTTTGGCTTGAAATGAAGCCATAATGGTATTTTTCAGTTTTTTGAATTTTTTTGTTATTTTTTTGGAATTTTCTATTTCGCGTCGGGTTGGAACGGAACGGAATGATAATTTTTATTTTCTCTCTTTCTCGGCATTTTGAAACCTATTTTGGCTTGAAATGAAGCCATAATGGTATTTTTTAATTTTTAAAATTTTTTTTGCTATTTTTTTGGAATTTTCTATTACGCGTCGGGTAGGAATGAAAAAGAAGGATAATTTTATATTCTATCTTTCTCAGCATTTTCCAACCTATTTTGGTTTGAAATGAAGCCATAATGGTATTTTTTATTTTTTGAATTTTTTTGCTATTTTTTTGGAATTTTCTATTACGCATCGAATAGGAACGGAACGAAACGATAATTTTCATTTTCTCTCTTTCTCGGCCTTTTCCTACCTATTTTGGCTTGAAATGAAGCCATAATGGTATTTTTTAATTTTTAGAATTTTTTTTGCTATTTTTTTGGAATTTTCTATTACACGTCAGGTAGAAACGAAACAGAATGATAATTTTATATTCTCTCTTTCCCGGCATTTTCCAACCTAGTTTGGCTTGAAAGGAAACCATAATGGTATTTTTCAATTTTTTGAATTTTTTTGCTATGTTTTTGGAATTTTCTATTACACATCGAGTAGGAACGGAACGAAATGATAATTTTAATTTTCTCTCTGTCTCCGCCTTTCCCAACCTATTTTGGCTTGAAATGAAGCCGTAATGGTATATTTTAATTTTTTGAATTTTTTCTATTGTTTTGAAATTTTCAATTACTAGTCGGGTAGGAACGACACGTAATGATATTTTTTATTTTCTCTCTTACTCCTCCTTTTCCATACTATTTTGGCTTGAAATGAAGCTATAATGGTATTTTTTAATTTTTAGAGTTTTTTTTGCTATGTTTTTGGAATTTTCTATTTCGCGTCGGTTAGGAACAAAACGGAATGATAATTTTATATTCTCTCTTTCCCGGCATTTTCCAATCTATTTTGGCTTGATGGTAGTTTTTAATTTTTTGAACTTTTTTGCTATTTTTTTGGAATTTTCTATTTCGCGTCGGTTAGGAAGGAAACGGAATGATAATTTCATATTCTCTCTTTCTCGGAATTTTCCAACCTGTTTTGGCTTGAAATGAAGCCATAATGTTAGTTTTCATTTTTTGAATTTTTTTGCTATTTTTTTGGAATTTTCTATTTCGCGTCGGGTTGGAACGGAACGGAACGATAATTTTTATTTTCTCTCTTTCTCGGCCTTTTCCAACCTATTTTGGCTTGAAATGAAGCCATAATGGTATTTTTTAATTTTTAGAATTTTTTTTGCTATTTTTTTGGAATTTTCTATTACGTGTCAGGTAGGAATGAAACAGAAGGATAATTTTATATTCTATCTTTCTCAGCATTTTCCAACCTATTTTGGCTTGAAATGAAGCCATAATGGTATTTTTTATTTTTTGAATTTTTTTGCTATTTTTTTGGAATTTTCTATTACGCATCGAATTGGAACGGAACGAAACGATAATTTTCATTTTCTCTCTTTCTCGGCCTTTTCCTACCTATTTTGGCTTGAAATGAAGCCATAATGGTATTTTTTAATTTTTAGAATTTTTTTTGCTATTTTTTTGGAATTTTCTATTACACGTCAGGTAGAAACGAAACAGAATGATAATTTTATATTCTTTCTTTCCCGGCATTTTCCAACCTATTTTGGCTTGAAATGAAGCCATAATGGTATTTTTCAGTTTTTTGAATTTTTTTGTTATTTTTTTGGAATTTTCTATTTCGCGTCGGGTTGGAACGGAACGGAATGATAATTTTTATTTTCTCTCTTTCTCGGCATTTTCAAACCTATTTTGGCTTGAAATGAAGCCATAATGGTATTTTTTAATTTTTAAAATTTTTTTTGCTATTTTTTTGGAATTTTCTATTACGCGTCGGGTAGGAATGAAACAGAAGGATAATTTTATATTCTATCTTTCTCAGCATTTTCCAACCTATTTTGGCTTGAAATGAAGCCATAATGGTATTTTTTATTTTTGGAATTTTTTTGCTATTTTTTTGGAATTTTCTATTACGCATCGAATAGGAACGGAACGAAACGATAATTTTCATTTTCTCTCTTTCTCGGCCTTTTCCTACCTATATTGGCTTGAAATGAAGCCATAATGGTATTTTTTAATTTTTAGAATTTTTTTTGCTATTTTTTTGGAATTTTCTATTACACGTCGGGTAGAAACGAAACAGAATGATAATTTTATATTCTCTCTTTCCCGGCATTTTCCAACCTAGTTTGGCTTGAAAGGAAACCATAATGGTATTTTTCAATTTTTTGAATTTTTTTGCTATGTTTTTGGAATTTTCTATTACACATCGAGCAGGAACGGAACGAAATGATAATTTTAATTTTCTCTCTGTCTCCGCCTTTCCCAACCTATTTTGGCTTGAAATGAAGCCATAATGGTATATTTTAATTTTTTGAATTTTTTTGCTATTGTTTTGAAATTTTCAATTACGAGTCGGGTAGGAACGACACGTAATGATATTTTTTATTTTCTCTCTTACTCCTCCTTTTCCATACTATTTTGGCTTGAAATGAAGCTATAATGGTATTTTTTAATTTTTAGAGTTTTTTTTGCTATGTTTTTGGAATTTTCTATTTCGCGTCGGTTAGGAACAAAACGGAATGATAATTTTATATTCTCTCTTTCCCGGCATTTTCCAATCTATTTTGGCTTGATGGTAGTTTTTAATTTTTTGAACTTTTTTGCTATTTTTTTGGAATTTTCTATTTCGCTTCGGGTTGGAACGGAACGGAACGATAATTTTTATTTTCTCTCTTTCTCGGCCTTTTCCAACCTATTTGGGCTTGAAATGAAGCCATAATGGTATTTTTTAATTTTTAGAATTTTTTTTCTATTGCTTTGAAATTTTTAATTACGAGTCGGGTAGGAACGAAACGTAACGATATTTTTTATTTTCTCTCTTACACCTCCTTTTCCATACTATTTTGGCTTGAAATGAAGCTATAATTGTATTTTTTAATTTTTAGAATTTTTTTTGCTAATTTTTTGGAATTTTCTATTTCGCGTCGGTTAGGAAGGAAACGGAATGATAATTTCATATTCTCTCTTTCTCGGAATTTTCCAACCTGTTTTGGCTTGAAATGAAGCCATAATGTTAGTTTTCATTTTTTGAATTTTTTTGCTATTTTTTTGGAATTTTCTATTTCGCGTCGGGTTGGAACGGAACGGAACGATAATTTTTATTTTCTCTCTTTCTCGGCCTTTTCCAACCTATTTTGGCTTGAAATGAAGCCATAATGGTATTTTTCAGTTTTTTGAATTTTTTTGTTATTTTTTTGGAATTTTTTATTTCGCGTCGGGTTGGAACGGAACGGAATGATAATTTTTATTTTCTCTCTTTCTCGGCATTTTCAAACCTATTTTGGCTTGAAATGAAGCCATAATGGTATTTTTTAATTTTTAAAATTTTTTTTGCTATTTTTTTGGAATTTTCTATTACGCGTCGGGTAGGAATGAAACAGAAGGATAATTTTATATTCTATCTTTCTCAGCATTTTCCAACCTATTTTGGCTTGAAATGAAGCCATAATGGTATTTTTTATTTTTTTAATTTTTTTTCTATTTTTTTGGAATTTTCTATTACGCATCGAATAGGAACGGAACGAAACGATAATTTTCATTTTCTCTCTTTCTCGGCCTTTTCCTACCTATTTTGGCTTGAAATGAAGCCATAATGGTATTTTTTAATTTTTAGAATTTTTTTTGCTATTTTTTTGGAATTTTCTATTACACGTCAGGTAGAAACGAAACAGAATGATAATTTTATATTCTCTCTTTCCCGGCATTTTCCAACCTAGTTTGGCTTGAAAGGAAACCATAATGGTATTTTTCAATTTTTTGAATTTTTTTGCTATGTTTTTGGAATTTTCTATTACACATCGAGTAGGAACTGAACGAAATGATAATTTTAATTTTCTCTCTGTCTCCGCCTTTCCCAACGTATTTTGGCTTGAAATGAAGCCAAAATGGTATATTTTAATTTTTTGAATTTTTTTGCTATTGTTTTGAAATTTTCAATTACGAGTCGGGTAGGAAAGACACGTAATGATATTTTTTATTTTCTCTCTTACTCCTCCTTTTCCATACTATTTTGGCTTGAAATGAAGCTATAATGGTATTTTTTAATTTTTAGAGTTTTTTTTGCTATGTTTTTGGAATTTTCTATTTCGCGTCGGTTTGGAACAAAACGGAATGATAATTTTATATTCTCTCTTTCCCGGCATTTTCCAATCTATTTTGGCTTGAAATGAAGCCATAATGGTATTTTTTATTTTTTGAATTTTTTTGCTATTTTTTTGGAATTTTCTATTACGCATCTAATTGGAACGGAACGAAACGATAATTTTCATTTTCTCTCTTTCTCGGCCTTTTCCTACCTATTTTGGCTTGAAATGAAGCCATAATGGTATTTTTTAATTTTTAGAATTTTTTTTGCTATTTTTTTGGAATTTTCTATTACACGTCAGGTAGAAACGAAACAGAATGATAATTTTATATTCTTTCTTTCCCGGCATTTTCCAACCTATTTTGGCTTGAAATGAAGCCATAATGGTATTTTTCAGTTTTTTGAATTTTTTTGTTATTTTTTTGGAATTTTCTATTTCGCGTCGGGTTGGAACGGAACGGAATGATAATTTTTATTTTCTCTCTTTCTCGGCCTTTTCAAACCTATTTTGGCTTGAAATGAAGCCATAATGGTATTTTCTAATTTTTAAAATTTTTTTTGCTATTTTTTTGGAATTTTCTATTACGCGTCGGGTAGGAATGAAACAGAAGGATAATTTTATATTCTATCTTTTTCAGCATTTCCCTACCTATTTTGGCTTGAAATGAAGCCATAATGGTATATTTTAATTTTTTGAATTTTTTTGCTATTGTTTTGAAATTTTCAATTACGAGTCGGGTAGGAACGACACGTAATGATATTTTTTATTTTCTCTCTTACTCCTCCTTTTCCATACTATTTTGGCTTGAAATGAAGCTATAATGGTATTTTTTAATTTTTAGAGTTTTTTTTGCTATGTTTTTGGAATTTTCTATTTCGCGTCGGTTAGGAACAAAACGGAATGATAATTTTATATTCTCTCTTTCCCGGCATTTTCCAATCTATTTTGGCTTGATGGTAGTTTTTAATTTTTTGAACTTTTTTGCTATTTTTTTGGAATTTTCTATTTCGCTTAGGGTTGGAACGGAACGGAACGATAATTTTTATTTTCTCTCTTTCTCGGCCTTTTCCAACCTATTTTGGCTTGAAATGAAGCAATAATGGTATGTCTTAATTTTTAGAATTTTTTTTCTATTGTTTTGAAATTTTCAATTACGAGTCGGGTAGGAACGAAACGTAACGATATTTTTTATTTTCTCTCTTACACCTCCTTTTCCATACTATTTTGGCTTGAAATGAAGCTATAATTGTATTTTTTAATTTTTAGAATTTTTTTTGCTAATTTTTTGGAATTTTCTATTTCGCGTCGGTTAGGAACGAAACGGAGTGATAATTTCATATTCTCTCTTTCTCGGAATTTTCCAACCTGTTTTGGCTTAAAATGAAGCCATAATGTTAGTTTTCATTTTTTGAATTTTTTTGCTATTTTTTTGGAATTTTCTATTTCGCGTCGGGTTGGAACGGAACGGAACGATAATTTTTATTTTCTCTCTTTCTCGGCCTTTTCCAACCTATTTTGGCTTGAAATGAAGCCATAATGGTATTTTTTTTATTTTTAGAATTTTTTTTGCTATTTTTTTGGAATTTTCTATTACGTGTCAGGTAGGAATGAAACAGAAGGATAATTTTATATTCTATCTTTCTCAGCATTTTCCAACCTATTTTGGCTTGAAATGAAGCCATAATGGTATTTTTTATTTTTTGAATTTTTTTGCTATTTTTTTGGAATTTTCTATTACGCATCGAATTGGAACGGAACGAAACGATAATTTTCATTTTCTCTCTTTCTCGGCCTTTTCCTACCTATTTTGGCTTGAAATGAAGCCATAATGGTATTTTTTAATTTTTAGAATTTTTTTTGCTATTTTTTTGGAATTTTCTATTACACGTCAGGTAGAAACGAAACAGAATGATAATTTTATATTCTCTCTTTCTCGGCATTTTCCAACCTATTTTGGCTTGAAATGAAGCCATAATGGTATTTTTCAGTTTTTTGAATTTTTTTGTTATTTTTTTGGAATTTTCTATTTCGCGTCGGGTTGGAACGGAACGGAATGATAATTTTTATTTTCTCTCTTTCTCGGCCTTTTCAAACCTATTTTGGCTTGAAATGAAGCCATAATGGTATTTTCTAATTTTTAAAATTTTTTTTGCTATTTTTTTGGAATTTTCTATTACGCGTCGGGTAGGAATGAAACAGAAGGATAATTTTATTGTCTATCTTTTTCAGCATTTCCCAACCTATTTTGGCTTCAAATGAAGCCATAATGGTATATTTTAATTTTTTGAATTTTTTTGCTATTGTTTTGAAATTTTCAATTACGAGTCGGGTAGGAACGACACGTAATGATATTTTTTATTTTCTCTCTTACTCCTCCTTTTCCATACTATTTTGGCTTGAAATGAAGCTATAATGGTATTTTTTAATTTTTAGAATTTTTTTTGCTATGTTTTTGGAATTTTCTATTTAGCGTCGGTTAGGAACAAAACGGAATGATAATTTTATATTCTCTCTTTCCCGGCATTTTCCAATCTATTTTGGCTTGATGGTAGTTTTTAATTTTTTGAACTTTTTTGCTATTTTTTTGGAATTTTCTATTTCGCTTCGGGTTGGAACGGAACGGAACGATAATTTTTATTTTCTCTCTTTCTCGGCCTTTTCCAACCTATTTTGGCTTGAAATGAAGCAATAATGGTATGTCTTAATTTTTAGAATTTTTTTTCTATTGTTTTGAAATTTTCAATTACGAGTCGGGTAGGAACGAAACGTAACGATATTTTTTATTTTCTCTCTTACACCTCCTTTTCCATACTATTTTGGCTTGAAATGAAGCTATAATTGTATTTTTTAATTTTTAGAATTTTTTTTGCTAATTTTTTGGAATTTTCTATTTCGCGTCGGTTAGGAACGAAACGGAATGATAATTTCATATTCTCTCTTTCTCGGAATTTTCCAACCTGTTTTGGCTTGAAATGAAGCCATAATGTTAGTTTTCATTTTTTGAATTTTTTTGCTATTTTTTGGAATTTTCTATTTCGCGTCGGGTTGGAACGGAACGGAACGATAATTTTTATTTTCTCTCTTTCTCGGCCTTTTCCAACCTATTTGGGCTTGAAATGAAGCCATAATGGTATTTTTTAATTTTTAGAATTTTTTTTGCTATTTTTTTGGAATTTTCTATTACGTATCGGTTAGGAATGAAACAGAAGGATAATTTTATATTCTGTCTTTCTCAGCATTTTCCAACCTATTTTGGCTTGAAATGAAGCCATAATGGTATTTTTTATTTTTTGAATTTTTTTGCTATTTTTTTGGAATTTTCTATTACGCATCGAATAGGAACGGAACGAAACGATAATTTTCATTTTCTCTCTTTCTCGGCCTTTTCCTACCTATATTGGCTTGAAATGAAGCCATAATGGTATTTTTTAATTTTTAGAATTTTTTTTGCTATTTTTTTGGAATTTTCTATTACACGTCAGGTAGAAACGAAACAGAATGATAATTTTATATTCTCTCTTTCCCGGCATTTTCCAACCTATTTTGGCTTGAAATGAAGCCATAATGGTATTTTTCAGTTTTTTGAATTTTTTTGTTATTTTTTTGGAATTTTCTATTTCGCGTCGGGTTGGAACGGAACGGAATGATAATTTTTATTTTCTCTCTTTCTCGGCATTTTCAAACCTATTTTGGCTTGAAATGAAGCCATAATGGTATTTTTTAATTTTTAAAATTTTTTTTGCTATTTTTTTGGAATTTTCTATTACGCGTCGGGTAGGAATGAAACAGAAGGATCATTTTATATTCTATCTTTCTCAGCATTTTCCAACCTATTTTGGTTTGAAATGAAGCCATAATGGTATTTTTTATTTTTTGAATTTTTTTGCTATTTTTTTGGAATTTTCTATTACGCATCGAATAGGAACGGAACGAAACGATAATTTTCATTTTCTCTCTTTCTCGGCCTTTTCCTTCCTATTTTGGCTTGAAATGAAGCCATAATGGTATTTTTTAATTTTTAGAATTTTTTTTGCTATTTTTTTGGAATTTTCTATTACACGTCAGGTAGAAACGAAACAGAATGATAATTTTATATTCTCTCTTTCCCGGCATTTTCCAACCTAGTTTGGCTTGAAAGGAAACCATAATGGTATTTTTCAATTTTTTGAATTTTTTTGCTATGTTTTTGGAATTTTCTATTACACATCGAGTAGGAACGGAACGAAATGATAATTTTAATTTTCTCTCTGTCTCCGCCTTTCCCAACCTATTTTGGCTTGAAATGAAGCCATAATGGTATATTTTAATTTTTTGAATTTTTTTGCTATTGTTTTGAAATTTTCAATTACGAGTCGGGTAGGAACGACACGTAATGATATTTTTTATTTTCTCTCTTACTCCTCCTTTTCCATACTATTTTGGCTTGAAATGAAGCTATAATGGTATTTTTTAATTTTTAGAGTTTTTTTTGCTATATTTTTGGAATTTTCTATTTCGCGTCGGTTAGGAACAAAACGGAATGATAATTTTATATTCTCTCTTTCCCGGCATTTTCCAATCTATTTTGGCTTGATGGTAGTTTTTAATTTTTTGAACTTTTTTGCTATTTTTTTGGAATTTTCTATTTCGCTTAGGGTTGGAACGGAACGGAACGATAATTTTTATTTTCTCTCTTTCTCGGCCTTTTCCAACCTATTTTGGCTTGAAATGAAGCAATAATGGTATGTCTTAATTTTTAGAATTTTTTTTCTATTGTTTTGAAATTTTCAATTACGAGTCGGGTAGGAACGAAACGTAACGATATTTTTTATTTTCTCTCTTACACCTCCTTTTCCATACTATTTTGGCTTGAAATGAAGCTATAATTGTATTTTTTTAATTTTTAGAATTTTTTTTGCTAATTTTTTGGAATTTTCTATTTCGCGTCGGTTAGGAACGAAACGGAATGATAATTTCATATTCTCTCTTTCTCGGAATTTTCCAACCTGTTTTGGCTTGAAATGAAGCCATAATGTTAGTTTTCATTTTTTGAATTTTTTTGCTATTTTTTTGGAATTTTCTATTTCGCGTCGGGTTGGAACGGAACGGAACGATAATTTTCATTTTCTCTCTTTCTCGGCCTTTTCCTACCTATATTGGCTTGAAATGAAGCCATAATGGTATTTTTTAATTTTTAGAATTTTTTTTGCTATTTTTTTGGAATTTTCTATTACACGTCAGGTAGAAACGAAACAGAATGATAATTTTATATTCTCTCTTTCCCGGCATTTTCCAACCTATTTTGGCTTGAAATGAAGCCATAATGGTATTTTTCAGTTTTTTGAATTTTTTTGTTATTTTTTTGGAATTTTCTATTTCGCGTCGGGTTGGAACGGAACGGAATGATAATTTTTATTTTCTCTCTTTCTCGGCATTTTCAAACCTATTTTGGCTTGAAATGAAGCCATAATGGTATTTTTTAATTTTTAAAATTTTTTTTGCTATTTTTTTGGAATTTTCTATTACGCGTCGGGTAGGAATGAAACAGAAGGATAATTTTATATTCCATCTTTCTCAGCATTTTCCAACCTATTTTGGTTTGAAATGAAGCCATAATGGTATTTTTTATTTTTTGAATTTTTTTGCTATTTTTTTGGAATTTTCTATTACGCGTCGAATAGGAACGGAACGAAACGATAATTTTCATTTTCTTTCTTTCTCGTCCTTTTCCAACCTATTTTGGCTTGAAATGAAGCCATAATGGTATTTTTTAATTTTTAGAATTTGTTCGCTGTTTTTGGAATTTTCTATTTAGCGTCGGGTTGGAACGGAACGGAACGATAATTTTTATTTTCTCTCTTTCTCGGCCTTTTCCAACCTATTTTGGCTTGAAATGAAGCAATAATGGTATGTCTTAATTTTTAGAATTTTTTTTCTATTGTTTTGAAATTTTCAATTACGAGTCGGGTAGGAACGAAACGTAACGATATTTTTTATTTTCTCTCTTACACCTCCTTTTCTATACTATTTTGGCTTGAAATGAAGCTATAATTGTATTTTTTAATTTTTAGAATTTTTTTTGCTAATTTTTTGGAATTTTCTATTTCGCGTCGGTTAGGAAGGAAACGGAATGATAATTTCATATTCTCTCTTTCTCGGAATTTTCCAACCAGTTTTGGCTTGAAATGAAGCCATAATGTTAGTTTTCATTTTTTGAATTTTTTTGCTATTTTTTTGGAATTTTCTATTTCCCGTCGGGTTGGAACGGAACGGAACGATAATTTTTATTTTCTCTCTTTCTCGGCCTTTTCCAACCTATTTTGGCTTGAAATGAAGCCATAATGGTATTTTTTAATTTTTAGAATTTTTTTTGCTATTTTTTTGGAATTTTCTATTACGTGTCAGGTAGGAACGAAACGGAATGATAATTTTATATTCTATCTTTCTCGGAATTTTCCAACCTATTTTGGCTTGAAATGAAGCCATAATGGTATTTTTTATTTTTTGAATTTTTTTGCTATTTTTTTGGAATTTTCTATTACGCATCGAATTGGAACGGAACGAAACGATAATTTTCATTTTCTCTCTTTCTCGGCCTTTTCCTACCTATTTTGGCTTGAAATGAAGCCATAATGGTATTTTTTAATTTTTAGAATTTTTTTTGCTATTTTTTTGGAATTTTCTATTACACGTCAGGTAGAAACGAAACAGAATGATAATTTTATATTCTTTCTTTCCCGGCATTTTCCAACCTATTTTGGCTTGAAATGAAGCCATAATGGTATTTTTCAGTTTTTTGAATTTTTTTGTTATTTTTTTGGAATTTTCTATTTCTCGTCGGGTTGGAACGGAACGGAATGATAATTTTTATTTTCTCTCTTTCTCGGCCTTTTCAAACCTATTTTGGCTTGAAATGAAGCCATAATGGTATTTTCTAATTTTTAAAATTTTTCTTGCTATTTTTTTGGAATTTTCTATTACGCGTCGGGTAGGAATGAAACAGAAGGATAATTTTATATTCTATCTTTTTCAGCATTTCCCAACCTATTTTGGCTTGAAATGAAGCCATAATGGTATATTTTAATTTTTTGAATTTTTTTGCTATTGTTTTGAAATTTTCAATTACGAGTCGGGTAGGAACGACACGTAATGATATTTTTTATTTTCTCTCTTACTCCTCCTTTTCCATACTATTTTGGCTTGAAATGAAGCTATAATGGTATTTTTTAATTTTTAGAGTTTTTTTTGCAATGTTTTTGGAATTTTCTATTTCGCGTCGGTTAGGAACAAAACGGAATGATAATTTTATATTCTCTCTTTCCCGGCATTTTCCAATCTATTTTGGCTTGATGGTAGTTTTTAATTTTTTGAACTTTTTTGCTATTTTTTTGGAATTTTCTATTTCGCTCCGGGTTGGAACGGAACGGAACGATAATTTTTATTTTCTCTCTTTCTCGGCCTTTTCCAACCTATTTTGGCTTGAAATGAAGCAATAATGGTATGTCTTAATTTTTAGAATTTTTTTTCTATTGTTTTGAAATTTTCAATTACGAGTCGGGTAGGAACGAAACGTAACGATATTTTTTATTTTCTCTCTTACACCTCCTTTTCCATACTATTTTGGCTTGAAATGAAGCTATAATTGTATTTTTTAATTTTTAGAATTTTTTTTGCTAATTTTTTGGAATTTTCTATTTCGCGTCGGTTAGGAACGAAACGGAATGATAATTTCATATTCTCTCTTTCTCGGAATTTTCCAACCTGTTTTGGCTTGAAATGAAGCCATAATGTTAGTTTTCATTTTTTGAATTTTTTTGCTATTTTTTTGGAATTTTCTATTTCGCGTCGGGTTGGAACGGAACGGAACGATAATTTTTATTTTCTCTCTTTCTCGGCCTTTTCCAACCTATTTTGGCTTGAAATGAAGCCATAATGGTATTTTTTAATTTTTAGAATTTTTTTTGCTATTTTTTTGGAATTTTCGATTACGTGTCGGGTAAGAATGAAACAGAAGGATAATTTTATATTCTATCTTTCTCAGCATTTTCCAACCTATTTTGGCTTGAAATGAAGCCATAATGGTATTTTTTATTTTTTGAATTTTTTTGCTATTTTTTTGGAATTTTCTATTACGCATCGAATTGGAACGGAACGAAACGATAATTTTCATTTTCTCTCTTTCTCGGCCTTTTCCTACCTATATTGGCTTGAAATGAAGCCATAATGGTATTTTTTAATTTTTAGAATTTTTTTTGCTATTTTTTTGGAATTTTCTATTACACGTCAGGTAGAAACGAAACAGAATGATAATTTTATATTCTCTCTTTCCCGGCATTTTCCAACCTATTTTGGCTTGAAATGAAGCCATAATGGTATTTTTCAGTTTTTTGAATTTTTTTGTTATTTTTTTGGAATTTTCTATTTCGCGTCGGGTTGGAACGGAACGGAACGATAATTTTTATTTTCTCTCTTTCTCGGCCTTTTCCAACCTATTTTGGCTTGAAATGAAGCAATAATGGTATGTCTTAATTTTTAGAATTTTTTTTCTATTGTTTTGAAATTTTCAATTACGAGTCGGGTAGGAACGAAACGTAACGATATTTTTTATTTTCTCTCTTACACCTCCTTTTCCATACTATTTTGGCTTGAAATGAAGCTATAATTGTATTTTTTAATTTTTAGAATTTTTTTTTCTAATTTTTTGGAATTTTCTATTTCGCGTCGGTTAGGAAGGAAACGGAATGATAATTTCATATTCTCTCTTTCTCGGAATTTTCCAACCTGTTTTGGCTTGAAATGATGCCATAATGTTAGTTTTCATTTTTTGAATTTTTTTGCTATTTTTTTGGAATTTTCTATTTCGCGTCGGGTTGGAACGGAACGGAACGATAATTTTTATTTTCTCTCTTTCTCGGCCTTTTCCAACCTATTTTGGCTTGAAATGAAGCCATAATGGTATTTTTTAATTTTTAGAATTTTTTTTGCTATTTTTTTGGAATTTTCTATTACGTGTCAGGTAGGAAAGAAACAAAAGGATAATTTTATATTCTATCTTTCTCAGCATTTTCCAACCTATTTTGGCTTGAAATGATGCCATAATGGTATTTTTTATTTTTTGAATTTTTTTGCTATTTTTTTGGAATTTTCTATTACGCATCGAATTGGAACGGAACGAAACGATAATTTTCATTTTCTCTCTTTCTCGGCCTTTTCCTACCTATTTTGGCTTGAAATGAAGCCATATGGTATTTTTTAATTTTTAGAATTTTTTTTGCTATTTGTTTGGAATTTTCTACTACACGTCAGGTAGAAACGAAACAGAATGATAATTTTATATTCTTTCTTTCCCGGCATTTTCCAACCTATTTTGGCTTGAAATGAAGCCATAATGGTATTTTTCAGTTTTTTGAATTTTTTTGTTATTTTTTTGGAATTTTCTATTTCGCGTCGGGTTGGAACAGAACGGAATGATAATTTTTATTTTCTCTCTTTCTCGGCCTTTTCAAACCTATTTTGGCTTGAAATGAAGCCATAATGGTATTTTGTAATTTTTTAAATTTTTTTTGCTATTTTTTTGGAATTTTCTATTACGCGTCGGGTAGGAATGAAACAGAAGGATAATTTTATATTCTATCTTTTTCAGCATTTCCCAACATATTTTGGCTTGAAATGAAGCCATAATGGAATATTTTAATTTTTTGAATTTTTTTGCTCTTGTTTTGAAATTTTCAATTACGAGTCGGGTAGGAACGACACGTAATGATATTTTTTATTTTCTCTCTTACTCCTCCTTTTCCATACTATTTTGGCTTGAAATGAAGCTATAATGGTATTTTTTAATTTTTAGAGTTTTTTTTGCTATGTTTTTGGAATTTTCTATTTCGCGTCGGTTAGGAACAAAACGGAATGATAATTTTATATTCTCTCTTTCCCGGCATTTTCCAATCTATTTTGGCTTGATGGTAGTTTTTAATTTTTTGAACTTTTTTGCTATTTTTTTGGAATTTTCTATTTCGCTTCGGGTTGGAACGGAACGGAACGATAATTTTTATTTTCTCTCTTTCTCGGCCTTTTCCAACCTATTTTGGCTTGAAATGAAGCAATAATGGTATGTCTTAATTTTTAGAATTTTTTTTCTATTGTTTTGAAATTTTCAATTACGAGTCGGGTAGGAACGAAACGTAACGATATTTTTTATTTTCTCTCTTACACCTCCTTTTCCATACTATTTTGGCTTGAAATGAAGCTATAATTGTATTTTTTAATTTTTAGAATTTTTTTTGCTAATTTTTTGGAATTTTCTATTTCGCGTCGGTTAGGAACGAAACGGAATGATAATTTCATATTCTCTCTTTCTCGGAATTTTCCAACCTGTTTTGGCTTGAAATGAAGCCATAATGTTAGTTTTCATTTTTTGAATTTTTTTGCTATTTTTTTGGAATTTTCTATTTCGCGTCGGGTTGGAACGGAACGGAACGATAATTTTTATTTTCTCTCTTTCTCGGCCTTTTCCAACCTATTTTGGCTTGAAATGAAGCCATAATGGTATTTTTTAATTTTTAGAATTTTTTTTGCTATTTTTTTGGAATTTTCGATTACGTGTCGGGTAAGAATGAAACAGAAGGATAATTTTATATTCTATCTTTCTCAGCATTTTCCAACCTATTTTGGCTTGAAATGAAGCCATGATGGTATTTTTTATTTTTTGAATTTTTTTGCTATTTTTTTGGAATTTTCTATTACGCATCGAATTGGAACGGAACGAAACGATAATTTTTATTTTCTCTCTTTCTCGGCCTTTTCCTACCTATATTGGCTTGAAATGAAGCCATAATGGTATTTTTTAATTTTTAGAATTTTTTTTGCTATTTTTTTGGAATTTTCTATTACACGTCAGGTAGAAACGACACAGAATGATAATTTTATATTCTTTCTTTCCCGGCATTTTCCAACCTATTTTTGGCTTGAAATGAAGCCATAATGGTATTTTTCAGTTTTTTGAATTTTTTTGTTATTTTTTTGGAATTTTCTATTTCGCGTCGGGTTGGAACAGAACGGAATGATAATTTTTATTTTCTCTCTTTCTCGGCCTTTTCAAACCTATTTTGGCTTGAAATGAAGCCATAATGGTATTTTCTAATTTTTAAAATTTTTTTTGTTATTTTTTTGGAATTTTCTATTACGCGTCGGGTAGGAATGAAACAGAAGGATAATTTTATATTCTATCTTTTTCAGCATTTCCCAACATATTTTGGCTTGAAATGAAGCCATAATGGAATATTTTAATTTTTTGAATTTTTTTGCTCTTGTTTTGAAATTTTCAATTACGAGTCGGGTAGGAACGACACGTAATGATATTTTTTATTTTCTCTCTTACTCCTCCTTTTCCATACTATTTTGGCTTGAAATGAAGCCATAATGGTATTTTCTAATTTTTAAAATTTTTTTTGCTATTTTTTTGGAATTTTCTATTACGTGTCAGGTAGGAAAGAAACAAAAGGATAATTTTATATTCTATCTCTCTCAGCATTTTCCAACCTATTTTGGCTTGAAATGATGCCATAATGGTATTTTTTATTTTTTGAATTTTTTTGCTATTTTTTTGGAATTTTCTATTACGCATCGAATTGGAACGGAACGAAACGATAATTTTCATTTTCTCTCTTTCTCGGCCTTTTCCTACCTATTTTGGCTTGAAATGAAGCCATAATGGTATTTTTTAATTTTTAGAATTTTTTTTGCTATTTTTTTGGAATTTTCTACTACACGTCAGGTAGAAACGAAACAGAATGATAATTTTATATTCTTTCTTTCCCGGCATTTTCCAACCTATTTTGGCTTGAAATGAAGCCATAATGGTATTTTTCAGTTTTTTGAATTTTTTTGTTATTTTTTTGGAATTTTCTATTTCGCGTCGGGTTGGAACAGAACGGAATGATAATTTTTATTTTCTCTCTTTCTCGGCCTTTTCAAACCTATTTTGGCTTGAAATGAAGCCATAATGGTATTTTCTAATTTTTTAAATTTTTTTTGCTATTTTTTTGGAATTTTCTATTACGCGTCGGGTAGGAATGAAACAGAATGATAATTTTATATTCTATCTTTTTCAGCATTTCCCAACATATTTTGGCTTGAAATGAAGCCATAATGGAATATTTTAATTTTTTGAATTTTTTTGCTCTTGTTTTGAAATTTTCAATTACGAGTCGGGTAGGAACGACACGTAATGATATTTTTTATTTTCTCTCTTACTCCTCCTTTTCCATACTATTTTGGCTTGAAATGAAGCTATAATGGTATTTTTTAATTTTTAGAGTTTTTTTTGCTATGTTTTTGGAATTTTCTATTTCGCGTCGGTTAGGAACAAAACGGAATGATAATTTTATATTCTCTCTTTCCCGGCATTTTCCAATCTATTTTGGCTTGATGGTAGTTTTTAATTTTTTGAACTTTTTTGCTATTTTTTTGGAATTTTCTATTTCGCTTCGGGTTGGAACGGAACGGAACGATAATTTTTATTTTCTCTCTTTCTCGGCCTTTTCCAACCTATTTTGGCTTGAAATGAAGCAATAATGGTATGTCTTAATTTTTAGAATTTTTTTTCTATTGTTTTGAAATTTTCAATTACGAGTCGGGTAGGAACGAAACGTAACGATATTTTTTATTTTCTCTCTTACACCTCCTTTTCCATACTATTTTGGCTTGAAATGAAGCTATAATTGTATTTTTTAATTTTTAGAATTTTTTTTGCTAATTTTTTGGAATTTTCTATTTCGCGTCGGTTAGGAACGAAACGGAATGATAATTTCATATTCTCTCTTTCTCGGAATTTTCCAACCTGTTTTGGCTTGAAATGAAGCCATAATGTTAGTTTTCATTTTTTGAATTTTTTTGCTATTTTTTTGGAATTTTCTATTTCGCGTCGGGTTGGAACGGAACGGAACGATAATTTTTATTTTCTCTCTTTCTCGGCCTTTTCCAACCTATTTTGGCTTGAAATGAAGCCATAATGGTATTTTTTAATTTTTAGAATTTTTTTTGCTATTTTTTTGGAATTTTCGATTACGTGTCGGGTAAGAATGAAACAGAAGGATAATTTTATATTCTATCTTTCTCAGCATTTTCCAACCTATTTTGGCTTGAAATGAAGCCATGATGGTATTTTTTATTTTTTGAATTTTTTTGCTATTTTTTTGGAATTTTCTATTACGCATCGAATTGGAACGGAACGAAACGATAATTTTTATTTTCTCTCTTTCTCGGCCTTTTCCTACCTATATTGGCTTGAAATGAAGCCATAATGGTATTTTTTAATTTTTAGAATTTTTTTTGCTATTTTTTTGGAATTTTCTATTACACGTCAGGTAGAAACGACACAGAATGATAATTTTATATTCTTTCTTTCCCGGCATTTTCCAACCTATTTTTGGCTTGAAATGAAGCCATAATGGTATTTTTCAGTTTTTTGAATTTTTTTGTTATTTTTTTGGAATTTTCTATTTCGCGTCGGGTTGGAACAAAACGGAATGATAATTTTTATTTTCTCTCTTTCTCGGCCTTTTCAAACCTATTTTGGCTTGAAATGAAGCCATAATGGTATTTTCTAATTTTTAAAATTTTTTTTGTTATTTTTTTGGAATTTTCTATTACGCGTCGGGTAGGAATGAAACAGAAGGATAATTTTATATTCTATCTTTTTCAGCATTTCCCAACATATTTTGGCTTGAAATGAAGCCATAATGGAATATTTTAATTTTTTGAATTTTTTTGCTCTTGTTTTGAAATTTTCAATTACGAGTCGGGTAGGAACGACACGTAATGATATTTTTTATTTTCTCTCTTACTCCTCCTTTTCCATACTATTTTGGCTTGAAATGAAGCCATAATGGTATTTTCTAATTTTTAAAATTTTTTTTGCTATTTTTTTGGAATTTTCTATTACGTGTCAGGTAGGAAAGAAACAAAAGGATAATTTTATATTCTATCTCTCTCAGCATTTTCCAACCTATTTTGGCTTGAAATGATGCCATAATGGTATTTTTTATTTTTTGAATTTTTTTGCTATTTTTTTGGAATTTTCTATTACGCATCGAATTGGAACGGAACGAAACGATAATTTTCATTTTCTCTCTTTCTCGGCCTTTTCCTACCTATTTTGGCTTGAAATGAAGCCATAATGGTATTTTTTAATTTTTAGAATTTTTTTTGCTATTTTTTTGGAATTTTCTACTACACGTCAGGTAGAAACGAAACAGAATGATAATTTTATATTCTTTCTTTCCCGGCATTTTCCAACCTATTTTGGCTTGAAATGAAGCCATAATGGTATTTTTCAGTTTTTTGAATTTTTTTGTTATTTTTTTGGAATTTTCTATTTCGCGTCGGGTTGGAACAGAACGGAATGATAATTTTTATTTTCTCTCTTTCTCGGCCTTTTCAAACCTATTTTGGCTTGAAATGAAGCCATAATGGTATTTTCTAATTTTTTAAATTTTTTTTGCTATTTTTTTGGAATTTTCTATTACGCGTCGGGTAGGAATGAAACAGAATGATAATTTTATATTCTATCTTTTTCAGCATTTCCCAACATATTTTGGCTTGAAATGAAGCCATAATGGAATATTTTAATTTTTTGAATTTTTTTGCTCTTGTTTTGAAATTTTCAATTACGAGTCGGGTAGGAACGACACGTAATGATATTTTTTATTTTCTCTCTTACTCCTCCTTTTCCATACTATTTTGGCTTGAAATGAAGCTATAATGGTATTTTTTAATTTTTAGAGTTTTTTTTGCTATGTTTTTGGAATTTTCTATTTCGCGTCGGTTAGGAACAAAACGGAATGATAATTTTATATTCTCTCTTTCCCGGCATTTTCCAATCTATTTTGGCTTGATGGTAGTTTTTAATTTTTTGAACTTTTTTGCTATTTTTTTGGAATTTTCTATTTCGCTTCGGGTTGGAACGGAACGGAACGATAATTTTTATTTTCTCTCTTTCTCGGCCTTTTCCAACCTATTTTGGCTTGAAATGAAGCAATAATGGTATGTCTTAATTTTTAGAATTTTTTTTCTATTGTTTTGAAATTTTCAATTACGAGTCGGGTAGGAACGAAACGTAACGATATTTTTTATTTTCTCTCTTACACCTCCTTTTCCATACTATTTTGGCTTGAAATGAAGCTATAATTGTATTTTTTAATTTTTAGAATTTTTTTTGCTAATTTTTTGGAATTTTCTATTTCGCGTCGGTTAGGAACGAAACGGAATGATAATTTCATATTCTCTCTTTCTCGGAATTTTCCAACCTGTTTTGGCTTGAAATGAAGCCATAATGTTAGTTTTCATTTTTTGAATTTTTTTGCTATTTTTTTGGAATTTTCTATTTCGCGTCGGGTTGGAACGGAACGGAACGATAATTTTTATTTTCTCTCTTTCTCGGCCTTTTCCAACCTATTTTGGCTTGAAATGAAGCCATAATGGTATTTTTTAATTTTTAGAATTTTTTTTGCTATTTTTTTGGAATTTTCGATTACGTGTCGGGTAAGAATGAAACAGAAGGATAATTTTATATTCTATCTTTCTCAGCATTTTCCAACCTATTTTGGCTTGAAATGAAGCCATAATGGTATTTTTTATTTTTTGAATTTTTTTGCTATTTTTTTGGAATTTTCTATTACGCATCGAATTGGAACGGAACGAAACGATAATTTTTATTTTCTCTCTTTCTCGGCCTTTTCCTACCTATATTGGCTTGAAATGAAGCCATAATGGTATTTTCTAATTTTTAAAATTTTTTTTGCTATTTTTTTGGAATTTTCTATTACACGTCAGGTAGAAACGAAACAGAATGATAATTTTATATTCTTTCTTTCCCGGCATTTTCCAACCTATTTTTGGCTTGAAATGAAGCCATAATGGTATTTTTCAGTTTTTTGAATTTTTTTGTTATTTTTTTGGAATTTTCTATTTCGCGTCGGGTTGGAACAGAACGGAATGATAATTTTTATTTTCTCTCTTTCCCGGCATTTTCCAACCTATTTTTGGCTTGAAATGAAGCCATAATGGTATTTTTCAGTTTTTTGAATTTTTTTGTTATTTTTTTGGAATTTTCTATTTCGCGTCGGGTTGGAACGGAACGGAACGATAATTTTTATTTTCTCTCTTTCTCGGCCTTTTCCAACCTATTTTGGCTTGAAATGAAGCAATAATGGTATGTCTTAATTTTTAGAATTTTTTTTCTATTGTTTTGAAATTTTCAATTACGAGTCGGGTAGGAACGAAACGTAACGATATTTTTTATTTTCTCTCTTACACCTCCTTTTCCATACTATTTTGGCTTGAAATGAAGCTATAATTGTATTTTTTAATTTTTAGAATTTTTTTTTCTAATTTTTTGGAATTTTCTATTTCGCGTCGGTTAGGAAGGAAACGGAATGATAATTTCATATTCTCTCTTTCTCGGAATTTTCCAACCTGTTTTGGCTTGAAATGATGCCATAATGTTAGTTTTCATTTTTTGAATTTTTTTGCTATTTTTTTGGAATTTTCTATTTCGCGTCGGGTTGGAACGGAACGGAACGATAATTTTTATTTTCTCTCTTTCTCGGCCTTTTCCAACCTATTTTGGCTTGAAATGAAGCCATAATGGTATTTTTTAATTTTTAGAATTTTTTTTGCTATTTTTTTGGAATTTTCTATTACGTGTCAGGTAGGAAAGAAACAAAAGGATAATTTTATATTCTATCTTTCTCAGCATTTTCCAACCTATTTTGGCTTGAAATGATGCCATAATGGTATTTTTTATTTTTTGAATTTTTTTGCTATTTTTTTGGAATTTTCTATTACGCATCGAATTGGAACGGAACGAAACGATAATTTTCATTTTCTCTCTTTCTCGGCCTTTTCCTACCTATTTTGGCTTGAAATGAAGCCATATGGTATTTTTTAATTTTTAGAATTTTTTTTGCTATTTGTTTGGAATTTTCTACTACACGTCAGGTAGAAACGAAACAGAATGATAATTTTATATTCTTTCTTTCCCGGCATTTTCCAACCTATTTTGGCTTGAAATGAAGCCATAATGGTATTTTTCAGTTTTTTGAATTTTTTTGTTATTTTTTTGGAATTTTCTATTTCGCGTCGGGTTGGAACAGAACGGAATGATAATTTTTATTTTCTCTCTTTCTCGGCCTTTTCAAACCTATTTTGGCTTGAAATGAAGCCATAATGGTATTTTGTAATTTTTTAAATTTTTTTTGCTATTTTTTTGGAATTTTCTATTACGCGTCGGGTAGGAATGAAACAGAAGGATAATTTTATATTCTATCTTTTTCAGCATTTCCCAACATATTTTGGCTTGAAATGAAGCCATAATGGAATATTTTAATTTTTTGAATTTTTTTGCTCTTGTTTTGAAATTTTCAATTACGAGTCGGGTAGGAACGACACGTAATGATATTTTTTATTTTCTCTCTTACTCCTCCTTTTCCATACTATTTTGGCTTGAAATGAAGCTATAATGGTATTTTTTAATTTTTAGAGTTTTTTTTGCTATGTTTTTGGAATTTTCTATTTCGCGTCGGTTAGGAACAAAACGGAATGATAATTTTATATTCTCTCTTTCCCGGCATTTTCCAATCTATTTTGGCTTGATGGTAGTTTTTAATTTTTTGAACTTTTTTGCTATTTTTTTGGAATTTTCTATTTCGCTTCGGGTTGGAACGGAACGGAACGATAATTTTTATTTTCTCTCTTTCTCGGCCTTTTCCAACCTATTTTGGCTTGAAATGAAGCAATAATGGTATGTCTTAATTTTTAGAATTTTTTTTCTATTGTTTTGAAATTTTCAATTACGAGTCGGGTAGGAACGAAACGTAACGATATTTTTTATTTTCTCTCTTACACCTCCTTTTCCATACTATTTTGGCTTGAAATGAAGCTATAATTGTATTTTTTAATTTTTAGAATTTTTTTTGCTAATTTTTTGGAATTTTCTATTTCGCGTCGGTTAGGAACGAAACGGAATGATAATTTCATATTCTCTCTTTCTCGGAATTTTCCAACCTGTTTTGGCTTGAAATGAAGCCATAATGTTAGTTTTCATTTTTTGAATTTTTTTGCTATTTTTTTGGAATTTTCTATTTCGCGTCGGGTTGGAACGGAACGGAACGATAATTTTTATTTTCTCTCTTTCTCGGCCTTTTCCAACCTATTTTGGCTTGAAATGAAGCCATAATGGTATTTTTTAATTTTTAGAATTTTTTTTGCTATTTTTTTGGAATTTTCGATTACGTGTCGGGTAAGAATGAAACAGAAGGATAATTTTATATTCTATCTTTCTCAGCATTTTCCAACCTATTTTGGCTTGAAATGAAGCCATGATGGTATTTTTTATTTTTTGAATTTTTTTGCTATTTTTTTGGAATTTTCTATTACGCATCGAATTGGAACGGAACGAAACGATAATTTTTATTTTCTCTCTTTCTCGGCCTTTTCCTACCTATATTGGCTTGAAATGAAGCCATAATGGTATTTTTTAATTTTTAGAATTTTTTTTGCTATTTTTTTGGAATTTTCTATTACACGTCAGGTAGAAACGACACAGAATGATAATTTTATATTCTTTCTTTCCCGGCATTTTCCAACCTATTTTTGGCTTGAAATGAAGCCATAATGGTATTTTTCAGTTTTTTGAATTTTTTTGTTATTTTTTTGGAATTTTCTATTTCGCGTCGGGTTGGAACAGAACGGAATGATAATTTTTATTTTCTCTCTTTCTCGGCCTTTTCAAACCTATTTTGGCTTGAAATGAAGCCATAATGGTATTTTCTAATTTTTAAAATTTTTTTTGTTATTTTTTTGGAATTTTCTATTACGCGTCGGGTAGGAATGAAACAGAAGGATAATTTTATATTCTATCTTTTTCAGCATTTCCCAACATATTTTGGCTTGAAATGAAGCCATAATGGAATATTTTAATTTTTTGAATTTTTTTGCTCTTGTTTTGAAATTTTCAATTACGAGTCGGGTAGGAACGACACGTAATGATATTTTTTATTTTCTCTCTTACTCCTCCTTTTCCATACTATTTTGGCTTGAAATGAAGCCATAATGGTATTTTCTAATTTTTAAAATTTTTTTTGCTATTTTTTTGGAATTTTCTATTACGTGTCAGGTAGGAAAGAAACAAAAGGATAATTTTATATTCTATCTCTCTCAGCATTTTCCAACCTATTTTGGCTTGAAATGATGCCATAATGGTATTTTTTATTTTTTGAATTTTTTTGCTATTTTTTTGGAATTTTCTATTACGCATCGAATTGGAACGGAACGAAACGATAATTTTCATTTTCTCTCTTTCTCGGCCTTTTCCTACCTATTTTGGCTTGAAATGAAGCCATAATGGTATTTTTTAATTTTTAGAATTTTTTTTGCTATTTTTTTGGAATTTTCTACTACACGTCAGGTAGAAACGAAACAGAATGATAATTTTATATTCTTTCTTTCCCGGCATTTTCCAACCTATTTTGGCTTGAAATGAAGCCATAATGGTATTTTTCAGTTTTTTGAATTTTTTTGTTATTTTTTTGGAATTTTCTATTTCGCGTCGGGTTGGAACAGAACGGAATGATAATTTTTATTTTCTCTCTTTCTCGGCCTTTTCAAACCTATTTTGGCTTGAAATGAAGCCATAATGGTATTTTCTAATTTTTTAAATTTTTTTTGCTATTTTTTTGGAATTTTCTATTACGCGTCGGGTAGGAATGAAACAGAATGATAATTTTATATTCTATCTTTTTCAGCATTTCCCAACATATTTTGGCTTGAAATGAAGCCATAATGGAATATTTTAATTTTTTGAATTTTTTTGCTCTTGTTTTGAAATTTTCAATTACGAGTCGGGTAGGAACGACACGTAATGATATTTTTTATTTTCTCTCTTACTCCTCCTTTTCCATACTATTTTGGCTTGAAATGAAGCTATAATGGTATTTTTTAATTTTTAGAGTTTTTTTTGCTATGTTTTTGGAATTTTCTATTTCGCGTCGGTTAGGAACAAAACGGAATGATAATTTTATATTCTCTCTTTCCCGGCATTTTCCAATCTATTTTGGCTTGATGGTAGTTTTTAATTTTTTGAACTTTTTTGCTATTTTTTTGGAATTTTCTATTTCGCTTCGGGTTGGAACGGAACGGAACGATAATTTTTATTTTCTCTCTTTCTCGGCCTTTTCCAACCTATTTTGGCTTGAAATGAAGCAATAATGGTATGTCTTAATTTTTAGAATTTTTTTTCTATTGTTTTGAAATTTTCAATTACGAGTCGGGTAGGAACGAAACGTAACGATATTTTTTATTTTCTCTCTTACACCTCCTTTTCCATACTATTTTGGCTTGAAATGAAGCTATAATTGTATTTTTTAATTTTTAGAATTTTTTTTGCTAATTTTTTGGAATTTTCTATTTCGCGTCGGTTAGGAACGAAACGGAATGATAATTTCATATTCTCTCTTTCTCGGAATTTTCCAACCTGTTTTGGCTTGAAATGAAGCCATAATGTTAGTTTTCATTTTTTGAATTTTTTTGCTATTTTTTTGGAATTTTCTATTTCGCGTCGGGTTGGAACGGAACGGAACGATAATTTTTATTTTCTCTCTTTCTCGGCCTTTTCCAACCTATTTTGGCTTGAAATGAAGCCATAATGGTATTTTTTAATTTTTAGAATTTTTTTTGCTATTTTTTTGGAATTTTCGATTACGTGTCGGGTAAGAATGAAACAGAAGGATAATTTTATATTCTATCTTTCTCAGCATTTTCCAACCTATTTTGGCTTGAAATGAAGCCATGATGGTATTTTTTATTTTTTGAATTTTTTTGCTATTTTTTTGGAATTTTCTATTACGCATCGAATTGGAACGGAACGAAACGATAATTTTTATTTTCTCTCTTTCTCGGCCTTTTCCTACCTATATTGGCTTGAAATGAAGCCATAATGGTATTTTTTAATTTTTAGAATTTTTTTTGCTATTTTTTTGGAATTTTCTATTACACGTCAGGTAGAAACGACACAGAATGATAATTTTATATTCTTTCTTTCCCGGCATTTTCCAACCTATTTTTGGCTTGAAATGAAGCCATAATGGTATTTTTCAGTTTTTTGAATTTTTTTGTTATTTTTTTGGAATTTTCTATTTCGCGTCGGGTTGGAACAAAACGGAATGATAATTTTTATTTTCTCTCTTTCTCGGCCTTTTCAAACCTATTTTGGCTTGAAATGAAGCCATAATGGTATTTTCTAATTTTTAAAATTTTTTTTGTTATTTTTTTGGAATTTTCTATTACGCGTCGGGTAGGAATGAAACAGAAGGATAATTTTATATTCTATCTTTTTCAGCATTTCCCAACATATTTTGGCTTGAAATGAAGCCATAATGGAATATTTTAATTTTTTGAATTTTTTTGCTCTTGTTTTGAAATTTTCAATTACGAGTCGGGTAGGAACGACACGTAATGATATTTTTTATTTTCTCTCTTACTCCTCCTTTTCCATACTATTTTGGCTTGAAATGAAGCCATAATGGTATTTTCTAATTTTTAAAATTTTTTTTGCTATTTTTTTGGAATTTTCTATTACGTGTCAGGTAGGAAAGAAACAAAAGGATAATTTTATATTCTATCTCTCTCAGCATTTTCCAACCTATTTTGGCTTGAAATGATGCCATAATGGTATTTTTTATTTTTTGAATTTTTTTGCTATTTTTTTGGAATTTTCTATTACGCATCGAATTGGAACGGAACGAAACGATAATTTTCATTTTCTCTCTTTCTCGGCCTTTTCCTACCTATTTTGGCTTGAAATGAAGCCATAATGGTATTTTTTAATTTTTAGAATTTTTTTTGCTATTTTTTTGGAATTTTCTACTACACGTCAGGTAGAAACGAAACAGAATGATAATTTTATATTCTTTCTTTCCCGGCATTTTCCAACCTATTTTGGCTTGAAATGAAGCCATAATGGTATTTTTCAGTTTTTTGAATTTTTTTGTTATTTTTTTGGAATTTTCTATTTCGCGTCGGGTTGGAACAGAACGGAATGATAATTTTTATTTTCTCTCTTTCTCGGCCTTTTCAAACCTATTTTGGCTTGAAATGAAGCCATAATGGTATTTTCTAATTTTTTAAATTTTTTTTGCTATTTTTTTGGAATTTTCTATTACGCGTCGGGTAGGAATGAAACAGAATGATAATTTTATATTCTATCTTTTTCAGCATTTCCCAACATATTTTGGCTTGAAATGAAGCCATAATGGAATATTTTAATTTTTTGAATTTTTTTGCTCTTGTTTTGAAATTTTCAATTACGAGTCGGGTAGGAACGACACGTAATGATATTTTTTATTTTCTCTCTTACTCCTCCTTTTCCATACTATTTTGGCTTGAAATGAAGCTATAATGGTATTTTTTAATTTTTAGAGTTTTTTTTGCTATGTTTTTGGAATTTTCTATTTCGCGTCGGTTAGGAACAAAACGGAATGATAATTTTATATTCTCTCTTTCCCGGCATTTTCCAATCTATTTTGGCTTGATGGTAGTTTTTAATTTTTTGAACTTTTTTGCTATTTTTTTGGAATTTTCTATTTCGCTTCGGGTTGGAACGGAACGGAACGATAATTTTTATTTTCTCTCTTTCTCGGCCTTTTCCAACCTATTTTGGCTTGAAATGAAGCAATAATGGTATGTCTTAATTTTTAGAATTTTTTTTCTATTGTTTTGAAATTTTCAATTACGAGTCGGGTAGGAACGAAACGTAACGATATTTTTTATTTTCTCTCTTACACCTCCTTTTCCATACTATTTTGGCTTGAAATGAAGCTATAATTGTATTTTTTAATTTTTAGAATTTTTTTTGCTAATTTTTTGGAATTTTCTATTTCGCGTCGGTTAGGAACGAAACGGAATGATAATTTCATATTCTCTCTTTCTCGGAATTTTCCAACCTGTTTTGGCTTGAAATGAAGCCATAATGTTAGTTTTCATTTTTTGAATTTTTTTGCTATTTTTTTGGAATTTTCTATTTCGCGTCGGGTTGGAACGGAACGGAACGATAATTTTTATTTTCTCTCTTTCTCGGCCTTTTCCAACCTATTTTGGCTTGAAATGAAGCCATAATGGTATTTTTTAATTTTTAGAATTTTTTTTGCTATTTTTTTGGAATTTTCGATTACGTGTCGGGTAAGAATGAAACAGAAGGATAATTTTATATTCTATCTTTCTCAGCATTTTCCAACCTATTTTGGCTTGAAATGAAGCCATAATGGTATTTTTTATTTTTTGAATTTTTTTGCTATTTTTTTGGAATTTTCTATTACGCATCGAATTGGAACGGAACGAAACGATAATTTTTATTTTCTCTCTTTCTCGGCCTTTTCCTACCTATATTGGCTTGAAATGAAGCCATAATGGTATTTTCTAATTTTTAAAATTTTTTTTGCTATTTTTTTGGAATTTTCTATTACGCGTCAGGTAGAAACGACACAGAATGATAATTTTATATTCTTTCTTTCCCGGCATTTTCCAACCTATTTTTGGCTTGAAATGAAGCCATAATGGTATTTTTCAGTTTTTTGAATTTTTTTGTTATTTTTTTGGAATTTTCTATTTCGCGTCGGGTTGGAACAGAACGGAATGATAATTTTTATTTTCTCTCTTTCTCGGCCTTTTCAAACCTATTTTGGCTTGAAATGAAGCCATAATGGTATTTTCTAATTTTTAAAATTTTTTTTGTTATTTTTTTGGAATTTTCTATTACGCGTCGGGTAGGAATGAAACAGAAGGATAATTTTATATTCTATCTTTTTCAGCATTTCCCAACATATTTTGGCTTGAAATGAAGCCATAATGGAATATTTTAATTTTTTGAATTTTTTTGCTCTTGTTTTGAAATTTTCAATTACGAGTCGGGTAGGAACGACACGTAATGATATTTTTTATTTTCTCTCTTACTCCTCCTTTTCCATACTATTTTGGCTTGAAATGAAGCCATAATGGTATTTTCTAATTTTTAAAATTTTTTTTGCTATTTTTTTGGAATTTTCTATTACGTGTCAGGTAGGAAAGAAACAAAAGGATAATTTTATATTCTATCTTTCTCAGCATTTTCCAACCTATTTTGGCTTGAAATGATGCCATAATGGTATTTTTTATTTTTTGAATTTTTTTGCTATTTTTTTGGAATTTTCTATTACGCATCGAATTGGAACGGAACGAAACGATAATTTTTATTTTCTCTCTTTCTCGGCCTTTTCCTACCTATATTGGCTTGAAATGAAGCCATAATGGTATTTTTTAATTTTTAGAATTTTTTTTGCTATTTTTTTGGAATTTTCTATTACACGTCAGGTAGAAACGACACAGAATGATAATTTTATATTCTTTCTTTCCCGGCATTTTCCAACCTATTTTTGGCTTGAAATGAAGCCATAATGGTATTTTTCAGTTTTTTGAATTTTTTTGTTATTTTTTTGGAATTTTCTATTTCGCGTCGGGTTGGAACAGAACGGAATGATAATTTTTATTTTCTCTCTTTCTCGGCCTTTTCAAACCTATTTTGGCTTGAAATGAAGCCATAATGGTATTTTCTAATTTTTAAAATTTTTTTTGTTATTTTTTTGGAATTTTCTATTACGCGTCGGGTAGGAATGAAACAGAAGGATAATTTTATATTCTATCTTTTTCAGCATTTCCCAACATATTTTGGCTTGAAATGAAGCCATAATGGAATATTTTAATTTTTTGAATTTTTTTGCTCTTGTTTTGAAATTTTCAATTACGAGTCGGGTAGGAACGACACGTAATGATATTTTTTATTTTCTCTCTTACTCCTCCTTTTCCATACTATTTTGGCTTGAAATGAAGCCATAATGGTATTTTCTAATTTTTAAAATTTTTTTTGCTATTTTTTTGGAATTTTCTATTACGTGTCAGGTAGGAAAGAAACAAAAGGATAATTTTATATTCTATCTCTCTCAGCATTTTCCAACCTATTTTGGCTTGAAATGATGCCATAATGGTATTTTTTATTTTTTGAATTTTTTTGCTATTTTTTTGGAATTTTCTATTACGCATCGAATTGGAACGGAACGAAACGATAATTTTCATTTTCTCTCTTTCTCGGCCTTTTCCTACCTATTTTGGCTTGAAATGAAGCCATAATGGTATTTTTTAATTTTTAGAATTTTTTTTGCTATTTTTTTGGAATTTTCTACTACACGTCAGGTAGAAACGAAACAGAATGATAATTTTATATTCTTTCTTTCCCGGCATTTTCCAACCTATTTTGGCTTGAAATGAAGCCATAATGGTATTTTTCAGTTTTTTGAATTTTTTTGTTATTTTTTTGGAATTTTCTATTTCGCGTCGGGTTGGAACAGAACGGAATGATAATTTTTATTTTCTCTCTTTCTCGGCCTTTTCAAACCTATTTTGGCTTGAAATGAAGCCATAATGGTATTTTCTAATTTTTTAAATTTTTTTTGCTATTTTTTTGGAATTTTCTATTACGCGTCGGGTAGGAATGAAACAGAATGATAATTTTATATTCTATCTTTTTCAGCATTTCCCAACATATTTTGGCTTGAAATGAAGCCATAATGGAATATTTTAATTTTTTGAATTTTTTTGCTCTTGTTTTGAAATTTTCAATTACGAGTCGGGTAGGAACGACACGTAATGATATTTTTTATTTTCTCTCTTACTCCTCCTTTTCCATACTATTTTGGCTTGAAATGAAGCTATAATGGTATTTTTTAATTTTTAGAGTTTTTTTTGCTATGTTTTTGGAATTTTCTATTTCGCGTCGGTTAGGAACAAAACGGAATGATAATTTTATATTCTCTCTTTCCCGGCATTTTCCAATCTATTTTGGCTTGATGGTAGTTTTTAATTTTTTGAACTTTTTTGCTATTTTTTTGGAATTTTCTATTTCGCTTCGGGTTGGAACGGAACGGAACGATAATTTTTATTTTCTCTCTTTCTCGGCCTTTTCCAACCTATTTTGGCTTGAAATGAAGCAATAATGGTATGTCTTAATTTTTAGAATTTTTTTTCTATTGTTTTGAAATTTTCAATTACGAGTCGGGTAGGAACGAAACGTAACGATATTTTTTATTTTCTCTCTTACACCTCCTTTTCCATACTATTTTGGCTTGAAATGAAGCTATAATTGTATTTTTTAATTTTTAGAATTTTTTTTGCTAATTTTTTGGAATTTTCTATTTCGCGTCGGTTAGGAACGAAACGGAATGATAATTTCATATTCTCTCTTTCTCGGAATTTTCCAACCTGTTTTGGCTTGAAATGAAGCCATAATGTTAGTTTTCATTTTTTGAATTTTTTTGCTATTTTTTTGGAATTTTCTATTTCGCGTCGGGTTGGAACGGAACGGAACGATAATTTTTATTTTCTCTCTTTCTCGGCCTTTTCCAACCTATTTTGGCTTGAAATGAAGCCATAATGGTATTTTTTAATTTTTAGAATTTTTTTTGCTATTTTTTTGGAATTTTCGATTACGTGTCGGGTAAGAATGAAACAGAAGGATAATTTTATATTCTATCTTTCTCAGCATTTTCCAACCTATTTTGGCTTGAAATGAAGCCATAATGGTATTTTTTATTTTTTGAATTTTTTTGCTATTTTTTTGGAATTTTCTATTACGCATCGAATTGGAACGGAACGAAACGATAATTTTTATTTTCTCTCTTTCTCGGCCTTTTCCTACCTATATTGGCTTGAAATGAAGCCATAATGGTATTTTCTAATTTTTAAAATTTTTTTTGCTATTTTTTTGGAATTTTCTATTACGCGTCAGGTAGAAACGACACAGAATGATAATTTTATATTCTTTCTTTCCCGGCATTTTCCAACCTATTTTTGGCTTGAAATGAAGCCATAATGGTATTTTTCAGTTTTTTGAATTTTTTTGTTATTTTTTTGGAATTTTCTATTTCGCGTCGGGTTGGAACAGAACGGAATGATAATTTTTATTTTCTCTCTTTCTCGGCCTTTTCAAACCTATTTTGGCTTGAAATGAAGCCATAATGGTATTTTCTAATTTTTAAAATTTTTTTTGTTATTTTTTTGGAATTTTCTATTACGCGTCGGGTAGGAATGAAACAGAAGGATAATTTTATATTCTATCTTTTTCAGCATTTCCCAACATATTTTGGCTTGAAATGAAGCCATAATGGAATATTTTAATTTTTTGAATTTTTTTGCTCTTGTTTTGAAATTTTCAATTACGAGTCGGGTAGGAACGACACGTAATGATATTTTTTATTTTCTCTCTTACTCCTCCTTTTCCATACTATTTTGGCTTGAAATGAAGCCATAATGGTATTTTCTAATTTTTAAAATTTTTTTTGCTATTTTTTTGGAATTTTCTATTACGTGTCAGGTAGGAAAGAAACAAAAGGATAATTTTATATTCTATCTTTCTCAGCATTTTCCAACCTATTTTGGCTTGAAATGATGCCATAATGGTATTTTTTATTTTTTGAATTTTTTTGCTATTTTTTTGGAATTTTCTATTACGCATCGAATTGGAACGGAACGAAACGATAATTTTTATTTTCTCTCTTTCTCGGCCTTTTCCTACCTATATTGGCTTGAAATGAAGCCATAATGGTATTTTTTAATTTTTAGAATTTTTTTTGCTATTTTTTTGGAATTTTCTATTACACGTCAGGTAGAAACGACACAGAATGATAATTTTATATTCTTTCTTTCCCGGCATTTTCCAACCTATTTTTGGCTTGAAATGAAGCCATAATGGTATTTTTCAGTTTTTTGAATTTTTTTGTTATTTTTTTGGAATTTTCTATTTCGCGTCGGGTTGGAACAGAACGGAATGATAATTTTTATTTTCTCTCTTTCTCGGCCTTTTCAAACCTATTTTGGCTTGAAATGAAGCCATAATGGTATTTTCTAATTTTTAAAATTTTTTTTGTTATTTTTTTGGAATTTTCTATTACGCGTCGGGTAGGAATGAAACAGAAGGATAATTTTATATTCTATCTTTTTCAGCATTTCCCAACATATTTTGGCTTGAAATGAAGCCATAATGGAATATTTTAATTTTTTGAATTTTTTTGCTCTTGTTTTGAAATTTTCAATTACGAGTCGGGTAGGAACGACACGTAATGATATTTTTTATTTTCTCTCTTACTCCTCCTTTTCCATACTATTTTGGCTTGAAATGAAGCCATAATGGTATTTTCTAATTTTTAAAATTTTTTTTGCTATTTTTTTGGAATTTTCTATTACGTGTCAGGTAGGAAAGAAACAAAAGGATAATTTTATATTCTATCTCTCTCAGCATTTTCCAACCTATTTTGGCTTGAAATGATGCCATAATGGTATTTTTTATTTTTTGAATTTTTTTGCTATTTTTTTGGAATTTTCTATTACGCATCGAATTGGAACGGAACGAAACGATAATTTTCATTTTCTCTCTTTCTCGGCCTTTTCCTACCTATTTTGGCTTGAAATGAAGCCATAATGGTATTTTTTAATTTTTAGAATTTTTTTTGCTATTTTTTTGGAATTTTCTACTACACGTCAGGTAGAAACGAAACAGAATGATAATTTTATATTCTTTCTTTCCCGGCATTTTCCAACCTATTTTGGCTTGAAATGAAGCCATAATGGTATTTTTCAGTTTTTTGAATTTTTTTGTTATTTTTTTGGAATTTTCTATTTCGCGTCGGGTTGGAACAGAACGGAATGATAATTTTTATTTTCTCTCTTTCTCGGCCTTTTCAAACCTATTTTGGCTTGAAATGAAGCCATAATGGTATTTTCTAATTTTTTAAATTTTTTTTGCTATTTTTTTGGAATTTTCTATTACGCGTCGGGTAGGAATGAAACAGAATGATAATTTTATATTCTATCTTTTTCAGCATTTCCCAACATATTTTGGCTTGAAATGAAGCCATAATGGAATATTTTAATTTTTTGAATTTTTTTGCTCTTGTTTTGAAATTTTCAATTACGAGTCGGGTAGGAACGACACGTAATGATATTTTTTATTTTCTCTCTTACTCCTCCTTTTCCATACTATTTTGGCTTGAAATGAAGCTATAATGGTATTTTTTAATTTTTAAAATTTTTTTTGCTATTTTTTTGGAATTTTCTATTACGTGTCAGGTAGGAAAGAAACAAAAGGATAATTTTATATTCTATCTTTCTCAGCATTTTCCAACCTATTTTGGCTTGAAATGATGCCATAATGGTATTTTTTATTTTTTGAATTTTTTTGCTATTTTTTTGGAATTTTCTATTACGCATCGAATTGGAACGGAACGAAACGATAATTTTCATTTTCTCTCTTTCTCGGCCTTTTCCTACCTATTTTGGCTTGAAATGAAGCCATAATGGTATTTTTTAATTTTTAGAATTTTTTTTGCTATTTTTTTGGAATTTTCTACTACACGTCAGGTAGAAACGAAACAGAATGATAATTTTATATTCTTTCTTTCCCGGCATTTTCCAACCTATTTTGGCTTGAAATGAAGCCATAATGGTATTTTTCAGTTTTTTGAATTTTTTTGTTATTTTTTTGGAATTTTCTATTTCGCGTCGGGTTGGAACAGAACGGAATGATAATTTTTATTTTCTCTCTTTCTCGGCCTTTTCAAACCTATTTTGGCTTGAAATGAAGCCATAATGGTATTTTCTAATTTTTTAAATTTTTTTTGCTATTTTTTTGGAATTTTCTATTACGCGTCGGGTAGGAATGAAACAGAATGATAATTTTATATTCTATCTTTTTCAGCATTTCCCAACATATTTTGGCTTGAAATGAAGCCATAATGGAATATTTTAATTTTTTGAATTTTTTTGCTCTTGTTTTGAAATTTTCAATTACGAGTCGGGTAGGAACGACACGTAATGATATTTTTTATTTTCTCTCTTACTCCTCCTTTTCCATACTATTTTGGCTTGAAATGAAGCTATAATGGTATTTTTTAATTTTTAGAGTTTTTTTTGCTATGTTTTTGGAATTTTCTATTTCGCGTCGGTTAGGAACAAAACGGAATGATAATTTTATATTCTCTCTTTCCCGGCATTTTCCAATCTATTTTGGCTTGATGGTAGTTTTTAATTTTTTGAACTTTTTTGCTATTTTTTTGGAATTTTCTATTTCGCTTCGGGTTGGAACGGAACGGAACGATAATTTTTATTTTCCCTCTTTCTCGGCCTTTTCCAACCTATTTTGGCTTGAAATGAAGCAATAATGGTATGTCTTAATTTTTAGAATTTTTTTTCTATTGTTTTGAAATTTTCAATTACGAGTCGGGTAGGAACGAAACGTAACGATATTTTTTATTTTCTCTCTTACACCTCCTTTTCCATACTATTTTGGCTTGAAATGAAGCTATAATTGTATTTTTTAATTTTTAGAATTTTTTTTGCTAATTTTTTGGAATTTTCTATTTCGCGTCGGTTAGGAACGAAACGGAATGATAATTTCATATTCTCTCTTTCTCGGAATTTTCCAACCTGTTTTGGCTTGAAATGAAGCCATAATGTTAGTTTTCATTTTTTGAATTTTTTTGCTATTTTTTTGGAATTTTCTATTTCGCGTCGGGTTGGAACGGAACGGAACGATAATTTTTATTTTCTCTCTTTCTCGGCCTTTTCCAACCTATTTTGGCTTGAAATGAAGCCATAATGGTATTTTTTAATTTTTAGAATTTTTTTTGCTATTTTTTTGGAATTTTCGATTACGTGTCGGGTAAGAATGAAACAGAAGGATAATTTTATATTCTATCTTTCTCAGCATTTTCCAACCTATTTTGGCTTGAAATGAAGCCATAATGGTATTTTTTATTTTTTGAATTTTTTTGCTATTTTTTTGGAATTTTCTATTACGCATCGAATTGGAACGGAACGAAACGATAATTTTTATTTTCTCTCTTTCTCGGCCTTTTCCTACCTATATTGGCTTGAAATGAAGCCATAATGGTATTTTCTAATTTTTAAAATTTTTTTTGCTATTTTTTTGGAATTTTCTATTACGCGTCAGGTAGAAACGACACAGAATGATAATTTTATATTCTTTCTTTCCCGGCATTTTCCAACCTATTTTTGGCTTGAAATGAAGCCATAATGGTATTTTTCAGTTTTTTGAATTTTTTTGTTATTTTTTTGGAATTTTCTATTTCGCGTCGGGTTGGAACAGAACGGAATGATAATTTTTATTTTCTCTCTTTCTCGGCCTTTTCAAACCTATTTTGGCTTGAAATGAAGCCATAATGGTATTTTCTAATTTTTAAAATTTTTTTTGTTATTTTTTTGGAATTTTCTATTACGCGTCGGGTAGGAATGAAACAGAAGGATAATTTTATATTCTATCTTTTTCAGCATTTCCCAACATATTTTGGCTTGAAATGAAGCCATAATGGAATATTTTAATTTTTTGAATTTTTTTGCTCTTGTTTTGAAATTTTCAATTACGAGTCGGGTAGGAACGACACGTAATGATATTTTTTATTTTCTCTCTTACTCCTCCTTTTCCATACTATTTTGGCTTGAAATGAAGCCATAATGGTATTTTCTAATTTTTAAAATTTTTTTTGCTATTTTTTTGGAATTTTCTATTACGTGTCAGGTAGGAAAGAAACAAAAGGATAATTTTATATTCTATCTTTCTCAACATTTTCCAACCTATTTTGGCTTGAAATGATGCCATAATGGTATTTTTTATTTTTTGAATTTTTTTGCTATTTTTTTGGAATTTTCTATTACGCATCGAATTGGAACGGAACGAAACGATAATTTTCATTTTCTCTCTTTCTCGGCCTTTTCCTACCTATTTTGGCTTGAAATGAAGCCATAATGGTATTTTTTAATTTTTAGAATTTTTTTTGCTATTTTTTTGGAATTTTCTACTACACGTCAGGTAGAAACGAAACAGAATGGTAATTTTATATTCTTTCTTTCCCGGCATTTTCCAACCTATTTTGGCTTGAAATGAAGCCATAATGGTATTTTTCAGTTTTTTGAATTTTTTTGTTATTTTTTTGGAATTTTCTATTTCGCGTCGGGTTGGAACAGAACGGAATGATAATTTTTATTTTCTCTCTTTCTCGGCCTTTTCAAACCTATTTTGGCTTGAAATGAAGCCATAATGGTATTTTCTAATTTTTTAAATTTTTTTTGCTATTTTTTTGGAATTTTCTATTACGCGTCGGGTAGGAATGAAACAGAAGGATAATTTTATATTCTATCTTTTTCAGCATTTCCCAACATATTTTGGCTTGAAATGAAGCCATAATGGAATATTTTAATTTTTTGAATTTTTTTGCTCTTGTTTTGAAATTTTCAATTACGAGTCGGGTAGGAACGACACGTAATGATATTTTTTATTTTCTCTCTTACTCCTCCTTTTCCATACTATTTTGGCTTGAAATGAAGCTATAATGGTATTTTTTAATTTTTAGAGTTTTTTTTGCTATGTTTTTGGAATTTTCTATTTCGCGTCGGTTAGGAACAAAACGGAATGATAATTTTATATTCTCTCTTTCCCGGCATTTTCCAATCTATTTTGGCTTGATGGTAGTTTTTAATTTTTTGAACTTTTTTGCTATTTTTTTGGAATTTTCTATTTCGCTTCGGGTTGGAACGGAACGGAACGATAATTTTTATTTTCTCTCTTTCTCGGCCTTTTCCAACCTATTTTGGCTTGAAATGAAGCAATAATGGTATGTCTTAATTTTTAGAATTTTTTTTCTATTGTTTTGAAATTTTCAATTACGAGTCGGGTAGGAACGAAACGTAACGATATTTTTTATTTTCTCTCTTACACCTCCTTTTCCATACTATTTTGGCTTGAAATGAAGCTATAATTGTATTTTTTAATTTTTAGAATTTTTTTTGCTAATTTTTTGGAATTTTCTATTTCGCGTCGGTTAGGAACGAAACGGAATGATAATTTCATATTCTCTCTTTCTCGGAATTTTCCAACCTGTTTTGGCTTGAAATGAAGCCATAATGTTAGTTTTCATTTTTTGAATTTTTTTGCTATTTTTTTGGAATTTTCTATTACGCATCGAATTGGAACGGAACGAAACGATAATTTTTATTTTCTCTCTTTCTCGGCCTTTTCCTACCTATATTGGCTTGAAATGAAGCCATAATGGTATTTTTTAATTTTTAGAATTTTTTTTGCTATTTTTTTGGAATTTTCTATTACACGTCAGGTAGAAACGACACAGAATGATAATTTTATATTCTTTCTTTCCCGGCATTTTCCAACCTATTTTTGGCTTGAAATGAAGCCATAATGGTATTTTTCAGTTTTTTGAATTTTTTTGTTATTTTTTTGGAATTTTCTATTTCGCGTCTGGTTGGAACAGAACGGAATGATAATTTTTATTTTCTCTCTTTCTCGGCCTTTTCAAACCTATTTTGGCTTGAAATGAAGCCATAATGGTATTTTCTAATTTTTAAAATTTTTTTTGCTATTTTTTTGGAATTTTCTATTACGCGTCGGGTAGGAATGAAACAGAAGGATAATTTTATATTCTATCTTTTTCAGCATTTCCCAACATATTTTGGCTTGAAATGAAGCCATAATGGAATATTTTAATTTTTTGAATTTTTTTGCTCTTGTTTTGAAATTTTCAATTACGAGTCGGGTAGGAACGACACGTAATGATATTTTTTATTTTCTCTCTTACTCCTCCTTTTCCATACTATTTTGGCTTGAAATGAAGCCATAATGGTATTTTCTAATTTTTAAAATTTTTTTTGCTATTTTTTTGGAATTTTCTATTACGCGTCGGGTAGGAATGAAACAGAAGGATAATTTTATATACTATCTTTTTCAGCATTTCCCAACATATTTTGGCCTGAAATGAAGCCATAATGGAATATTTTAATTTTTTGAATTTTTTTGCTCTTGTTTTGAAATTTTCAATTACGAGTCGGGTAGGAACGACACGTAATGATATTTTTTATTTTCTCTCTTACTCCTCATTTTCCATACTATTTTGGCTTGAAATGAAGCTATAATGGTATTTTTTAATTTTTAGAGTTTTTTTTGCTATGTTTTTGGAATTTTCTATTTCGCGTCGGTTAGGAACAAAACGGAATGATAATTTTATATTCTCTCTTTCCCGGCATTTTCCAATCTATTTTGGCTTGATGGTAGTTTTTAATTTTTTGAACTTTTTTGCTATTTTTTTGGAATTTTCTATTTCGCTTCGGGTTGGAACGGAACGGAACGATAATTTTTATTTTCTCTCTTTCTCGGCCTTTTCCAACCTATTTTGGCTTGAAATGAAGCAATAATGGTATGTCTTAATTTTTAGAATTTTTTTTCTATTGTTTTGAAATTTTCAATTACGAGTCGGGTAGGAACGAAACGTAACGATATTTTTTATTTTCTCTCTTACACCTCCTTTTCCATACTATTTTGGCTTGAAATGAAGCTATAATTGTATTTTTTAATTTTTAGAATTTTTTTTGCTAATTTTTTGGAATTTTCTATTTCGCGTCGGTTAGGAACGAAACGGAATGATAATTTCATATTCTCTCTTTCTCGGAATTTTCCAACCTGTTTTGGCTTGAAATGAAGCCATAATGTTAGTTTTCATTTTTTGAATTTTTTTGCTATTTTTTTGGAATTTTCTATTTCGCGTCGGGTTGGAACGGAACGGAACGATAATTTTTATTTTCTCTCTTTCTCGGCCTTTTCCAACCTATTTTGGCTTGAAATGAAGCCATAATGGTATTTTTTAATTTTTAGAATTTTTTTTGCTATTTTTTTGGAATTTTCGATTACGTGTCGGGTAAGAATGAAACAGAAGGATAATTTTATATTCTATCTTTCTCAGCATTTTCCAACCTATTTTGGCTTGAAATGAAGCCATAATGGTATTTTTTATTTTTTGAATTTTTTTGCTATTTTTTTGGAATTTTCTATTACGCATCGAATTGGAACGGAACGAAACGATAATTTTCATTTTCTCTCTTTCTCGGCCTTTTCCTACCTATATTGGCTTGAAATGAAGCCATAATGGTATTTTTTAATTTTTAGAATTTTTTTTGCTATTTTTTTGGAATTTTCTATTACACGTCAGGTAGAAACGAAACAGAATGATAATTTTATATTCTCTCTTTCCCGGCATTTTCCAACCTATTTTGGCTTGAAATGAAGCCATAATGGTATTTTTCAGTTTTTTGATTTTTTTTGTTATTTTTTTGGAATTTTCTATTTCGCGTCGGGTTGGAACGGAACGGAACGATAATTTTTATTTTCTCTCTTTCTCGGCCTTTTCCAACCTATTTTGGCTTGAAATGAAGCAATAATGGTATGTCTTAATTTTTAGAATTTTTTTTCTGTTGTTTTGAAATTTTCAATTACGAGTCGGGTAGGAACGAAACGTAACGATATTTTTTATTTTCTGTCTTACACCTCCTTTTCCATACTATTTTGGCTTGAAATGAAGCTATAATTGTATTTTTTAATTTTTAGAATTTTTTTTTCTAATTTTTTGGAATTTTCTATTTCGCGTCGGTTAGGAAGGAAACGGAATGATAATTTCATATTCTCTCTTTCTCGGAATTTTCCAACCTGTTTTGGCTTGAAATGAAGCCATAATGTTAGTTTTCATTTTTTGAATTTTTTTGCTATTTTTTTGGAATTTTCTATTTCGCGTCGGGTTGGAACGGAACGGAACGATAATTTTTATTTTCTCTCTTTCTCGGCCTTTTCCAACCTATTTTGGCTTGAAATGAAGCCATAATGGTATTTTTTTAATTTTTAGAATTTTTTTTGCTATTTTTTTGGAATTTTCTATTACGTGTCAGGTAGGAATGAAACAAAAGGATAATTTTATATTCTATCTTTCTCAGCATTTTCCAACCTATTTTGGCTTAAAATGATGCCATAATGGTATTTTTTATTTTTTGAATTTTTTTGCTATTTTTTTGGAATTTTCTATTACGCATCGAATTGGAACGGAACGAAACGATAATTTTCATTTTCTCTCTTTCTCGGCCTTTTCCTACCTATTTTGGCTTGAAATGAAGCCATAACGGTATTTTTTAATTTTTAGAATTTTTTTTGCTATTTTTTTGGAATTTTCTATTACACGTCAGGTAGAAACGAAACAGAATGATAATTTTATATTCTTTCTTTCCCGGCATTTTCCAACCTATTTTGGCTTGAAATGAAGCCATAATGGTATTTTTCAGTTTTTTGAATTTTTTTGTTATTTTTTTGGGATTTTCTATTTCGCGTCGGGTTGGAACAGAACGGAATGATAATTTTTATTTTCTCTCTTTCTCGGCCTTTTCAAACCTATTTTGGCTTGAAATGAAGCCATAATGGTATTTTCTAATTTTTAAAATTTTTTTTGCTATTTTTTTGGAATTTTCTATTACGCGTCGGGTAGGAATGAAACAGAAGGATAATTTTATATTCTATCTTTTTCAGCATTTCCCAACCTATTTTGGCTTGAAATGAAGCCATAATGGTATATTTTAATTTTTTGAATTTTTTTGCTCTTGTTTTGAAATTTTCAATTACGAGTCGAGTAAGAACGACACGTAATGATATTTTTTATTTTCTCTCTTACTCCTCCTTTTCCATACTATTTTGGCTTGAAATGAAGCTATAATGGTATTTTTTAATTTTTAGAGTTTTTTTTGCTATGTTTTTGGAATTTTCTATTTCGCGTCGGTTAGGAACAAAACGGAATGATAATTTTATATTCTCTCTTTCCCGGCATTTTCCTATCTATTTTGGCTTGATGGTAGTTTTTAATTTTTTGAACTTTTTTGCTATTTTTTTGGAATTTTCTATTTCGCTTCGGGTTGGAACGGAACGGAACGATAATTTTTATTTTCTCTCTTTCTCGGCCTTTTCCAACCTATTTTCTCTTGAAATGAAGCAATAATGGTATGTCTTAATTTTTAGAATTTTTTTTCTATTGTTTTGAAATTTTCAATTACGAGTCGGGTAGGAACGAAACGTAACGATATTTTTTATTTTCTCTCTTACACCTCCTTTTCCATACTATTTTGGCTTGAAATGAAGCTATAATTGTATTTTTTAATTTTTAGAATTTTTTTTGCTAATTTTTTGGAATTTTCTATTTCGCGTCGGTTAGGAACGAAACGGAATGATAATTTCATATTCTCTCTTTCTCGGAATTTTCCAACCTGTTTTGGCTTGAAATGAAGCCATAATGTTAGTTTTAATTTTTTGAATTTTTTTGCTATTTTTTTGGAATTTTCTATTTCGCGTCGGGTTGGAACGGAACGGAACGATAATTTTTATTTTCTCTCTTTCTCGGCCTTTTCCAACCTATTTTGGCTTGAAATGAAGCCATAATGGTATTTTTTAATTTTTAGAATTTTTTTTGCTATTTTTTTGGAATTTTCGATTACGTGTCGGGTAAGAATGAAACAGAAGGATAATTTTATATTCTATTTTTCTCAGCATTTTCCAACCTATTTTGGCTTGAAATGAAGCCATAATGGTATTTTTTATTTTTTGAATTTTTTTGCTATTTTTTTGGAATTTTCTATTACGCATCGAATAGGAACGGAACGAAACGATAATTTTCATTTTCTCTCTTTCTCGGCCTTTTCCTACCTATATTGGCTTGAAATGAAGCCATAATGGTATTTTTTAATTTTTAGAATTTTTTTTGCTATTTTTTTGGAATTTTCTATTACACGTCAGGTAGAAACGAAACAGAATGATAATTTTATATTCTCTCTTTCCCGGCATTTTCCAACCTATTTTGGCTTGAAATGAAGCCATAATGGTATTTTTCAGTTTTTTGAATTTTTTTGTTATTTTTTTGGAATTTTCTATTTCGCGTCGGGTTGGAACGGAACGGAATGATAATTTTTATTTTCTCTTTTTCTCGGCATTTTCAAACCTATTTTGGCTTGAAATGAAGCCATAATGGTATTTTTTAATTTTTAAAATTTTTTTTGCTATTTTTTTGGAATTTTCTATTACGCGTCGGGTAGGAATGAAACAGAAGGATAATTTTATATCCCATCTTTCTCAGCATTTTCCAACCTATTTTGGTTTGAAATGAAGCCATAATGGTATTTTTTATTTTTTGAATTTTTTTGCTATTTTTTTGGAATTTTCTATTACGCATCGAATAGGAACGGAACGAAACGATAATTTTCATTTTCTTTCTTTCTCGGCCTTTTCCAACCTATTTTGGCTTGAAATGAAGCCATAATGGTATTTTTTAATTTTTAGAATTTGTTCGCTGTTTTTGGAATTTTCTATTTAGCGTCGGGTTGGAACGGAACGGAACGATAATTTTTATTTTCTCTCTTTCTCGGCCTTTTCCAACCTATTTTGGCTTGAAATGAAGCAATAATGGTATGTCTTAATTTTTAGAATTTTTTTTCTATTGTTTTGAAATTTTCAATTACGAGTCGGGTAGGAACGAAACGTAACGATATTTTTTATTTTCTCTCTTACACCTCCTTTTCCACACTATTTTGGCTTGAAATGAAGCTATAATTGTATTTTTTAATTTTTAGAATTTTTTTTGCTAATTTTTTGGAATTTTCTATTTCGTGTCGGTTAGGAAGGAAACGGAATGATAATTTCATATTCTCTCTTTCTCGGAATTTTCCAACCTGTTTTGGCTTGAAATGAAGCCATAATGTTAGTTTTCATTTTTTGGATTTTTTTGCTATTTTTTTGGAATTTTCTATTTCGCGTCGGGTTGGAACGGAACGGAACGATAATTTTTATTTTCTCTATTTCTCGGCCTTTTCCAACCTATTTTGGCTTGAAATGAAGCCATAATGGTATTTTTTAATTTTTAGAATTTTTTTTGCTATTTTTTTGGAATTTTCTATTACGTGTCAGGTAGGAATGAAACAAAAGGATAATTTTATATTCTATCTTTCTCAGCATTTTCCAACCTATTTTGGCTTGAAATGAAGCCATAATGGTATTTTTTATTTTTTGAATTTTTTTGCTATTTTTTTGGAATTTTCTATTACGCATCGAATTGGAACGGAACGAAACGATAATTTTCATTTTCTCTCTTTCTCGGCCTTTTCCTACCTATTTTGGCTTGAAATGAAGCCATAATGGTATTTTTTTAATTTTTAGAATTTTTTTTGCTTTTTTTTTGGAATTTTCTATTACACGTCAGGTAGAAACGAAACAGAATGATAATTTTATATTCTTTCTTTCCCGGCATTTTCCAACCTATTTTGGCTTGAAATGAAGCCATAATGGTATTTTTCAGTTTTTTGAATTTTTTTGTTATTTTTTTGGAATTTTCTATTTCGCGTCGGGTTGGAACGGAACGGAATGATAATTTTTATTTTCTCTTTTTCTCGGCATTTCAAACCTATTTTGGCTTGAAATGAAGCCATAATGGTATTTTCTAATTTTTAAAATTTTTTTTGCTATTTTTTTGGAATTTTCTATTACGCGTCGGGTAGGAATGAAACAGAAGGATAATTTTATATCCCATCTTTCTCAGCATTTTCCAACCTATTTTGGTTTGAAATGAAGCCATAATGGTATTTTTTATTTTTTGAATTTTTTTGCTATTTTTTTGGAATTTTCTATTACGCATCGAATAGGAACGGAACGAAACGATAATTTTCATTTTCTTTCTTTCTCGGCCTTTTCCAACCTATTTTGGCTTGAAATGCAGCCATAATGGTATTTTTTAATTTTTAGAATTTGTTCGCTGTTTTTGGAATTTTCTATTTAGCGTCGGGTTGGAACGGAACGGAACGATAATTTTTATTTTCTCTCTTTCTCGGCCTTTTCCAACCTATTTTGGCTTGAAATGAAGCAATAATGGTATGTCTTAATTTTTAGAATTTTTTTTCTATTGTTTTGAAATTTTCAATTACGAGTCGGGTAGGAACGAAACGTAACGATATTTTTTATTTTCTCTCTTACACCTCCTTTTCCATACTATTTTGGCTTGAAATGAAGCTATAATTGTATTTTTTAATTTTTAGAATTTTTTTTGCTAATTTTTTGGAATTTTCTATTTCGCGTCGGTTAGGAACGAAACGGAATGATAATTTCATATTCTCTCTTTCTCGGAATTTTCCAACCTGTTTTGGCTTGAAATGAAGCCATAATGTTAGTTTTCATTTTTTGAATTTTTTTGCTATTTTTTTGGAATTTTCTATTTCGCGTCGGGTTGGAACGGAACGGAACGATAATTTTTATTTTCTCTCTTTCTCGTCCTTTTCCAACCTGTTTGGGCTTGAAATGAAGCCATAATGGTATTTTTTAATTTTTAGAATTTTTTTTGCTATTTTTTTGGAATTTTCTATTACGTATCGGGTAGGAATGAAACAGAAGGATAATTTTATATTCTGTCTTTCTCAGCGTTTTCCAACCTATTTTGGCTTGAAATGAAGCCATAATGGTATTTTTTATTTTTTGAATTTTTTTGCTATTTTTTTGGAATTTTCTATTACGCATCGAATAGGAACGGAACGAAACGATAATTTTCATTTTCTCTCTTTCTCGGCCTTTTCCTACCTATATTGGCTTGAAATGAAGCCATAATGGTATTTTTTAATTTTTAGAATTTTTTTTGCTATTTTTTTGGAATTTTCTATTACACGTCAGGTAGAAACGAAACAGAATGATAATTTTATATTCTCTCTTTCCCGGCATTTTCCAACCTATTTTGGCTTGAAATGAAGCCATAATGGTATTTTTCAGTTTTTTGAATTTTTTTGTTATTTTTTTGGAATTTTCTATTTCGCGTCGGCTTGGAACGGAACGGAATGATAATTTTTATTTTCTCTCTTTCTCGGCATTTTCAAACCTATTTTGGCTTGAAATGAAGCCATAATGGTATTTTTTAATTTTTAAAATTTTTTTTGCTATTTTTTTGGAATTTTCTATTACGCGTCGGGTAGGAATGAAACAGAAGGATAATTTTATATTCTATCTTTCTCAGCATTTTCCAACCTATTTTGGTTTGAAATGAAGCCATAATGGTATTTTTTATTTTTTGAATTTTTTTGCTATTTTTTTGGAATTTTCTATTACGCATCGAATAGGAACGGAACGAAACGATAATTTTCATTTTCTCTCTTTCTCGGCCTTTTCCTACCTATTTTGGCTTGAAATGAAGCCATAATGGTATTTTTTAATTTTTAGAATTTTTTTTGCTATTTTTTTGGAATTTTCTATTACACGTCAGGTAGAAACGAAACAGAATGATAATTTTATATTCTCTCTTTCCCGGCATTTTCCAACCTAGTTTGGCTTGAAAGGAAACCATAATGGTATTTTTCAATTTTTTGAATTTTTTTGCTATGTTTTTGGAATTTTCTATTACACATCGAGTAGGAACGGAACGAAATGATAATTTTAATTTTCTCTCTGTCTCCGCCTTTCCCAACCTATTTTGGCTTGAAATGAAGCCGTAATGGTATATTTTAATTTTTTGAATTTTTTCTATTGTTTTGAAATTTTCAATTACTAGTCGGGTAGGAACGACACCTAATGATATTTTTTATTTTCTCTCTTACTCCTCCTTTTCCATACTATTTTGGCTTGAAATGAAGCTATAATGGTATTTTTTAATTTTTAGAGTTTTTTTTGCTATGTTTTTGGAATTTTCTATTTCGCGTCGGTTAGGAACAAAACGGAATGATAATTTTATATTCTCTCTTTCCCGGCATTTTCCAATCTATTTTGGCTTGATGGTAGTTTTTAATTTTTTGAACTTTTTTGCTATTTTTTTGGAATTTTCTATTTCGCGTCGGTTAGGAAGGAAACGGAATGATAATTTCATATTCTCTCTTTCTCGGAATTTTCCAACCTGTTTTGGCTTGAAATGAAGCCATAATGTTAGTTTTCATTTTTTGAATTTTTTTGCTATTTTTTTGGAATTTTCTATTTCGCGTCGGGTTGGAACGGAACGGAACGATAATTTTTATTTTCTCTCTTTCTCGGCCTTTTCCAACCTATTTTGGCTTGAAATGAAGCCATAATGGTATTTTTTAATTTTTAGAATTTTTTTTGCTATTTTTTTGGAATTTTCTATTACGTGTCAGGTAGGAATGAAACAGAAGGATAATTTTATATTCTATCTTTCTCAGCATTTTCCAACCTATTTTGGCTTGAAATGAAGCCATAATGGTATTTTTTATTTTTTGAATTTTTTTGCTATTTTTTTGGAATTTTCTATTACGCATCGAATTGGAACGGAACGAAACGATAATTTTCATTTTCTCTCTTTCTCGGCCTTTTCCTACCTATTTTGGCTTGAAATGAAGCCATAATGGTATTTTTTAATTTTTAGAATTTTTTTTGCTATTTTTTTGGAATTTTCTATTACACGTCAGGTAGAAACGAAACAGAATGATAATTTTATATTCTTTCTTTCCCGGCATTTTCCAACCTATTTTGGCTTGAAATGAAGCGATAATGGTATTTTTCAGTTTTTTGAATTTTTTTGTTATTTTTTTGGAATTTTCTATTTCGCGTCGGGTTGGAACGGAACGGAATGATAATTTTTATTTTCTCTCTTTCTCGGCCTTTTCAAACCTATTTTGGCTTGAAATGAAGCCATAATGGTATTTTCTAATTTTTAAAATTTTTTTTGTTATTTTTTTGGAATTTTCTATTACGCGTCGGGTAGGAATGAAACAGAAGGATAATTTTATATTCTATCTTTTTCAGCATTTCCCAACATATTTTGGCTTGAAATGAAGCCATAATGGAATATTTTAATTTTTTGAATTTTTTTGCTCTTGTTTTGAAATTTTCAATTACGAGTCGGGTAGGAACGACACGTAATGATATTTTTTATTTTCTCTCTTACTCCTCCTTTTCCATACTATTTTGGCTTGAAATGAAGCCATAATGGTATTTTCTAATTTTTAAAATTTTTTTTGCTATTTTTTTGGAATTTTCTATTACGTGTCAGGTAGGAAAGAAACAAAAGGATAATTTTATATTCTATCTTTCTCAGCATTTTCCAACCTATTTTGGCTTGAAATGATGCCATAATGGTATTTTTTATTTTTTGAATTTTTTTGCTATTTTTTTGGAATTTTCTATTACGCATCGAATTGGAACGGAACGAAACGATAATTTCATTTTCTCTCTTTCTCGGCCTTTTCCTACCTATTTTGGCTTGAAATGAAGCCATAATGGTATTTTTTAATTTTTAGAATTTTTTTTGCTATTTTTTTGGAATTTTCTACTACACGTCAGGTAGAAACGAAACAGAATGATAATTTTATATTCTTTCTTTCCCGGCATTTTCCAACCTATTTTGGCTTGAAATGAAGCCATAATGGTATTTTTCAGTTTTTTGAATTTTTTTGTTATTTTTTTGGAATTTTCTATTTCGCGTCGGGTTGGAACAGAACGGAATGATAATTTTTATTTTCTCTCTTTCTCGGCCTTTTCAAACCTATTTTGGCTTGAAATGAAGCCATAATGGTATTTTCTAATTTTTTAAATTTTTTTTGCTATTTTTTTGGAATTTTCTATTACGCGTCGGGTAGGAATGAAACAGAAGGATAATTTTATATTCTATCTTTTTCAGCATTTCCCAACATATTTTGTCTTGAAATGAAGCCATAATGGAATATTTTAATTTTTTGAATTTTTTTGCTCTTGTTTTGAAATTTTCAATTACGAGTCGGGTAGGAACGACACGTAATGATATTTTTTATTTTCTCTCTTACTCCTCCTTTTCCATACTATTTTGGCTTGAAATGAAGCTATAATGGTATTTTTTAATTTTTAGAGTTTTTTTTGCTATGTTTTTGGAATTTTCTATTTCGCGTCGGTTAGGAACAAAACGGAATGATAATTTTATATTCTCTCTTTCCCGGCATTTTCCAATCTATTTTGGCTTGATGGTAGTTTTTAATTTTTTGAACTTTTTTGCTATTTTTTTGGAATTTTCTATTTCGCTTCGGGTTGGAACGGAACGGAACGATAATTTTTATTTTCTCTCTTTCTCGGCCTTTTCCAACCTATTTTGGCTTGAAATGAAGCAATAATGGTATGTCTTAATTTTTAGAATTTTTTTTCTATTGTTTTGAAATTTTCAATTACGAGTCGGGTAGGAACGAAACGTAACGATATTTTTTATTTTCTCTCTTACACCTCCTTTTCCATACTATTTTGGCTTGAAATGAAGCTATAATTGTATTTTTTAATTTTTAGAATTTTTTTTGCTAATTTTTTGGAATTTTCTATTTCGCGTCGGTTAGGAACGAAACGGAATGATAATTTCATATTCTCTCTTTCTCGGAATTTTCCAACCTGTTTTGGCTTGAAATGAAGCCATAATGTTAGTTTTCATTTTTTGAATTTTTTTGCTATTTTTTTGGAATTTTCTATTACGCATCGAATTGGAACGGAACGAAACGATAATTTTTATTTTCTCTCTTTCTCGGCCTTTTCCTACCTATATTGGCTTGAAATGAAGCCATAATGGTATTTTTTAATTTTTAGAATTTTTTTTGCTATTTTTTTGGAATTTTCTATTACACGTCAGGTAGAAACGACACAGAATGATAATTTTATATTCTTTCTTTCCCGGCATTTTCCAACCTATTTTTGGCTTGAAATGAAGCCATAATGGTATTTTTCAGTTTTTTGAATTTTTTTGTTATTTTTTTGGAATTTTCTATTTCGCGTCGGGTTGGAACAGAACGGAATGATAATTTTTATTTTCTCTCTTTCTCGGCCTTTTCAAACCTATTTTGGCTTGAAATGAAGCCATAATGGTATTTTCTAATTTTTAAAATTTTTTTTGCTATTTTTTTGGAATTTTCTATTACGCGTCGGGTAGGAATGAAACAGAAGGATAATTTTATATTCTATCTTTTTCAGCATTTCCCAACATATTTTGGCTTGAAATGAAGCCATAATGGAATATTTTAATTTTTTGAATTTTTTTGCTCTTGTTTTGAAATTTTCAATTACGAGTCGGGTAGGAACGACACGTAATGATATTTTTTATTTTCTCTCTTACTCCTCCTTTTCCATACTATTTTGGCTTGAAATGAAGCCATAATGGTATTTTCTAATTTTTAAAATTTTTTTTGCTATTTTTTTGGAATTTTCTATTACGCGTCGGGTAGGAATGAAACAGAAGGATAATTTTATATACTATCTTTTTCAGCATTTCCCAACATATTTTGGCCTGAAATGAAGCCATAATGGAATATTTTAATTTTTTGAATTTTTTTGCTCTTGTTTTGAAATTTTCAATTACGAGTCGGGTAGGAACGACACGTAATGATATTTTTTATTTTCTCTCTTACTCCTCATTTTCCATACTATTTTGGCTTGAAATGAAGCTATAATGGTATTTTTTAATTTTTAGAGTTTTTTTTGCTATGTTTTTGGAATTTTCTATTTCGCGTCGGTTAGGAACAAAACGGAATGATAATTTTATATTCTCTCTTTCCCGGCATTTTCCAATCTATTTTGGCTTGATGGTAGTTTTTAATTTTTTGAACTTTTTTGCTATTTTTTTGGAATTTTCTATTTCGCTTCGGGTTGGAACGGAACGGAACGATAATTTTTATTTTCTCTCTTTCTCGGCCTTTTCCAACCTATTTTGGCTTGAAATGAAGCAATAATGGTATGTCTTAATTTTTAGAATTTTTTTTCTATTGTTTTGAAATTTTCAATTACGAGTCGGGTAGGAACGAAACGTAACGATATTTTTTATTTTCTCTCTTACACCTCCTTTTCCATACTATTTTGGCTTGAAATGAAGCTATAATTGTATTTTTTAATTTTTAGAATTTTTTTTGCTAATTTTTTGGAATTTTCTATTTCGCGTCGGTTAGGAACGAAACGGAATGATAATTTCATATTCTCTCTTTCTCGGAATTTTCCAACCTGTTTTGGCTTGAAATGAAGCCATAATGTTAGTTTTCATTTTTTGAATTTTTTTGCTATTTTTTTGGAATTTTCTATTTCGCGTCGGGTTGGAACGGAACGGAACGATAATTTTTATTTTCTCTCTTTCTCGGCCTTTTCCAACCTATTTTGGCTTGAAATGAAGCCATAATGGTATTTTTTAATTTTTAGAATTTTTTTTGCTATTTTTTTGGAATTTTCGATTACGTGTCGGGTAAGAATGAAACAGAAGGATAATTTTATATTCTATCTTTCTCAGCATTTTCCAACCTATTTTGGCTTGAAATGAAGCCATAATGGTATTTTTTATTTTTTGAATTTTTTTGCTATTTTTTTGGAATTTTCTATTACGCATCGAATTGGAACGGAACGAAACGATAATTTTCATTTTCTCTCTTTCTCGGCCTTTTCCTACCTATATTGGCTTGAAATGAAGCCATAATGGTATTTTTTAATTTTTAGAATTTTTTTTGCTATTTTTTTGGAATTTTCTATTACACGTCAGGTAGAAACGAAACAGAATGATAATTTTATATTCTCTCTTTCCCGGCATTTTCCAACCTATTTTGGCTTGAAATGAAGCCATAATGGTATTTTTCAGTTTTTTGATTTTTTTTGTTATTTTTTTGGAATTTTCTATTTCGCGTCGGGTTGGAACGGAACGGAACGATAATTTTTATTTTCTCTCTTTCTCGGCCTTTTCCAACCTATTTTGGCTTGAAATGAAGCAATAATGGTATGTCTTAATTTTTAGAATTTTTTTTCTGTTGTTTTGAAATTTTCAATTACGAGTCGGGTAGGAACGAAACGTAACGATATTTTTTATTTTCTGTCTTACACCTCCTTTTCCATACTATTTTGGCTTGAAATGAAGCTATAATTGTATTTTTTAATTTTTAGAATTTTTTTTTCTAATTTTTTGGAATTTTCTATTTCGCGTCGGTTAGGAAGGAAACGGAATGATAATTTCATATTCTCTCTTTCTCGGAATTTTCCAACCTGTTTTGGCTTGAAATGAAGCCATAATGTTAGTTTTCATTTTTTGAATTTTTTTGCTATTTTTTTGGAATTTTCTATTTCGCGTCGGGTTGGAACGGAACGGAACGATAATTTTTATTTTCTCTCTTTCTCGGCCTTTTCCAACCTATTTTGGCTTGAAATGAAGCCATAATGGTATTTTTTAATTTTTAGAATTTTTTTTGCTATTTTTTTGGAATTTTCGATTACGTGTCGGGTAAGAATGAAACAGAAGGATAATTTTATATTCTATCTTTCTCAGCATTTTCCAACCTATTTTGGCTTGAAATGAAGCCATAATGGTATTTTTTATTTTTTGAATTTTTTTGCTATTTTTTTGGAATTTTCTATTACGCATCGAATTGGAACGGAACGAAACGATAATTTTCATTTTCTCTCTTTCTCGGCCTTTTCCTACCTATATTGGCTTGAAATGAAGCCATAATGGTATTTTTTAATTTTTAGAATTTTTTTTGCTATTTTTTTGGAATTTTCTATTACACGTCAGGTAGAAACGAAACAGAATGATAATTTTATATTCTCTCTTTCCCGGCATTTTCCAACCTATTTTGGCTTGAAATGAAGCCATAATGGTATTTTTCAGTTTTTTGATTTTTTTTGTTATTTTTTTGGAATTTTCTATTTCGCGTCGGGTTGGAACGGAACGGAACGATAATTTTTATTTTCTCTCTTTCTCGGCCTTTTCCAACCTATTTTGGCTTGAAATGAAGCAATAATGGTATGTCTTAATTTTTAGAATTTTTTTTCTGTTGTTTTGAAATTTTCAATTACGAGTCGGGTAGGAACGAAACGTAACGATATTTTTTATTTTCTGTCTTACACCTCCTTTTCCATACTATTTTGGCTTGAAATGAAGCTATAATTGTATTTTTTAATTTTTAGAATTTTTTTTTCTAATTTTTTGGAATTTTCTATTTCGCGTCGGTTAGGAAGGAAACGGAATGATAATTTCATATTCTCTCTTTCTCGGAATTTTCCAACCTGTTTTGGCTTGAAATGAAGCCATAATGTTAGTTTTCATTTTTTGAATTTTTTTGCTATTTTTTTGGAATTTTCTATTTCGCGTCGGGTTGGAACGGAACGGAACGATAATTTTTATTTTCTCTCTTTCTCGGCCTTTTCCAACCTATTTTGGCTTGAAATGAAGCCATAATGGTATTTTTTTAATTTTTAGAATTTTTTTTGCTATTTTTTTGGAATTTTCTATTACGTGTCAGGTAGGAATGAAACAAAAGGATAATTTTATATTCTATCTTTCTCAGCATTTTCCAACCTATTTTGGCTTGAAATGATGCCATAATGGTATTTTTTATTTTTTGAATTTTTTTGCTATTTTTTTGGAATTTTCTATTACGCATCGAATTGGAACGGAACGAAACGATAATTTTCATTTTCTCTCTTTCTCGGCCTTTTCCTACCTATTTTGGCTTGAAATGAAGCCATAACGGTATTTTTTAATTTTTAGAATTTTTTTTGCTATTTTTTTGGAATTTTCTATTACACGTCAGGTAGAAACGAAACAGAATGATAATTTTATATTCTTTCTTTCCCGGCATTTTCCAACCTATTTTGGCTTGAAATGAAGCCATAATGGTATTTTTCAGTTTTTTGAATTTTTTTGTTATTTTTTTGGGATTTTCTATTTCGCGTCGGGTTGGAACAGAACGGAATGATAATTTTTATTTTCTCTCTTTCTCGGCCTTTTCAAACCTATTTTGGCTTGAAATGAAGCCATAATGGTATTTTCTAATTTTTAAAATTTTTTTTGCTATTTTTTTGGAATTTTCTATTACGCGTCGGGTAGGAATGAAACAGAAGGATAATTTTATATTCTATCTTTTTCAGCATTTCCCAACCTATTTTGGCTTGAAATGAAGCCATAATGGTATATTTTAATTTTTTGAATTTTTTTGCTCTTGTTTTGAAATTTTCAATTACGAGTCGAGTAAGAACGACACGTAATGATATTTTTTATTTTCTCTCTTACTCCTCCTTTTCCATACTATTTTGGCTTGAAATGAAGCTATAATGGTATTTTTTAATTTTTAGAGTTTTTTTTGCTATGTTTTTGGAATTTTCTATTTCGCGTCGGTTAGGAACAAAACGGAATGATAATTTTATATTCTCTCTTTCCCGGCATTTTCCTATCTATTTTGGCTTGATGGTAGTTTTTAATTTTTTGAACTTTTTTGCTATTTTTTTGGAATTTTCTATTTCGCTTCGGGTTGGAACGGAACGGAACGATAATTTTTATTTTCTCTCTTTCTCGGCCTTTTCCAACCTATTTTCTCTTGAAATGAAGCAATAATGGTATGTCTTAATTTTTAGAATTTTTTTTCTATTGTTTTGAAATTTTCAATTACGAGTCGGGTAGGAACGAAACGTAACGATATTTTTTATTTTCTCTCTTACACCTCCTTTTCCATACTATTTTGGCTTGAAATGAAGCTATAATTGTATTTTTTAATTTTTAGAATTTTTTTTGCTAATTTTTTGGAATTTTCTATTTCGCGTCGGTTAGGAACGAAACGGAATGATAATTTCATATTCTCTCTTTCTCGGAATTTTCCAACCTGTTTTGGCTTGAAATGAAGCCATAATGTTAGTTTTAATTTTTTGAATTTTTTTGCTATTTTTTTGGAATTTTCTATTTCGCGTCGGGTTGGAACAGAACGGAACGATAATTTTTATTTTCTCTCTTTCTCGGCCTTTTCCAACCTATTTTGGCTTGAAATGAAGCCATAATGGTATTTTTTAATTTTTAGAATTTTTTTTGCTATTTTTTTGGAATTTTCGATTACGTGTCGGGTAAGAATGAAACAGAAGGATAATTTTATATTCTATTTTTCTCAGCATTTTCCAACCTATTTTGGCTTGAAATGAAGCCATAATGGTATTTTTTATTTTTTGAATTTTTTTGCTATTTTTTTGGAATTTTCTATTACGCATCGAATAGGAACGGAACGAAACGATAATTTTCATTTTCTCTCTTTCTCGGCCTTTTCCTACCTATATTGGCTTGAAATGAAGCCATAATGGTATTTTTTAATTTTTAGAATTTTTTTTGCTATTTTTTTGGAATTTTCTATTACACGTCAGGTAGAAACGAAACAGAATGATAATTTTATATTCTCTCTTTCCCGGCATTTTCCAACCTATTTTGGCTTGAAATGAAGCCATAATGGTATTTTTCAGTTTTTTGAATTTTTTTGTTATTTTTTTGGAATTTTCTATTTCGCGTCGGGTTGGAACGGAACGGAATGATAATTTTTATTTTCTCTTTTTCTCGGCATTTTCAAACCTATTTTGGCTTGAAATGAAGCCATAATGGTATTTTTTAATTTTTAAAATTTTTTTTGCTATTTTTTTGGAATTTTCTATTACGCGTCGGGTAGGAATGAAACAGAAGGATAATTTTATATCCCATCTTTCTCAGCATTTTCCAACCTATTTTGGTTTGAAATGAAGCCATAATGGTATTTTTTATTTTTTGAATTTTTTTGCTATTTTTTTGGAATTTTCTATTACGCATCGAATAGGAACGGAACGAAACGATAATTTTCATTTTCTTTCTTTCTCGGCCTTTTCCAACCTATTTTGGCTTGAAATGAAGCCATAATGGTATTTTTTAATTTTTAGAATTTGTTCGCTGTTTTTGGAATTTTCTATTTAGCGTCGGGTTGGAACGGAACGGAACGATAATTTTTATTTTCTCTCTTTCTCGGCCTTTTCCAACCTATTTTGGCTTGAAATGAAGCAATAATGGTATGTCTTAATTTTTAGAATTTTTTTTCTATTGTTTTGAAATTTTCAATTACGAGTCGGGTAGGAACGAAACGTAACGATATTTTTTATTTTCTCTCTTACACCTCCTTTTCCACACTATTTTGGCTTGAAATGAAGCTATAATTGTATTTTTTAATTTTTAGAATTTTTTTTGCTAATTTTTTGGAATTTTCTATTTCGTGTCGGTTAGGAAGGAAACGGAATGATAATTTCATATTCTCTCTTTCTCGGAATTTTCCAACCTGTTTTGGCTTGAAATGAAGCCATAATGTTAGTTTTCATTTTTTGGATTTTTTTGCTATTTTTTTGGAATTTTCTATTTCGCGTCGGGTTGGAACGGAACGGAACGATAATTTTTATTTTCTCTATTTCTCGGCCTTTTCCAACCTATTTTGGCTTGAAATGAAGCCATAATGGTATTTTTTAATTTTTAGAATTTTTTTTGCTATTTTTTTGGAATTTTCTATTACGTGTCAGGTAGGAATGAAACAAAAGGATAATTTTATATTCTATCTTTCTCAGCATTTTCCAACCTATTTTGGCTTGAAATGAAGCCATAATGGTATTTTTTATTTTTTGAATTTTTTTGCTATTTTTTTGGAATTTTCTATTACGCATCGAATTGGAACGGAACGAAACGATAATTTTCATTTTCTCTCTTTCTCGGCCTTTTCCTACCTATTTTGGCTTGAAATGAAGCCATAATGGTATTTTTTTAATTTTTAGAATTTTTTTTGCTTTTTTTTTGGAATTTTCTATTACACGTCAGGTAGAAACGAAACAGAATGATAATTTTATATTCTTTCTTTCCCGGCATTTTCCAACCTATTTTGGCTTGAAATGAAGCCATAATGGTATTTTTCAGTTTTTTGAATTTTTTTGTTATTTTTTTGGAATTTTCTATTTCGCGTCGGGTTGGAACGGAACGGAATGATAATTTTTATTTTCTCTTTTTCTCGGCATTTCAAACCTATTTTGGCTTGAAATGAAGCCATAATGGTATTTTCTAATTTTTAAAATTTTTTTTGCTATTTTTTTGGAATTTTCTATTACGCGTCGGGTAGGAATGAAACAGAAGGATAATTTTATATCCCATCTTTCTCAGCATTTTCCAACCTATTTTGGTTTGAAATGAAGCCATAATGGTATTTTTTATTTTTTGAATTTTTTTGCTATTTTTTTGGAATTTTCTATTACGCATCGAATAGGAACGGAACGAAACGATAATTTTCATTTTCTTTCTTTCTCGGCCTTTTCCAACCTATTTTGGCTTGAAATGCAGCCATAATGGTATTTTTTAATTTTTAGAATTTGTTCGCTGTTTTTGGAATTTTCTATTTAGCGTCGGGTTGGAACGGAACGGAACGATAATTTTTATTTTCTCTCTTTCTCGGCCTTTTCCAACCTATTTTGGCTTGAAATGAAGCCATAATGGTATTTTTTAATTTTTAGAATTTTTTTTGCTATTTTGTTGGAATTTTCTATTTCGCGTCGGTTAGGAACGAAACGGAATGATAATTTTATATTCTCTCTTTCCCGGCATTTTCCAATGTATTTTGGCTTGATGGTAGTTTTTAATTTTTTGAACTTTTTTGCTTTTTTTTGGAATTTTCTATTTCGCTTCGGGTTGGAACGGAACGGAACGATAATTTTTATTTTCTCTCTTTCTCGGCCTTTTCCAACCTATTTTGGCTTGAAATGAAGCCATAATGGTATTTTTTAATTTTTAGAATTTTTTTTGCTATTTTGTTGGAATTTTCTATTTCGCGTCGGTTAGGAACGAAACGGAATGATAATTTTATATTCTCTCTTTCCCGGCATTTTCCAATCTATTTTGGCTTGATGGTAGTTTTCAATTTTTTGAATTTTTTTGCTATTTTTTGGAATTTTCTATTTCGCTTCGGGTTGGAACGGAACGGAACGATAATTTTTATTTTCTCTCTTTCTCGGCCTTTTCCAACCTATTTTGGCTTGAAATGAAGCAATAATGGTATGTCTTAATTTTTAGAATTTTTTTTCTATTGTTTTGAAATTTTCAATTACGAGTCGGGTAGGAACGAAACGTAACGATATTTTTTATTTTCTCTCTTACACCTCCTTTTCCATACTATTTTGGCTTGAAATGAAGCTATAATTGTATTTTTTAATTTTTAGAATTTTTTTTGCTAATTTTTTGGAATTTTCTATTTCGCGTCGGTTAGGAACGAAACGGAATGATAATTTCATATTCTCTCTTTCTCGGAATTTTCCAACCTGTTTTGGCTTGAAATGAAGCCATAATGTTAGTTTTCATTTTTTGAATTTTTTTGCTATTTTTTTGGAATTTTCTATTTCGCGTCGGGTTGGAACGGAACGGAACGATAATTTTTATTTTCTCTCTTTCTCGTCCTTTTCCAACCTGTTTGGGCTTGAAATGAAGCCATAATGGTATTTTTTAATTTTTAGAATTTTTTTTGCTATTTTTTTGGAATTTTCTATTACGTATCGGGTAGGAATGAAACAGAAGGATAATTTTATATTCTGTCTTTCTCAGCGTTTTCCAACCTATTTTGGCTTGAAATGAAGCCATAATGGTATTTTTTATTTTTTGAATTTTTTTGCTATTTTTTTGGAATTTTCTATTACGCATCGAATAGGAACGGAACGAAACGATAATTTTCATTTTCTCTCTTTCTCGGCCTTTTCCTACCTATATTGGCTTGAAATGAAGCCATAATGGTATTTTTTAATTTTTAGAATTTTTTTTGCTATTTTTTTGGAATTTTCTATTACACGTCAGGTAGAAACGAAACAGAATGATAATTTTATATTCTCTCTTTCCCGGCATTTTCCAACCTATTTTGGCTTGAAATGAAGCCATAATGGTATTTTTCAGTTTTTTGAATTTTTTTGTTATTTTTTTGGAATTTTCTATTTCGCGTCGGCTTGGAACGGAACGGAATGATAATTTTTATTTTCTCTCTTTCTCGGCATTTTCAAACCTATTTTGGCTTGAAATGAAGCCATAATGGTATTTTTTAATTTTTAAAATTTTTTTTGCTATTTTTTTGGAATTTTCTATTACGCGTCGGGTAGGAATGAAACAGAAGGATAATTTTATATTCTATCTTTCTCAGCATTTTCCAACCTATTTTGGTTTGAAATGAAGCCATAATGGTATTTTTTATTTTTTGAATTTTTTTGCTATTTTTTTGGAATTTTCTATTACGCATCGAATAGGAACGGAACGAAACGATAATTTTCATTTTCTCTCTTTCTCGGCCTTTTCCTACCTATTTTGGCTTGAAATGAAGCCATAATGGTATTTTTTAATTTTTAGAATTTTTTTTGCTATTTTTTTGGAATTTTCTATTACACGTCAGGTAGAAACGAAACAGAATGATAATTTTATATTCTCTCTTTCCCGGCATTTTCCAACCTAGTTTGGCTTGAAAGGAAACCATAATGGTATTTTTCAATTTTTTGAATTTTTTTGCTATGTTTTTGGAATTTTCTATTACACATCGAGTAGGAACGGAACGAAATGATAATTTTAATTTTCTCTCTGTCTCCGCCTTTCCCAACCTATTTTGGCTTGAAATGAAGCCGTAATGGTATATTTTAATTTTTTGAATTTTTTCTATTGTTTTGAAATTTTCAATTACTAGTCGGGTAGGAACGACACCTAATGATATTTTTTATTTTCTCTCTTACTCCTCCTTTTCCATACTATTTTGGCTTGAAATGAAGCTATAATGGTATTTTTTAATTTTTAGAGTTTTTTTTGCTATGTTTTTGGAATTTTCTATTTCGCGTCGGTTAGGAACAAAACGGAATGATAATTTTATATTCTCTCTTTCCCGGCATTTTCCAATCTATTTTGGCTTGATGGTAGTTTTTAATTTTTTGAACTTTTTTGCTATTTTTTTGGAATTTTCTATTTCGCGTCGGTTAGGAAGGAAACGGAATGATAATTTCATATTCTCTCTTTCTCGGAATTTTCCAACCTGTTTTGGCTTGAAATGAAGCCATAATGTTAGTTTTCATTTTTTGAATTTTTTTGCTATTTTTTTGGAATTTTCTATTTCGCGTCGGGTTGGAACGGAACGGAACGATAATTTTTATTTTCTCTCTTTCTCGGCCTTTTCCAACCTATTTTGGCTTGAAATGAAGCCATAATGGTATTTTTTAATTTTTAGAATTTTTTTTGCTATTTTTTTGGAATTTTCTATTACGTGTCAGGTAGGAATGAAACAGAAGGATAATTTTATATTCTATCTTTCTCAGCATTTTCCAACCTATTTTGGCTTGAAATGAAGCCATAATGGTATTTTTTATTTTTTGAATTTTTTTGCTATTTTTTTGGAATTTTCTATTACGCATCGAATTGGAACGGAACGAAACGATAATTTTCATTTTCTCTCTTTCTCGGCCTTTTCCTACCTATTTTGGCTTGAAATGAAGCCATAATGGTATTTTTTAATTTTTAGAATTTTTTTTGCTATTTTTTTGGAATTTTCTATTACACGTCAGGTAGAAACGAAACAGAATGATAATTTTATATTCTTTCTTTCCCGGCATTTTCCAACCTATTTTGGCTTGAAATGAAGCGATAATGGTATTTTTCAGTTTTTTTAATTTTTTTGTTATTTTTTTGGAATTTTCTATTTCGCGTCGGGTTGGAACGGAACGGAATGATAATTTTTATTTTCTCTCTTTCTCGGCATTTTCAAACCTATTTTGGCTTGAAATGAAGCCATAATGGTATTTTTTAATTTTTAAAATTTTTTTTGCTATTTTTTTGGAATTTTCTATTACGCGTCGGGTAGGAATGAAACAGAAGGATAATTTTATATTCTATCTTTCTCAGCATTTTCCAACCTATTTTGGCTTGAAATGAAGCCATAATGGTATTTTTTATTTTTTGAATTTTTTTGCTATTTTTTTGGAATTTTCTATTACGCATCGAATAGGAACGGAACGAAACGATAATTTTCATTTTCTCTCTTTCTCGGCCTTTTCCTACCTATATTGGCTTGAAATGAAGCCATAATGGTATTTTTTAATTTTTAGAATTTTTTTTGCTATTTTTTTGGAATTTTCTATTACACGTCAGGTAGAAACGAAACAGAATGATAATTTTATATTCTCTCTTTCCCGGCATTTTCCAACCTATTTTGGCTTGAAATGAAGCCATAATGGTATTTTTCAGTTTTTTGAATTTTTTTGTTATTTTTTTGGAATTTTCTATTTCGCGTCGGGTTGGAACGGAACGGAATGATAATTTTTATTTTCTCTCTTTCTCGGCATTTTCAAACCTATTTTGGCTTGAAATGAAGCCATAATGGTATTTTTTAATTTTTAAAATTTTTTTTGCTATTTTTTTGGAATTTTCCATTACGCGTCGGGTAGGAATGAAACAGAAGGATAATTTTATATTCTATCTTTCTCAGCATTTTCCAACCTATTTTGGCTTGAAATGAAGCCATAATGGTATTTTTTATTTTTGGAATTTTTTTGCTATTTTTTTGGAATTTTCTATTACGCATCGAATAGGAACGGAACGAAACGATAATTTTCATTTTCTCTCTTTCTCGGCCTTTTCCTACCTATTTTGGCTTGAAATGAAGCCATAACGGTATTTTTTAATTTTTAGAATTTTTTTTGCTATTTTTTTGGAATTTTCTATTACACGTCAGGTAGAAACGAAACAGAATGATAATTTTATATTCTTTCTTTCCCGGCATTTTCCAACCTATTTTGGCTTGAAATGAAGCCATAATGGTATTTTTCAGTTTTTTGAATTTTTTTGTTATTTTTTTGGGATTTTCTATTTCGCGTCGGGTTGGAACAGAACGGAATGATAATTTTTATTTTCTCTCTTTCTCGGCCTTTTCAAACCTATTTTGGCTTGAAATGAAGCCATAATGGTATTTTCTAATTTTTAAAATTTTTTTTGCTATTTTTTTGGAATTTTCTATTACGCGTCGGGTAGGAATGAAACAGAAGGATAATTTTATATTCTATCTTTTTCAGCATTTCCCAACCTATTTTGGCTTGAAATGAAGCCATAATGGTATATTTTAATTTTTTGAATTTTTTTGCTCTTGTTTTGAAATTTTCAATTACGAGTCGAGTAAGAACGACACGTAATGATATTTTTTATTTTCTCTCTTACTCCTCCTTTTCCATACTATTTTGGCTTGAAATGAAGCTATAATGGTATTTTTTAATTTTTAGAGTTTTTTTTGCTATGTTTTTGGAATTTTCTATTTCGCGTCGGTTAGGAACAAAACGGAATGATAATTTTATATTCTCTCTTTCCCGGCATTTTCCAATGTATTTTGGCTTGATGGTAGTTTTTAATTTTTTGAACTTTTTTGCTATTTTTTTGGAATTTTCTATTTCGCTTCGGGTTGGAACGGAACGGAACGATAATTTTTATTTTCTCTCTTTCTCGGCCTTTTCCAACCTATTTTGGCTTGAAATGAAGCAATAATGGTATGTCTTAATTTTTAGAATTTTTTTTCTATTGTTTTGAAATTTTCAATTACGAGTCGGGTAGGAACGAAACGTAACGATATTTTTTATTTTCTCTCTTACACCTCCTTTTCCATACTATTTTGGCTTGAAATGAAGCTATAATTGTATTTTTTAATTTTTAGAATTTTTTTTGCTAATTTTTTGGAATTTTCTATTTCGCGTCGGTTAGGAACGAAACGGAATGATAATTTCATATTCTCTCTTTCTCGGAATTTTCCAATCTGTTTTGGCTTGAAATGAAGCCAAAATGTTAGTTTTCATTTTTTAAATTTTTTAGCTATTTTTTTGGAATTTTCTATTTCGCGTCGGGTTGGAACGGAACGGAACGATAATTTTTATTTTCTCTCTTTCTCGGCCTTTTCCAACCTATTTTGGCTTGAAATGAAGCCATAATGGTATTTTTTAATTTTTAGAATTTTTTTTGCTATTTTTTTGGAATTTTCGATTACGTGTCGGGTAAGAATGAAACAGAAGGATAATTTTATATTCTATTTTTCTCAGCATTTTCCAACCTATTTTGGCTTGAAATGAAGCCATAATGGTATTTTTTATTTTTTGAATTTTTTTGCTATTTTTTTGGAATTTTCTATTACGCATCGAATAGGAACGGAACGAAACGATAATTTTCATTTTCTCTCTTTCTCGGCCTTTTCCTACCTATATTGGCTTGAAATGAAGCCATAATGGTATTTTTTAATTTTTAGAATTTTTTTTGCTATTTTTTTGGAATTTTCTATTACACGTCAGGTAGAAACGAAACAGAATGATAATTTTATATTCTCTCTTTCCCGGCATTTTCCAACCTATTTTGGCTTGAAATGAAGCCATAATGGTATTTTTCAGTTTTTTGAATTTTTTTGTTATTTTTTTGGAATTTTCTATTTCGCGTCGGGTTGGAACGGAACGGAATGATAATTTTTATTTTCTCTTTTTCCCGGCATTTTCAAACCTATTTTGGCTTGAAATGAAGCCATAATGGTATTTTTTAATTTTTAAAATTTTTTTTGCTATTTTTTTGGAATTTTCTATTACGCGTCGGGTAGGAATGAAACAGAAGGATAATTTTATATCCCATCTTTCTCAGCATTTTCCAACCTATTTTGGTTTGAAATGAAGCCATAATGGTATTTTTTATTTTTTGAATTTTTTTGCTATTTTTTTGGAATTTTCTATTACGCATCGAATAGGAACGGAACGAAACGATAATTTTCATTTTCTTTCTTTCTCGGCCTTTTCCAACCTATTTTGGCTTGAAATGAAGCCATAATGGTATTTTTTAATTTTTAGAATTTGTTCGCTGTTTTTGGAATTTTCTATTTAGCGTCGGGTTGGAACGGAACGGAACGATAATTTTTATTTTCTCTCTTTCTCGGCCTTTTCCAACCTATTTTGGCTTGAAATGAAGCAATAATGGTATGTCTTAATTTTTAGAATTTTTTTTCTATTGTTTTGAAATTTTCAATTACGAGTCGGGTAGGAACGAAACGTAACGATATTTTTTATTTTCTCTCTTACACCTCCTTTTCCACACTATTTTGGCTTGAAATGAAGCTATAATTGTATTTTTTAATTTTTAGAATTTTTTTTGCTAATTTTTTGGAATTTTCTATTTCGTGTCGGTTAGGAAGGAAACGGAATGATAATTTCATATTCTCTCTTTCTCGGAATTTTCCAACCTGTTTTGGCTTGAAATGAAGCCATAATGTTAGTTTTCATTTTTTGGATTTTTTTGCTATTTTTTTGGAATTTTCTATTTCGCGTCGGGTTGGAACGGAACGGAACGATAATTTTTATTTTCTCTATTTCTCGGCCTTTTCCAACCTATTTTGGCTTGAAATGAAGCCATAATGGTATTTTTTAATTTTTAGAATTTTTTTTGCTATTTTTTTGGAATTTTCTATTACGTGTCAGGTAGGAATGAAACAAAAGGATAATTTTATATTCTATCTTTCTCAGCATTTTCCAACCTATTTTGGCTTGAAATGAAGCCATAATGGTATTTTTTATTTTTTGAATTTTTTTGCTATTTTTTTGGAATTTTCTATTACGCATCGAATTGGAACGGAACGAAACGATAATTTTCATTTTCTCTCTTTCTCGGCCTTTTCCTACCTATTTTGGCTTGAAATGAAGCCATAATGGTATTTTTTTAATTTTTAGAATTTTTTTTGCTTTTTTTTTGGAATTTTCTATTACACGTCAGGTAGAAACGAAACAGAATGATAATTTTATATTCTTTCTTTCCCGGCATTTTCCAACCTATTTTGGCTTGAAATGAAGCCATAATGGTATTTTTCAGTTTTTTGAATTTTTTTGTTATTTTTTTGGAATTTTCTATTTCGCGTCGGGTTGGAACGGAACGGAATGATAATTTTTATTTTCTCTTTTTCTCGGCATTTCAAACCTATTTTGGCTTGAAATGAAGCCATAATGGTATTTTCTAATTTTTAAAATTTTTTTTGCTATTTTTTTGGAATTTTCTATTACGCGTCGGGTAGGAATGAAACAGAATGATAATTTTATATCCCATCTTTCTCAGCATTTTCCAACCTATTTTGGTTTGAAATGAAGCCATAATGGTATTTTTTATTTTTTGAATTTTTTTGCTATTTTTTTGGAATTTTCTATTACGCATCGAATAGGAACGGAACGAAACGATAATTTTCATTTTCTTTCTTTCTCGGCCTTTTCCAACCTATTTTGGCTTGAAATGCAGCCATAATGGTATTTTTTAATTTTTAGAATTTGTTCGCTGTTTTTGGAATTTTCTATTTAGCGTCGGGTTGGAACGGAACGGAACGATAATTTTTATTTTCTCTCTTTCTCGGCCTTTTCCAACCTATTTTGGCTTGAAATGAAGCAATAATGGTATGTCTTAATTTTTAGAATTTTTTTTCTATTGTTTTGAAATTTTCAATTACGAGTCGGGTAGGAACGAAACGTAACGATATTTTTTATTTTCTCTCTTACACCTCCTTTTCCATACTATTTTGGCTTGAAATGAAGCTATAATTGTATTTTTTAATTTTTAGAATTTTTTTTGCTAATTTTTTGGAATTTTCTATTTCGCGTCGGTTAGGAACGAAACGGAATGATAATTTCATATTCTCTCTTTCTCGGAATTTTCCAACCTGTTTTGGCTTGAAATGAAGCCATAATGTTAGTTTTCATTTTTTGAATTTTTTTGCTATTTTTTTGGAATTTTCTATTTCGCGACGGGTTGGAACGGAACGGAACGATAATTTTTATTTTCTCTCTTTCTCGTCCTTTTCCAACCTGTTTGGGCTTGAAATGAAGCCATAATGGTATTTTTTAATTTTTAGAATTTTTTTTGCTATTTTTTTGGAATTTTCTATTACGTATCGGGTAGGAATGAAACAGAAGGATAATTTTATATTCTGTCTTTCTCAGCGTTTTCCAACCTATTTTGGCTTGAAATGAAGCCATAATGGTATTTTTTATTTTTTGAATTTTTTTGCTATTTTTTTGGAATTTTCTATTACGCATCGAATAGGAACGGAACGAAACGATAATTTTCATTTTCTCTCTTTCTCGGCCTTTTCCTACCTATATTGGCTTGAAATGAAGCCATAATGGTATTTTTTAATTTTTAGAATTTTTTTTTGCTATTTTTTTGGAATTTTCTATTACACGTCAGGTAGAAACGAAACAGAATGATAATTTTATATTCTCTCTTTCCCGGCATTTTCCAACCTATTTTGGCTTGAAATGAAGCCATAATGGTATTTTTCAGTTTTTTGAATTTTTTTGTTATTTTTTTGGAATTTTCTATTTCGCGTCGGCTTGGAACGGAACGGAATGATAATTTTTATTTTCTCTCTTTCTCGGCATTTTCAAACCTATTTTGGCTTGAAATGAAGCCATAATGGTATTTTTTAATTTTTAAAATTTTTTTTGCTATTTTTTTGGAATTTTCTATTACGCGTCGGGTAGGAATGAAACAGAAGGATAATTTTATATTCTATCTTTCTCAGCATTTTCCAACCTATTTTGGTTTGAAATGAAGCCATAATGGTATTTTTTATTTTTTGAATTTTTTTGCTATTTTTTTGGAATTTTCTATTACGCATCGAATAGGAACGGAACGAAACGATAATTTTCATTTTCTCTCTTTCTCGGCCTTTTCCTACCTATTTTGGCTTGAAATGAAGCCATAATGGTATTTTTTAATTTTTAGAATTTTTTTTGCTATTTTTTTGGAATTTTCTATTACACGTCAGGTAGAAACGAAACAGAATGATAATTTTATATTCTCTCTTTCCCGGCATTTTCCAACCTAGTTTGGCTTGAAAGGAAACCATAATGGTATTTTTCAATTTTTTGAATTTTTTTGCTATGTTTTTGGAATTTTCTATTACACATCGAGTAGGAACGGAACGAAATGATAATTTTAATTTTCTCTCTGTCTCCGCCTTTCCCAACCTATTTTGGCTTGAAATGAAGCCGTAATGGTATATTTTAATTTTTTGAATTTTTTCTATTGTTTTGAAATTTTCAATTACTAGTCGGGTAGGAACGACACCTAATGATATTTTTTATTTTCTCTCTTACTCCTCCTTTTCCATACTATTTTGGCTTGAAATGAAGCTATAATGGTATTTTTTAATTTTTAGAGTTTTTTTTGCTATGTTTTTGGAATTTTCTATTTCGCGTCGGTTAGGAACAAAACGGAATGATAATTTTATATTCTCTCTTTCCCGGCATTTTCCAATCTATTTTGGCTTGATGGTAGTTTTTAATTTTTTGAACTTTTTTGCTATTTTTTTGGAATTTTCTATTTCGCGTCGGTTAGGAAGGAAACGGAATGATAATTTCATATTCTCTCTTTCTCGGAATTTTCCAACCTGTTTTGGCTTGAAATGAAGCCATAATGTTAGTTTTCATTTTTTGAATTTTTTTGCTATTTTTTTGGAATTTTCTATTTCGCGTCGGGTTGGAACGGAACGGAACGATAATTTTTATTTTCTCTCTTTCTCGGCCTTTTCCAACCTATTTTGGCTTGAAATGAAGCCATAATGGTATTTTTTAATTTTTAGAATTTTTTTTGCTATTTTTTTGGAATTTTCTATTACGTGTCAGGTAGGAATGAAACAGAAGGATAATTTTATATTCTATCTTTCTCAGCATTTTCCAACCTATTTTGGCTTGAAATGAAGCCATAATGGTATTTTTTATTTTTTGAATTTTTTTGCTATTTTTTTGGAATTTTCTATTACGCATCGAATTGGAACGGAACGAAACGATAATTTTCATTTTCTCTCTTTCTCGGCCTTTTCCTACCTATTTTGGCTTGAAATGAAGCCATAATGGTATTTTTTAATTTTTAGAATTTTTTTTGCTATTTTTTTGGAATTTTCTATTACACGTCAGGTAGAAACGAAACAGAATGATAATTTTATATTCTTTCTTTCCCGGCATTTTCCAACCTATTTTGGCTTGAAATGAAGCCATAATGGTATTTTTCAGTTTTTTGAATTTTTTTGTTATTTTTTTGGAATTTTCTATTTCGCGTCGGGTTGGAACGGAACGGAATGATAATTTTTATTTTCTCTCTTTCTCGGCATTTTCAAACCTATTTTGGCTTGAAATGAAGCCATAATGGTATTTTTTAATTTTTAAAATTTTTTTTGCTATTTTTTTGGAATTTTCTATTACGCGTCGGGTAGGAATGAAACAGAAGGATAATTTTATATTCTATCTTTCTCAGCATTTTCCAACCTATTTTGGCTTGAAATGAAGCCATAATGGTATTTTTTATTTTTGGAATTTTTTTGCTATTTTTTTGGAATTTTCTATTACGCATCGAATAGGAACGGAACGAAACGATAATTTTCATTTTCTCTCTTTCTCGGCCTTTTCCTACCTATATTGGCTTGAAATGAAGCCATAATGGTATTTTTTAATTTTTAGAATTTTTTTTGCTATTTTTTTGGAATTTTCTATTACACGTCAGGTAGAAACGAAACAGAATGATAATTTTATATTCTCTCTTTCCCGGCATTTTCCAACCTATTTTGGCTTGAAATGAAGCCATAATGGTATTTTTCAGTTTTTTGAATTTTTTTGTTATTTTTTTGGAATTTTCTATTTCGCGTCGGGTTGGAACGGAACGGAATGATAATTTTTATTTTCTCTCTTTCTCGGCATTTTCAAACCTATTTTGGCTTGAAATGAAGCCATAATGGTATTTTTTAATTTTTAAAATTTTTTTTGCTATTTTTTTGGAATTTTCCATTACGCGTCGGGTAGGAATGAAACAGAAGGATAATTTTATATTCTATCTTTCTCAGCATTTTCCAACCTATTTTGGCTTGAAATGAAGCCATAATGGTATTTTTTATTTTTGGAATTTTTTTGCTATTTTTTTGGAATTTTCTATTACGCATCGAATAGGAACGGAACGAAACGATAATTTTCATTTTCTCTCTTTCTCGGCCTTTTCCTACCTATTTTGGCTTGAAATGAAGCCATAATGGTATTTTTTAATTTTTAGAATTTTTTTTGCTATTTTTTTGGAATTTTCTATTACACGTCGGGTAGAAACGAAACAGAATGATAATTTTATATTCTCTCTTTCCCGGCATTTTCCAACCTAGTTTGGCTTGAAAGGAAACCATAATGGTATTTTTCAATTTTTTGAATTTTTTTGCTATGTTTTTGGAATTTTCTATTACACATCGAGCAGGAACGGAACGAAATGATAATTTTAATTTTCTCTCTGTCTCCGCCTTTCCCAACCTATTTTGGCTTGAAATGAAGCCATAATGGTATATTTTAATTTTTTGAATTTTTTTGCTATTGTTTTGAAATTTTCAATTACGAGTCGGGTAGGAACGACACGTAATGATATTTTTTATTTTCTCTCTTACTCCTCCTTTTCCATACTATTTTGGCTTGAAATGAAGCTATAATGGTATTTTTTAATTTTTAGAGTTTTTTTTGCTATGTTTTTGGAATTTTCTATTTCGCGTCGGTTAGGAACAAAACGGAATGATAATTTTATATTCTCTCTTTCCCGGCATTTTCCAATCTATTTTGGCTTGATGGTAGTTTTTAATTTTTTGAACTTTTTTGCTATTTTTTTGGAATTTTCTATTTCGCTTCGGGTTGGAACGGAACGGAACGATAATTTTTATTTTCTCTCTTTCTCGGCCTTTTCCAACCTATTTGGGCTTGAAATGAAGCCATAATGGTATTTTTTAATTTTTAGAATTTTTTTTCTATTGCTTTGAAATTTTTAATTACGAGTCGGGTAGGAACGAAACGTAACGAAATTTTTTATTTTCTCTCTTACACCTCCTTTTCCATACTATTTTGGCTTGAAATGAAGCTATAATTGTATTTTTTAATTTTTAGAATTTTTTTTGCTAATTTTTTGGAATTTTCTATTTCGCGTCGGTTAGGAAGGAAACGGAATGATAATTTCATATTCTCTCTTTCTCGGAATTTTCCAACCTGTTTTGGCTTGAAATGAAGCCATAATGTTAGTTTTCATTTTTTGAATTTTTTTGCTATTTTTTTGGAATTTTCTATTTCGCGTCGGGTTGGAACGGAACGGAACGATAATTTTTATTTTCTCTCTTTCTCGGCCTTTTCCAACCTATTTTGGCTTGAAATGAAGCCATAATGGTATTTTTCAGTTTTTTGAATTTTTTTGTTATTTTTTTGGAATTTTCTATTTCGCGTCGGGTTGGAACGGAACGGAATGATAATTTTTATTTTCTCTCTTTCTCGGCATTTTCAAACCTATTTTGGCTTGAAATGAAGCCATAATGGTATTTTTTAATTTTTAAAATTTTTTTTGCTATTTTTTTGGAATTTTCTATTACGCGTCGGGTAGGAATGAAACAGAAGGATAATTTTATATTCTATCTTTCTCAGCATTTTCCAACCTATTTTGGCTTGAAATGAAGCCATAATGGTATTTTTTATTTTTTGAATTTTTTTGCTATTTTTTTGGAATTTTCTATTACGCATCGAATAGGAACGGAACGAAACGATAATTTTCATTTTCTCTCTTTCTCGGCCTTTTCCTACCTATTTTGGCTTGAAATGAAGCCATAATGGTATTTTTTAATTTTTAGAATTTTTTTTGCTATTTTTTTGGAATTTTCTATTACACGTCAGGTAGAAACGAAACAGAATGATAATTTTATATTCTCTCTTTCCCGGCATTTTCCAACCTAGTTTGGCTTGAAAGGAAACCATAATGGTATTTTTCAATTTTTTGAATTTTTTTGCTATGTTTTTGGAATTTTCTATTACACATCGAGTAGGAACTGAACGAAATGATAATTTTAATTTTCTCTCTGTCTCCGCCTTTCCCAACGTATTTTGGCTTGAAATGAAGCCAAAATGGTATATTTTAATTTTTTGAATTTTTTTGCTATTGTTTTGAAATTTTCAATTACGAGTCGGGTAGGAAAGACACGTAATGATATTTTTTATTTTCTCTCTTACTCCTCCTTTTCCATACTATTTTGGCTTGAAATGAAGCTATAATGGTATTTTTTAATTTTTAGAGTTTTTTTTGCTATGTTTTTGGAATTTTCTATTTCGCGTCGGTTAGGAACAAAACGGAATGATAATTTTATATTCTCTCTTTCCCGGCATTTTCCAATCTATTTTGGCTTGAAATGAAGCCATAATGGTATTTTTTATTTTTTGAATTTTTTTGCTATTTTTTTGGAATTTTCTATTACGCATCTAATTGGAACGGAACGAAACGATAATTTTCATTTTCTCTCTTTCTCGGCCTTTTCCTACCTATTTTGGCTTGAAATGAAGCCATAATGGTATTTTTTAATTTTTAGAATTTTTTTTGATATTTTTTTGGAATTTTCTATTACACGTCAGGTAGAAACGAAACAGAATGATAATTTTATATTCTTTCTTTCCCGGCATTTTCCAACCTATTTTGGCTTGAAATGAAGCCATAATGGTATTTTTCAGTTTTTTGAATTTTTTTGTTATTTTTTTGGAATTTTCTATTTCGCGTCGGGTTGGAACGGAACGGAATGATAATTTTTATTTTCTCTCTTTCTCGGCCTTTTCAAACCTATTTTGGCTTGAAATGAAGCCATAATGGTATTTTCTAATTTTTAAAATTTTTTTTGCTATTTTTTTGGAATTTTCTATTACGCGTCGGGTAGGAATGAAACAGAAGGATAATTTTATATTCTATCTTTTTCAGCATTTCCCTACCTATTTTGGCTTGAAATGAAGCCATAATGGTATATTTTAATTTTTTGAATTTTTTTGCTATTGTTTTGAAATTTTCAATTACGAGTCGGGTAGGAACGACACGTAATGATATTTTTTATTTTCTCTCTTACTCCTCCTTTTCCATACTATTTTGGCTTGAAATGAAGCTATAATGGTATTTTTTAATTTTTAGAGTTTTTTTTGCTATGTTTTTGGAATTTTCTATTTCGCGTCGGTTAGGAACAAAACGGAATGATAATTTTATATTCTCTCTTTCCCGGCATTTTCCAATCTATTTTGGCTTGATGGTAGTTTTTAATTTTTTGAACTTTTTTGCTATTTTTTTGGAATTTTCTATTTCGCTTAGGGTTTGAACGGAACGGAACGATAATTTTTATTTTCTCTCTTTCTCGGCCTTTTCCAACCTATTTTGGCTTGAAATGAAGCAATAATGGTATGTCTTAATTTTTAGAATTTTTTTTCTATTGTTTTGAAATTTTCAATTACGAGTCGGGTAGGAACGAAACGTAACGATATTTTTTATTTTCTCTCTTACACCTCCTTTTCCATACTATTTTGGCTTGAAATGAAGCTATAATTGTATTTTTTAATTTTTAGAATTTTTTTTGCTAATTTTTTGGAATTTTCTATTTCGCGTCGGTTAGGAACGAAACGGAGTGATAATTTCATATTCTCTCTTTCTCGGAATTTTCCAACCTGTTTTGGCTTAAAATGAAGCCATAATGTTAGTTTTCATTTTTTGAATTTTTTTGCTATTTTTTTGGAATTTTCTATTTAGCGTCGGGTTGGAACGGAACGGAACGATAATTTTTATTTTCTCTCTTTCTCGGCCTTTTCCAACCTATTTTGGCTTGAAATGAAGCAATAATGGTATGTCTTAATTTTTAGAATTTTTTTTCTATTGTTTTGAAATTTTCAATTACGAGTCGGGTAGGAACGAAACGTAACGATATTTTTTATTTTCTCTCTTACACCTCCTTTTCCATACTATTTTGGCTTGAAATGAAGCTATAAATGTATTTTTTAATTTTTAGAATTTTTTTTGCTAATTTTTTGGAATTTTCTATTTCGCGTCGGTTAGGAACGAAACGGAATGATAATTTCATATTCTCTCTTTCTCGGAATTTTCCAACCTGTTTTGGCTTGAAATGAAGCCATAATGTTAGTTTTCATTTTTTGAATTTTTTTGCTATTTTTTTGGAATTTTCTATTTCGCGTCGGGTTGGAACGGAACGGAACGATAATTTTTATTTTCTCTATTTCTCGGCCTTTTCCAACCTATTTTGGCTTGAAATGAAGCCATAATGGTATTTTTTAATTTTTAGAATTTTTTTTGCTATTTTTTTGGAATTTTCTATTACGTGTCAGGTAGGAATGAAACAAAAGGATAATTTTATATTCTATCTTTCTCAGCATTTTCTAACCTATTTTGGCTTGAAATGAAGCCATAATGGTATTTTTTATTTTTTGAATTTTTTTGCTATTTTTTTGGAATTTTCTATTACGCATCGAATTGGAACGGAACGAAACGATAATTTTCATTTTCTCTCTTTCTCGGCATTTTCCAACCTATTTTGGCTTGAAATGAAGCCATAATGGTATTTTTCAGTTTTTTGAATTTTTTTGTTATTTTTTTGGAATTTTCTATTTCGCGTCGGGTTGGAACGGAACGGAATGATAATTTTTATTTTCTCTCTTTCTCGGCCTTTTCAAACCTATTTTGGCTTGAAATGAAGCCATAATGGTATTTTCTAATTTTTAAAATTTTTTTTGCTATTTTTTTGGAATTTTCTATTACGCGTCGGGTAGGAATGAAACAGAAGGATAATTTTATATTCTATCTTTTTCAGCATTTCCCAACCTATTTTGGCTTGAAATGAAGCCATAAAGGTATATTTTAATTTTTTGAATTTTTTTGCTATTGTTTTGAAATTTTCAATTACGAGTCGGGTAGGAACGACACGTAATGATATTTTTTATTTTCTCTCTTACTCCTCCTTTTCCATACTATTTTGGCTTGAAATGAAGCTATAATGGTATTTTTTAATTTTTAGAGTTTTTTTTGCTATGTTTTTGGAATTTTCTATTTCGCGTCGGTTAGGAACAAAACGGAATGATAATTTTATATTCTCTCTTTCCCGGCATTTTCCAATGTATTTTGGCTTGATGGTAGTTTTTAATTTTTTGAACTTTTTTGCTATTTTTTTGGAATTTTCTATTTCGCTTCGGGTTGGAACGGAACGGAACGATAATTTTTATTTTCTCTCTTTCTCGGCCTTTTCCAACCTATTTTGGCTTGAAATGAAGCAATAATGGTATGTGTTAATTTTTAGAATTTTTTTTCTATTGTTTTGAAATTTTCAATTACGAGTCGGGTAGGAACGAAACGTAACGATATTTTTTATTTTCTCTCTTACACCTCCTTTTCCATACTATTTTGGCTTGAAATGAAGCTATAATTGTATTTTTTAATTTTTAGAATTTTTTTTGCTAATTTTTTGGAATTTTCTATTTCGCGTCGGTTAGGAACGAAACGGAATGATAATTTCATATTCTCTCTTTCTCGGAATTTTCCAACCTGTTTTGGCTTGAAATGAAGCCATAATGTTAGTTTTCATTTTTTGAATTTTTTTGCTATTTTTTTGGAATTTTCTATTTCGCGTCGGGTTGGAACGGAACGGAACGATAATTTTTATTTTCTCTATTTCTCGGCCTTTTCCAACCTATTTTGGCTTGAAATGAAGCCATAATGGTATTTTTTAATTTTTAGAATTTTTTTTGCTATTTTTTTGGAATTTTCGATTACGTGTCGGGTAGGAATGAAACAGAAGGATAATTTTATATTCTTTCTTTCTCAGCATTTTCCAACCTATTTTGGCTTGAAATGAAGCCATAATGGTATTTTTTATTTTTTGAATTTTTTTGCTAGTTTTTTGGAATTTTCTATTACGCATCGAATTGGAACGGAACGAAACGATAATTTTCATTTTCTCTCTTTCTCGGCCTTTTCCTACCTATATTGGCTTGAAATGAAGCCATAATGGTATTTTTTAATTTTTAGAATTTTTTTTGCTATTTTTTTGGAATTTTCTATTACACGTCAGGTAGAAACGAAACAGAATGATAATTTTATATTCTCTCTTTCCCGGCATTTTCCAACCTATTTTGGCTTGAAATGAAGCCATAATGGTATTTTTCAGTTTTTTGAATTTTTTTGTTATTTTTTTGGAATTTTCTATTTCGCGTCGGGTTGGAACGGAACGGAATGATAATTTTTATTTTCTCTCTTTCTCGGCATTTTCAAACCTATTTTGGCTTGAAATGAAGCCGTAATGGTATTTTTTAATTTTTAAAATTTTTTTTGCTATTTTTTTGGAATTTTCTATTACGCGTCGGGTAGGAATGAAACAGAAGGATAATTTTATATTCTATCTTTCTCAGCATTTTCCAACCTATTTTGGTTTGAAATGAAGCCATAATGGTATTTTTTATTTTTTGAATTTTTTTGCTATTTTTTTGGAATTTTCTATTACGCATCGAATAGGAACGGAACGAAACGATAATTTTCATTTTCTCTCTTTCTCGGCCTTTTCCTACCTATTTTGGCTTGAAATGAAGCCATAATGGTATTTTTTAATTTTTAGAATTTTTTTTGCTATTTTTTTGGAATTTTCTATTACACGTCAGGTTGAAACGAAACAGAATGATAATTTTATATTCTCTCTTTCCCGGCATTTTCCAACCTAGTTTGGCTTGAAAGGAAACCATAATGGTATTTTTCAATTTTTTGAATTTTTTTGCTATGTTTTTGGAATTTTCTATTACACATCGAGTAGGAACGGAACGAAATGATAATTTTAATTTTCTCTCTGTCTCCGCCTTTCCCAACCTATTTTGGCTTGAAATGAAGCCATAATGGTATATTTTAATTTTTTGAATTTTTTTGCTATTGTTTTGAAATTTTCAATTACGAGTCGGGTAGGAACGACACATAATGATATTTTTTATTTTCTCTCTTACTCCTCCTTTTCCATACTATTTTGGCTTGAAATGAAGCTATAATGGTATTTTTTAATTTTTAGAGTTTTTTTTGCTATGTTTTTGGAATTTTCTATTTCGCGTCGGTTAGGAACAAAACGGAATGATAATTTTATATTCTCTCTTTCCCGGCATTTTCCTATCTATTTTGGCTTGATGGTAGTTTTTAATTTTTTGAACTTTTTTGCTATTTTTTTGGAATTTTCTATTTCGCTTCGGGTTGGAACGGAACGGAACGATAATTTTTATTTTCTCTCTTTCTCGGCCTTTTCCAACCTATTTTGGCTTGAAATGAAGCAATAATGGTATGTCTTAATTTTTAGAATTTTTTTTCTATTGTTTTGAAATTTTCAATTACGAGTCGGGTAGGAACGAAACGTAACGATATTTTTTATTTTCTCTCTTACACCTCCTTTTCCATACTATTTTGGCTTGAAATGAAGCTATAATTGTATTTTTTAATTTTTAGAATTTTTTTTGCTAATTTTTTGGAATTTTCTATTTCGCGTCGGTTAGGAACGAAACGGAATGATAATTTCATATTCTCTCTTTCTCGGAATTTTCCAACCTGTTTTGGCTTGAAATGAAGCCATAATGTTAGTTTTCATTTTTTGAATTTTTTTGCTATTTTTTAGGAATTTTCTATTTCGCGTCGGGTTGGAACGGAACGGAACGATAATTTTTATTTTCTCTCTTTCTCGTCCTTTTCCAACCTGTTTGGGCTTGAAATGAAGCCATAATGGTATTTTTTAATTTTTAGAATTTTTTTTGCTATTTTTTTGGAATTTTCTATTACGTATCGGGTAGGAATGAAACAGAAGGATAATTTTATATTCTGTCTTTCTCAGCGTTTTCCAACCTATTTTGGCTTGAAATGAAGCCATAATGGTATTTTTTATTTTTTGAATTTTTTTGCTATTTTTTTGGAATTTTCTATTACGCATCGAATAGGAACGGAACGAAACGATAATTTTCATTTTCTCTCTTTCTCGGCCTTTTCCTACCTATATTGGCTTGAAATGAAGCCATAATGGTATTTTTTAATTTTTAGAATTTTTTTTGCTATTTTTTTGGAATTTTCTATTACACGTCAGGTAGAAACGAAACAGAATGATAATTTTATATTCTCTCTTTCCCGGCATTTTCCAACCTATTTTGGCTTGAAATGAAGCCATAAAGGTATTTTTCAGTTTTTTGAATTTTTTTGTTATTTTTTTGGAATTTTCTATTTCGCGTCGGGTTGGAACGGAACGGAATGATAATTTTTATTTTCTCTCTTTCTCGGCATTTTCAAACCTATTTTGGCTTGAAATGAAGCCATAATGGTATTTTTTAATTTTTAAAATTTTTTTTGCTATTTTTTTGGAATTTTCTATTACGCGTCGGGTAGGAATGAAACAGAAGGATAATTTTATATTCTATCTTTCTCAGCATTTTCCAACCTATTTTGGTTTGAAATGAAGCCATAATGGTATTTTTTATTTTTTGAATTTTTTTGCTATTTTTTTGGAATTTTCTATTACGCATCGAATAGGAACGGAACGAAACGATAATTTTCATTTTCTCTCTTTCTCGGCCTTTTCCTACCTATTTTGGCTTGAAATGAAGCCATAATGGTATTTTTTAATTTTTAGAATTTTTTTTGCTATTTTTTTGGAATTTTCTATTACACGTCAGGTAGAAACGAAACAGAATGATAATTTTATATTCTCTCTTTCCCGGCATTTTCCAACCTAGTTTGGCTTGAAAGGAAACCATAATGGTATTTTTCAATTTTTTGAATTTTTTTGCTATGTTTTTGGAATTTTCTATTACACATCGAGTAGGAACGGAACGAAATGATAATTTTAATTTTCTCTCTGTCTCCGCCTTTCCCAACCTATTTTGGCTTGAAATGAAGCCATAATGGTATATTTTAATTTTTTGAATTTTTTTGCTATTGTTTTGAAATTTTCAATTACGAGTCGGGTAGGAACGACACGTAATGATATTTTTTATTTTCTCTCTTACTCCTCCTTTTCCATACTATTTTGGCTTGAAATGAAGCTATAATGGTATTTTTTAATTTTTAGAGTTTTTTTTGCTATGTTTTTGGAATTTTCTATTTCGCGTCGGTTAGGAACAAAACGGAATGATAATTTTATATTCTCTCTTTCCCGGCATTTTCCAATGTATTTTGGCTTGATGGTAGTTTTTAATTTTTTGAACTTTTTTGCTATTTTTTTGGAATTTTCTATTTCGCTTCGGGTTGGAACGGAACGGAACGATAATTTTTATTTTCTCTCTTTCTCGGCCTTTTCCAACCTATTTTGGCTTGAAATGAAGCAATAATGGTATGTCTTAATTTTTAGAATTTTTTTTCTATTGTTTTGAAATTTTCAATTACGAGTCGGGTAGGAACGAAACGTAACGATATTTTTTATTTTCTCTCTTACACCTCCTTTTCCATACTATTTTGGCTTGAAATGAAGCTATAATTGTATTTTTTAATTTTTAGAATTTTTTTTGCTAATTTTTTGGAATTTTCTATTTCGCGTCGGTTAGGAACGAAACGGAATGATAATTTCATATTCTCTCTTTCTCGGAATTTTCCAACCTGTTTTGGCTTGAAATGAAGCCATAATGTTAGTTTTCATTTTTTGAATTTTTTTGCTATTTTTTTGGAATTTTCTATTTCGCGTCGGGTTGGAACGGAACGGAACGATAATTTTTATTTTCTCTATTTCTCGGCCTTTTCCAACCTATTTTGGCTTGAAATGAAGCCATAATGGTATTTTTTATTTTTTGAATTTTTTTGCTATTTTTTTCGAATTTTCTATTACGCATCGAATTGGAACGGAACGAAACGATAATTTTCATTTTCTCTCTTTCTCGGCCTTTTCCTACCTATATTGGCTTGAAATGAAGCCATAATGGTATTTTTTAATTTTTAGAATTTTTTTTGTTATTTTTTTGGAATTTTCTATTACACGTCAGGTAGAAACGAAACAGAATGATAATTTTATATTCTCTCTTTCTCAGCATTTTCCAACCTATTTTGGCTTGAAATGAAGCCATAATGGTATTTTTTATTTTTTGAATTTTTTTGCTATTTTTTTGGAATTTTCTATTACGCATCGAATAGGAACGGAACGAAACGATAATTTTCATTTTCTCTCTTTCTCGGCCTTTTCCTACCTATATTGGCTTGAAATGAAGCCATAATGGTATTTTTTAATTTTTAGAATTTTTTTTGTTATTTTTTTGGAATTTTCTATTACACGTCAGGTAGAAACGAAACAGAATGATAATTTTATATTCTCTCTTTCCCGGCATTTTCCAACCTATTTTGGCTTGAAATGAAGCCATAATGGTATTTTTCAGTTTTTTGAATTTTTTTGTTATTTTTTTGGAATTTTCTATTTCGCGTCGGGTTGGAACGGAACGGAATGATAATTTTTATTTTCTCTCTTTCTCGGCATTTTCAAACCTATTTTGGCTTGAAATGAAGCCATAATGGTATTTTTTAATTTTTAAAATTTTTTTTGCTATTTTTTTGGAATTTTCTATTACGCGTCGTTTAGGAATGAAACAGAAGGATAATTTTATATTCTATCTTTCTCAGCATTTTCCAACCTATTTTGGTTTGAAATGAAGCCATAATGGTATTTTTTATTTTTTGAATTTTTTTGCTATTTTTTTGGAATTTTCTATTACGCATCGAATAGGAACGGAACGAAACGATAATTTTCATTTTCTCTCTTTCTCGGCCTTTTCCTACCTATTTTGGCTTGAAATGAAGCCATAATGGTTTTTTTTAATTTTTAGAATTTTTTTTGCTATTTTTTTGGAATTTTCTATTACACGTCAGGTAGAAACGAAACAGAATGATAATTTTATATTCTCTCTTTCCCGGCATTTTCCAACCTAGTTTGGCTTGAAAGGAAACCATAATGGTATTTTTCAATTTTTTGAATTTTTTTGCTATGTTTTTGGAATTTTCTATTACACATCGAGTAGGAACGGAACGAAATGATAATTTTAATTTTCTCTCTGTCTCCGCCTTTCCCAACCTATTTTGGCTTGAAATGAAGCCATAATGGTATATTTTAATTTTTTGAATATTTTTGCTATTGTTTTGAAATTTTCAATTACGAGTCGGGTAGGAACGACACGTAATGATATTTTTTATTTTCTCTCTTACTCCTCCTTTTCCATACTATTTTGACTTGAAATGAAGCTATAATGGTATTTTTTAATTTTTAGAGTTTTTTTTGCTATGTTTTTGGAATTTTCTATTTCGCGTCGGTTAGGAACAAAACGGAATGATAATTTTATATTCTCTCTTTCCCGGCATTTTCCAATGTATTTTGGCTTGATGGTAGTTTTTAATTTTTTGAACTTTTTTGCTTTTTTTTGGAATTTTCTATTTCGCTTCGGGTTGGAACGGAACGGAACGATAATTTTTATTTTCTCTCTTTCTCGGCCTTTTCCAACCTATTTTGGCTTGAAATGAAGCCATAATGGTATTTTTTAATTTTTAGAATTTTTTTTGCTATTTTGTTGGAATTTTCTATTTCGCGTCGGTTAGGAACGAAACGGAATGATAATTTTATATTCTCTCTTTCCCGGCATTTTCCAATCTATTTTGGCTTGATGGTAGTTTTCAATTTTTTGAATTTTTTTGCTATTTTTTGGAATTTTCTATTTCGCTTCGGGTTGGAACGGAACGGAACGATAATTTTTATTTTCTCTCTTTCTCGGCCTTTTCCAACCTATTTTGGCTTGAAATGAAGCAATAATGGTATGTCTTAATTTTTAGAATTTTTTTTCTATTGTTTTGAAATTTTCAATTACGAGTCGGGTAGGAACGAAACGTAACGATATTTTTTATTTTCTCTCTTACACCTCCTTTTCCATACTATTTTGGCTTGAAATGAAGCTATAATTGTATTTTTTAATTTTTAGAATTTTTTTTGCTAATTTTTTGGAATTTTCTATTTCGCGTCGGTTAGGAACGAAACGGAATGATAATTTCATATTCTCTCTTTCTCGGAATTTTCCAACCTGTTTTGGCTTGAAATGAAGCCATAATGTTAGTTTTCATTTTTTGAATTTTTTTGCTATTTTTTTGGAATTTTCTATTTCGCGTCGGGTTGGAACGGAACGGAACGATAATTTTTATTTTCTCTCTTTCTCGGCCTTTTCCAACCTATTTTGGCTTGAAATGAAGCCATAATGGTATTTTTTATTTTTTGAATTTTTTTGCTATTTTTTTGGAATTTTCTATTACGCATCGAATTGGAACGGAACGAAACGATAATTTTCATTTTCTCTCTTTCTCGGCCTTTTCCTACCTATATTGGCTTGAAATGAAGCCATAATGGTATTTTTTAATTTTTAGAATTTTTTTTGTTATTTTTTTGGAATTTTCTATTACACGTCAGGTAGAAACGAAACAGAATGATAATTTTATATTCTCTCTTTCCCGGCATTTTCCAACCTATTTTGGCTTGAAATGAAGCCATAATGGTATTTTTCAGTTTTTTGAATTTTTTTGTTATTTTTTTGGAATTTTCTATTTCGCGTCGGGTTGGAACGGAACGGAATGATAATTTTTATTTTCTCTCTTTCTCGGCATTTTCAAACCTATTTTGGCTTGAAATGAAGCCATAATGGTATTTTTTAATTTTTAAAATTTTTTTTGCTATTTTTTTGGAATTTTCTATTACGCGTCGGGTAGGAATGAAACAGAAGGATAATTTTATATTCTATCTTTCTCAGCATTTTCCAACCTATTTTGGTTTGAAATGAAGCCATAATGGTATTTTTTATTTTTTGAATTTTTTTGCTATTTTTTTGGAATTTTCTATTACGCATCGAATAGGAACGGAACGAAACGATAATTTTCATTTTCTCTCTTTCTCGGCCTTTTCCTACCTATTTTGGCTTGAAATGAAGCCATAATGGTATTTTTTAATTTTTAGAATTTTTTTTGCTATTTTTTTGGAATTTTCTATTACACGTCAGGTAGAAACGAAACAGAATGATAATTTTATATTCTCTCTTTCCCGGCATTTTCCAACCTAGTTTGGCTTGAAAGGAAACCATAATGGTATTTTCAATTTTTTGAATTTTTTTGCTATGTTTTGAAATTTTCAATTACGAGTCGGGTAGGAACGACACGTAATGATATTTTTTATTTTCTCTCTTACTCCTCCTTTTCCATACTATTTTGGCTTGAAATGAAGCTATAATGGTATTTTTTAATTTTTAGAGTTTTTTTTGCTATGTTTTTGGAATTTTCTATTTCGCGTCGGTTAGGAACAAAACGGAATGATAATTTTATATTCTCTCTTTCCCGGCATTTTCCAATCTATTTTGGCTTGATGGTAGTTTTTAATTTTTTGAACTTTTTTGCTATTTTTTTGGAATTTTCAATTTCGCTTCGGGTTGGAACGGAACGGAACGATAATTTTTATTTTCTCTCTTTCTCGGCCTTTTCCAACCTATTTTGGCTTGAAATGAAGCAATAATGGTATGTCTTAATTTTTAGAATTTTTTTTCTATTGTTTTGAAATTTTCAATTACGAGTCGGGTAGGAACGAAACGTAACGATATTTTTTATTTTCTCTCTTACACCTCCTTTTCCATACTATTTTGGCTTGAAATGAAGCTATAATTGTATTTTTTAATTTTTAGAATTTTTTTTGCTAATTTTTTGGAATTTTCTATTTCGCGTCGGTTAGGAACGAAACGGAATGATAATTTCATATTCTCTCTTTCTCGGAATTTTCCAACCTGTTTTGGCTTGAAATGAAGCCATAATGTTAGTTTTCATTTTTTGAATTTTTTTGCTATTTTTTTGGAATTTTCTATTTCGCGTCGGGTTGGAACGGAACGGAACGATAATTTTTATTTTCTCTCTTTCTCGGCCTTTTCCAACCTATTTTGGCTTGAAATGAAGCCATAATGGTATTTTTTATTTTTTGAATTTTTTTGCTATTTTTTTGGAATTTTCTATTACGCATCGAATTGGAACGGAACGAAACGATAATTTTCATTTTCTCTCTTTCTCGGCCTTTTCCTACCTATATTGGCTTGAAATGAAGCCATAATGGTATTTTTTAATTTTTAGAATTTTTTTTGTTATTTTTTTGGAATTTTCTATTACACGTCAGGTAGAAACGAAACAGAATGATAATTTTATATTCTCTCTTTCCCGGCATTTTCCAACCTATTTTGGCTTGAAATGAAGCCATAATGGTATTTTTCAGTTTTTTGAATTTTTTTGTTATTTTTTTGGAATTTTCTATTTCGCGTCGGGTTGGAACGGAACGGAATGATAATTTTTATTTTCTCTCTTTCTCGGCATTTTCAAACCTATTTTGGCTTGAAATGAAGCCATAATGGTATTTTTTAATTTTTAAAATTTTTTTTGCTATTTTTTTGGAATTTTCTATTACGCGTCGGGTAGGAATGAAACAGAAGGATAATTTTATATTCTATCTTTCTCAGCATTTTCCAACCTATTTTGGTTTGAAATGAAGCCATAATGGTATTTTTTATTTTTTGAATTTTTTTGCTATTTTTTTGGAATTTTCTATTACGCATCGAATAGGAACGGAACGAAACGATAATTTTCATTTTCTCTCTTTCTCGGCCTTTTCCTACCTATTTTGGCTTGAAATGAAGCCATAATGGTATTTTTTAATTTTTAGAATTTTTTTTGCTATTTTTTTGGAATTTTCTATTACACGTCAGGTAGAAACGAAACAGAATGATAATTTTATATTCTCTCTTTCCCGGCATTTTCCAACCTAGTTTGGCTTGAAAGGAAACCATAATGGTATTTTTCAATTTTTTGAATTTTTTTGCTATGTTTTGAAATTTTCAATTACGAGTCGGGTAGGAACGACACGTAATGATATTTTTTATTTTCTCTCTTACTCCTCATTTTCCATACTATTTTGGCTTGAAATGAAGCTATAATGGTATTTTTTAATTTTTAGAGTTTTTTTTGCTATGTTTTTGGAATTTTCTATTTCGCGTCGGTTAGGAACAAAACGGAATGATAATTTTATATTCTCTCTTTCCCGGCATTTTCCAATCTATTTTGGCTTGATGGTAGTTTTTAATTTTTTGAACTTTTTTGCTATTTTTTTGGAATTTTCAATTTCGCTTCGGGTTGGAACGGAACGGAACGATAATTTTTATTTTCTCTCTTTCTCGGCCTTTTCCAACCTATTTTGGCTTGAAATGAAGCAATAATGGTATGTCTTAATTTTTAGAATTTTTTTTCTATTGTTTTGAAATTTTCAATTACGAGTCGGGTAGGAACGAAACGTAACGATATTTTTTATTTTCTCTCTTACACCTCCTTTTCCATACTATTTTGGCTTGAAATGAAGCCATAATGGTATTTTTCAATTTTTAGAATTTTTTTTTGCTAATTTTTTGGAATTTTCTATTTCGCGTCGGTTAGGAACGAAACGGAATGATAATTTCATATTCTCTCTTTCTCGGAATTTTCCAACCTGTTTTGGCTTGAAATGAAGCCATAATGTTAGTTTTCATTTTTTGAATTTTTTGGCTATTTTTTTGGAATTTTCTATTTCGCGTCGGGTTGGAACGGAACGGAACGATAATTTTTATTTTCTCTTTTTCTCGGCCTTTTCCAACCTATTTTGGCTTGAAATGAAGCCATAATGGTATTTTTTATTTTTTGAATTTTTTTGCTATTTTTTTGGAATTTTCTATTACGCATCGAATTGGAACGGAACGAAACGATAATTTTCATTTTCTCTCTTTCTCGGCCTTTTCCTACCTATATTGGCTTGAAATGAAGCCATAATGGTATTTTTTAATTTTTAGAATTTTTTTTGCTATTTTTTTGGAATTTTCTATTACACGTCAGGTAGAAACGAAACAGAATGATAATTTTATATTCTCTCTTTCCCGGCATTTTCCAACCTAGTTTGGCTTGAAAGGAAACCATAATGGTATTTTTCAATTTTTTGAATTTTTTTGCTATGTTTTGAAATTTTCAATTACGAGTCGGGTAGGAACGACACGTAATGATATTTTTTATTTTCTCTCTTACTCCTCCTTTTCCATACTATTTTGGCTTGAAATGAAGCTATAATGGTATTTTTTAATTTTTAGAGTTTTTTTTGCTATGTTTTTGGAATTTTCTATTTCGCGTCGGTTAGGAACAAAACGGAATGATAATTTTATATTCTCTCTTTCCCGGCATTTTCCAATCTATTTTGGCTTGATGGTAGTTTTTAATTTTTTGAACTTTTTTGCTATTTTTTTGGAATTTTCTATTTCGCTTCGGGTTGGAACGGAACGGAACGATAATTTTTATTTTCTCTCTTTCTCGGCCTTTTCCAACCTATTTTGGCTTGAAATGAAGCAATAATGGTATGTCTTAATTTTTAGAATTTTTTTTCTATTGTTTTGAAATTTTCAATTACGAGTCGGGTAGGAACGAAACGTAACGATATTTTTTATTTTCTCTCTTACACCTCCTTTTCCATACTATTTTGGCTTGAAATGAAGCCATAATGGTATTTTTCAATTTTTAGAATTTTTTTTTGCTAATTTTTTGGAATTTTCTATTTCGCGTCGGTTAGGAACGAAACGGAATGATAATTTCATATTCTCTCTTTCTCGGAATTTTCCAACCTGTTTTGGCTTGAAATGAAGCCATAATGTTAGTTTTCATTTTTTGAATTTTTTTGCTATTTTTTTGGAATTTTCTATTTCTCGTCGGGTTGGAACGGAACGGAACGATAATTTTTATTTTCTCTCTTTCTCGGCCTTTTCCAACCTATTTTGGCTTGAAATGAAGCCATAATGGTATTTTTTAATTTTTAGAATTTTTTTTGCTATTTTTTTGGAATTTTCTATTACGTATCGGGTAGGAATGAAACAGAAGGATAATTTTATATTATATCTTTCTCAGCATTTTCCAACCTATTTTGGCTTGAACTGAAGCCATAATGGTATTTTTTATTTTTTGAATTTTTTTGCTATTTTTTTGGAATTTTCTATTACGCATCGAATAGGAAAGGAACGAAACGATAATTTTCATTTTCTCTCTTTCTTGGCCTTTTCCTACCTATTTTGGCTTGAAATGAAGCCATAATGGTATTTTTTAATTTTTAGAATTTTTTTTGCTATTTTTTTGGAATTTTCAATTTCGCGTCGGGTTGGAACGGAACGGAATGATAATTTTATATTCTCTCTTTCCCGGCGTTTTCCAACCTATTTTGGCTTCAAATGAAGCCATAATGGTATTTTTCAATTTTTTGAATTTTTTTCTATTTTTTTGGAATTTTCTATTATGCATTGGGTAGGAACGGAACTGAACTATAATTTTTATTTTCTCTCTTTCTCGGCCTATTCCAACCTTTTTTGGCATGAAATGAAGCCATAATGGTATTTTTTAATTTTCAGAATTTTTTTTGCTATTTTTTGGGTATTTTCTACTACGCGTCTGGTAGGAACGAAACGGAATGATAATTTTATATTCTCTCTTTCCCGGCATTTTCCAACCTAGTTTGGCTTGAAATGAAGCCATAATGGTATTTTTCAATTTTTTGAATTTTTTTGCTATGTTTTTGGAATTTTCTATTACACATCGAGTAGGAACGGAACGAAATGATAATTTTAATTTTCTCTCTGTCTCCGCCTTTCCCAACCTATTTTGGCTTGAAATGAAGCCATAATGGTATTTTTTAATTTTTAGAGTTTTTTTTGCTATTTTGTTGGAATTTTCTATTTCGCGTCGGTTAGGAACGAAACAGAATGATAATTTTATATTCTCTCTTTCCCGGCATTTTCCAATCTATTTTGGCTTGATGGTAGTTTTTAATTTTTTGAATTTTTTTGCTATTTTTTTGGAATTTTCTATTTCGCTTCGGGTTGGAACGGAACGGAACGATAATTTTTATTTTCTCTCTTTCTCGGCCTTTTCCAACCTATTTTGGCTTGAAATGAAGCCATAATGGTATTTTTTAATTTTTAGAATTTTTTTTGCTATTTTTTTGGAATGTTCTATTACGCGTCGGGTAGGAATGAAACAGAAGGATAATTTTATATTCTATCTTTCTCAGCATTTTCCAACCTATTTTGGTTTGAAATGAAGCCATAATGGTATTTTTTATTTTTTGAATTTTTTTGCTATTTTTTTGGAATTTTCTATTACGCATCGAATAGGAACGGAACGAAACGATAATTTTCATTTTCTCTCTTTCTCGGCCTTTTCCTACCTATTTTGGCTTGAAATGAAGCCATAATGGTATTTTTTAATTTTTAGAATTTTTTTTGCTATTTTTTTGGAATTTTCTATTACACGTCAGGTAGAAACGAAACAGAATGATAATTTTATATTCTTTCTTTCCCGGCATTTTCCAACCTATTTTGGCTTGAAATGAAGCCATAATGGTATTTTTCAGTTTTTTGAATTTTTTTGTTATTTTTTTGGAATTTTCTATTTCGCGTCGGGTTGGAACGGAACGGAATGATAATTTTTATTTTCTCTCTTTCTCGGCCTTTTCAAACCTATTTTGGCTTGAAATGAAGCCATAATGGTATTTTCTAATTTTTAAAATTTTTTTTCTATTTTTTTGGAATTTTCTATTACGCGTCGGGTAGGAATGAAACAGAAGGATAATTTTATATTCTATCTTTTTCAGCATTTCCCAACCTATTTTGGCTTGAAATGAAGCCATAATGGTATATTTTAATTTTTTGAATTTTTTTGCTATTGTTTTGAAATTTTCAATTACGAGTCGGGTAGGAACAACACGTAATGATATTTTTTATTTTCTCTCTTACTCCTCCTTTTCCATACTATTTTGGCTTGAAATGAAGCTATAATGGTATTTTTTAATTTTTAGAGTTTTTTTTGCTATGTTTTTGGAATTTTCTATTTCGCGTTGGTTAGGAACAAAACGGAATGATAATTTTATATTCTCTCTTTCCCGGCATTTTCCAATCTATTTTGGCTTGATGGTAGTTTTTAATTTTTTGAATTTTTTTGCTATTTTTTTGGAATTTTCTATTTCGCGTCGGGTTGGAACGGAACGGAACGATAATTTTTATTTTCTCTCTTTCTCGGCCTTTTCCAACCTGTTTGGGCTTGAAATGAACCCATAATGGTATTTTTTAATTTTTAGAATTTTTTTTGGTATTTTTTTGGAATTTTCTATTACGTATCGGGTAGGAATGAAACAGAAGGATAATTTTATATTATATCTTTCTCAGCATTTTCCAACCTATTTTGGCTTGAACTGAAGCCATAATGGTATTTTTTATTTTTAGAATTTTTTTGCTATTTTTTTGGAATTTTCTATTATGCATCGAATAGGAAAGGAACGAAACGATAATTTTCATTTTCTCTCTTTCTCGGCCTTTTCCTACCTATTTTGGCTTGAAATGAAGCCATAATGGTATTTTTTAATTTTTAGAATTTTTTTTGCTATTTTTTTGGAATTTTCAATTTCGCGTCGGGTTGGAACGGAACGGAATGATAATTTTATATTCTCTCTCTCCCGGCGTTTTCCAATCTATTTTGGCTTGATGGTATTTTTTAATTTTTAGAATTTTTTTTGCTATTTTTTTGGAATTTTCAATTTCGCGTCGGGTTGGAACGGAACGGAATGATAATTTTATATTCTCTCTTTCCCGGCGTTTTCCAACCTATTTTGGCTTGAAATGAAGCCATAATGGTATTTTTCAATTTTTTGAATTTTTTTCTATTTTTTTGGAATTTTCTATTATGCATTGGGTAGGAACGGAACTGAACGATAATTTTTATTTTCTCTCTTTCTCGGCCTATTCCAACCTTTTTTGGCATGAAATGAAGCCATAATGGTATTTTTTAATTTTCAGAATTTTTTTTGCTATTTTTTGGGTATTTTCTACTACGTGTCTGGTAGGAACGAAACGGAATGATAATTTTATATTCTCTCTTTCCCGGCATTTTCCAACCTAGTTTGGCTTGAAATGAAGCCATAATGGTATTTTTCAATTTTTTGAATTTTTTTGCTATGTTTTTGGAATTTTCTATTACACATCGAGTAGGAACGGAACGAAATGATAATTTTAATTTTCTCTCTGTCTCCGCCTTTCCCAACCTATTTTGGCTTGAAATGAAGCCATAATGGTATTTTTTAATTTTTAGAGTTTTTTTTGCTATTTTTTTGGAATTTTCTATTTCGCGTCGGTTAGGAACGAAACGGAATGATAATTTTATATTCTCTCTTTCCCGGCATTTTCCAATCTATTTTGGCTTGATGGTAGTTTTTAATTTTTTGAATTTTTTTGCTATTTTTTTGGAATTTTCTATTTCGCTTCGGGTTGGAACGGAACGGAACGATAATTTTTATTTTCTCTCTTTCTCGGCCTTTTCCAACCTATTTTGGCTTGAAATGAAGCCATAATGGTATTTTTTAATTTTTAGAATTTTTTTTGCTATTTTTTTGGAATTTTCGATTACGTGTCGGGTAGGAATGAAACAGAAGGATAATTTTATATTCTTTCTTTCTCAGCATTTTCCAACCTATTTTGGCTTGAAATGAAGCCATAATGGTATTTTTTATTTTTTGAATTTTTTTGCTAGTTTTTTGGAATTTTCTATTACGCATCGAATTGGAACGGAACGAAACGATAATTTTCATTTTCTCTCTTTCTCGGCCTTTTCCTACCTATATTGGCTTGAAATGAAGCCATAATGGTATTTTTTAATTTTTAGAATTTTTTTTGCTATTTTTTTGGAATTTTCTATTACACGTCAGGTAGAAACGAAACAGAATGATAATTTTATATTCTCTCTTTCCCGGCATTTTCCAACCTATTTTGGCTTGAAATGAAGCCATAAAGGTATTTTTCAGTTTTTTGAATTTTTTTGTTATTTTTTTGGAATTTTCTATTTCGCGTCGGGTTGGAACGGAACGGAATGATAATTTTTATTTTCTCTCTTTCTCGGCATTTTCAAACCTATTTTGGCTTGAAATGAAGCCATAATGGTATTTTTTAATTTTTAAAATTTTTTTTGCTATTTTTTTGGAATTTTCTATTACGCGTCGGGTAGGAATGAAACAGAAGGATAATTTTATATTCTATCTTTCTCAGCATTTTCCAACCTATTTTGGTTTGAAATGAAGCCATAATGGTATTTTTTATTTTTTGAATTTTTTTGCTATTTTTTTGGAATTTTCTATTACGCATCGAATAGGAACGGAACGAAACGATAATTTTCATTTTCTCTCTTTCTCGGCCTTTTCCTACCTATATTGGCTTGAAATGAAGCCATAATGGTATTTTTTAATTTTTAGAATTTTTTTTGCTATTTTCTTGGAATTTTCTATTACACGTCAGGTAGAAACGAAACAGAATGATAATTTTATATTCTCTCTTTCCCGGCATTTTCCAACCTATTTTGGCTTGAAATGAAGCCATAAAGGTATTTTTCAGTTTTTTGAATTTTTTTGTTATTTTTTTGGAATTTTCTATTTCGCGTCGGGTTGGAACGGAACGGAATGATAATTTTTATTTTCTCTCTTTCTCGGCCTTTTCAAACCTATTTTGGCTTGAAATGAAGCCATAATGGTATTTTCTAATTTTTAAAATTTTTTTTGCTATTTTTTTGGAATTTTCTATTACGCGTCGGGTAGGAATGAAACAGAAGGATAATTTTATATTCTATCTTTTTCAGCATTTCCCTACCTATTTTGGCTTGAAATGAAGCCATAATGGTATATTTTAATTTTTTGAATTTTTTTGCTATTGTTTTGAAATTTTCAATTACGAGTCGGGTAGGAACGACACGTAATGATATTTTTTATTTTCTCTCTTACTCCTCCTTTTCCATACTATTTTGGCTTGAAATGAAGCTATAATGGTATTTTTTAATTTTTAGAGTTTTTTTTGCTATGTTTTTGGAATTTTCTATTTCGCGTCGGTTAGGAACAAAACGGAATGATAATTTTATATTCTCTCTTTCCCGGCATTTTCCAATCTATTTTGGCTTGATGGTAGTTTTTAATTTTTTGAACTTTTTTGCTATTTTTTTGGAATTTTCTATTTCGCTTAGGGTTTGAACGGAACGGAACGATAATTTTTATTTTCTCTCTTTCTCGGCCTTTTCCAACCTATTTTGGCTTGAAATGAAGCAATAATGGTATGTCTTAATTTTTAGAATTTTTTTTCTATTGTTTTGAAATTTTCAATTACGAGTCGGGTAGGAACGAAACGTAACGATATTTTTTATTTTCTCTCTTACACCTCCTTTTCCATACTATTTTGGCTTGAAATGAAGCTATAATTGTATTTTTTAATTTTTAGAATTTTTTTTGCTAATTTTTTGGAATTTTCTATTTCGCGTCGGTTAGGAACGAAACGGAGTGATAATTTCATATTCTCTCTTTCTCGGAATTTTCCAACCTGTTTTGGCTTAAAATGAAGCCATAATGTTAGTTTTCATTTTTTGAATTTTTTTGCTATTTTTTTGGAATTTTCTATTTAGCGTCGGGTTGGAACGGAACGGAACGATAATTTTTATTTTCTCTCTTTCTCGGCCTTTTCCAACCTATTTTGGCTTGAAATGAAGCAATAATGGTATGTCTTAATTTTTAGAATTTTTTTTCTATTGTTTTGAAATTTTCAATTACGAGTCGGGTAGGAACGAAACGTAACGATATTTTTTATTTTCTCTCTTACACCTCCTTTTCCATACTATTTTGGCTTGAAATGAAGCTATAAATGTATTTTTTAATTTTTAGAATTTTTTTTGCTAATTTTTTGGAATTTTCTATTTCGCGTCGGTTAGGAACGAAACGGAATGATAATTTCATATTCTCTCTTTCTCGGAATTTTCCAACCTGTTTTGGCTTGAAATGAAGCCATAATGTTAGTTTTCATTTTTTGAATTTTTTTGCTATTTTTTTGGAATTTTCTATTTCGCGTCGGGTTGGAACGGAACGGAACGATAATTTTTATTTTCTCTATTTCTCGGCCTTTTCCAACCTATTTTGGCTTGAAATGAAGCCATAATGGTATTTTTTAATTTTTAGAATTTTTTTTGCTATTTTTTTGGAATTTTCTATTACGTGTCAGGTAGGAATGAAACAAAAGGATAATTTTATATTCTATCTTTCTCAGCATTTTCTAACCTATTTTGGCTTGAAATGAAGCCATAATGGTATTTTTTATTTTTTGAATTTTTTTGCTATTTTTTTGGAATTTTCTATTACGCATCGAATTGGAACGGAACGAAACGATAATTTTCATTTTCTCTCTTTCTCGGCATTTTCCAACCTATTTTGGCTTGAAATGAAGCCATAATGGTATTTTTCAGTTTTTTGAATTTTTTTGTTATTTTTTTGGAATTTTCTATTTCGCGTCGGGTTGGAACGGAACGGAATGATAATTTTTATTTTCTCTCTTTCTCGGCCTTTTCAAACCTATTTTGGCTTGAAATGAAGCCATAATGGTATTTTCTAATTTTTAAAATTTTTTTTGCTATTTTTTTGGAATTTTCTATTACGCGTCGGGTAGGAATGAAACAGAAGGATAATTTTATATTCTATCTTTTTCAGCATTTCCCAACCTATTTTGGCTTGAAATGAAGCCATAAAGGTATATTTTAATTTTTTGAATTTTTTTGCTATTGTTTTGAAATTTTCAATTACGAGTCGGGTAGGAACGACACGTAATGATATTTTTTATTTTCTCTCTTACTCCTCCTTTTCCATACTATTTTGGCTTGAAATGAAGCTATAATGGTATTTTTTAATTTTTAGAGTTTTTTTTGCTATGTTTTTGGAATTTTCTATTTCGCGTCGGTTAGGAACAAAACGGAATGATAATTTTATATTCTCTCTTTCCCGGCATTTTCCAATGTATTTTGGCTTGATGGTAGTTTTTAATTTTTTGAACTTTTTTGCTATTTTTTTGGAATTTTCTATTTCGCTTCGGGTTGGAACGGAACGGAACGATAATTTTTATTTTCTCTCTTTCTCGGCCTTTTCCAACCTATTTTGGCTTGAAATGAAGCAATAATGGTATGTGTTAATTTTTAGAATTTTTTTTCTATTGTTTTGAAATTTTCAATTACGAGTCGGGTAGGAACGAAACGTAACGATATTTTTTATTTTCTCTCTTACACCTCCTTTTCCATACTATTTTGGCTTGAAATGAAGCTATAATTGTATTTTTTAATTTTTAGAATTTTTTTTGCTAATTTTTTGGAATTTTCTATTTCGCGTCGATTAGGAACGAAACGGAATGATAATTTCATATTCTCTCTTTCTCGGAATTTTCCAACCTGTTTTGGCTTGAAATGAAGCCATAATGTTAGTTTTCATTTTTTGAATTTTTTTGCTATTTTTTTGGAATTTTCTATTTCGCGTCGGGTTGGAACGGAACGGAACGATAATTTTTATTTTCTCTATTTCTCGGCCTTTTCCAACCTATTTTGGCTTGAAATGAAGCCATAATGGTATTTTTTAATTTTTAGAATTTTTTTTGCTATTTTTTTGGAATTTTCGATTACGTGTCGGGTAGGAATGAAACAGAAGGATAATTTTATATTCTTTCTTTCTCAGCATTTTCCAACCTATTTTGGCTTGAAATGAAGCCATAATGGTATTTTTTATTTTTTGAATTTTTTTGCTAGTTTTTTGGAATTTTCTATTACGCATCGAATTGGAACGGAACGAAACGATAATTTTCATTTTCTCTCTTTCTCGGCCTTTTCCTACCTATATTGGCTTGAAATGAAGCCATAATGGTATTTTTTAATTTTTAGAATTTTTTTTGCTATTTTTTTGGAATTTTCTATTACACGTCAGGTAGAAACGAAACAGAATGATAATTTTATATTCTCTCTTTCCCGGCATTTTCCAACCTATTTTGGCTTGAAATGAAGCCATAATGGTATTTTTCAGTTTTTTGAATTTTTTTGTTATTTTTTTGGAATTTTCTATTTCGCGTCGGGTTGGAACGGAACGGAATGATAATTTTTATTTTCTCTCTTTCTCGGCATTTTCAAACCTATTTTGGCTTGAAATGAAGCCGTAATGGTATTTTTTAATTTTTAAAATTTTTTTTGCTATTTTTTTGGAATTTTCTATTACGCGTCGGGTAGGAATGAAACAGAAGGATAATTTTATATTCTATCTTTCTCAGCATTTTCCAACCTATTTTGGTTTGAAATGAAGCCATAATGGTATTTTTTATTTTTTGAATTTTTTTGCTATTTTTTTGGAATTTTCTATTACGCATCGAATAGGAACGGAACGAAACGATAATTTTCATTTTCTCTCTTTCTCGGCCTTTTCCTACCTATTTTGGCTTGAAATGAAGCCATAATGGTATTTTTTAATTTTTAGAATTTTTTTTGCTATTTTTTTGGAATTTTCTATTACACGTCAGGTTGAAACGAAACAGAATGATAATTTTATATTCTCTCTTTCCCGGCATTTTCCAACCTAGTTTGGCTTGAAAGGAAACCATAATGGTATTTTTCAATTTTTTGAATTTTTTTGCTATGTTTTTGGAATTTTCTATTACACATCGAGTAGGAACGGAACGAAATGATAATTTTAATTTTCTCTCTGTCTCCGCCTTTCCCAACCTATTTTGGCTTGAAATGAAGCCATAATGGTATATTTTAATTTTTTGAATTTTTTTGCTATTGTTTTGAAATTTTCAATTACGAGTCGGGTAGGAACGACACATAATGATATTTTTTATTTTCTCTCTTACTCCTCCTTTTCCATACTATTTTGGCTTGAAATGAAGCTATAATGGTATTTTTTAATTTTTAGAGTTTTTTTTGCTATGTTTTTGGAATTTTCTATTTCGCGTCGGTTAGGAACAAAACGGAATGATAATTTTATATTCTCTCTTTCCCGGCATTTTCCTATCTATTTTGGCTTGATGGTAGTTTTTAATTTTTTGAACTTTTTTGCTATTTTTTTGGAATTTTCTATTTCGCTTCGGGTTGGAACGGAACGGAACGATAATTTTTATTTTCTCTCTTTCTCGGCCTTTTCCAACCTATTTTGGCTTGAAATGAAGCAATAATGGTATGTCTTAATTTTTAGAATTTTTTTTCTATTGTTTTGAAATTTTCAATTACGAGTCGGGTAGGAACGAAACGTAACGATATTTTTTATTTTCTCTCTTACACCTCCTTTTCCATACTATTTTGGCTTGAAATGAAGCTATAATTGTATTTTTTAATTTTTAGAATTTTTTTTGCTAATTTTTTGGAATTTTCTATTTCGCGTCGGTTAGGAACGAAACGGAATGATAATTTCATATTCTCTCTTTCTCGGAATTTTCCAACCTGTTTTGGCTTGAAATGAAGCCATAATGTTAGTTTTCATTTTTTGAATTTTTTTGCTATTTTTTAGGAATTTTCTATTTCGCGTCGGGTTGGAACGGAACGGAACGATAATTTTTATTTTCTCTCTTTCTCGTCCTTTTCCAACCTGTTTGGGCTTGAAATGAAGCCATAATGGTATTTTTTAATTTTTAGAATTTTTTTTGCTATTTTTTTGGAATTTTCTATTACGTATCGGGTAGGAATGAAACAGAAGGATAATTTTATATTCTGTCTTTCTCAGCGTTTTCCAACCTATTTTGGCTTGAAATGAAGCCATAATGGTATTTTTTATTTTTTGAATTTTTTTGCTATTTTTTTGGAATTTTCTATTACGCATCGAATAGGAACGGAACGAAACGATAATTTTCATTTTCTCTCTTTCTCGGCCTTTTCCTACCTATATTGGCTTGAAATGAAGCCATAATGGTATTTTTTAATTTTTAGAATTTTTTTTGCTATTTTTTTGGAATTTTCTATTACACGTCAGGTAGAAACGAAACAGAATGATAATTTTATATTCTCTCTTTCCCGGCATTTTCCAACCTATTTTGGCTTGAAATGAAGCCATAAAGGTATTTTTCAGTTTTTTGAATTTTTTTGTTATTTTTTTGGAATTTTCTATTTCGCGTCGGGTTGGAACGGAACGGAATGATAATTTTTATTTTCTCTCTTTCTCGGCATTTTCAAACCTATTTTGGCTTGAAATGAAGCCATAATGGTATTTTTTAATTTTTAAAATTTTTTTTGCTATTTTTTTGGAATTTTCTATTACGCGTCGGGTAGGAATGAAACAGAAGGATAATTTTATATTCTATCTTTCTCAGCATTTTCCAACCTATTTTGGTTTGAAATGAAGCCATAATGGTATTTTTTATTTTTTGAATTTTTTTGCTATTTTTTTGGAATTTTCTATTACGCATCGAATAGGAACGGAACGAAACGATAATTTTCATTTTCTCTCTTTCTCGGCCTTTTCCTACCTATTTTGGCTTGAAATGAAGCCATAATGGTATTTTTTAATTTTTAGAATTTTTTTTGCTATTTTTTTGGAATTTTCTATTACACGTCAGGTAGAAACGAAACAGAATGATAATTTTATATTCTCTCTTTCCCGGCATTTTCCAACCTAGTTTGGCTTGAAAGGAAACCATAATGGTATTTTTCAATTTTTTGAATTTTTTTGCTATGTTTTTGGAATTTTCTATTACACATCGAGTAGGAACGGAACGAAATGATAATTTTAATTTTCTCTCTGTCTCCGCCTTTCCCAACCTATTTTGGCTTGAAATGAAGCCATAATGGTATATTTTAATTTTTTGAATTTTTTTGCTATTGTTTTGAAATTTTCAATTACGAGTCGGGTAGGAACGACACGTAATGATATTTTTTATTTTCTCTCTTACTCCTCCTTTTCCATACTATTTTGGCTTGAAATGAAGCTATAATGGTATTTTTTAATTTTTAGAGTTTTTTTTGCTATGTTTTTGGAATTTTCTATTTCGCGTCGGTTAGGAACAAAACGGAATGATAATTTTATATTCTCTCTTTCCCGGCATTTTCCAATGTATTTTGGCTTGATGGTAGTTTTTAATTTTTTGAACTTTTTTGCTATTTTTTTGGAATTTTCTATTTCGCTTCGGGTTGGAACGGAACGGAACGATAATTTTTATTTTCTCTCTTTCTCGGCCTTTTCCAACCTATTTTGGCTTGAAATGAAGCAATAATGGTATGTCTTAATTTTTAGAATTTTTTTTCTATTGTTTTGAAATTTTCAATTACGAGTCGGGTAGGAACGAAACGTAACGATATTTTTTATTTTCTCTCTTACACCTCCTTTTCCATACTATTTTGGCTTGAAATGAAGCTATAATTGTATTTTTTAATTTTTAGAATTTTTTTTGCTAATTTTTTGGAATTTTCTATTTCGCGTCGGTTAGGAACGAAACGGAATGATAATTTCATATTCTCTCTTTCTCGGAATTTTCCAACCTGTTTTGGCTTGAAATGAAGCCATAATGTTAGTTTTCATTTTTTGAATTTTTTTGCTATTTTTTTGGAATTTTCTATTTCGCGTCGGGTTGGAACGGAACGGAACGATAATTTTTATTTTCTCTATTTCTCGGCCTTTTCCAACCTATTTTGGCTTGAAATGAAGCCATAATGGTATTTTTTATTTTTTGAATTTTTTTGCTATTTTTTTCGAATTTTCTATTACGCATCGAATTGGAACGGAACGAAACGATAATTTTCATTTTCTCTCTTTCTCGGCCTTTTCCTACCTATATTGGCTTGAAATGAAGCCATAATGGTATTTTTTAATTTTTAGAATTTTTTTTGTTATTTTTTTGGAATTTTCTATTACACGTCAGGTAGAAACGAAACAGAATGATAATTTTATATTCTCTCTTTCTCAGCATTTTCCAACCTATTTTGGCTTGAAATGAAGCCATAATGGTATTTTTTATTTTTTGAATTTTTTTGCTATTTTTTTGGAATTTTCTATTACGCATCGAATAGGAACGGAACGAAACGATAATTTTCATTTTCTCTCTTTCTCGGCCTTTTCCTACCTATATTGGCTTGAAATGAAGCCATAATGGTATTTTTTAATTTTTAGAATTTTTTTTGTTATTTTTTTGGAATTTTCTATTACACGTCAGGTAGAAACGAAACAGAATGATAATTTTATATTCTCTCTTTCCCGGCATTTTCCAACCTATTTTGGCTTGAAATGAAGCCATAATGGTATTTTTCAGTTTTTTGAATTTTTTTGTTATTTTTTTGGAATTTTCTATTTCGCGTCGGGTTGGAACGGAACGGAATGATAATTTTTATTTTCTCTCTTTCTCGGCATTTTCAAACCTATTTTGGCTTGAAATGAAGCCATAATGGTATTTTTTAATTTTTAAAATTTTTTTTGCTATTTTTTTGGAATTTTCTATTACGCGTCGTTTAGGAATGAAACAGAAGGATAATTTTATATTCTATCTTTCTCAGCATTTTCCAACCTATTTTGGTTTGAAATGAAGCCATAATGGTATTTTTTATTTTTTGAATTTTTTTGCTATTTTTTTGGAATTTTCTATTACGCATCGAATAGGAACGGAACGAAACGATAATTTTCATTTTCTCTCTTTCTCGGCCTTTTCCTACCTATTTTGGCTTGAAATGAAGCCATAATGGTTTTTTTTAATTTTTAGAATTTTTTTTGCTATTTTTTTGGAATTTTCTATTACACGTCAGGTAGAAACGAAACAGAATGATAATTTTATATTCTCTCTTTCCCGGCATTTTCCAACCTAGTTTGGCTTGAAAGGAAACCATAATGGTATTTTTCAATTTTTTGAATTTTTTTGCTATGTTTTTGGAATTTTCTATTACACATCGAGTAGGAACGGAACGAAATGATAATTTTAATTTTCTCTCTGTCTCCGCCTTTCCCAACCTATTTTGGCTTGAAATGAAGCCATAATGGTATATTTTAATTTTTTGAATATTTTTGCTATTGTTTTGAAATTTTCAATTACGAGTCGGGTAGGAACGACACGTAATGATATTTTTTATTTTCTCTCTTACTCCTCCTTTTCCATACTATTTTGACTTGAAATGAAGCTATAATGGTATTTTTTAATTTTTAGAGTTTTTTTTGCTATGTTTTTGGAATTTTCTATTTCGCGTCGGTTAGGAACAAAACGGAATGATAATTTTATATTCTCTCTTTCCCGGCATTTTCCAATGTATTTTGGCTTGATGGTAGTTTTTAATTTTTTGAACTTTTTTGCTTTTTTTTGGAATTTTCTATTTCGCTTCGGGTTGGAACGGAACGGAACGATAATTTTTATTTTCTCTCTTTCTCGGCCTTTTCCAACCTATTTTGGCTTGAAATGAAGCCATAATGGTATTTTTTAATTTTTAGAATTTTTTTTGCTATTTTGTTGGAATTTTCTATTTCGCGTCGGTTAGGAACGAAACGGAATGATAATTTTATATTCTCTCTTTCCCGGCATTTTCCAATCTATTTTGGCTTGATGGTAGTTTTCAATTTTTTGAATTTTTTTGCTATTTTTTGGAATTTTCTATTTCGCTTCGGGTTGGAACGGAACGGAACGATAATTTTTATTTTCTCTCTTTCTCGGCCTTTTCCAACCTATTTTGGCTTGAAATGAAGCAATAATGGTATGTCTTAATTTTTAGAATTTTTTTTCTATTGTTTTGAAATTTTCAATTACGAGTCGGGTAGGAACGAAACGTAACGATATTTTTTATTTTCTCTCTTACACCTCCTTTTCCATACTATTTTGGCTTGAAATGAAGCTATAATTGTATTTTTTAATTTTTAGAATTTTTTTTGCTAATTTTTTGGAATTTTCTATTTCGCGTCGGTTAGGAACGAAACGGAATGATAATTTCATATTCTCTCTTTCTCGGAATTTTCCAACCTGTTTTGGCTTGAAATGAAGCCATAATGTTAGTTTTCATTTTTTGAATTTTTTTGCTATTTTTTTGGAATTTTCTATTTCGCGTCGGGTTGGAACGGAACGGAACGATAATTTTTATTTTCTCTCTTTCTCGGCCTTTTCCAACCTATTTTGGCTTGAAATGAAGCCAAAATGGTATTTTTTATTTTTTGAATTTTTTTGCTATTTTTTTGGAATTTTCTATTACGCATCGAATTGGAACGGAACGAAACGATAATTTTCATTTTCTCTCTTTCTCGGCCTTTTCCTACCTATATTGGCTTGAAATGAAGCCATAATGGTATTTTTTAATTTTTAGAATTTTTTTTGTTATTTTTTTGGAATTTTCTATTACACGTCAGGTAGAAACGAAACAGAATGATAATTTTATATTCTCTCTTTCCCGGCATTTTCCAACCTATTTTGGCTTGAAATGAAGCCATAATGGTATTTTTCAGTTTTTTGAATTTTTTTGTTATTTTTTTGGAATTTTCTATTTCGCGTCGGGTTGGAACGGAACGGAATGATAATTTTTATTTTCTCTCTTTCTCGGCATTTTCAAACCTATTTTGGCTTGAAATGAAGCCATAATGGTATTTTTTAATTTTTAAAATTTTTTTTGCTATTTTTTTGGAATTTTCTATTACGCGTCGGGTAGGAATGAAACAGAAGGATAATTTTATATTCTATCTTTCTCAGCATTTTCCAACCTATTTTGGTTTGAAATGAAGCCATAATGGTATTTTTTATTTTTTGAATTTTTTTGCTATTTTTTTGGAATTTTCTATTACGCATCGAATAGGAACGGAACGAAACGATAATTTTCATTTTCTCTCTTTCTCGGCCTTTTCCTACCTATTTTGGCTTGAAATGAAGCCATAATGGTATTTTTTAATTTTTAGAATTTTTTTTGCTATTTTTTTGGAATTTTCTATTACACGTCAGGTAGAAACGAAACAGAATGATAATTTTATATTCTCTCTTTCCCGGCATTTTCCAACCTAGTTTGGCTTGAAAGGAAACCATAATGGTATTTTTCAATTTTTTGAATTTTTTTGCTATGTTTTGAAATTTTCAATTACGAGTCGGGTAGGAACGACACGTAATGATATTTTTTATTTTCTCTCTTACTCCTCCTTTTCAATACTATTTTGGCTTGAAATGAAGCTATAATGGTATTTTTTAATTTTTAGAGTTTTTTTTGCTATGTTTTTGGAATTTTCTATTTCGCGTCGGTTAGGAACAAAACGGAATGATAATTTTATATTCTCTCTTTCCCGGCATTTTCCAATCTATTTTGGCTTGATGGTAGTTTTTAATTTTTTGAACTTTTTTGCTATTTTTTTGGAATTTTCAATTTCGCTTCGGGTTGGAACGGAACGGAACGATAATTTTTATTTTCTCTCTTTCTCGGCCTTTTCCAACCTATTTTGGCTTGAAATGAAGCAATAATGGTATGTCTTAATTTTTAGAATTTTTTTTCTATTGTTTTGAAATTTTCAATTACGAGTCGGGTAGGAACGAAACGTAACGATATTTTTTATTTTCTCTCTTACACCTCCTTTTCCATACTATTTTGGCTTGAAATGAAGCCATAATGGTATTTTTCAATTTTTAGAATTTTTTTTTGCTAATTTTTTGGAATTTTCTATTTCGCGTCGGTTAGGAACGAAACGGAATGATAATTTCATATTCTCTCTTTCTCGGAATTTTCCAACCTGTTTTGGCTTGAAATGAAGCCATAATGTTAGTTTTCATTTTTTGAATTTTTTGGCTATTTTTTTGGAATTTTCTATTTCGCGTCGGGTTGGAACGGAACGGAACGATAATTTTTATTTTCTCTTTTTCTCGGCCTTTTCCAACCTATTTTGGCTTGAAATGAAGCCATAATGGTATTTTTTATTTTTTGAATTTTTTTGCTATTTTTTTGGAATTTTCTATTACGCATCGAATTGGAACGGAACGAAACGATAATTTTCATTTTCTCTCTTTCTCGGCCTTTTCCTACCTATATTGGCTTGAAATGAAGCCATAATGGTATTTTTTAATTTTTAGAATTTTTTTTGCTATTTTTTTGGAATTTTCTATTACACGTCAGGTAGAAACGAAACAGAATGATAATTTTATATTCTCTCTTTCCCGGCATTTTCCAACCTAGTTTGGCTTGAAAGGAAACCATAATGGTATTTTTCAATTTTTTGAATTTTTTTGCTATGTTTTGAAATTTTCAATTACGAGTCGGGTAGGAACGACACGTAATGATATTTTTTATTTTCTCTCTTACTCCTCCTTTTCCATACTATTTTGGCTTGAAATGAAGCTATAATGGTATTTTTTAATTTTTAGAGTTTTTTTTGCTATGTTTTTGGAATTTTCTATTTCGCGTCGGTTAGGAACAAAACGGAATGATAATTTTATATTCTCTCTTTCCCGGCATTTTCCAATCTATTTTGGCTTGATGGTAGTTTTTAATTTTTTGAACTTTTTTGCTATTTTTTTGGAATTTTCTATTTCGCTTCGGGTTGGAACGGAACGGAACGATAATTTTTATTTTCTCTCTTTCTCGGCCTTTTCCAACCTATTTTGGCTTGAAATGAAGCAATAATGGTATGTCTTAATTTTTAGAATTTTTTTTCTATTGTTTTGAAATTTTCAATTACGAGTCGGGTAGGAACGAAACGTAACGATATTTTTTATTTTCTCTCTTACACCTCCTTTTCCATACTATTTTGGCTTGAAATGAAGCCATAATGGTATTTTTCAATTTTTAGAATTTTTTTTTGCTAATTTTTTGGAATTTTCTATTTCGCGTCGGTTAGGAACGAAACGGAATGATAATTTCATATTCTCTCTTTCTCGGAATTTTCCAACCTGTTTTGGCTTGAAATGAAGCCATAATGTTAGTTTTCATTTTTTGAATTTTTTTGCTATTTTTTTGGAATTTTCTATTTCTCGTCGGGTTGGAACGGAACGGAACGATAATTTTTATTTTCTCTCTTTCTCGGCCTTTTCCAACCTATTTTGGCTTGAAATGAAGCCATAATGGTATTTTTTAATTTTTAGAATTTTTTTTGCTATTTTTTTGGAATTTTCTATTACGTATCGGGTAGGAATGAAACAGAAGGATAATTTTATATTATATCTTTCTCAGCATTTTCCAACCTATTTTGGCTTGAACTGAAGCCATAATGGTATTTTTTATTTTTTGAATTTTTTTGCTATTTTTTTGGAATTTTCTATTACGCATCGAATAGGAAAGGAACGAAACGATAATTTTCATTTTCTCTCTTTCTTGGCCTTTTCCTACCTATTTTGGCTTGAAATGAAGCCATAATGGTATTTTTTAATTTTTAGAATTTTTTTTGCTATTTTTTTGGAATTTTCAATTTCGCGTCGGGTTGGAACGGAACGGAATGATAATTTTATATTCTCTCTTTCCCGGCGTTTTCCAACCTATTTTGGCTTCAAATGAAGCCATAATGGTATTTTTCAATTTTTTGAATTTTTTTCTATTTTTTTGGAATTTTCTATTATGCATTGGGTAGGAACGGAACTGAACTATAATTTTTATTTTCTCTCTTTCTCGGCCTATTCCAACCTTTTTTGGCATGAAATGAAGCCATAATGGTATTTTTTAATTTTCAGAATTTTTTTTGCTATTTTTTGGGTATTTTCTACTACGCGTCTGGTAGGAACGAAACGGAATGATAATTTTATATTCTCTCTTTCCCGGCATTTTCCAACCTAGTTTGGCTTGAAATGAAGCCATAATGGTATTTTTCAATTTTTTGAATTTTTTTGCTATGTTTTTGGAATTTTCTATTACACATCGAGTAGGAACGGAACGAAATGATAATTTTAATTTTCTCTCTGTCTCCGCCTTTCCCAACCTATTTTGGCTTGAAATGAAGCCATAATGGTATTTTTTTAATTTTTAGAGTTTTTTTTGCTATTTTGTTGGAATTTTCTATTTCGCGTCGGTTAGGAACGAAACAGAATGATAATTTTATATTCTCTCTTTCCCGGCATTTTCCAATCTATTTTGGCTTGATGGTAGTTTTTAATTTTTTGAATTTTTTTGCTATTTTTTTGGAATTTTCTATTTCGCTTCGGGTTGGAACGGAACGGAACGATAATTTTTATTTTCTCTCTTTCTCGGCCTTTTCCAACCTATTTTGGCTTGAAATGAAGCCATAATGGTATTTTTTAATTTTTAGAATTTTTTTTGCTATTTTTTTGGAATGTTCTATTACGCGTCGGGTAGGAATGAAACAGAAGGATAATTTTATATTCTATCTTTCTCAGCATTTTCCAACCTATTTTGGTTTGAAATGAACCCATAATGGTATTTTTTATTTTTTGAATTTTTTTGCTATTTTTTTGGAATTTTCTATTACGCATCGAATAGGAACGGAACGAAACGATAATTTTCATTTTCTCTCTTTCTCGGCCTTTTCCTACCTATTTTGGCTTGAAATGAAGCCATAATGGTATTTTTTAATTTTTAGAATTTTTTTTGCTATTTTTTTGGAATTTTCTATTACACGTCAGGTAGAAACGAAACAGAATGATAATTTTATATTCTTTCTTTCCCGGCATTTTCCAACCTATTTTGGCTTGAAATGAAGCCATAATGGTATTTTTCAGTTTTTTGAATTTTTTTGTTATTTTTTTGGAATTTTCTATTTCGCGTCGGGTTGGAACGGAACGGAATGATAATTTTTATTTTCTCTCTTTCTCGGCCTTTTCAAACCTATTTTGGCTTGAAATGAAGCCATAATGGTATTTTCTAATTTTTAAAATTTTTTTTCTATTTTTTTGGAATTTTCTATTACGCGTCGGGTAGGAATGAAACAGAAGGATAATTTTATATTCTATCTTTTTCAGCATTTCCCAACCTATTTTGGCTTGAAATGAAGCCATAATGGTATATTTTAATTTTTTGAATTTTTTTGCTATTGTTTTGAAATTTTCAATTACGAGTCGGGTAGGAACAACACGTAATGATATTTTTTATTTTCTCTCTTACTCCTCCTTTTCCATACTATTTTGGCTTGAAATGAAGCTATAATGGTATTTTTTAATTTTTAGAGTTTTTTTTGCTATGTTTTTGGAATTTTCTATTTCGCGTTGGTTAGGAACAAAACGGAATGATAATTTTATATTCTCTCTTTCCCGGCATTTTCCAATCTATTTTGGCTTGATGGTAGTTTTTAATTTTTTGAATTTTTTTGCTATTTTTTTGGAATTTTCTATTTCGCGTCGGGTTGGAACGGAACGGAACGATAATTTTTATTTTCTCTCTTTCTCGGCCTTTTCCAACCTGTTTGGGCTTGAAATGAACCCATAATGGTATTTTTTAATTTTTAGAATTTTTTTTGGTATTTTTTTGGAATTTTCTATTACGTATCGGGTAGGAATGAAACAGAAGGATAATTTTATATTATATCTTTCTCAGCATTTTCCAACCTATTTTGGCTTGAACTGAAGCCATAATGGTATTTTTTATTTTTAGAATTTTTTTGCTATTTTTTTGGAATTTTCTATTATGCATCGAATAGGAAAGGAACGAAACGATAATTTTCATTTTCTCTCTTTCTCGGCCTTTTCCTACCTATTTTGGCTTGAAATGAAGCCATAATGGTATTTTTTAATTTTTAGAATTTTTTTTGCTATTTTTTTGGAATTTTCAATTTCGCGTCGGGTTGGAACGGAACGGAATGATAATTTTATATTCTCTCTCTCCCGGCGTTTTCCAATCTATTTTGGCTTGATGGTATTTTTTAATTTTTAGAATTTTTTTTGCTATTTTTTTGGAATTTTCAATTTCGCGTCGGGTTGGAACGGAACGGAATGATAATTTTATATTCTCTCTTTCCCGGCGTTTTCCAACCTATTTTGGCTTGAAATGAAGCCATAATGGTATTTTTCAATTTTTTGAATTTTTTTCTATTTTTTTGGAATTTTCTATTATGCATTGGGTAGGAACGGAACTGAACGATAATTTTTATTTTCTCTCTTTCTCGGCCTATTCCAACCTTTTTTGGCATGAAATGAAGCCATAATGGTATTTTTTAATTTTCAGAATTTTTTTTGCTATTTTTTGGGTATTTTCTACTACGTGTCTGGTAGGAACGAAACGGAATGATAATTTTATATTCTCTCTTTCCCGGCATTTTCCAACCTAGTTTGGCTTGAAATGAAGCCATAATGGTATTTTTCAATTTTTTGAATTTTTTTGCTATGTTTTTGGAATTTTCTATTACACATCGAGTAGGAACGGAACGAAATGATAATTTTAATTTTCTCTCTGTCTCCGCCTTTCCCAACCTATTTTGGCTTGAAATGAAGCCATAATGGTATTTTTTAATTTTTAGAGTTTTTTTTGCTATTTTTTTGGAATTTTCTATTTCGCGTCGGTTAGGAACGAAACGGAATGATAATTTTATATTCTCTCTTTCCCGGCATTTTCCAATCTATTTTGGCTTGATGGTAGTTTTTAATTTTTTGAATTTTTTTGCTATTTTTTTGGAATTTTCTATTTCGCTTCGGGTTGGAACGGAACGGAACGATAATTTTTATTTTCTCTCTTTCTCGGCCTTTTCCAACCTATTTTGGCTTGAAATGAAGCCATAATGGTATTTTTTAATTTTTAGAATTTTTTTTGCTATTTTTTTGGAATTTTCTATTACGTGTCGGGTAGGAATGAAACAGAAGGATAATTTTATATTCTATCTTTCTCAGCATTTTCCAACCTATTTTGGCTTGAAATGAAGCCATAACGGTATTTTTTATTTTTTGAATTTTTTTGCTATTTTTTTGGAATTTTCTATTACGCATCGAATAGGAACGGAACGAAACGATAATTTTCATTTTCTCTCTTTCTCGGCCTTTTCCTACCTATTTTGGCTTGAAATGAAGCCATAATGGTATTTTTTAATTTTTAGAATTTTTTTTGCTATTTTTTTGGAATGTTCTATTACGTGTCGGGTAGGAATCAAACAGAAGGATAATTTTATATTCTATCTTTCTCAGCATTTTCCAACCTATTTTGGTTTGAAATGAAGCCATAATGGTATTTTTTATTTTTTGAATTTTTTTGCTATTTTTTTGGAATTTTCTATTACGCATCGAATAGGAACGGAACGAAACGATAATTTTCATTTTCTCTCTTTCTCGGCCTTTTCCTACCTATTTTGGCTTGAAATGAAGCCATAATGGTATTTTTTAATTTTTAGAATTTTTTTTGCTATTTTTTTGGAATTTTCTATTACACGTCAGGTAGAAACGAAACAGAATGATAATTTTATATTCTTTCTTTCCCGGCATTTTCCAACCTATTTTGGCTTGAAATGAAGCCATAATGGTATTTTTCAGTTTTTTGAATTTTTTTGTTATTTTTTTGGAATTTTCTATTTCGCGTCGGGTTGGAACGGAACGGAATGATAATTTTTATTTTCTCTCTTTCTCGGCCTTTTCAAACCTATTTTGGCTTGAAATGAAGCCATAATGGTATTTTCTAATTTTTAAAATTTTTTTTCTATTTTTTTGGAATTTTCTATTACGCGTCGGGTAGGAATGAAACAGAAGGATAATTTTATATTCTATCTTTTTCAGCATTTCCCAACCTATTTTGGCTTGAAATGAAGCCATAATGGTATATTTTAATTTTTTGAATTTTTTTGCTATTGTTTTGAAATTTTCAATTACGAGTCGGGTAGGAACGACACGTAATGATATTTTTTATGTTCTCTCTTACTCCTCCTTTTCCATACTATTTTGGCTTGAAATGAAGCTATAATGGTATTTTTTAATTTTTAGAGTTTTTTTTGCTATGTTTTTGGAATTTTCTATTTCGCGTCGGTTAGGAACAAAACGGAATGATAATTTTATATTCTCTCTTTCCCGGCATTTTCCAATCTATTTTGGCTTGATGGTAGTTTTTAATTTTTTGAATTTTTTCGCTATTTTTTTGGAATTTTCTATTTCGCGTCGGGTTGGAACGGAACGGAACGATAATTTTTATTTTCTCTCTTTCTCGGCCTTTTCCAACCTGTTTGGGCTTGAAATGAAGCCATAATGGTATTTTTTAATTTTTAGAATTTTTTTTGCTATTTTTTTGGAATTTTCTATTACGTATCGGGTAGGAATGAAACAGAAGGATAATTTTATATTATATCTTTCTCAGCATTTTCCAACCTATTTTGGCTTGAACTGAAGCCATAATGGTATTTTTTATTTTTTGAATTTTTTTGCTATTTTTTTGGAATTTTCTATTACGCATCGAATAGGAAAGGAACGAAACGATAATTTTCATTTTCTCTCTTTCTCGGCCTTTTCCTACCTATTTTGGCTTGAAATGAAGCCATAATGGTATTTTTTAATTTTTAGAATTTTTTTTGCTATTTTTTTGGAATTTTCAATTTCGCGTCGGGTTGGAACGGAACGGAATGATAATTTTATATTCTCTCTTTCCCGGCGTTTTCCAACCTATTTTGGCTTGAAATGAAGCCATAATGGTATTTTTCAATTTTTTGAATTTTTTTCTATTTTTTTGGAATTTTCTATTATGCATTGGGTAGGAACGGAACTGAACGATAATTTTTATTTTCTCTCTTTCTCGGCCTATTCCAACCTTTTTTGGCATGAAATGAAGCCATAATGGTATTTTTTAATTTTCAGAATTTTTTTTGCTATTTTTTGGGTATTTTCTACTACGCGTCTGGTAGGAACGAAACAGAATAATAATTTTATATTCTCTCTTTCCCGGCATTTTCCAACCTAGTTTGGCTTGAAATGAAGCCATAATGGTATTTTTCAATTTTTTGAATTTTTTTGCTATGTTTTTGGAATTTTCTATTACACATCGAGTAGGAACGGAACGAAATGATAATTTTAATTTTCTCTCTGTCTCCGCCTTTCCCAACCTATTTTGGCTTGAAATGAAGCCATAATGGTATTTTTTAATTTTTAGAGTTTTTTTTGCTATTTTGTTGGAATTTTCTATTTCGCGTCGGTTAGGAACGAAACGGAATGATAATTTTATATTCTCTCTTTCCCGGCATTTTCCAATCAATTTTGGCTTGATGGTAGTTTTTAATTTTTTGAATTTTTTTGCTATTTTTTTGGAATTTTCTATTTCGCTTCGGGTTGGAACGGAATGGAACGATAATTTTTATTTTCTCTCTTTCTCGGCCTTTTCCAACCTATTTTGGCTTGAAATGAAGCCATAATGGTATTTTTTAATTTTTAGAATTTTTTTTGCTATTTTTTTGTAATTTTCTATTACGTGTCGGGTAGGAATGAAACAGAAGGATAATTTTATATTCTATCTTTCTCAGCATTTTCCAACCTATTTTGGCTTGAAATGAAGCCATAATGGTATTTTTTATTTTTTGAATTTTTTTGCTATGTTTTTGGAATTTTCTATTACACATCGAGTAGGAACGGAACGAAATGATAATTTTAATTTTCTCTCTGTCTCCGCCTTTCCCAACCTATTTTGGCTTGAAATGAAGCCATAATGGTATTTTTTAATTTTTAGAGTTTTTTTTGCTATTTTGTTGGAATTTTCTATTTCGCGTCGGTTAGGAACGAAACGGAATGATAATTTTATATTCTCTCTTTCCCGGCATTTTCCAATCTATTTTGGCTTGATGGTAGTTTTTAATTTTTTGAATTTTTTTGCTATTTTTTGGAATTTTCTATTTCGCTTCGGGTTGGAACGGAACGGAACGATAATTTTTATTTTCTCTCTTTCTCGGCCTTTTCCAACCTATTTTGGCTTGAAATGAAGCCATAATGGTATTTTTTAATTTTTAGAATTTTTTTTGGAATTTTCTATTACGTGTCGGGTAGGAATGAAACAGAAGGATAATTTTATATTCTATCTTTCTCAGCATTTTCCAACCTATTTTGGTTTGAAATGAAGCCATAATGGTATTTTTTATTTTTTGAATTTTTTTGCTATTTTTTTGGAATTTTCTATTACGCATCGAATAGGAACGGAACGAAACGATAATTTTCATTTTCTCTCTTTCTCGGCCTTTTCCTACCTATTTTGGCTTGAAATGAAGCCATAATGGTATTTTTTAATTTTTAGAATTTTTTTTGCTATTTTTTTGGAATTTTCTATTACACGTCAGGTAGAAACGAAACAGAATGATAATTTTATATTCTTTCTTTCCCGGCATTTTCCAACCTATTTTGGCTTGAAATGAAGCCATAATGGTATTTTTCAGTTTTTTGAATTTTTTTGTTATTTTTTTGGAATTTTCTATTTCGCGTCGGGTTGGAACGGAACGGAATGATAATTTTTATTTTCTCTCTTTCTCGGCCTTTTCAAACCTATTTTGGCTTGAAATGAAGCCATAATGGTATTTTCTAATTTTTAAAATTTTTTTTCTATTTTTTTGGAATTTTCTATTACGCGTCGGGTAGGAATGAAACAGAAGGATAATTTTATATTCTATCTTTTTCAGCATTTCCCAACCTATTTTGGCTTGAAATGAAGCCGTAATGGTATATTTTAATTTTTTGAATTTTTTTGCTATTGTTTTGAAATTTTCAATTACGAGTCGGGTAGGAACGACACGTAATAATATTTTTTATTTTCTCTCTTACTCCTCCTTTTCCATACTATTTTGGCTTGAAATGAAGCTATAATGGTATTTTTTAATTTTTAGTGTTTTTTTTGCTATGTTTTTGGAATTTTCTATTTCGCGTCGGTTAGGAACAAAACGGAATGATAATTTTATATTCTCTCTTTCCCGGCATTTTCCAATCTATTTTGGCTTGATGGTAGTTTTTAATTTTTTGAATTTTTTTGCTATTTTTTTGGAATTTTCTATTTCGCGTCGGGTTGGAACGGAACGGAACGATAATTTTTATTTTCTCCCTTTCTCGGCCTTTTCCAACCTGTTTGGGCTTGAAATGAAGCCATAATGGTATTTTTTAATTTTTAGAATTTTTTTTGCTATTTTTTTGGAATTTTCTATTACGTATCGGGTAGGAATGAAACAGAAGGATAATTTTATACTATATCTTTCTCAGCATTTTCCAACCTATTTTGGCTTGAACTGAAGCCATAATGGTATTTTTTATTTTTTGAATTTTTTTGCTATTTTTTTGGAATTTTCTATTACGCATCGAATAGGAAAGGAACGAAACGATAATTTTCATTTTCTCTCTTTCTCGGCCTTTTCCTACCTATTTTGGCTTGAAATGAAGCCATAATGGTATTTTTTAATTTTTAGAATTTTTTTTGCTATTTTTTTGGAATTTTCAATTTCGCGTCGGGTTGGAACGGAACGGAATGATAATTTTATATTCTCTCTTTCCCGGCGTTTTCCAACCTATTTTGGCTTGAAATGAAGCCATAATGGTATTTTTCAATTTTTTGAATTTTTTTCTATTTTTTTGGAATTTTCTATTATGCATTGGGTAGGAACGGAACTGAACGATAATTTTTATTTTCTCTCTTTCTCGGCCTATTCCAACCTTTTTTGGCATGAAATGAAGCCATAATGGTATTTTTTAATTTTCAGAATTTTTTTTGCTATTTTTTGGGTATTTTCTACTACGCGTCTGGTAGGAACGAAACGGAATGATAATTTTATATTCTCTCTTTCCCGGCATTTTCCAACCTAGTTTGGCTTGAAATGAAGCCATAATGGTATTTTTCAATTTTTTGAATTTTTTTGCTATGTTTTTGGAATTTTCTATTACACATCGAGTAGGAACGGAACGAAATGATAATTTTAATTTTCTCTCTGTCTCCGCCTTTCCCAACCTATTTTGGCTTGAAATGAAGCCATAATGGTATTTTTTAATTTTTAGAGTTTTTTTTGCTATTTTGTTGGAATTTTCTATTTCGCGTCGGTTAGGAACGAAACGGAATGATAATTTTATATTCTCTATTTCCCGGCATTTTCCAATCTATTTTGGCTTGATGGTAGTTTTTAATTTTTTGAATTTTTTTGCTATTTTTTTGGAATTTTCTATTTCGCTTCGGGTTGGAACGGAACGGAACGATAATTTTTATTTTCTCTCTTTCTCGGCCTTTTCCAACCTATTTTGGCTTGAAATGAAGCCATAATGGTATTTTTTAATTTTTAGAATTTTTTTTGCTATTTTTTTGGAATTTTCTATTACGTGTCGGGTAGGAATGAAACAGAAGGATAATTTTATATTCTATCTTTCTCAGCATTTTCCAACCTATTTTGGCTTGAAATGAAGCCATAATGGTATTTTTTATTTTTTGAATTTTTTTGCTATTTTTTTGGAATTTTCTATTACGCATCGAATAGGAACGGAACGAAACGATAATTTTCATTTTCTCTCTTTCTCGGCCTTTTCCTACCTATTTTTGCTTGAAATGAAGCCATAATGGTATTTTTTAATTTTTAGAATTTTTTTTGCTATTTTTTTGGAATGTTCAATTACGCGTCGGGTAGGAATGAAACAGAAGGATAATTTTATATTCTATCTTTCTCAGCATTTTCCAACCTATTTTGGTTTGAAATGAAGCCATAATGGTATTTTTTATTTTTTGAATTTTTTTGCTATTTTTTTGGAATTTTCTATTACGCATCGAATAGGAACGGAACGAAACGATAATTTTCATTTTCTCTCTTTCTCGGCCTTTTCCTACCTATTTTGGCTTGAAATGAAGCCATAATGGTATTTTTTAATTTTTAGAATTTTTTTTGCTATTTTTTTGGAATTTTCTATTACACGTCAGGTAGAAACGAAACAGAATGATAATTTTATATTCTTTCTTTCCCGGCATTTTCCAACCTATTTTGGCTTGAAATGAAGCCATAATGGTATTTTTCAGTTTTTTGAATTTTTTTGTTATTTTTTTGGAATTTTCTATTTCGCGTCGGGTTGGAACGGAACGGAATGATAATTTTTATTTTCTCTCTTTCTCGGCCTTTTCAAACCTATTTTGGCTTGAAATGAAGCCATAATGGTATTTTCTAATTTTTAAAATTTTTTTTCTATTTTTTTGGAATTTTCTATTACGCGTCGGGTAGGAATGAAACAGAAGGATAATTTTATATTCTATCTTTTTCAGCATTTCCCAACCTATTTTGGCTTGAAATGAAGCCATAATGGTATATTTTAATTTTTTGAATTTTTTTGCTATTGTTTTGAAATTTTCAATTACGAGTCGGGTAGGAACGACACGTAATGATATTTTTTATTTTCTCTCTTACACCTCCTTTTCCATACTATTTTGGCTTGAAATGAAGCTATAATGGTATTTTTTAATTTTTAGAGTTTTTTTTGCTATGTTTTTGGAATTTTCTATTTCGCGTCGGTTAGGAACAAAACGGAATGATAATTTTATATTCTCTCTTTCCCGGCATTTTCCAATCTATTTTGGCTTGATGGTAGTTTTTAATTTTTTGAACTTTTTTGCTATTTTTTAGGAATTTTCTATTTCGCTTCGGGTTGGAACGGAACGGAACGATAATTTTTATTTTCTCTCTTTCTCGGCCTTTTCCAACCTATTTTGGCTTGAAATGAAGCAATAATGGTATGTCTTAATTTTTAGAATTTTTTTTCTATTGTTTTGAAATTTTCAATTACGAGTCGGGTAGGAACGAAACGTAACGATATTTTTTATTTTCTCTCTTACACCTCCTTTTCCATACTATTTTGGCTTGAAATGAAGCTATAATTGTATTTTTTAATTTTTAGAATTTTTTTTGCTAATTTTTTGGAATTTTCTATTTCGCGTCGGTTAGGAACGAAACGGAATGATAATTTCATATTCTCTCTTTCTCGGAATTTTCCAACCTGTTTTGGCTTGAAATGAAGCCATAATGTTAGTTTTCATTTTTTGAATTTTTTTGCTATTTTTTTGGAATTTTCTATTTCGCGTCGGGTTGGAACGGAACGGAACGATAATTTTTATTTTCTCTCTTTCTCGGCCTTTTCCAACCTGTTTGGGCTTGAAATGAAGCCATAATGGTATTTTTTAATTTTTAGAATTTTTTTTGCTATTTTTTTGGAATTTTCTATTACGTATCGGGTAGGAATGAAACAGAAGGATAATTTTATATTCTGTCTTTCTCAGCATTTTCCAACCTATTTTGGCTTGAAATGAAGCCATAATGGTATTTTTTATTTTTTGAATTTTTTTGCTATTTTTTTGGAATTTTCTATTACGCATCGAATAGGAACGGAACGAAACGATAATTTTCATTTTCTCTCTTTCTCGGCCTTTTCCTACCTATATTGGCTTGAAATGAAGCCATAATGGTATTTTTTTAGTTTTTAGAATTTTTTTTGCTTTTTTTTTGGAATTTTCTATTACACGTCAGGTAGAAACGAAACAGAATGATAATTTTATATTCTCTCTTTCCCGGCATTTTCCAACCTATTTTGGCTTGAAATGAAGCCATAATGGTATTTTTCAGTTTTTTGAATTTTTTTGTTATTTTTTTGGAATTTTCTATTTCGCGTCGGGTTGGAACGGAACGGAATGATAATTTTTATTTTCTCTCTTTCTCGGCATTTTCAAACCTATTTTGGCTTGAAATGAAGCCATAATGGTATTTTTTAATTTTTAAAATTTTTTTTGCTATTTTTTTGGAATTTTCTATTACGCGTCGGGTAGGAATGAAACAGAAGGATAATTTTATATTCTATCTTTCTCAGCATTTTCCAACCTATTTTGGTTTGAAATGAAGCCATAATGGTATTTTTTATTTTTTGAATTTTTTTGCTATTTTTTTGGAATTTTCTATTACGCATCGAATAGGAACGGAACGAAACGATAATTTTCATTTTCTCTCTTTCTCGGCCTTTTCCTACCTATTTTGGCTTGAAATGAAGCCATAATGGTATTTTTTAATTTTTAGAATTTTTTTTGCTATTTTTTTGGAATTTTCTATTACACGTCAGGTAGAAACGAAACAGAATGATAATTTTATATTCTCTCTTTCCCGGCATTTTCCAACCTAGTTTGGCTTGAAAGGAAACCATAATGGTATTTTTCAATTTTTTGAATTTTTTTGCTATGTTTTTGGAATTTTCTATTACACATCGAGTAGGAACGGAACGAAATGATAATTTTAATTTTCTCTCTGTCTCCGCCTTTCCCAACCTATTTTGGCTTGAAATGAAGCCATAATGGTATTTTTTAATTTTTAGAGTTTTTTTTGCTATTTTGTTGGAATTTTCTATTTCGCGTCGGTTAGGAACGAAACGGAATGATAATTTTATATTCTCTCTTTCCCGGCATTTTCCAATCTATTTTGGCTTGATGGTAGTTTTTAATTTTTTGAATTTTTTTGCTATTTTTTTGGAATTTTCTATTTCGCTTCGGGTTGGAACGGAACGGAACGATAATTTTTATTTTCTCTCTTTCTCGGCCTTTTCCAACCTATTTTGGCTTGAAATGAAGCCATAATGGTATTTTTTAATTTTTAGAATTTTTTTTGCTATTTTTTTGGAATTTTCTATTACGTGTCGGGTAGGAATGAAACAGAAGGATAATTTTATATTCTATCTTTCTCAGCATTTTCCAACCTATTTTGGCTTGAAATGAAGCCATAACGGTATTTTTTATTTTTTGAATTTTTTTGCTATTTTTTTGGAATTTTCTATTACGCATCGAATAGGAACGGAACGAAACGATAATTTTCATTTTCTCTCTTTCTCGGCCTTTTCCTACCTATTTTGGCTTGAAATGAAGCCATAATGGAATTTTTTAATTTTTAGAATTTTTTTTGCTATTTTTTTGGAATGTTCTATTACGTGTCGGGTAGGAATCAAACAGAAGGATAATTTTATATTCTATCTTTCTCAGCATTTTCCAACCTATTTTGGTTTGAAATGAAGCCATAATGGTATTTTTTATTTTTTGAATTTTTTTGCTATTTTTTTGGAATTTTCTATTACGCATCGAATAGGAACGGAACGAAACGATAATTTTCATTTTCTCTCTTTCTCGGCCTTTTCCTACCTATTTTGGCTTGAAATGAAGCCATAATGGTATTTTTTAATTTTTAGAATTTTTTTTGCTATTTTTTTGGAATTTTCTATTACACGTCAGGTAGAAACGAAACAGAATGATAATTTTATATTCTTTCTTTCCCAGCATTTTCCAACCTATTTTGGCTTGAAATGAAGCCATAATGGTATTTTTCAGTTTTTTGAATTTTTTTGTTATTTTTTTGGAATTTTCTATTTCGCGTCGGGTTGGAACGGAACGGAATGATAATTTTTATTTTCTCTCTTTCTCGGCCTTTTCAAACCTATTTTGGCTTGAAATGAAGCCATAATGGTATTTTCTAATTTTTAAAATTTTTTTTCTATTTTTTTGGAATTTTCTATTACGCGTCGGGTAGGAATGAAACAGAAGGATAATTTTATATTCTATCTTTTTCAGCATTTCCCAACCTATTTTGGCTTGAAATGAAGCCATAATTGTATATTTTAATTTTTTGAATTTTTTTGCTATTGTTTTGAAATTTTCAATTACGAGTCGGGTAGGAACGACACGTAATGATATTTTTTATTTTCTCTCTTACTCCTCCTTTTCCATACTATTTTGGCTTGAAATGAAGCTATAATGGTATTTTTTAATTTTTAGAGTTTTTTTTGCTATGTTTTTGGAATTTTCTATTTCGCGTCGGTTAGGAACAAAACGGAATGATAATTTTATATTCTCCCTTTCCCGGCATTTTCCAATCTATTTTGGCTTGATGGTAGTTTTTAATTTTTTGAATTTTTTTGCTATTTTTTTGGAATTTTCTATTTCGCGTCGGGTTGGAACGGAACGGAACGATAATTTTTATTTTCTCTCTTTCTCGGCCTTTTCCAACCTGTTTGGGCTTGAAATGAAGCCATAATGGTATTTTTTAATTTTTAGAATTTTTTTTGCTATTTTTTTGGAATTTTCTATTACGTATCGGGTAGGAATGAAACAGAAGGATAATTTTATATTATATCTTTCTCAGCATTTTCCAACCTATTTTGGCTTGAACTGAAGCCATAATGGTATTTTTTATTTTTTGAATTTTTTTGCTATTTTTTTGGAATTTTCTATTACGCATCGAATAGGAAAGGAACGAAACGATAATTTTCATTTTCTCTCTTTCTCGGCCTTTTCCTACCTATTTTGGCTTGAAATGAAGCCATAATGGTATTTTTTAATTTTTAGAATTTTTTTTGCTATTTTTTTGGAATTTTCAATTTCGCGTCGGGTTGGAACGGAACGGAATGATAATTTTATATTCTCTCTTTCCCGGCGTTTTCCAACCTATTTTGGCTTGAAATGAAGCCATAATGGTATTTTTCAATTTTTTGAATTTTTTTCTATTTTTTTGGAATTTTCTATTATGCATTGGGTAGGAACGGAACTGAACGATAATTTTTATTTTCTCTCTTTCTCGGCCTATTCCAACCTTTTTTGGCATGAAATGAAGCCATAATGGTATTTTTTAATTTTCAGAATTTTTTTTGCTATTTTTTGGGTATTTTCTACTACGCGTCTGGTAGGAACGAAACGGAATGATAATTTTATATTCTCTCTTTCCCGGCATTTTCCAACCTAGTTTGGCTTGAAATGAAGCCATAATGGTATTTTTCAATTTTTTGAATTTTTTTGCTATGTTTTTGGAATTTTCTATTACACATCGAGTAGGAACGGAACGAAATGATAATTTTAATTTTCTCTCTGTCTCCGCCTTTCCCAACCTATTTTGGCTTGAAATGAAGCCATAATGGTATTTTTTAATTTTTAGAGTTTTTTTTGCTATTTTGTTGGAATTTTCTATTTCGCGTCGGTTAGGAACGAAACGGAATGATAATTTTATATTCTCTCTTTCCGGGCATTTTCCAATCAATTTTGGCTTGATGGTAGTTTTTAATTTTTTGAATTTTTTTGCTATTTTTTTGGAATTTTCTATTTCGCTTCGGGTTGGAACGGAATGGAACGATAATTTTTATTTTCTCTCTTTCTCGGCCTTTTCCAACCTATTTTGGCTTGAAATGAAGCCATAATGGTATTTTTTAATTTTTAGAATTTTTTTTGCTATTTTTTTGGAATTTTCTATTACGTGTCGGGTAGGAATGAAACAGAAGGATAATTTTATATTCTATCTTTCTCAGCATTTTCCAACCTATTTTGGCTTGAAATGAAGCCATAATGGTATTTTTTATTTTTTGAATTTTTTTGCTATGTTTTTGGAATTTTCTATTACACATCGAGTAGGAACGGAACGAAATGATAATTTTAATTTTCTCTCTGTCTCCGCCTTTCCCAACCTATTTTGGCTTGAAATGAAGCCATAATGGTATTTTTTAATTTTTAGAGTTTTTTCTGCTATTTTGTTGGAATTTTCTATTTCGCGTCGGTTAGGAACGAAACGGAATGATAATTTTATATTCTCTCTTTCCCGGCATTTTTCAATCTATTTTGGCTTGATGGTAGTTTTTAATTTTTTGAATTTTTTTGCTATTTTTTGGAATTTTCTATTTCGCTTCGGGTTGGAACGGAACGGAACGATAATTTTTATTTTCTCTCTTTCTCGGCCTTTTCCAACCTATTTTGGCTTGAAATGAAGCCATAATGGTATTTTTTAATTTTTAGAATTTTTTTTGCTATTTTTTTGGAATTTTCTATTACGTGTCGGGTAGGAATGAAACAGAAGGATAATTTTATATTCTATCTTTCTCAGCATTTTCCAACCTATTTTGGCTTGAAATGAAGCCATAATGGTATTTTTTATTTTTTGAATTTTTTTGCTATTTTTTTGGAATTTTCTATTACGCATCGAATAGGAACGGAACGAAACGATAATTTTCATTTTCTCTCTTTCTCGGCCTTTTCCTACCTATTTTGGCTTGAAATGAAGCCATAATGGTATTTTTTAATTTTTAGAATTTTTTTTGCTATTTTTTTGGAATGTTCTATTACGTGTCGGGTAGGAATGAAACAGAAGGATAATTTTATATTCTATCTTTCTCAGCATTTTCCAACCTATTTTGGTTTGAAATGAAGCCATAATGGTATTTTTTATTTTTTGAATTTTTTTGCTATTTTTTTGGAATTTTCTATTACGCATCGAATAGGAACGGAACGAAACGATAATTTTCATTTTCTCTCTTTCTCGGCCTTTTCCTACCTATTTTGGCTTGAAATGAAGCCATAATGGTATTTTTTAATTTTTAGAATTTTTTTTGCTATTTTTTTGGAATTTTCTATTACACGTCAGGTAGAAACGAAACAGAATGATAATTTTATATTCTTTCTTTCCCGGCATTTTCCAACCTATTTTGGCTTGAAATGAAGCCATAATGGTATTTTTCAGTTTTTTGAATTTTTTTGTTATTTTTTTGGAATTTTCTATTTCGCGTCGGGTTGGAACGGAACGGAATGATAATTTTTATTTTCTCTCTTTCTCGGCCTTTTCAAACCTATTTTGGCTTGAAATGAAGCCATAATGGTATTTTCTAATTTTTAAAATTTTTTTTCTATTTTTTTGGAATTTTCTATTACGCGTCGGGTAGGAATGAAACAGAAGGATAATTTTATATTCTATCTTTTTCAGCATTTCCCAACCTATTTTGGCTTGAAATGAAGCCATAATGGTATATTTTAATTTTTTGAATTTTTTTGCTATTGTTTTGAAATTTTCAATTACGAGTCGGGTAGGAACGACACGTAATGATATTTTTTATGTTCTCTCTTACTCCTCCTTTTCCATACTATTTTGGCTTGAAATGAAGCTATAATGGTATTTTTTAATTTTTAGAGTTTTTTTTGCTATGTTTTTGGAATTTTCTATTTCGCGTCGGTTAGGAACAAAACGGAATGATAATTTTATATTCTCTCTTTCCCGGCATTTTCCAATCTATTTTGGCTTGATGGTAGTTTTTAATTTTTTGAATTTTTTTGCTATTTTTTTGGAATTTTCTATTTCGCGTCGGGTTGGAACGGAACGGAACGATAATTTTTATTTTCTCCCTTTCTCGGCCTTTTCCAACCTGTTTGGGCTTGAAATGAAGCCATAATGGTATTTTTTAATTTTTAGAATTTTTTTTGCTATTTTTTTGGAATTTTCTATTACGTATCGGGTAGGAATGAAACAGAAGGATAATTTTATACTATATCTTTCTCAGCATTTTCCAACCTATTTTGGCTTGAACTGAAGCCATAATGGTATTTTTTATTTTTTGAATTTTTTTGCTATTTTTTTGGAATTTTCTATTACGCATCGAATAGGAAAGGAACGAAACGATAATTTTCATTTTCTCTCTTTCTCGGCCTTTTCCTACCTATTTTGGCTTGAAATGAAGCCATAATGGTATTTTTTAATTTTTAGAATTTTTTTTGCTATTTTGTTGGAATTTTCTATTTCGCGTCGGTTAGGAACGAAACGGAATGATAATTTTATATTCTCTATTTCCCGGCATTTTCCAATCTATTTTGGCTTGAAATGAAGCCATAATGGTATTTTTCAATTTTTTGAATTTTTTTCTATTTTTTTGGAATTTTCTATTATGCATTGGGTAGGAACGGAACTGAACGATAATTTTTATTTTCTCTCTTTCTCGGCCTATTCCAACCTTTTTTGGCATGAAATGAAGCCATAATGGTATTTTTTAATTTTCAGAATTTTTTTTGCTATTTTTTGGGTATTTTCTACTACGCGTCTGGTAGGAACGAAACGGAATGATAATTTTATATTCTCTCTTTCCCGGCATTTTCCAACCTAGTTTGGCTTGAAATGAAGCCATAATGGTATTTTTCAATTTTTTGAATTTTTTTGCTATGTTTTTGGAATTTTCTATTACACATCGAGTAGGAACGGAACGAAATGATAATTTTAATTTTCTCTCTGTCTCCGCCTTTCCCAACCTATTTTGGCTTGAAATGAAGCCATAATGGTATTTTTTAATTTTTAGAGTTTTTTTTGCTATTTTGTTGGAATTTTCTATTTCGCGTCGGTTAGGAACGAAACGGAATGATAATTTTATATTCTCTATTTCCCGGCATTTTCCAATCTATTTTGGCTTGATGGTAGTTTTTAATTTTTTGAATTTTTTTGCTATTTTTTTGGAATTTTCTATTTCGCTTCGGGTTGGAACGGAACGGAACGATAATTTTTATTTTCTCTCTTTCTCGGCCTTTTCCAACCTATTTTGGCTTGAAATGAAGCCATAATGGTATTTTTTAATTTTTAGAATTTTTTTTGCTATTTTTTTGGAATTTTCTATTACGTGTCGGGTAGGAATGAAACAGAAGGATAATTTTATATTCTATCTTTCTCAGCATTTTCCAACCTATTTTGGCTTGAAATGAAGCCATAATGGTATTTTTTATTTTTTGAATTTTTTTGCTATTTTTTTGGAATTTTCTATTACGCATCGAATAGGAACGGAACGAAACGATAATTTTCATTTTCTCTCTTTCTCGGCCTTTTCCTACCTATTTTTGCTTGAAATGAAGCCATAATGGTATTTTTTAATTTTTAGAATTTTTTTTGCTATTTTTTTGGAATGTTCAATTACGCGTCGGGTAGGAATGAAACAGAAGGATAATTTTATATTCTATCTTTCTCAGCATTTTCCAACCTATTTTGGTTTGAAATGAAGCCATAATGGTATTTTTTATTTTTTGAATTTTTTTGCTATTTTTTTGGAATTTTCTATTACGCATCGAATAGGAACGGAACGAAACGATAATTTTCATTTTCTCTCTTTCTCGGCCTTTTCCTACCTATTTTGGCTTGAAATGAAGCCATAATGGTATTTTTTAATTTTTAGAATTTTTTTTGCTATTTTTTTGGAATTTTCTATTACACGTCAGGTAGAAACGAAACAGAATGATAATTTTATATTCTTTCTTTCCCGGCATTTTCCAACCTATTTTGGCTTGAAATGAAGCCATAATGGTATTTTTCAGTTTTTTGAATTTTTTTGTTATTTTTTTGGAATTTTCTATTTCGCGTCGGGTTGGAACGGAACGGAATGATAATTTTTATTTTCTCTCTTTCTCGGCCTTTTCAAACCTATTTTGGCTTGAAATGAAGCCATAATGGTATTTTCTAATTTTTAAAATTTTTTTTCTATTTTTTTGGAATTTTCTATTACGCGTCGGGTAGGAATGAAACAGAAGGATAATTTTATATTCTATCTTTTTCAGCATTTCCCAACCTATTTTGGCTTGAAATGAAGCCATAATGGTATATTTTAATTTTTTGAATTTTTTTGCTATTGTTTTGAAATTTTCAATTACGAGTCGGGTAGGAACGACACGTAATGATATTTTTTATTTTCTCTCTTACACCTCCTTTTCCATACTATTTTGGCTTGAAATGAAGCTATAATGGTATTTTTTAATTTTTAGAGTTTTTTTTGCTATGTTTTTGGAATTTTCTATTTCGCGTCGGTTAGGAACAAAACGGAATGATAATTTTATATTCTCTCTTTCCCGGCATTTTCCAATCTATTTTGGCTTGATGGTAGTTTTTAATTTTTTGAACTTTTTTGCTATTTTTTAGGAATTTTCTATTTCGCTTCGGGTTGGAACGGAACGGAACGATAATTTTTATTTTCTCTCTTTCTCGGCCTTTTCCAACCTATTTTGGCTTGAAATGAAGCAATAATGGTATGTCTTAATTTTTAGAATTTTTTTTCTATTGTTTTGAAATTTTCAATTACGAGTCGGGTAGGAACGAAACGTAACGATATTTTTTATTTTCTCTCTTACACCTCCTTTTCCATACTATTTTGGCTTGAAATGAAGCTATAATTGTATTTTTTAATTTTTAGAATTTTTTTTGCTAATTTTTTGGAATTTTCTATTTCGCGTCGGTTAGGAACGAAACGGAATGATAATTTCATATTCTCTCTTTCTCGGAATTTTCCAACCTGTTTTGGCTTGAAATGAAGCCATAATGTTAGTTTTCATTTTTTGAATTTTTTTGCTATTTTTTTGGAATTTTCTATTTCGCGTCGGGTTGGAACGGAACGGAACGATAATTTTTATTTTCTCTCTTTCTCGGCCTTTTCCAACCTGTTTGGGCTTGAAATGAAGCCATAATGGTATTTTTTAATTTTTAGAATTTTTTTTGCTATTTTTTTGGAATTTTCTATTACGTATCGGGTAGGAATGAAACAGAAGGATAATTTTATATTCTGTCTTTCTCAGCATTTTCCAACCTATTTTGGCTTGAAATGAAGCCATAATGGTATTTTTTATTTTTTGAATTTTTTTGCTATTTTTTTGGAATTTTCTATTACGCATCGAATAGGAACGGAACGAAACGATAATTTTCATTTTCTCTCTTTCTCGGCCTTTTCCTACCTATATTGGCTTGAAATGAAGCCATAATGGTATTTTTTAATTTTTAGAATTTTTTTTGCTTTTTTTTTGGAATTTTCTATTACACGTCAGGTAGAAACGAAACAGAATGATAATTTTATATTCTCTCTTTCCCGGCATTTTCCAACCTATTTTGGCTTGAAATGAAGCCATAATGGTATTTTTCAGTTTTTTGAATTTTTTTGTTATTTTTTTGGAATTTTCTATTTCGCGTCGGGTTGGAACGGAACGGAATGATAATTTTTATTTTCTCTCTTTCTCGGCATTTTCAAACCTATTTTGGCTTGAAATGAAGCCATAATGGTATTTTTTAATTTTTAAAATTTTTTTTGCTATTTTTTTGGAATTTTCTATTACGCGTCGGGTAGGAATGAAACAGAAGGATAATTTTATATTCTATCTTTCTCAGCATTTTCCAACCTATTTTGGTTTGAAATGAAGCCATAATGGTATTTTTTATTTTTTGAATTTTTTTGCTATTTTTTTGGAATTTTCTATTACGCATCGAATAGGAACGGAACGAAACGATAATTTTCATTTTCTCTCTTTCTCGGCCTTTTCCTACCTATTTTGGCTTGAAATGAAGCCATAATGGTAGTTTTTAATTTTTAGAATTTTTTTTGCTATTTTTTTGGAATTTTCTATTACACGTCAGGTAGAAACGAAACAGAATGATAATTTTATATTCTCTCTTTCCCGGCATTTTCCAACCTAGTTTGGCTTGAAAGGAAACCATAATGGTATTTTTCAATTTTTTGAATTTTTTTGCTATGTTTTTGGAATTTTCTATTACACATCGAGTAGGAACGGAACGAAATGATAATTTTAATTTTCTCTCTGTCTCCGCCTTTCCCAACCTATTTTGGCTTGAAATGAAGCCATAATGGTATATTTTAATTTTTTGAATTTTTTTGCTATTGTTTTGAAATTTTCAATTACGAGTCGGGTAGGAACGACACGTAATGATATTTTTTATTTTCTCTCTTACTCCTCCTTTTCCATACTATTTTGGCTTGAAATGAAGCTATAATGGTATTTTTTAATTTTTAGAGTTTTTTTTGCTATGTTTTTGGAATTTTCTATTTCGCGTCGGTTAGGAACAAAACGGAATGATAATTTTATATTCTCTCTTTCCCGGCATTTTCCAATCTATTTTGGCTTGATGGTAGTTTTTAATTTTTTGAACTTTTTTGCTATTTTTTTGGAATTTTCTATTTCGCTTCGGGTTGGAACGGAACGGAACGATAATTTTTATTTTCTCTCTTTCTCGGCCTTTTCCAACCTATTTTGGCTTGAAATGAAGCCATAATGGTATTTTTTAATTTTTAGAATTTTTTTTGCTATTTTTTTGGAATTTTCTATTACGTGTCGGGTAGGAATGAAACAGAAGGATAATTTTATATTCTATCTTTCTCAGCATTTTCCAACCTATTTTGGCTTGAAATGAAGCCATAATGGTATTTTTTATTTTTTGAATTTTTTTGCTATTTTTTTGGAATTTTCTATTACGCATCGAATAGGAACGGAACGAAACGATAATTTTCATTTTCTCTCTTTCTCGGCCTTTTCCTACCTATTTTTGCTTGAAATGAAGCCATAATGGTATTTTTTAATTTTTAGAATTTTTTTTGCTATTTTTTTGGAATTTTCTATTACGTATCGGGTAGGAATGAAACAGAAGGATAATTTTATACTATATCTTTCTCAGCATTTTCCAACCTATTTTGGCTTGAACTGAAGCCATAATGGTATTTTTTATTTTTTGAATTTTTTTGCTATTTTTTTGGAATTTTCTATTACGCATCGAATAGGAAAGGAACGAAACGATAATTTTCATTTTCTCTCTTTCTCGGCCTTTTCCTACCTATTTTGGCTTGAAATGAAGCCATAATGGTATTTTTTAATTTTTAGAATTTTTTTTGCTATTTTGTTGGAATTTTCTATTTCGCGTCGGTTAGGAACGAAACGGAATGATAATTTTATATTCTCTATTTCCCGGCATTTTCCAATCTATTTTGGCTTGAAATGAAGCCATAATGGTATTTTTCAATTTTTTGAATTTTTTTCTATTTTTTTGGAATTTTCTATTATGCATTGGGTAGGAACGGAACTGAACGATAATTTTTATTTTCTCTCTTTCTCGGCCTATTCCAACCTTTTTTGGCATGAAATGAAGCCATAATGGTATTTTTTAATTTTCAGAATTTTTTTTGCTATTTTTTGGGTATTTTCTACTACGCGTCTGGTAGGAACGAAACGGAATGATAATTTTATATTCTCTCTTTCCCGGCATTTTCCAACCTAGTTTGGCTTGAAATGAAGCCATAATGGTATTTTTCAATTTTTTGAATTTTTTTGCTATGTTTTTGGAATTTTCTATTACACATCGAGTAGGAACGGAACGAAATGATAATTTTAATTTTCTCTCTGTCTCCGCCTTTCCCAACCTATTTTGGCTTGAAATGAAGCCATAATGGTATTTTTTAATTTTTAGAGTTTTTTTTGCTATTTTGTTGGAATTTTCTATTTCGCGTCGGTTAGGAACGAAACGGAATGATAATTTTATATTCTCTATTTCCCGGCATTTTCCAATCTATTTTGGCTTGATGGTAGTTTTTAATTTTTTGAATTTTTTTGCTATTTTTTTGGAATTTTCTATTTCGCTTCGGGTTGGAACGGAACGGAACGATAATTTTTATTTTCTCTCTTTCTCGGCCTTTTCCAACCTATTTTGGCTTGAAATGAAGCCATAATGGTATTTTTTAATTTTTAGAATTTTTTTTGCTATTTTTTTGGAATTTTCTATTACGTGTCGGGTAGGAATGAAACAGAAGGATAATTTTATATTCTATCTTTCTCAGCATTTTCCAACCTATTTTGGCTTGAAATGAAGCCATAATGGTATTTTTTATTTTTTGAATTTTTTTGCTATTTTTTTGGAATTTTCTATTACGCATCGAATAGGAACGGAACGAAACGATAATTTTCATTTTCTCTCTTTCTCGGCCTTTTCCTACCTATTTTTGCTTGAAATGAAGCCATAATGGTATTTTTTAATTTTTAGAATTTTTTTTGCTATTTTTTTGGAATGTTCAATTACGCGTCGGGTAGGAATGAAACAGAAGGATAATTTTATATTCTATCTTTCTCAGCATTTTCCAACCTATTTTGGTTTGAAATGAAGCCATAATGGTATTTTTTATTTTTTGAATTTTTTTGCTATTTTTTTGGAATTTTCTATTACGCATCGAATAGGAACGGAACGAAACGATAATTTTCATTTTCTCTCTTTCTCGGCCTTTTCCTACCTATTTTGGCTTGAAATGAAGCCATAATGGTATTTTTTAATTTTTAGAATTTTTTTTGCTATTTTTTTGGAATTTTCTATTACACGTCAGGTAGAAACGAAACAGAATGATAATTTTATATTCTTTCTTTCCCGGCATTTTCCAACCTATTTTGGCTTGAAATGAAGCCATAATGGTATTTTTCAGTTTTTTGAATTTTTTTGTTATTTTTTTGGAATTTTCTATTTCGCGTCGGGTTGGAACGGAACGGAATGATAATTTTTATTTTCTCTCTTTCTCGGCCTTTTCAAACCTATTTTGGCTTGAAATGAAGCCATAATGGTATTTTCTAATTTTTAAAATTTTTTTTCTATTTTTTTGGAATTTTCTATTACGCGTCGGGTAGGAATGAAACAGAAGGATAATTTTATATTCTATCTTTTTCAGCATTTCCCAACCTATTTTGGCTTGAAATGAAGCCATAATGGTATATTTTAATTTTTTGAATTTTTTTGCTATTGTTTTGAAATTTTCAATTACGAGTCGGGTAGGAACGACACGTAATGATATTTTTTATGTTCTCTCTTACTCCTCCTTTTCCATACTATTTTGGCTTGAAATGAAGCTATAATGGTATTTTTTAATTTTTAGAGTTTTTTTTGCTATGTTTTTGGAATTTTCTATTTCGCGTCGGTTAGGAACAAAACGGAATGATAATTTTATATTCTCTCTTTCCCGGCATTTTCCAATCTATTTTGGCTTGATGGTAGTTTTTAATTTTTTGAATTTTTTTGCTATTTTTTTGGAATTTTCTATTTCGCGTCGGGTTGGAACGGAACGGAACGATAATTTTTATTTTCTCCCTTTCTCGGCCTTTTCCAACCTGTTTGGGCTTGAAATGAAGCCATAATGGTATTTTTTAATTTTTAGAATTTTTTTTGCTATTTTTTTGGAATTTTCTATTACGTATCGGGTAGGAATGAAACAGAAGGATAATTTTATACTATATCTTTCTCAGCATTTTCCAACCTATTTTGGCTTGAACTGAAGCCATAATGGTATTTTTTATTTTTTGAATTTTTTTGCTATTTTTTTGGAATTTTCTATTACGCATCGAATAGGAAAGGAACGAAACGATAATTTTCATTTTCTCTCTTTCTCGGCCTTTTCCTACCTATTTTGGCTTGAAATGAAGCCATAATGGTATTTTTTAATTTTTAGAATTTTTTTTGCTATTTTGTTGGAATTTTCTATTTCGCGTCGGTTAGGAACGAAACGGAATGATAATTTTATATTCTCTATTTCCCGGCATTTTCCAATCTATTTTGGCTTGAAATGAAGCCATAATGGTATTTTTCAATTTTTTGAATTTTTTTCTATTTTTTTGGAATTTTCTATTATGCATTGGGTAGGAACGGAACTGAACGATAATTTTTATTTTCTCTCTTTCTCGGCCTATTCCAACCTTTTTTGGCATGAAATGAAGCCATAATGGTATTTTTTAATTTTCAGAATTTTTTTTGCTATTTTTTGGGTATTTTCTACTACGCGTCTGGTAGGAACGAAACGGAATGATAATTTTATATTCTCTCTTTCCCGGCATTTTCCAACCTAGTTTGGCTTGAAATGAAGCCATAATGGTATTTTTCAATTTTTTGAATTTTTTTGCTATGTTTTTGGAATTTTCTATTACACATCGAGTAGGAACGGAACGAAATGATAATTTTAATTTTCTCTCTGTCTCCGCCTTTCCCAACCTATTTTGGCTTGAAATGAAGCCATAATGGTATTTTTTAATTTTTAGAGTTTTTTTTGCTATTTTGTTGGAATTTTCTATTTCGCGTCGGTTAGGAACGAAACGGAATGATAATTTTATATTCTCTATTTCCCGGCATTTTCCAATCTATTTTGGCTTGATGGTAGTTTTTAATTTTTTGAATTTTTTTGCTATTTTTTTGGAATTTTCTATTTCGCTTCGGGTTGGAACGGAACGGAACGATAATTTTTATTTTCTCTCTTTCTCGGCCTTTTCCAACCTATTTTGGCTTGAAATGAAGCCATAATGGTATTTTTTAATTTTTAGAATTTTTTTTGCTATTTTTTTGGAATTTTCTATTACGTGTCGGGTAGGAATGAAACAGAAGGATAATTTTATATTCTATCTTTCTCAGCATTTTCCAACCTATTTTGGCTTGAAATGAAGCCATAATGGTATTTTTTATTTTTTGAATTTTTTTGCTATTTTTTTGGAATTTTCTATTACGCATCGAATAGGAACGGAACGAAACGATAATTTTCATTTTCTCTCTTTCTCGGCCTTTTCCTACCTATTTTTGCTTGAAATGAAGCCATAATGGTATTTTTTAATTTTTAGAATTTTTTTTGCTATTTTTTTGGAATGTTCAATTACGCGTCGGGTAGGAATGAAACAGAAGGATAATTTTATATTCTATCTTTCTCAGCATTTTCCAACCTATTTTGGTTTGAAATGAAGCCATAATGGTATTTTTTATTTTTTGAATTTTTTTGCTATTTTTTTGGAATTTTCTATTACGCATCGAATAGGAACGGAACGAAACGATAATTTTCATTTTCTCTCTTTCTCGGCCTTTTCCTACCTATTTTGGCTTGAAATGAAGCCATAATGGTATTTTTTAATTTTTAGAATTTTTTTTGCTATTTTTTTGGAATTTTCTATTACACGTCAGGTAGAAACGAAACAGAATGATAATTTTATATTCTTTCTTTCCCGGCATTTTCCAACCTATTTTGGCTTGAAATGAAGCCATAATGGTATTTTTCAGTTTTTTGAATTTTTTTGTTATTTTTTTGGAATTTTCTATTTCGCGTCGGGTTGGAACGGAACGGAATGATAATTTTTATTTTCTCTCTTTCTCGGCCTTTTCAAACCTATTTTGGCTTGAAATGAAGCCATAATGGTATTTTCTAATTTTTAAAATTTTTTTTCTATTTTTTTGGAATTTTCTATTACGCGTCGGGTAGGAATGAAACAGAAGGATAATTTTATATTCTATCTTTTTCAGCATTTCCCAACCTATTTTGGCTTGAAATGAAGCCATAATGGTATATTTTAATTTTTTGAATTTTTTTGCTATTGTTTTGAAATTTTCAATTACGAGTCGGGTAGGAACGACACGTAATGATATTTTTTATGTTCTCTCTTACTCCTCCTTTTCCATACTATTTTGGCTTGAAATGAAGCTATAATGGTATTTTTTAATTTTTAGAGTTTTTTTTGCTATGTTTTTGGAATTTTCTATTTCGCGTCGGTTAGGAACAAAACGGAATGATAATTTTATATTCTCTCTTTCCCGGCATTTTCCAATCTATTTTGGCTTGATGGTAGTTTTTAATTTTTTGAATTTTTTTGCTATTTTTTTGGAATTTTCTATTTCGCGTCGGGTTGGAACGGAACGGAACGATAATTTTTATTTTCTCCCTTTCTCGGCCTTTTCCAACCTGTTTGGGCTTGAAATGAAGCCATAATGGTATTTTTTAATTTTTAGAATTTTTTTTGCTATTTTTTTGGAATTTTCTATTACGTATCGGGTAGGAATGAAACAGAAGGATAATTTTATACTATATCTTTCTCAGCATTTTCCAACCTATTTTGGCTTGAACTGAAGCCATAATGGTATTTTTTATTTTTTGAATTTTTTTGCTATTTTTTTGGAATTTTCTATTACGCATCGAATAGGAAAGGAACGAAACGATAATTTTCATTTTCTCTCTTTCTCGGCCTTTTCCTACCTATTTTGGCTTGAAATGAAGCCATAATGGTATTTTTTAATTTTTAGAATTTTTTTTGCTATTTTGTTGGAATTTTCTATTTCGCGTCGGTTAGGAACGAAACGGAATGATAATTTTATATTCTCTATTTCCCGGCATTTTCCAATCTATTTTGGCTTGAAATGAAGCCATAATGGTATTTTTCAATTTTTTGAATTTTTTTCTATTTTTTTGGAATTTTCTATTATGCATTGGGTAGGAACGGAACTGAACGATAATTTTTATTTTCTCTCTTTCTCGGCCTATTCCAACCTTTTTTGGCATGAAATGAAGCCATAATGGTATTTTTTAATTTTCAGAATTTTTTTTGCTATTTTTTGGGTATTTTCTACTACGCGTCTGGTAGGAACGAAACGGAATGATAATTTTATATTCTCTCTTTCCCGGCATTTTCCAACCTAGTTTGGCTTGAAATGAAGCCATAATGGTATTTTTCAATTTTTTGAATTTTTTTGCTATGTTTTTGGAATTTTCTATTACACATCGAGTAGGAACGGAACGAAATGATAATTTTAATTTTCTCTCTGTCTCCGCCTTTCCCAACCTATTTTGGCTTGAAATGAAGCCATAATGGTATTTTTTAATTTTTAGAGTTTTTTTTGCTATTTTGTTGGAATTTTCTATTTCGCGTCGGTTAGGAACGAAACGGAATGATAATTTTATATTCTCTATTTCCCGGCATTTTCCAATCTATTTTGGCTTGATGGTAGTTTTTAATTTTTTGAATTTTTTTGCTATTTTTTTGGAATTTTCTATTTCGCTTCGGGTTGGAACGGAACGGAACGATAATTTTTATTTTCTCTCTTTCTCGGCCTTTTCCAACCTATTTTGGCTTGAAATGAAGCCATAATGGTATTTTTTAATTTTTAGAATTTTTTTTGCTATTTTTTTGGAATTTTCTATTACGTGTCGGGTAGGAATGAAACAGAAGGATAATTTTATATTCTATCTTTCTCAGCATTTTCCAACCTATTTTGGCTTGAAATGAAGCCATAATGGTATTTTTTATTTTTTGAATTTTTTTGCTATTTTTTTGGAATTTTCTATTACGCATCGAATAGGAACGGAACGAAACGATAATTTTCATTTTCTCTCTTTCTCGGCCTTTTCCTACCTATTTTTGCTTGAAATGAAGCCATAATGGTATTTTTTAATTTTTAGAATTTTTTTTGCTATTTTTTTGGAATGTTCAATTACGCGTCGGGTAGGAATGAAACAGAAGGATAATTTTATATTCTATCTTTCTCAGCATTTTCCAACCTATTTTGGTTTGAAATGAAGCCATAATGGTATTTTTTATTTTTTGAATTTTTTTGCTATTTTTTTGGAATTTTCTATTACGCATCGAATAGGAACGGAACGAAACGATAATTTTCATTTTCTCTCTTTCTCGGCCTTTTCCTACCTATTTTGGCTTGAAATGAAGCCATAATGGTATTTTTTAATTTTTAGAATTTTTTTTGCTATTTTTTTGGAATTTTCTATTACACGTCAGGTAGAAACGAAACAGAATGATAATTTTATATTCTTTCTTTCCCGGCATTTTCCAACCTATTTTGGCTTGAAATGAAGCCATAATGGTATTTTTCAGTTTTTTGAATTTTTTTGTTATTTTTTTGGAATTTTCTATTTCGCGTCGGGTTGGAACGGAACGGAATGATAATTTTTATTTTCTCTCTTTCTCGGCCTTTTCAAACCTATTTTGGCTTGAAATGAAGCCATAATGGTATTTTCTAATTTTTAAAATTTTTTTTCTATTTTTTTGGAATTTTCTATTACGCGTCGGGTAGGAATGAAACAGAAGGATAATTTTATATTCTATCTTTTTCAGCATTTCCCAACCTATTTTGGCTTGAAATGAAGCCATAATGGTATATTTTAATTTTTTGAATTTTTTTGCTATTGTTTTGAAATTTTCAATTACGAGTCGGGTAGGAACGACACGTAATGATATTTTTTATTTTCTCTCTTACACCTCCTTTTCCATACTATTTTGGCTTGAAATGAAGCTATAATGGTATTTTTTAATTTTTAGAGTTTTTTTTGCTATGTTTTTGGAATTTTCTATTTCGCGTCGGTTAGGAACAAAACGGAATGATAATTTTATATTCTCTCTTTCCCGGCATTTTCCAATCTATTTTGGCTTGATGGTAGTTTTTAATTTTTTGAACTTTTTTGCTATTTTTTAGGAATTTTCTATTTCGCTTCGGGTTGGAACGGAACGGAACGATAATTTTTATTTTCTCTCTTTCTCGGCCTTTTCCAACCTATTTTGGCTTGAAATGAAGCAATAATGGTATGTCTTAATTTTTAGAATTTTTTTTCTATTGTTTTGAAATTTTCAATTACGAGTCGGGTAGGAACGAAACGTAACGATATTTTTTATTTTCTCTCTTACACCTCCTTTTCCATACTATTTTGGCTTGAAATGAAGCTATAATTGTATTTTTTAATTTTTAGAATTTTTTTTGCTAATTTTTTGGAATTTTCTATTTCGCGTCGGTTAGGAACGAAACGGAATGATAATTTCATATTCTCTCTTTCTCGGAATTTTCCAACCTGTTTTGGCTTGAAATGAAGCCATAATGTTAGTTTTCATTTTTTGAATTTTTTTGCTATTTTTTTGGAATTTTCTATTTCGCGTCGGGTTGGAACGGAACGGAACGATAATTTTTATTTTCTCTCTTTCTCGGCCTTTTCCAACCTGTTTGGGCTTGAAATGAAGCCATAATGGTATTTTTTAATTTTTAGAATTTTTTTTGCTATTTTTTTGGAATTTTCTATTACGTATCGGGTAGGAATGAAACAGAAGGATAATTTTATATTCTGTCTTTCTCAGCATTTTCCAACCTATTTTGGCTTGAAATGAAGCCATAATGGTATTTTTTATTTTTTGAATTTTTTTGCTATTTTTTTGGAATTTTCTATTACGCATCGAATAGGAACGGAACGAAACGATAATTTTCATTTTCTCTCTTTCTCGGCCTTTTCCTACCTATATTGGCTTGAAATGAAGCCATAATGGTATTTTTTAATTTTTAGAATTTTTTTTGCTTTTTTTTTGGAATTTTCTATTACACGTCAGGTAGAAACGAAACAGAATGATAATTTTATATTCTCTCTTTCCCGGCATTTTCCAACCTATTTTGGCTTGAAATGAAGCCATAATGGTATTTTTCAGTTTTTTGAATTTTTTTGTTATTTTTTTGGAATTTTCTATTTCGCGTCGGGTTGGAACGGAACGGAATGATAATTTTTATTTTCTCTCTTTCTCGGCATTTTCAAACCTATTTTGGCTTGAAATGAAGCCATAATGGTATTTTTTAATTTTTAAAATTTTTTTTGCTATTTTTTTGGAATTTTCTATTACGCGTCGGGTAGGAATGAAACAGAAGGATAATTTTATATTCTATCTTTCTCAGCATTTTCCAACCTATTTTGGTTTGAAATGAAGCCATAATGGTATTTTTTATTTTTTGAATTTTTTTGCTATTTTTTTGGAATTTTCTATTACGCATCGAATAGGAACGGAACGAAACGATAATTTTCATTTTCTCTCTTTCTCGGCCTTTTCCTACCTATTTTGGCTTGAAATGAAGCCATAATGGTAGTTTTTAATTTTTAGAATTTTTTTTGCTATTTTTTTGGAATTTTCTATTACACGTCAGGTAGAAACGAAACAGAATGATAATTTTATATTCTCTCTTTCCCGGCATTTTCCAACCTAGTTTGGCTTGAAAGGAAACCATAATGGTATTTTTCAATTTTTTGAATTTTTTTGCTATGTTTTTGGAATTTTCTATTACACATCGAGTAGGAACGGAACGAAATGATAATTTTAATTTTCTCTCTGTCTCCGCCTTTCCCAACCTATTTTGGCTTGAAATGAAGCCATAATGGTATATTTTAATTTTTTGAATTTTTTTGCTATTGTTTTGAAATTTTCAATTACGAGTCGGGTAGGAACGACACGTAATGATATTTTTTATTTTCTCTCTTACTCCTCCTTTTCCATACTATTTTGGCTTGAAATGAAGCTATAATGGTATTTTTTAATTTTTAGAGTTTTTTTTGCTATGTTTTTGGAATTTTCTATTTCGCGTCGGTTAGGAACAAAACGGAATGATAATTTTATATTCTCTCTTTCCCGGCATTTTCCAATCTATTTTGGCTTGATGGTAGTTTTTAATTTTTTGAACTTTTTTGCTATTTTTTTGGAATTTTCTATTTCGCTTCGGGTTGGAACGGAACGGAACGATAATTTTTATTTTCTCTCTTTCTCGGCCTTTTCCAACCTATTTTGGCTTGAAATGAAGCAATAATGGTATGTCTTAATTTTTAGAATTTTTTTTCTATTGTTTTGAAATTTTCAATTACGAGTCGGGTAGGAACGAAACGTAACGATATTTTTTATTTTCTCTCTTACACCTCCTTTTCCATACTATTTTGGCTTGAAATGAAGCTATAATTGTATTTTTTAATTTTTAGAATTTTTTTTGCTAATTTTTTGGAATTTTCTATTACGCATCGAATAGGAACGGAACGAAACGATAATTTTCACTTTCTCTCTTTGTCGGCCTTTTCCTACCTATTTTGGCTTGAAATGAAGCAATAATGGTATTTTTTAATTTTTAGAATTTTTTTTGCTATTTTTTTGGAATTTTCTATTACGTATCGGGTAGGAATGAAACAGAAGGATAATTTTATATTCTGTCTTTCTCAGCATTTTCCATCCTATTTTGGCTTGAAATGAAGCCATAATGGTATTTTTTATTTTTTGAATTTTTTTGCTATTTTTTTGGAATTTTCTATTACGCATCGAATAGGAACGGAACGAAACGATAATTTTCATTTTCTCTCTTTCTCGGCCTTTTCCTACCTATATTGGCTTGAAATGAAGCCATAATGGTATTTTTTAATTTTTAGAATTTTTTTTGCTATTTTTTTGGAATTTTCTATTACACGTCAGGTAGAAACGAAACAGAATGATAATTTTATATTCTCTCTTTCTCGGCATTTTCCAACCTATTTTGGCTTGAAATGAAGCCATAATGGTATTTTTCAGTTTTTTGAATTTTTTTGTTATTTTTTTGGAATTTTCAATTTCGCGTCGGGTTGGAACGGAACGGAATGATAATTTTTATTTTCTCTCTTTCTCGGCCTTTTCAAACCTATTTTGGCTTGAAATGAAGCCATAATGGTATTTTTTAATTTTTAAATTTTTTTTTGCTATTTTTTTGGAATTTTCTATTACGCGTCGGTTAGGAAAGAAACGGAATGATAATTTTATATTCTCTCTTTCCCGGCGTTTTCCAACCTATTTTGGCTTGAAATGAAGCCATAATGGTATTTTTCAATTTTTTGAATTTTTTTCTTTTTTTTTGGAATTTTCTATTATGCATTGGGTAGGAACGGAATTGAACGATAATTTTTATTTTCTCTCTTTCTCGGCCTATTCCAACCTTTTTTGGCATGAAATGAAGCCATAATGGTATTTTTTAATTTTCAGAATTTTTTTTGCTATTTTTTGGAAATTTTCTATTACGCGTCTGGTAGGAACGAAACGGAATGATAATTTTATATTCTCTCTTTCCCGGCATTTTCCAACCTAGTTTGGCTTGAAATGAAGCCATAATGGTATTTTTCAATTTTTTGAATTTTTTTGCTATGTTTTTGGAATTTTCTAGTACACATCGAATAGGAACGGAACGAAATGATAATTTTAATTTTCTCTCTGTCTCCGCCTTTCCCAACCTATTTTGGCTTGAAATGAAGCCATAATGGTATTTTTTAATTTTTAGAGTTTTTTTTGCTATTTTGTTGGAATTTTCTATTTCGCGTCGGTTAGGAACGAAACGGAATGATAATTTTATATTCTCTCTTTCCCGGCATTTTCCAATCTATTTTGGCTTGATGGTAGTTTTTAATTTTTTGAATTTTTTTGCTATTTTTTTGGAATTTTCTATTTCGCTTCGGGTTGGAACGGAACGGAACGATAATTTTTATTTTCTCTCTTTCTCGGCCTTTTCCAACCTATTTTGGCTTGAAATGAAGCAATAATGGTATGTCTTAATTTTTAGAATTTTTTTTCTATTGTTTTGAAATTTTCAATTACGAGTCGGGTAGGAACGAAACGTAACGATATTTTTTATTTTCTCTCTTACACCTCCTTTTCCATACTATTTTGGCTTGAAATGAAGCTATAATGATAATTTTATATTCTCTCTTTCCCGGCATTTTCCAACCTATTTGGGCTTGAAATGAAGCCATAATGGTATTTTTTAATTTTTAGAATTTTTTTTGCTATTTTTTTGGAATTTTCTATTACGTATCGGGTAGGAATGAAACAGAATGATAATTTTATATTCTGTCTTTCTCAGCATTTTCCAACCTATTTTGGCCTGAAATGAAGCCATAATGGTATTTTTTATTTTTTGAATTTTTTTGCTATTTTTTTGGAATTTTCTATTACGCATCGAATAGGAACGGAACGAAACGATAATTTTCATTTTCTCTCTTTCTCGGCCTTTTCCTACCTATATTGGCTTGAAATGAAGCCATAATGGTATTTTTTAATTTTTAGAATTTTTTTTGCTATTTTTTTGGAATTTTCTATTACACGTCAGGTAGAAACGAAACAGAATGATAATTTTATATTCTCTCTTTCCCGGCATTTTCCAACCTATTTTGGCTTGAAATGAAGCCATAATGGTATTTTTCAGTTTTTTGAATTTTTTTGTTATTTTTTTGGAATTTTCTATTTCGCGTCGGGTTGGAACGGAACGGAATGATAATTTTTATTTTCTCTCTTTCTCGGCATTTTCAAACCTATTTTGGCTTGAAATGAAGCCATAATGGTATTTTTTAATTTTTAAAATTTTTTTTGCTATTTTTTTGGAATTTTCTATTACGCGTCGGGTAGGAATGAAACAGAAGGATAATTTTATATTCTATCTTTCTCAGCATTTTCCAACCTATTTTGGTTTGAAATGAAGCCATAATGGTATTTTTTATTTTTTAAATTTTTTTGCTATTTTTTTGGAATTTTCTATTACGCATCGAATAGGAACGGAACGAAACGATAATTTTCATTTTCTCTCTTTCTCGGCCTTTTCCTACCTATTTTGGCTTGAAATGAAGCCATAATGGTATTTTTTAATTTTTAGAATTTTTTTTGCTATTTTTTTGGAATTTTCTATTACACGTCAGGTAGAAACGAAACAGAATGATAATTTTATATTCTCTCTTTCCCGGCATTTTCCAACCTAGTTTGGCTTGAAAGGAAACCATAATGGTATTTTTCAATTTTTTGAATTTTTTTGCTATGTTTTTGGAATTTTCTATTACACATCGAGTAGGAACGGAACGAAATGATAATTTTAATTTTCTCTCTGTCTCCGCCTTTCCCAACCTATTTTGGCTTGAAATGAAGCCATAATGGTATATTTTAATTTTTTGAATTTTTTTGCTATTGTTTTGAAATTTTCAATTACGAGTCGGATAGGAACGACACGTAATGATATTTTTTATTTTCTCTCTTACTCCTCCTTTTCCATACTATTTTGGCTTGAAATGAAGCTATAATGGTATTTTTTAATTTTTAGAGTTTTTTTTGCTATGTTTTTGGAATTTTCTATTTCGCGTCGGTTAGGAACAAAACGGAATGATAATTTTATATTCTCTTTCCCGGCATTTTCCAATCTATTTTGGCTTGATGGTAGTTTTTAATTTTTTGAACTTTTTTGCTATTTTTTTGGAATTTTCTATTTCGCTTCGGGTTGGAACGGAACGGAACGATAATTTTTATTTTCTCTCTTTCTCGGCCTTTTCCAACCTATTTTGGCTTGAAATGAAGCAATAATGGTATGTCTTAATTTTTAGAATTTTTTTTCTATTGTTTTGAAATTTTCAATTACGAGTCGGGTAGGAACGAAACGTAACGATATTTTTTATTTTCTCTCTTACACCTCCTTTTCCATACTATTTTGGCTTGAAATGAAGCTATAATTGTATTTTTCAATTTTTAGAATTTTTTTTTGCTAATTTTTTGGAATTTTCTATTTCGCGTCGGTTAGGAACGAAACGGAATGATAATTTAATATTCTCTCTTTCTCGGAATTTTCCAACCTGTTTTGGCTTGAAATGAAGCCATAATGTTAGTTTTCATTTTTTGAATTTTTTTGCTATTTTTTTGGAATTTTCTATTTCGCGTCGGGTTGGAACGGAACGGAATGATAATTTTTATTTTCTCTCTTTCTCGGCCTTTTCCAACCTATTTTGGCTTGAAATGAAGCCATAATGGTATTTTTTAATTTTTAGAATTTTTTTTGCTATTTTTTTGGAATTTTCTATTACGTATCGGGTAGGAATGAAACAGAAGGATAATTTTATATTATATCTTTCTCAGCATTTTCCAACCTATTTTGGCTTGAAATGAAGCCATAATGGTATTTTTTATTTTTTGAATTTTTTTGCTATTTTTTTGGAATTTTCTGTTACGCATCGAATAGGAACGGAACGAAACGATAATTTTCATTTTCTCTCTTTCTCGGCCTTTTCCTACCTATTTTGGCTTGAAATGAAGCCATAATGGTATTTTTTAATTTTTAGAATTTTTTTTGCTATTTTTTTGGAATTTTCAATTTCGCGTCGGGTTGGAACGGAACGGAATGATAATTTTATATTCTCTCTTTCCCGGTGTTTTCCAACCTATTTTGGCTTGAAATGAAGCCATAATGGTATTTTTCAATTTTTTGAATTTTTTTCTATTTTTTTGGAATTTTCTATTATGCATTGGGTAGGAACGGAACTGAACGATAATTTTTATTTTTTCTCTTTCTCGGCCTATTCCAACCTTTTTTGGCATGAAATGAAGCCATAATGGTATTTTTTAATTTTCAGAATTTTTTTTGCTATTTTTTGGGAATTTTCTATTACGCGTCTGGTAGGAACGAAACGGAATGATAATTTTATATTCTCTCTTTCCCGGCATTTTCCAACCTAGTTTGGCTTGAAATGAAGCCATAATGGTATTTTTCAATTTTTTGAATTTTTTTGCTATGTTTTTGGAATTTTCTATTACACATCGAGTAGGAACGGAACGAAACGAAATGATAATTTTAATTTTCTCTCTGTCTCCGCCTTTCCCAACCTATTTTGGCTTGAAATGAAGCCATAATGGTATTTTTTAATTTTTAGAGTTTTTTTTGCTATTTTGTTGGAATTTTCTATTTCGCGTCGGTTAGGAACGAAACGGAATGATAATTTTATATTCTCTCTTTCCCGGCATTTTCCAATCTATTTTGGCTTGATGGTAGTTTTTAATTTTTTGAATTTTTTTGCTATTTTTTTGGAATTTTCTATTTCGCTTCGGGTTGGAACGGAACGGAACGATAATTTTTATTTTCTCTCTTTCTCGGCCTTTTCCAACCTATTTTGGCTTGAAATGAAGCCATAACGGTATTTTTTAATTTTTAGAATTTTTTTTGCTATTTTTTTGGAATTTTCTATTACGTGTCGGGTAGGAATGAAACAGAAGGATAATTTTATATTCTATCTTTCTCAGCATTTTCCAGCCTATTTTGGCTTGAAATGAAGCCATAATGGTATTTTTTATTTTTTGAATTTTTTTACTATTTTTTTGGAATTTTCTATTACGCATCGAATAGGAACGGAACGAAACGATAATTTTCATTTTCTCTCTTTCTCGGCCTTTTCCTACCTATTTTGGCTTGAAATGAAGCCATAATGGTATTTTTTAATTTTTAGAATTTTTTTTGCTATTTTTTTGGAATGTTCTATTACGCGTCGGGTAGGAATGAAACAGAAGAATAATTTTATATTCTATCTTTCTCAGCATTTTCCAACCTATTTTGGTTTGAAATGAAGCCATAATGGTATTTTTTATTTTTTGAATTTTTTTGCTAGTTTTTTGGAATTTTCTATTACGCATCGAATAGGAACGGAACGAAACGATAATTTTCATTTTCTCTCTTTCTCGGCCTTTTCCTACCTATTTTGGCTTGAAATGAAGCCATAATGGTATTTTTTAATTTTTAGAATTTTTTTTGCTATTTTTTTGGAATTTTCTATTACACGTCAGGTAGAAACGAAACAGAATGATAATTTTATATTCTCTCTTTCCCGGCATTTTCCAACCTATTTTGGCTTGAAATGAAGCCATAATGGTATTTTTCAGTTTTTTGAATTTTTTTGTTATTTTTTTGGAATTTTCAATTTCGCGTCGGGTTGGAACGGAACGGAATGATAATTTTTATTTTCTCTCTTTCTCGGCCTTTTCAAACCTATTTTGGCTTGAAATGTAGCCATAATGGTATTTTTTAATTTTTAGAATTTTTTTTGCTATTTTTTTGGAATTTTCTATTTCGCGTCGGGTTGGAACGGAACGGAACGATAATTTTTATTTTCTCTCTTTCTCGGCCTTTTCCAACCTATTTTGGCTTGAAATGAAGCCATAATGGTATTTTTTAATTTTTAGAATTTTTTTTGCTTTTTTTTTGGAATTTTCTATTACGTATCGGGTAGGAATGAAACAGAAGGATAATTTTATATTATATCTTTCTCAGCATTTTCCAACCTATTTTGGCTTGAACTGAAGCCATAATGGTATTTTTTATTTTTTGAATTTTTTTGCTATTTTTTTGGAATTTTCTATTACGCATCGAATAGGAAAGGAACGAAACGATAATTTTCATTTTCTCTCTTTCTCGGCCTTTTCCTACCTATTTTGGCTTGAAATGAAGCCATAATGGTATTTTTTAATTTTTAGAATTTTTTTTGCTATTTTTTTGGAATTTTCAATTTCGCGTCGGGTTGGAACGGAACGGAATGATAATTTTATATTCTCTCTTTCCCGGCGTTTTCCAACCTATTTTGGCTTGAAATGAAGCCATAATGGTATTTTTCAATTTTTTGAATTTTTTTATATTTTTTTGGAATTTTCTATTATGCATTGGGTAGGAACGGAACTGAACGATAATTTTTATTTTCTCTCTTTCTCGGCCTATTCCAACCTTTTTTGGCATGAAATGAAGCCATAATGGTATTTTTTAATTTTCAGAATTTTTTTTGCTATTTTTTGGGAATTTTCTACTACGCGTCTGGTAGGAACGAAACGGAATGATAACTTTATATTCTCTCTTTCCCGGCATTTTCCAACCTAGTTTGGCTTCAAAGGAAACCATAATGGTATTTTTCAATTTTTTGAATTTTTTTGCTATGTTTTTGGAATTTTCTATTACACATCGAGTAGGAACGGAACGAAATGATAATTTTAATTTTCTCTCTGTCTCCGCCTTTCCCAACCTATTTTGGCTTGAAATGAAGCCATAATGGTATATTTTAATTTTTTGAATTTTTTTGCTATTGTTTTGAAATTTTCAATTACGAGTCGGATAGGAACGACACGTAATGATATTTTTTATTTTCTCTCTTACTCCTCCTTTTCCATACTATTTTGGCTTGAAATGAAGCTGATAGGATACTGAATTTGTGCCGTTTCCAGTTCGTCCATAAGGGTCGTCCATGACCAAAAGTGGACAGTGACAGGAATCATTGACAAAAGACGTGAGTTTCCTAAGACTAAGAACAAAGTATACAGTTGACGAGGTCCTCCTTGGATGATCATTAGGTCGTCCGTGGTACTCGTCTATAGCCCACAGTGAAGCCATCCATGGACTTCGTCCATGGACGATAACGAGGAGTGGACGATTCAATCGTCCATACAACGGACGGACGAACAGACAACACTTGGGAAAACCCGACATGATAGAGCGGTTAATAAATCCATGACTGTCGCCCAAAGTTCTTGGAGCAGTTGATCTCCATCAGCAGTTTCCAGCCGTTAAGGAAGTTATCTCCGAACTCCCTGGCTTCCGTGAATCTTGGGGAAGTTACCAAGGAAATAACTACCTCAAGATCCCTATATAAAGGACCGGTCTGAACCAAATGGGGGTAAGAAATCTCTTAAACACAAAATCCCAAAACATTCGAAACTCCATACTAACTTTCTCATCGGAGGGGGTTTGGCCGGTCATCTCCGGTCGCCTCTTTGACTGCGTTTCCTTCTTTGCAGGCCTTCCACCACCGTCGGTAGTCTCACCGAAGCCAGATTATCCAACCCACTGATTCGAAGCGATATCAGTTGGCGCCGTCTGTGGGAAGAGGAGGCTGTTTTGCGACTTCTTTTCCGCGACAAAGGGTTAGGATGGTCAGGACTAGGTCGAGGGCTACTAGCCCAGGCCGTCAAGGAAGCAGAGGCGCTTCAAGCGATCCCCAGCGCGATCGCCAATCTGCACCAGCCATGCAGACATCGTCTGTTCCGCATACGCAATCTATGGCGGCTGCAATGGCGGAATTGACTCGCCAAAACCAAGAGTTAAGAATGGAGATCAATCAGAGAAGACAGATGCGTGAGGAACATGAAGGAGGAGGACAAACACAAGGTCATGGCGATAGAGAAAATCCTGAGATTGGAAGTCAGTTAAGGGGCACAACTTCACGGACGGTGAAAGAAGAGATGGACCAAATGAAAAAGGTCATGCAGGAAATGAAAGAAAACATGAGGAGGACTAATCCTATAGAAGACTTGGTCCACAGAACTGACTCTCCCTTCACGGCTTCCATCAACGGTCATCCTCTACCATCAAAGTTCAAACTGCCTTCCCTGGATTCGTACGATGGAACGCGTGACCCATTTGATCACATTGCTACTTTCAAAACGACAATGCACCTTCAAGGGGTTCCTGACGAAATCATGTGTAGAGCCTTCCCAACTACCCTTAAAGGCCCAGCACGAGTTTGGTTCAGCAAAATACCCCCAAGTTCTGTAAGTTCTTTCGAAGAGTTAAGCAAATTGTTTGTTAACAATTTCATTGGGGGACAGAGACACAAGCGTTCTTCGTCCAGCTTGCTGACCATAGAGCAAGGGGAGAACGAAAGCCTGCGGTCATTCATCACTCGCTTCAACAGAGAAGCCCTTAGTGTGGACGAGGTAGACGACAAGCTTCTATTGGCGGCCTTCCACAACGGGATTAATTCTGACCTATTTATCCACAAGCTGTATGAGAAGGAGCCTCAAACCATGGCCGAGCTAATTCATTCAGCTCAGAACTTCATGAATGCAGAAGATGCGATCATAGCCAAGAAGAGGAAAAGAGCTGAAAGGACGGAAGCACATCCAGCACGCCACTCAGAGCAAGGCCCTCGTCCAAAGAAGGGACGGACGGAAGATAAAAAGGAACGAGATAACAGGAAGACTGGTCCTTCGGGAAGAAGTCAAAACTACACGCCCTTGAATGCTCCCCTTGATCAGGTGCTCATGCAAATCAAGGACGACCCTTCTCTAAAATGGCCAGAGAAGATGAAGGGAGATCCCAATAAGCGCAATAAGAATAAATATTGTCGCTTCCACAGGGACCATGGGCATGACACTGATGAATGTTACGATCTGAAACAGCAAATTGAAAATCTGATTAAACAAGGAAAGCTGAGGCACTTTGTCGGAAGGGATCATAGAGAGGAGAAGTTGAAAGGAAAAATGGAGGAATCGTCCCGCCCCCCACTTGGAGAGATAAGAATTATCATTGGAGGAAATTCAATGGGGCAATCTTCCAAATCGAAGAAAACGTATCTCAAAGTGGTTCAGAACGTCCAGCTCTCTGGACGATCACCAAGGACGAATTATATGGACGACCCTGCCATTTCCTTCACCAACGAAGATGCTGAGAGGATCCATCACCCGCATGACGATGCAATTGTCATTACTCTGCTTATTGCAGATTATACAACCAGGAGAGTGTTAGTTGATAATGGAAGCTCAGCAGACATATTGTACTACCCCGCCTTCCAACAGATGAGGCTTGGGCGGGATCAACTTCGTCCAGTTTGCTCACCACTGATAGGGTTTGGAGGAACGAAGGTGCAGCCTGTGGGCACCATTACATTACCAGTAGTGGTAGGGTCATACCCACAGCAGGTAACTAGGGAAGTCAATTTCCTCGTGGTGGATTGTTCATCTTCGTACAACGCCATTATCGGAAGACCAACCCTGAACAGTTGGAAGGCGATAACGTCTACCTACCATCTATCAGTCAAATTCCCAACGGAGTATGGAATAGGCCAAGCACAAGGAGATCAGTTGGCAGCTAGAGAATGTTATTTAGCCATGATGGCTCTGGACGAGCAGGTGCAAACATTGAGTATTGAGGAGAGAAGGGTTGTTGCAGAGCCCATAGAAGTAATGGAAAATGTTCTTTTACAAGAAAATGATCCCGAGAAGTTCACTAGAATTGGAACAGGCATGAAGGAGAAGGCAAGAGAAGACCTCATCCAGTTCCTGAGAAAGAGTATCGACGTCTTTGCATGGAGTCATGACGACATGCCGGGAATCGATCCAAGTGTAATCACTCATCGATTGAACGTGTACCCCTTTTTTAAGCCTGTTCGCCAGAAGAAGAGGGTATTCGCTCCGGAGCGAGATAAGGCAATCAGGGAAGAGCTTCAGAAATTGACCATTGCCCAGTTCATTAAGGAAGTCTATTACCCGGATTGGTTAGCCAATGTGGTGATGGTGAAGAAAGCCAGTGGCAAGTGGAGAATGTGCGTAGATTTCACTGACTTGAACAAGGCGTGTCCCAAGGATAGTTATCCTTTGCCACGCATTGATCAACTAGTAGACTCTACGGCTGGCCATCAATTGCTGAGCTTCATGGACGCCTTCTCAGGATACAACCAGATTAAGATGGATGAAGCTGATCAGGAGAAGACTTCCTTCATCACTAGCCAAGGCTTGTTTTGCTACAAAGTGATGCCCTTCGGTCTGAAGAACGCGGGGGCAACTTATCAAAGGCTGGTAAATCATATGTTTCGTCCGCAGATAGGACGGAACGTAGAGGTTTATGTTGACGACATGCTTGTGAAGAGCGTAGACGAGGGAAGCCATTTGGACGATCTACAGGAAACCTTTGAAACACTTAGGCGGTATAAGATGAAATTGAACCCAAGTAAATGTGCGTTCGGAGTATCATCGGGAAAGTTTCTAGGCTTCATGGTCTCGCAAAGGGGGATTGAGGCGAATCCGGACAAGATCCAAGCCATATTGGACATGGAGCCACCAAGGAATATCAAAGAAGTCCAATCCCTCACTGGACGAGTTGCTGCTTTGAACAGGTTTGTTTCGAAAGCCACAGACAAATGTCTACCTTTCTTCAAAGTCCTCAGGAAGGCATTTGAATGGACGGACGAATGTCAGAGGGCTTTCCAAGACCTGAAGGACTATCTCACTAGAGCTCCATTATTAAGTCCGTCTGAGCAAGGAGAAGAACTGTACCTGTACTTAGCGGTGTCCCCACACGCCGTAAGTTCAGCTCTAATCAGAGAGGAAGGAAGAGTGCAAAAACCTGTGTACTACACTAGCCGAGCACTTAGAGGGGCAGAGGGAAGGTACCCACTTATAGAGAAATTGGCTTTTGCACTAATAACAGCTTCCAGGAAGTTAAGACATTACTTCCAAGTCCATGTCATCAATGTCATGACAGACCATCCGCTCAAAAAGGCAATGAACAAGCTGGAAGCCGCAGGACGACTGATTCAATGGGCGGTGGAACTTAGTGAATTCGACATTCGGTACCAACCGAGAAATGCAATAAAGGCTCAAGCCCTAGCAGATTTCATTGCAGAGTTCACTCCCAATTACGAGGACCATGGCGAAGGAGAGTACAATAAAAAATGGGTTGTCCATGTAGATGGATCGTCTACATCGTATGCTGGAGGAATTGGAGTTGTTTTGCAGTCACCAGAAGGAGACAAGTTGAAGTACAAAGCTCGTTTGCAATACCAGACTACTAATAATGAAGTGGAGTACGAAGCCCTTTTAAAGGGGTTGGAGTTGGCTAAGTCTGTAGACGCAGACTCAATACTTGTCTTGGGAGACTCTCAGTTGGTCATGGGCCAAGTAAATGGGCTATGTGAAGCGAAGGAAGACAGAATGAAGAAATATTTAAAGAAGGTAGTGCGCCTTGTAAAGAAATTTAAGAAAGCTGATTTCATTCAAATCCCAAGGGAAGAGAATGTGGAAGCAGATACTCTGGCAAAGGAAGCGTCTGCAAATGAAGCAGCGGACGAACTGGATGCAGTACAATACATGCCTAGTATAGACCTTCCAGAGATGCTGCAGATAGAGGGTGATGGAAATTGGATGATCCCTATAGTGTCATACTTGAAGGATGGAAGGCTTCCAGAAGAGAAGGACGAAGCAAGAAAGCTCAAGGTCAAGTCAGCCAGGTACGTACTTATAGACGAAGTGTTATACAAAAGAGGTTTTTCCCAACCTCTCTTAAGATGTCTGGCTCCAGACGAGGCAAACTACATGTTAAGGGAGGTTCATGAAGGAGCATGTGGCAACCATTCGGGAGCCAGATCACTCGTCCATAAAGTCATCCGTAGCGGATTCTATTGGCCAACCATCCAAGCTGATGCCAAGGCATATGTTAAAGTATGTGATCAATGTCAGCGCTTCAGCAACATTCCCAGACAACCCGCAGAGTATCTCACGCCCATGATAGCCCCTTGGCCTTTCGCGCAATGGGGACTGGACATTTTGGGGCCCTTCCCAACTGGGACTCGGCAAATGAAGTTTCTGGTAGTAGGAATAGACTACTTCACAAAATGGGTGGAAGCCGAACCCTTAGCAAAAATCACACAACAGAATGTCAAGAACTTCGTCTGGAAGAACATTGTATGCAGATTCGGCGTACCAAGAGCACTAGTGTCTGACAACGGACGACAGTTCGACAATAAACCTTTCAAAGAATTCTGTGAACAGCTTGGAATGAAGAATCACTACTCCTCACCCGCCCACCCACAGGCCAATGGCCAGGCAGAAGTAGCAAACCGATCCTTGTTGAAGATCATCAAGACTCGGCTTGAAGGGGCAAAGGGCGTATGGCCGGATGAACTACCAGGTGTTTTATGGGCTTACAGAACAACAGTGAGAACTCCGACAGGAGAAACTCCTTTTAAACTAGCCTACGGAAGCGAGGCAGTTATACCAGCAGAGGTACACATGATGAGCCACAGGGTCAGGAAGTATCAAGCTGAAGAAAACGAAGAATAGCTCCGTCTTAACCTCGACCTCATGGACGAAGTCAGGATAGATGCAGAACAGAGAACAGCGAGGTACAAAAATCTCATGGCCAGACAGTATGATGCCATGGTGAAGCCTAGGCGCTTCAATATTGGGGATCTCGTCCTGAAAAAGGTTACCTTAGCAACAAGAAACCCAGCCTATGGGAAACTGGGACCAAATTGGGAAGGACCCTACAGGGTCATCAACTGCAAGAGGCAAGGATCTTATTATCTGGAAGCTCTGGATGGACGGAGGCTTGAACACCCTTGGAACGTTGAGCATCTAAGAAGATACTATCAGTAAGTGTTGGCTCCGTACTCTGGACGAAAGTGGCCATAGACGATATCCCTGGACGAATGGAATTTACTGATTGTGTTGGTTTACTGCTTTATGTTTGTTAATAATCCCCTAGAAAGTACTTGTACTATTCTAGGATGAATTTGTGTGGTTTTTATTATTGTGTGTTTTTATTCCCTAAGGCACTAGCTCTCGAGCATGTGCCATACCTATGGACAAGTATTTGCATAAGTTTGGATTTTCAGTTATATATATATGATGTATTTTCAAGTACATACATAGTTGTATGAGAATCCTTCATCCTTTTTATGCATTTATCCAGAAGGATCCATTAGGGGCAAACAAGCATGGACGAATAAATTCCTTGGACGCAAGGATGTATCGTCTGTAAGTTTGACTCAAAGGAGAAAAACACCAAGGCATGCACGTCTAAAGCTTAAGACAGGATGCAATCCTAGCAACCCTCGTCTAAGCCATGAAGGAACCAAGGTGTGCCAAATTATATATTCCTCGTCCAACACATGGGCGAATAAAAGCAATATCAAACCTACCGTCCAAACCTTGGACGGAAAAAGGTTGTGTAATGCAAACCCATAAACGAGATCAAACCATCACAGCAATTCTGTGCATGGACGAAAGTTTAATGGAAATCATTTTACTGACGTTGTACGTAGACGAGATCTACTTGACGAGCACAAAAGTGATTTTACTCTATTTTGGTGATGTAAAAAGAAATTCACCTATATACTCAAGAAGGGGTGAAATGATTCCCTTAGTGGACGAACCACATGTCCACATAATACCAATGGACGGTATAAACAAGTTCATATATAAAAATGGACATATTCAAACACTGGTGTAGATGAGAAATAATCATTTATTCATAAGATTTGAAAAAGGGTGGACGACCAACGTACCAAAAACCCTCGTGTATAAATAACTCATCCATAAACTTGGACGAGGTAATTGTACTTGTACAAATCTGAATTTAAAGGCAGAAATAAAGCCCAAAACAACGGGCACTTCCAACAAAAAGTAAATTAATGTTCCAAAAGAAAATACAAATCATTTGGACGAACCACCAGGTGCGCTACCCCCAGTCTTTGGATCACCTTGGGTTACCTCGTTACTGGCATCGTCCATGACGTTGACATCCTCAGAACTCGTCTGCAAGACGGAGCTTTCGGTGGCAAGAGGGAGCTTGAAAGAGTCAAAATCCAGATCTGGGAACGTCTCTTTGGCGTCAGCACGGAAGTCCTCATAGCCAGCAGCATAGTGACTGTCTAGACGACCTTTATACTCGTCAGACTTCTTAAAGGACGCTATAGCTTCCTCACGTGCCTTCTCCAAGGACGAAACCAAACCAGAGATCTGCCCTTCAAGATAGACGATGCGAGTGTCTTTCTCTATGTTATCAGATTTGAGCTCTTCCACCTCATTCTTCAGCCTCGTCTCACTCCCTTGCAGACGGTTAAAGTCTTCTGTCAGTCTAAGGACCTCCCCCTTTTTCAATAAAACTTCATTGCTCAGTTCCTTCGCTTTCTCCTTAGCCGTCTTAGCCTCTGTAGCAAGCTCCTTAGCCTGGCATGTCGCAGTATAAAATTTGGACATAGCCTATGCATAGACGAAGGTAAGTTAAAACATTATTTTGGAAATATTTTCAAGTGCACCAAGACGAATAAGACTTACCTTGAAAAGGTCATGGATACCAGAGCGTTCAAATTCTTTCACTGACATGTTGTAGCATTCATTAACTTCATTGTCAGTGACGATCCCTTTGAACGTTCTCCATGCATAGCTCTCGTCCAACACCAGGTTAGAAGGACGATCAGAGGGCTCAGACGACGGAGGCTTGCGAGGAGTCTTAGTCTGTGGGGTAGGTTCACCTTGACCAGGATGAATTGTCTGGACGGGTTCCACATCTACAGGAGATTCGTCCAAATTCACCGTCGGAGGTACAAATTTAGGCACCTTGGGAAGAGGAGCCTTGTCTGCCTTGGATTTCTGTTTCTTAGGACCTCGACGACTTGGAAGGTCGTCCAGATCCACAGCAGATGAAATAGGCTTGGCTTTTCTCTTCCCAGCCTGGACGGAGGTTTTCTGGACGATAGGAGTAGCTGTAGCATCCTCGTCCCCACTAGTTACGTTCTTCTCCCTATTTTCTCTCATGGTAACTATTCCTGTAACAAGGAAAATTAAGTTTAAAAAAAAAAAAAAAAAAAAAAAAAAAAAACAAGGACGAGAAAAGGGAAAGACGAATTGAGGATACTCACTGCGACGGGTGGTTTCCTCGTGATTAAGGTTCTCTGCAGTAGGCAGTGGACCAAGTCCCCAAGCAGCTAGACGACTGAGAGTAACCAAATCGTGAAAGGTTCTCCCAGGGAAGGCGCGTACTTTTTCTATGCGCTCTAAATGAAATTTGTCCAATCGTGGACGAATGACAGCTGCATCAATATAAAGGTTAGTTAGACGATTGAAAGTTGAAAAAAAAAAAAAAAAAAAAAAAAAACGAAAACAATAAAATAAATTGGGAAGAAAACATACCCTCAGGACGAAGGCGACCTATAGGACTGGTAAAAGGTGGGAAGGGGGCTCTATGCACATCTACTGGGTCCCCAGCCCAGTTTCCAGAAATAATAAAAAATTCTGTTTTCCAGAGCCTGTCAGACGAGCTACGGCCCTTAATCAAACTATAGTAAGAGCCTCTGGACGAGAACTGATAAAAACCAGCAGATCTCTTTATCTCAGAAGGCTTATAACAGAAAAGGAACTCGTCCACGGTGATAGGACAGTTCCCTTCCAATGCTTCACGCCACAACACTTGCATGGCCACTACCGTCCTCCATCCATTGGGGTTAAGTTGGTTAGGTCCAATACCCAACCTATGGAGGAGACCTCTACAAAAGGAATTCAAAGGAAACCTAAGGCCAGCTAGAAGATAAGAGCTGTACACTCCCAACCCAGAAGAAGGAGAACAACACCATTCACCTTCTCTGGGAAGACGAGGATTAAATTCTTTGGGGATTTGATATCTATCTACAAGGGTTTTCAACTTAACATCGTCTAGAATGGATGCTACTTCAGGGGCACAACTATATATGATTTCTTCCTCCTCGTCTTGAGGGCTAGGGGGTTGTCTGGACGAACTAGCCCCAGACGTAGAGGCCTTCCTACGCTGCAATTCCTGGAACTCCTCTAAAGAAATTCCAGGTACCCCAGACGTAGAGGCCTTCCTACGCTGCAATTCCTGGAACTCCTCTAAAGGAATTCCAGGTACCCCAGACGAGTAATGCTCGTCTGAGGACTCACTACTGGCTGTACTGCTATCACTACTCTCATAACTACCGTCACTCCCAGAAAACACGTCCTGATACTCGTCTATCTCCCTCTCTAAGCTACTATTGGATGAAGACATAACTAAAAAGTATAAAAGGAGAACCTAAGAAGGAAGAATAAATACCTGGAAACTAAGAAGGAAGCTAGACGAGGATCTTGGACGAGTTGGCAGGAAGGGAATTGTTTAAGATGTGAGGGGCAAGAGAGAGAATATACATATATATATAGGGCCCAGAAGTAGGGACAACGAAGCGACGTCACCCACTCAACGTGCAACACGTGGCACAGTGGTACAACGAAACGACGTCGTCCATCCTGCGAACGACACGTGGCAAAACTGTTGGGAAAAGCAATCGACACAACAGGGTTCGCGAAGCGACGCGCACCAGTCAAAATTCGACACGTGACATTTTTTGGGAAGACGAAATGAACGAGCTTTAGATTACATTTTTATCCTGGACGACCCTTTGAACAAAGGGGCAACTGATAGGATACTGAATTTGTGCCGTCTCCAGTTCGTCCATAAGGGTCGTCCATGACCAAAAGTGGACAGTGACAGGAATCATTGACAAAAGACGTGAGTTTCCTAAGACTAAGAACAAAGTATACAGTTGACGAGGTCCTCCTTGGATGATCATTAGGTCGTCCGTGGTACTCGTCTATAGCCCACAGTGAAGCCATCCATGGACTTCGTCCATGGACGATAACGAGGAGTGGACGATTCAATCGTCCATACAACGGACGGACGAACAGACAACACTTGGGAAAACCCGACATGATAGAGCGGTTAATAAATCCATGACTGTCGCCCAAAGTTCTTGGAGCAGTTGATCTCCATCAGCAGTTTCCAGCCGTTAAGGAAGTTATCTCCGAACTCCCTGGCTTCCGTGAATCTTGGGGAAGTTACCAAGGAAATAACTACCTCAAGATCCCTATATAAAGGACCGGTCTGAACCAAATGGGGGTAAGAAATCTCTTAAACACAAAATCCCAAAACATTCGAAACTCCATACTAACTTTCTCATCGGAGGGGGTTTGGCCGGTCATCTCCGGTCGCCTCTTTGACTGCGTTTCCTTCTTTGCAGGCCTTCCACCACCGTCGGTAGTCTCACCGAAGCCAGATTATCCAACCCACTGATTCGAAGCGATATCAGAAGCTATAATGGTATTTTTTAATTTTTAGAGTTTTTTTTGCTATGTTTTTGGAATTTTCTATTTCGCGTCGGTTAGGAACAAAACGGAATGATAATTTTATATTCTCTCTTTCCCGGCATTTTCCAATCTATTTTGGCTTGATGGTAGTTTTTAATTTTTTGAACTTTTTTGCTATTTTTTTGGAATTTTCTATTTCGCTTCGGGTTGGAACGGAACGGAACGATAATTTTTATTTTCTCTCTTTCTCGGCCTTTTCTAACCTATTTTGGCTTGAAATGAAGCAATAATGGTATGTCTTAATTTTTAGAATTTTTTTTCTATTGTTTTGAAATTTTCAATTACGAGTCGGGTAGGAACGAAACGTAACGATATTTTTTATTTTCTCTCTTACACCTCCTTTTCCATACTATTTTGGCTTGAAATGAAGCTATAATTGTATTTTTCAATTTTTAGAATTTTTTTTTGCTAATTTTTTGGAATTTTCTATTTCGCGTCGGTTAGGAACGAAACGGAATGATAATTTAATATTCTCTCTTTCTCGGAATTTTCCAACCTGTTTTGGCTTGAAATGAAGCCATAATGTTAGTTTTCATTTTTTGAATTTTTTTGCTATTTTTTTGGAATTTTCTATTTCGCGTCGGGTTGGAACGGAACGGAACGATAATTTTTATTTTCTCTCTTTCTCGGCCTTTTCCAACCTATTTTGGCTTGAAATGAAGCCATAATGGTATTTTTTAATTTTTAGAATTTTTTTTGCTATTTTTTTGGAATTTTCTATTACGTATCGGGTAGGAATGAAACAGAAGGATAATTTTATATTATATCTTTCTCAGCATTTTCCAACCTATTTTGGCTTGAAATGAAGCCATAATGGTATTTTTTATTTTTTGAATTTTTTTGCTATTTTTTTGGAATTTTCTATTACGCATCGAATAGGAACGTAACGAAACGATAATTTTCATTTTCTCTCTTTCTCGGCCTTTTCCTTCCTATTTTGGCTTGAAATGAAGCCATAATGGTATTTTTTAATTTTTAGAATTTTTTTTGCTATTTTTTTGGAATTTTCAATTTCGCGTCGGGTTGGAACGGAACGGAATGATAATTTTATATTCTCTCTTTCCCGGCGTTTTCCAACCTATTTTGGCTTGAAATGAAGCCATAATGGTATTTTTCAATTTTTTGAATTTTTTTCTATTTTTTTGGAATTTTCTATTATGCATTGGGTAGGAACGGAACTGAACGATAATTTTTATTTTCTCTCTTTCTCGGCCTATTCCAACCTTTTTTGGCATGAAATGAAGCCATAATGGTATTTTTTAATTTTCAGAATTTTTTTTGCTATTTTTTGGGAATTTTCTATTACGCGTCTGGTAGGAACGAAACGGAATGATAATTTTATATTCTCTCTTTCCCGGCATTTTCCAACCTAGTTTGGCTTGAAATGAAGCCATAATGGTATTTTTCAATTTTTTGAATTTTTTTGCTATGTTTTTGGAATTTTCTATTACACATCGAGTAGGAACGGAACGAAATGATAATTTTAATTTTCTCTCTGTCTCCGCCTTTCCCAACCTATTTTGGCTTGAAATGAAGCCATAATGGTATTTTTTAATTTTTAGAGTTTTTTTTGCTATTTTGTTGGAATTTTCTATTTCGCGTCGGTTAGGAACGAAACGGAATGATAATTTTATATTCTCTCTTTCCCGGCATTTTCCAATCTATTTTGGCTTGATGGTAGTTTTTAATTTTTTGAATTTTTTTGCTATTTTTTTGGAATTTTCTATTTCGCTTCGGGTTGGAACGGAACGGAACGATAATTTTTATTTTCTCTCTTTCTCGGCCTTTTCCAACCTATTTTGGCTTGAAATGAAGCCATAATGGTATTTTTTAATTTTTAGAATTTTTTTTTCTATTTTTTTGGAATTTTCTATTACGTGTCGGGTAGGAATGAAACAGAAGGATAATTTTATATTCTATCTTTCTCAGCATTTTCCAACCTATTTTGGCTTGAAATGAAGCCATAATGGTATTTTTTATTTTTTGAATTTTTTTACTATTTTTTTGGAATTTTCTATTACGCATCGAATAGGAACGGAACGAAACGATAATTTTCATTTTCTCGCTTTCTCGGCCTTTTCCTACCTATTTTGGCTTGAAATGAAGCCATAATGGTATTTTTTAATTTTTAGAATTTTTTTTGCTATTTTTTTGGAATGTTCTATTACGCGTCGGGTAGGAATGAAACAGAAGGATAATTTTATATTCTATCTTTCTCAGCATTTTCCAACCTATTTTGGTTTGAAATGAAGCCATAATGGTATTTTTTATTTTTTGAATTTTTTTGCTATTTTTTTGGAATTTTCTATTACGCATCGAATAGGAACGGAACGAAACGATAATTTTCATTTTCTCTCTTTCTCGGCCTTTTCCTACCAATTTTGGCTTGAAATGAAGCCATAATGGTATTTTTTTAATTTTTAGAATTTTTTTTGCTATTTTTTTGGAATTTTCTATTACACGTCAGGTAGAAACGAAACAGAATGATAATTTTATATTCTCTCTTTCCCGGCATTTTCCAACCTATTTTGGCTTGAAATGAAGCCATAATGGTATTTTTCAGTTTTTTGAATTTTTTTGTTATTTTTTTGGAATTTTCAATTTCGCGTCGGGTTGGAACGGAACGGAATGATAATTTTTATTTTCTCTCTTTCTCGGCCTTTTCAAACCTATTTTGGCTTGAAATGAAGCCATAATGGTATTTTTCAGTTTTTTGAATTTTTTTGTTATTTTTTTGGAATTTTCAATTTCACGTCGGGTTGGAACGGAACGGAATGATAATTTTTATTTTCTCTCTTTCTCGGCCTTTTCAAACCTATTTTGGCTTGAAATGAAGCCATAATGGTATTTTTCAGTTTTTTGAATTTTTTTGTTATTTTTTTGGAATTTTCAATTTCGCGTCGGGTTGGAACGGAACGGAATGATAATTTTTATTTTCTCTCTTTCTCGGCCTTTTCAAACCTATTTTGGCTTGAAATGTAGCCATAATGGTATTTTTTAATTTTTAGAATTTTTTTTGCTATTTTTTTGGAATTTTCTATTACGTGTCGGGTAGGAATGAAACAGAAGGATAATTTTATATTCTATCTCTCTCAGCATTTTCCAACCTATTTTGGCTTGAAATGAAGCCATAATGGTATTTTTCAATTTTTTGAATTTTTTTCAATTTTTTTGGAATTTTCTATTATGCATTGGGTAGGAACGGAACTGAACGATAATTTTTATTTTCTCTCTTTCTCGGCCTATTCCAACCTTTTTTGGCATGAAATGAAGCCAAAATGGTATTTTTTAATTTTCAGAATTTTTTTTGCTATTTTTTTGGGAATTTTCTATTACGCGTCTGGTAGGAACGAAACGGAATGATAATTTTATATTCTCTCTTCCCGTCATTTTCCAACCTAGTTTGGCTTGAAATGAAGCCATAATGGTATTTTTCAATTTTTTGAATTTTTTTGCTATGTTTTTGGAATTTTCTAGTACACATCGAGTAGGAACGGAACGAAATGATAATTTTAATTTTCTCTCTGTCTCCGCCTTTCCCAACCTATTTTGGCTTGAAATGAAGCCATAATGGTATTTTTTAATTTTTAGAGTTTTTTTTGCTATTTTGTTGGAATTTTCTATTTCGCGTCGGTTAGGAACGAAACGGAATGATAATTTTATATTCTCTCTTTCCCGGCATTTTCCAATCTATTTTGGCTTGATGGTAGTTTTTAATTTTTTGAATTTTTTTGCTATTTTTTTGGAATTTTCTATTTCGCTTCGGGTTGGAACGGAACGGAACAATAATTTTTATTTTCTCTCTTTCTCGGCCTTTTCCAACCTATTTTGGCTTGAAATGAAGCAATAATGGTATGTCTTAACTTTTAGAATTTTTTTTCTATTGTTTTGAAATTTTCAATTACGAGTCGGGTAGGAACGAAACGTAACGATATTTTTTATTTTCTCTCTTACACATCCTTTTCCATACTATTTTGGCTTGAAATGAAGCTATAATTGTATTTTTTAATTTTTAGAATTTTTTTTGCTAATTTTTTGGAATTTTCTATTTCGCGTCGGTTAGGAACGAAACGGAATGATAATTTCATATTCTCTCTTTCTCGGAATTTTCCAACCTGTTTTGGCTTGAAATGAAGCCATAATGTTAGTTTTCATTTTTTGAATTTTTTTGCTATTTTTTTGGAATTTTCTATTTCGCGTCGGGTTGGAACGGAACGGAACAATAATTTTTATTTTCTCTCTTTCTCGGCCTTTTCCAACCTATTTTGGCTTGAAATGAAGCCATAATGGTATTTTTTAATTTTTAGAATTTTTTTTGCTATTTTTTTGGAATTTTCTTTTACGTGTCGGGTAGGAATGAAACAGAAGGATAATTTTATATTCTATCTTTCTCAGCATTTTCCAACCTATTTTGGCTTGAAATGAAGCCATAATGGTATTTTTCAATTTTTTGAATTTTTTTCAATTTTTTTGGAATTTTCTATTATGCATTGGGTAGGAACGGAACTGAACGATAATTTTTATTTTCTCTCTTTCTCGGCCTATTCCAACCTTTTTTGGCATGAAGTGAAGCCATAATGGTATTTTTTAATTTTCAGAATTTTTTTTGCTATTTTTTTGGGAATTTTCTATTACGCGTCTGGTAGGAACGAAACGGAATGATAATTTTATATTCTCTCTTTCCCGGCATTTTCCAACCTAGTTTGGCTTGAAATGAAGCCATAATGGTATTTTTCAATTTTTTGAATTTTTTTGCTATGTTTTTGGAATTTTCTAGTACACATCGAGTAGGAACGGAACGAAATGATAATTTTAATTTTCTCTCTGTCTCCGCCTTTCCCAACCTATTTTGGCTTGAAATGAAGCCATAATGGTATTTTTTAATTTTTAGAGTTTTTTTTGCTATTTTGTTGGAATTTTCTATTTCGCGTCGGTTAGGAACGAAACGGAATGATAATTTTATATTCTCTCTTTCCCGGCATTTTCCAATCTATTTTGGCTTGATGGTAGTTTTTAATTTTTTGAATTTTTTAGCTATTTTTTTGGAATTTTCTATTTCGCTTCGGGTTGGAACGGAACGGAACGATAATTTTTATTTTCTCTCTTTCTCGGCCTTTTCCAACCTATTTTGGCTAGAAATGAAGCAATAATGGTATGTCTTAATTTTTAGAATTTTTTTTCTATTGTTTTGAAATTTTCAATTACGAGTCGGGTAGGAACGAAACGTAACGATATTTTTTATTTTCTCTCTTACACCTCCTTTTCCATACTATTTTGGCTTGAAATGAAGCTATAATTGTATTTTTTAATTTTTAGAATTTTTTTTGCTAATTTTTTGGAATTTTCTATTTCGCGTCGGTTAGGAACGAAACGGAATGATAATATCATATTCTCTCTTTCTCGGAATTTTCCAACCTGTTTTGGCTTGAAATGAAGCCATAATGGTATTTTTCAGTTTTTTGAATTTTTTTGGAATTTTCAATTTCGCGTCGGGTTGGAACGGAACGGAATGATAATTTTTATTTTCTCTCTTTCTCGGCCTTTTCAAACCTATTTTGGCTTGAAATGAAGCCATAATGGTATTTTTTAATTTTTAAATTTTTTTTGCTATTTTTTTGGAATTTTCTATTACGCGTCGGTTAGGAAAGAAACGGAATGATAATTTTATATTCTCTCTTTCCCGGTGTTTTCCAACCTATTTTGGCTTGAAATGAAGCCATAATGGTATTTTTCAATTTTTTGAATTTTTTTGCTATTTTTTTGGAATTTTCTATTACGCGTCAAATAGGAACGGAACGGAACGATAATTTTTATTTTCTCTCTTTCTCGGCCTTTTCCAACCTGTTTGGGCTTGAAATGAAGCCATAATGGTATTTTTTAATTTTTAGAATTTTTTTTGCTATTTTTTTGGAATTTTCTATTACACGTCAGGTAGAAACGAAACAGAATGATAATTTTATATTCTCTCTTTCTCGGCATTTTCCAACCTATTTTGGCTTGAAATGAAGCCATAATGGTATTTTTCAGTTTTATGAATTTTTTTGTTATTTTTTTGGAATTTTCAATTTCGCGTCGGGTTGGAACGGAACGGAATTTTCAGAATTTTCATAATGGTATTTTTATTTTCTCTCTTTCTCTCTTTCTCGGCCTTTTCCAACCTATTTTGGCTTGAAATGAAGCAATAATGGTATGTCTTAACTTTTAGAATTTTTTTTCTATTGTTTTGAAATTTTCAATTACGAGTCGGGTAGGAACGAAACGTAACGATATTTTTTATTTTCTCTCTTACACCTCCTTTTCCATACTATTTTGGCTTGAAATGAAGCTATAATTGTATTTTTTAATTTTTAGAATTTTTTTTGCTAATTTTTTGGAATTTTCTATTTCGCGTCGGTTAGGAACGAAACGGAATGATAATTTCATATTCTCTCTTTCTCGGAATTTTCCAACCTGTTTTGGCTTGAAATGAAGCCATAATGTTAGTTTTCATTTTTTGAATTTTTTTGCTATTTTTTTGGAATTTTCTATTTCGCGTCGGGTTGGAACGGAACGGAACGATAATTTTTATTTTCTCTCTTTCTCGGCCTTTTCCAACCTATTTTGGCTTGAAATGAAGCCATAATGGTATTTTTTAATTTTTAGAATTTTTTTTGCTATTTTTTTGGAATTTTCTATTACGTGTCGGGTAGGAATGAAACAGAAGGATAATTTTATATTCTATCTTTCTCAGCATTTTCCAACCTATTTTGGCTTGAAATGAAGCCATAATGGTATTTTTCAATTTTTTGAATTTTTTTCAATTTTTTTGGAATTTTCTATTATGCATTGGGTAGGAACGGAACTGAACGATAATTTTTATTTTCTCTCTTTCTCGGTCTATTCCAACCTTTTTTGGCATGAAATGAAGCCATAATGGTATTTTTTAATTTTCAGAATTTTTTTTGCTATTTGTTTGGGAATTTTCTATTACGCGTCTGGTAGGAACGAAACGGAATGATAATTTTATATTCTCTCTTTCCCGGCATTTTCCAACCTAGTTTGGCTTGAAATGAAGCCATAATGGTATTTTTCAATTTTTTGAATTTTTTTGCTATGTTTTTGGAATTTTCTAGTACACATCGAGTAGGAACGGAACGGAACGAAATGATAATTTTAATTTTCTCTCTGTCTCCGCCTTTCCCAACCTATTTTGGCTTGAAATGAAGCCATAATGGTATTTTTTAATTTTTAGAGTTTTTTTTGCTATTTTTTTGGAATTTTCTATTTCGCGTCGGTTAGGAACGAAACGGAATGATAATTTTATATTCTCTCTTTCCCGGCATTTTCCAATCTATTTTGGCTTGATGGTAGTTTTTAATTTTTTGAATTTTTTTGCTATTTTTTTGGAATTTTCTATTTCGCTTCGGGTTGGAACGGAACGGAACGATAATTTTTATTTTCTCTCTTTCTCGGCCTTTTCCAACCTATTTTGGCTAGAAATGAAGCAATAATGGTATGTCTTAATTTTTAGAATTTTTTTTCTATTGTTTTGAAATTTTCAATTACGAGTCGGGTAGGAACGAAACGTAACGATATTTTTTATTTTCTCTCTTACACCTCCTTTTCCATACTATTTTGGCTTGAAATGAAGCTATAATTGTATTTTTTAACTTTAAGAATTTTTTTTGCTAATTTTTTGGAATTTTCTATTTCGCGTCGGTTAGGAACGAAACGGAATGATAATTTCATATTCTCTCTTTCTCGGAATTTTCCAACCTGTTTTGGCTTGAAATGAAGCCATAATGGTATTTTTTAGTTTTTTGAATTTTTTTGTTATTTTTTTGGAATTTTCAATTTCGCGTCGGGTTGGAACGGAACGGAATGATAATTTTTATTTTCTCTCTTTCTTGGCCTTTTCAAACCTATTTTGGCTTGAAATGAAGCCATAATGGTATTTTTTAATTTTTAAAATTTTTTTTGCTATTTTTTTGGAATTTTCTATTACGCGTCGGTTAGGAAAGAAACGGAATGATAATTTTATATTCTCTCTTTCCCGGCGTTTTCCAACCTATTTTTGCTTGAAATGAAGCCATAATGGTATTTTTCGATTTTTTGAATTTTTTGCTATTTTTTTGGAATTTTCTATTACGCATCGAATAGGAACGGAACGAAACGATAATTTTCATTTTCTCTCTTTCTCGGCCTTTTCCTACCTATTTTGGCTTGAAATGAAGCCATAATGGTATTTTTTAATTTTTAGAATTTTTTTTGCTTTTTTTTGGAATTTTCTATTACACGTCAGGTAGAAACGAAACAGAATGATAATTTTATATTCTCTCTTTCCCGGCATTTTCCAACCTATTTTGGCTTGAAATGAAGCCATAATGGTATTTTTCAGTTTTTTGAATTTTTTTGTTATTTTTTTCGAATTTTCAATTTCGCGTCGGTGAGGAACGAAACGGAATGATAATTTCATATTCTCTCTTTCTCGGAATTTTCCAACCTGTTTTGGCTTGAAATGAAGCCATAATGGTATTTTTCAGTTTTTTGAATTTTTTTGTTATTTTTTTGGAATTTTCAATTTCGCGTCGGGTTGGAACGGAACGGAATGATAATTTTTATTTTCTCTCTTTCTCGGCCTTTTCAAACCTATTTTGGCTTGAAATGAAGCCATAATGGTATTTTTTAATTTTTAAAATTTTTTTTGCTATTTTTTTGGAATTTTCTATTACGCGTCGGTTGGGAAAGAAACGGAATGATAATTTTATATTCTCTCTTTCCCGGCGTTTTCCAACCTATTTTGGCTTGAAATGAAGCCATAATGGTATTTTTCAATTTTTTGAATTTTTTTCTATTTTTTTGGAATTTTCTATTATGCATTGGGTAGGAACGGAACTGAACGATAATTTTTATTTTCTCTCTTTCTAGGCCTATTCCAACCTTTTTTGGCATGAAATGAAGCCATAATGGTATTTTTTTTAATTTTCAGAATTTTTTTTGCTATTTTTTGGGAATTTTCTATTACGCGTCTGGTAGAAACGAAACGGAATGATAATTTTATATTCTCTCTTTCCCGGCATTTTCCAACCTAGTTTGGCTTGAAATGAAGCCATAATGGTATTTTTCAATTTTTTGAATTTTTTTGCTATGTTTTTGGAATTTTCTATTACACGTCGAGTAGGAACGGAACGAAATGATAATTTTAATTTTCTCTCTGTCTCCGCCTTTCCCAACCTATTTTGGCTTGAAATGAAGCCATAATGGTATTTTTTAATTTTTAGAGTTTTTTTTGCTATTTTTTTGGAATTTTCTATTTCGCGTCGGTTTGGAACGAAACGGAATGATAATTTTATATTCTCTCTTTCCCGGCATTTTCCAATCTATTTTGGCTTGATGGTAGTTTTTAATTTTTTGAATTTTTTTGCTATTTTTTTGGAATTTTCTATTTCGCTTCGGGTTGGAACGGAACGGAACGATAATTTTTATTTTCTCTCTTTCTCGGCCTTTTCCAACCTATTTTGGCTTGAAATGAAGCAATAATGGTATGTCTTAATTTTTAGAATTTTTTTTCTATTGTTTTGAAATTTTCAATTACGAGTCGGGTAGGAACGAAACGTAACGATATTTTTTATTTTCTCTCTTACACCTCCTTTTCCATACTATTTTGGCTTGAAATGAAGCCATAATGGTATTTTTTAATTTTTAAAATTTTTTTTGCTATTTTTTTGGAATTTTCTATTACGCGTCGGTTGGGAAAGAAACGGAATGATAATTTTATATTCTCTCTTTCCCGGCGTTTTCCAACCTATTTTGGCTTGAAATGAAGCCATAATGGTATTTTTCAATTTTTTGAATTTTTTTCTATTTTTTTGGAATTTTCTATTATGCATTGGGTAGGAACGGAACGGAACGATAATTTTTATTTTCTCTCTTTCTCGGCCTTTTCCAACCTATTTTGGCTTGAAATGAAGCCATAATGGTATTTTTTAATTTTTAGAATTTTTTTTGCTATTTTTTTGGAATTTTCTATTACGTGTCGGGTAGGAATGAAACAGAAGGATAATTTTATATTCTATCTTTCTCAGCATTTTCCAACCTATTTTGGCTTGAAATGAAGCCATAATGGTATTTTTTATTTTTTGAATTTTTTTGCTATTTTTTTGGAATTTTCTATTACGCATCGAATAGGAACGGAACGAAACGATAATTTTCATTTTCTCTCTTTCTAGGCCTTTTCCTACCTATTTTGGCTTGAAATGAAGCCATAATGGTATTTTTTAATTTTTAGAATTTTTTTTGCTATTTTTTTGGAATGTTCTATTACGTGTCGGGTAGGAATGAAACAGAAGGATAATTTTATATTCTATCTTTCTCAGCATTTTCCAACCTATTTTGGCTTGAAATGAAGCCATAACGGTATTTTTTATTTTTTGAATTTTTTTGCTATTTTTTTGGAATTTTCTATTACGCATCGAATAGGAACGGAACGAAACGATAATTTTCATTTTCTCTCTTTCTCGGCCTTTTCCTACCTATTTTGGCTTGAAATGAAGCCATAATGGTATTTTTTAATTTTTAGAATTTTTTTTGCTATTTTTTTGGAATTTTCTATTACACGTCATGTAGAAACGAAACAGAATGATAATTTTATATTCTCTCTTTCCCGGCATTTTCCAATCTATTTTGGCTTGATGGTAGTTTTTAATTTTTTGAATTTTTTTGCTATTTTTTTGGAATTTTCTATTTCGCTTCGGGTTGGAACGGAACGGAACGATAATTTTTATTTTCTCTCTTTCTCGGCCTTTTCCAACCTATTTTGGCTTGAAATGAAGCAATAATGGTATGTCGATTTTTTTCTATTGTTTTGAAATTTTCAATTACGAGTCGGGTAGGAACGAAACGTAACGATATTTTTTATTTTCTCTCTTACACCTCCTTTTCCATACTATTTTGGCTTGAAATGAAGCTATAATTGTATTTTTTAATTTTAAGAATTTTTTTTGCTAATTTTTTGGAATTTTCTATTTCGCGTCGGTTAGGAACGAAACGGAATGATAATTTCATATTCTCTCTTTCTCGGAATTTTCCAACCTGTTTTGGCTTGAAATGAAGCCATAATGGTATTTTTCAGTTTTTTGAATTTTTTTGTTATTTTTTTGGAATTTTCAATTTCGCGTCGGGTTGGAACGGAACGGAGTGATAATTTTTATTTTCTCTCTTTCTCGGCCTTTTCAAACCTATTTTGGCTTGAAATGAAGCCATAATGGTATTTTTTAATTTTTTAAATTTTTTTTGCTATTTTTTTGGAATTTTGTATTACGCGTCGGTTAGGAAAGAAACGGAATGATAATTTTATATTCTCTCTTTCCCGGCGTTTTCCAACCTATTTTGGCTTGAAATGAAGCCATAATGGTATTTTTCGATTTTTTGAATTTTTTTGCTATTTTTTTAGAATTTTCTATTACGCATCGAATAGGAACGGAACGAAACGATAATTTTCATTTTCTCTCTTTCTCGGCCTTTTCCTACCTATTTTGGCTTGAAATGAAGCCATAATGGTATTTTTTAATTTTTAGAATTTTTTTTGCTTTTTTTTGGAATTTTCTATTACACGTCAGGTAGAAACGAAACAGAATGATAATTTTATATTCTCTCTTTCCCGGCATTTTCCAACCTATTTTGACTTGAAATGAAGCCATAATGGTATTTTTCAGTTTTTTGAATTTTTTTGTTATTTTTTTGGAATTTTCAATTTCGCGTCGGGTTGGAACGGAACGGAATGATAATTTTTATTTTCTCTCTTTCTCGGCCTTTTCAAACCTATTTTGGCTTGAAATGAAGCCATAATGGTATTTTTTAATTTTTAAAATTTTTTTTGCTATTTTTTTGGAATTTTCTATTACGCGTCGGTTGGGAAAGAAACGGAATGATAATTTTATATTCTCTCTTTCCCGGCGTTTTCCAACCTATTTTGGCTTGAAATGAAGCCATAATGGTAATTTTCAATTTTTTGAATTTTTTTCTATTTTTTTGGAATTTTCTATTATGCATTGGGTAGGAACGGAACGGAACGATAATTTTTATTTTCTCTCTTTCTCGGCCTTTTCCTACCTATTTTGGCTTGAAATGAAGCCATAATGGTATTTTTTAATTTTTAGAATTTTTTTTGCTATTTTTTTGGAATTTTCTATTACACGTCAGGTAGAAACGAAACAGAATGATAATTTTATATTCTCTCTTTCCCGGCATTTTCCAACCTATTTTGGCTTGAAATGAAGCCATAATGGTATTTTTCAGGTTTTTGAATTTTTTTTGTTATTTTTTTGGAATTTTCAATTTCGCGTCGGGTTGGAACGGAACGGAATGATAATTTTTATTTTCTCTTTCTCGGCCTTTTCAAACCTATTTTGGCTTGAAATGAAGCCATAATGGTATTTTTTAATTTTTAAAATTTTTTTTGCTATTTTTTTGGAATTTTCTATTACGCGTCGGTTAGGAAAGAAACGGAATGATAATTTTATATTCTCTCTTTCCCGGCGTTTTCCAACCTATTTTGGCTTGAAATGAAGTCATAATGGTATTTTTCAATTTTTTGAATTTTTTTCTATTTTTTTGGAATTTTCTATTATGCATTGGGTAGGAACGGAACTGAACGATAATTTTTATTTTCTCTCTTTCTCGGCCTATTCCAACCTTTTTTGGCTTGAAATGAAGTCATAATGGTATTTTTCAATTTTTTGAATTTTTTTCTATTTTTTTGGAATTTTCTATTACGCGTCGGTTAGGAAAGAAACGGAATGATAATTTTATATTCTCTCTTTCCCGGCGTTTTCCAACCTATTTTGGCTTGAAATGAAGTCATAATGGTATTTTTCAATTTTTTGAATTTTTTTCTATTTTTTTGGAATTTTCTATTACGCGTCGGTTAGGAAAGAAACGGAATGATAATTTTATATTCTCTCTTTCCCGGCGTTTTCCAACCTATTTTGGCTTGAAATGAAGCCATAATGGTATTTTTTAATTTTTAGAATTTTTTTTGCTATTTTTTTGGAATTTTCTATTACACGTCAGGTAGAAACGAAACAGAATGATAATTTTATATTCTCTCTTTCCCAGCATTTTCCAACCTATTTTGGCTTGAAATGAAGCCATAATGGTATTTTTCAGTTTTTTGAATTTTTTTGTTATTTTTTTGGAATTTTCAATTTCGCGTCGGGTTGGAACGGAACGGAATGATAATTTTTATTTTCTCTCTTTCTCGGCCTTTTCAAACCTATTTTGGCTTGAAATGAAGCCATAATGGTATTTTTTAATTTTTAAAATTTTTTTTGCTATTTTTTTGGAATTTTCTATTACGCGTCGGTTAGGAAAGAAACGGAATGATAATTTTATATTCTCTCTTTCCCGGCGTTTTCCAACCTATTTTGGCTTGAAATGAAGTCATAATGGTATTTTTCAATTTTTTGAATTTTTTTCTATTTTTTTGGAATTTTCTATTATGCATTGGGTAGGAACGGAACTGAACGATAATTTTTATTTTCTCTCTTTCTCGGCCTATTCCAACCTTTTTTGGCATGAAATGAAGCCATAATGGTATTTTTTAATTTTCAGAATTTTTTTTGCTATTTTTTGGGAATTTTCTATTACGCGTCTGGTAGGAACGAAACGGAATGATAATTTTATATTCTCTCTTTCCCGGCATTTTCCAACCTATTTTGGCTTGAAATGAATCCATAATGGTATTTTTCAATTTTTTGAATTTTTTTGCTATGTTTTTGGAATTTTCTATTACACATCGAGTAGGAACGGAACGAAATGATAATTTTAATTTTCTCTCTGTCTCCGCCTTTCCCAACCTATTTTGGCTTGAAATGAAGCCATAATGGTATTTTTTAATTTTTAGAGTTTTTTTTGCTATTTTTTTGGAATTTTTTATTTCGCGTCGGTTAGGAACGAAACGGAATGATAATTTTATATTCTCTCTTTCCCGGCATTTTCCAATCTATTTTGGCTTGATGGTATTTTTTAATTTTTTGAATTTTTTTGCTATTTTTTTGGAATTTTCTATTACGTGTCGGGTAGGAATGAAACAGAAGGATAATTTTATATTCTATCTTTCTCAGCATTTTCCAACCTATTTTGGCTTGAAATGAAGCCATAATGGTATTTTTTATTTTTTGAATTTTTTTGCTATTTTTTTGGAATTTTCTATTACGCATCGAATAGGAACGGAACGAAACGATAATTTTCATTTTCTCTCTTTCTCGGCCTTTTCCTACCTATTTTGGCTTGAAATGAAGCCATAATGGTATTTTTTAATTTTTAGAATTTTTTTTGCTATTTTTTTGGAATTTTCTATTACACGTCAGGTAGAAACGAAACAGAATGATAATTTTATATTCTCTCTTTCCCGGCATTTTCCAATCTATTTTGGCTTGATGGTAGTTTTTAATTTTTTGAATTTTTTTGCTATTTTTTTGGAATTTTCTATTTCGCTTCGGGGTGGAACGGAACGGAACGATAATTTTTATTTTCTCTCTTTCTCGGCCTTTTCCAACCTATTTTGGCTTGAAATGAAGCAATAATGGTATGTCTTAATTTTTAGAATTTTTTTCTATTGTTTTGAAATTTTCAATTACGAGTCGGGTAGGAACGAAACGTAACGATATTTTTTATTTTCTCTCTTACACCTCCTTTTCCATACTATTTTGGCTTGAAATGAAGCTATAATTGTATTTTTTAATTTTAAGAATTTTTTTTGCTAATTTTTTGGAATTTTCTATTTCGCGTCGGTTAGGAACGAAACGGAATGATAATTTCATATTCTCTATTTCTCGGAATTTTCCAACCTGGTTTGGCTTGAAATGAAGCCATAATGGTATTTTTCAGTTTTTTGAATTTTTTTGTTATTTTTTTGGAATTTTCAATTTCGCGTCGGGTTGGAACGGAACGGAGTGATAATTTTTATTTTCTCTCTTTCTCGGCCTTTTCAAACCTATTTTGGCTTGAAATGAAGCCATAATGGTATTTTTTAATTTTTTAAATTTTTTTTGCTATTTTTTTGGAATTTTGTATTACGCGTCGGTTAGGAAAGAAACGGAATGATAATTTTATATTCTCTCTTTCCCGGCGTTTTCCAACCTATTTTGGCTTGAAATGAAGCCATAATGGTATTTTTCGATATTTTGAATTTTTTTGCTATTTTTTTAGAATTTTCTATTACGCATCGAATAGGAACGGAACGAAACGATAATTTTCATTTTCTCTCTTTCTCGGCCTTTTCCTACCTATTTTGGCTTGAAATGAAGCCATAATGGTATTTTTTAATTTTTAGAATTTTTTTTGCTTTTTTTTGGAATTTTCTATTACACGTCAGGTAGAAACGAAACAGAATGATAATTTTATATTCTCTCTTTCCCGGCATTTTCCAACCTATTTTGACTTGAAATGAAGCCATAATGGTATTTTTCAGTTTTTTGAATTTTTTTGTTATTTTTTTGGAATTTTCAATTTCGCGTCGGGTTGGAACGGAACGTAATGATAATTTTTATTTTCTCTCTTTCTCGGCCTTTTCAAACCTATTTTGGCTTGAAATGAAGCCATAATGGTATTTTTTAATTTTTAAAATTTTTTTTGCTATTTTTTTGGAATTTTCTATTACGCGTCGGTTGGGAAAGAAACGGAATGATAATTTTATATTCTCTCTTTCCCGGCGTTTTCCAACCTATTTTGGCTTGAAATGAAGCCATAATGGTAATTTTCAATTTTTTGAATTTTTTTCTATTTTTTTGGAATTTTCTATTATGCATTGGGTAGGAACGGAACGGAACGATAATTTTTATTTTCTCTCTTTCTCGGCCTTTTCCTACCTATTTTGGCTTGAAATGAAGCCATAATGGTATTTTTTAATTTTTAGAATTTTTTTTGCTATTTTTTTGGAATTTTCTATTACGTGTCGGGTAGGAATGAAACAGAAGGATAATTTTATATTCTATCTTTCTCAGCATTTTCCAACCTATTTTGGCTTGAAATGAAGCCATAATGGTATTTTTTATTTTTTGAATTTTTTTGCTATTTTTTTGGAATTTTCTATTACGCATCGAATAGGAACGGAACGAAACGATAATTTTCATTTTCTCTCTTTCTCGGCCTTTTCCTACCTATTTTGGCTTGAAATGAAGCCATAATGGTATTTTTTAATTTTTAGAATTTTTTTTGCTATTTTTTTGGAATGTTCTATTACGTGTCGGGTAGGAATGAAACAGAAGGATAATTTTATATTCTATCTTTCTCCGCATTTTCCAACCTATTTTGGCTTGAAATGAAGCCATAATGGTATTTTTTATTTTTTGAATTTTTTTGCTATTTTTTTGGAATTTTCTATTACGCATCGAATAGGAACGGAACGAAACGATAATTTTCATTTTCTCTCTTTCTCGGCCTTTTCCTACTTATTTTGGCTTGAAATGAAGCCATAATGGTATTTTTTAATTTTTAGAATTTTTTTTGCTATTTTTTTGGAATTTTCTATTACACGTCAGGTAGAAACGAAACAGAATGATAATTTTATATTCTCTCTTTCCCGGCATTTTCCAACCTATTTTGGCTTGAAATGAAGCCATAATGGTATTTTTCAGGTTTTTGAATTTTTTTTGTTATTTTTTTGGAATTTTCAATTTCGCGTCGGGTTGGAACGGAACGGAATGATAATTTTTATTTTCTCTTTCTCGGCCTTTTCAAACCTATTTTGGCTTGAAATGAAGCCATAATGGTATTTTTTAATTTTTAAAATTTTTTTTGCTATTTTTTTGGAATTTTCTATTACGCGTCGGTTAGGAAAGAAACGGAATGATAATTTTATATTCTCTCTTTCCCGGCGTTTTCCAACCTATTTTGGCTTGAAATGAAGTCATAATGGTATTTTTCAATTTTTTGAATTTTTTTCTATTTTTTTGGAATTTTCTATTATGCATTGGGTAGGAACGGAACTGAACGATAATTTTTATTTTCTCTCTTTCTCGGCCTATTCCAACCTTTTTTGGCTTGAAATGAAGTCATAATGGTATTTTTCAATTTTTTGAATTTTTTTCTATTTTTTTGGAATTTTCTATTACGCGTCGGTTAGGAAAGAAACGGAATGATAATTTTATATTCTCTCTTTCCCGGCGTTTTCCAACCTATTTTGGCTTGAAATGAAGTCATAATGGTATTTTTCAATTTTTTGAATTTTTTTCTATTTTTTTGGAATTTTCTATTACGCGTCGGTTAGGAAAGAAACGGAATGATAATTTTATATTCTCTCTTTCCCGGCGTTTTCCAACCTATTTTGGCTTGAAATGAAGCCATAATGGTATTTTTTAATTTTTAGAATTTTTTTTGCTATTTTTTTGGAATTTTCTATTACACGTCAGGTAGAAACGAAACAGAATGATAATTTTATATTCTCTCTTTCCCAGCATTTTCCAACCTATTTTGGCTTGAAATGAAGCCATAATGGTATTTTTCAGTTTTTTGAATTTTTTTGTTATTTTTTTGGAATTTTCAATTTCGCGTCGGGTTGGAACGGAACGGAATGATAATTTTTATTTTCTCTCTTTCTCGGCCTTTTCAAACCTATTTTGGCTTGAAATGAAGCCATAATGGTATTTTTTAATTTTTAAAATTTTTTTTGCTATTTTTTTGGAATTTTCTATTACGCGTCGGTTAGGAAAGAAACGGAATGATAATTTTATATTCTCTCTTTCCCGGCGTTTTCCAACCTATTTTGGCTTGAAATGAAGTCATAATGGTATTTTTCAATTTTTTGAATTTTTTTCTATTTTTTTGGAATTTTCTATTATGCATTGGGTAGGAACGGAACTGAACGATAATTTTTATTTTCTCTCTTTCTCGGCCTATTCCAACCTTTTTTGGCATGAAATGAAGCCATAATGGTATTTTTTAATTTTCAGAATTTTTTTTGCTATTTTTTGGGAATTTTCTATTACGCGTCTGGTAGGAACGAAACGGAATGATAATTTTATATTCTCTCTTTCCCGGCATTTTCCAACCTAGTTTGGCTTGAAATGAATCCATAATGGTATTTTTCAATTTTTTGAATTTTTTTGCTATGTTTTTGGAATTTTCTATTACACATCGAGTAGGAACGGAACGAAATGATAATTTTAATTTTCTCTCTGTCTCCGCCTTTCCCAACCTATTTTGGCTTGAAATGAAGCCATAATGGTATTTTTTAATTTTTAGAGTTTTTTTTGCTATTTTTTTGGAATTTTTTATTTCGCGTCGGTTAGGAACGAAACGGAATGATAATTTTATATTCTCTCTTTCCCGGCATTTTCCAATCTATTTTGGCTTGATGGTAGTTTTTAATTTTTTGAATTTTTTTGCTATTTTTTTGGAATTTTCTATTTCGCTTCGGGTTGGAACGGAACGGAACGATAATTTTTATTTTCTATCTTTCTCGGCCTTTTCCAACCTATTTTGGCTTGAAATGAAGCAATAATGGTATGACTTAATTTTTAGAATTTTTTTTCTATTGTTTTGAAATTTTCAATTACGAGTCGGGTAGGAACGAAACGTAACGATATTTTTTATTTTCTCTCTTACACCTCCTTTTCCATACTATTTTGGCTTGAAATGAAGCTATAATTGTATTTTTTAATTTTTAGAATTTTTTTTGCTATTTTTTTGGAATTTTCTATTTCGCGTCGGTTAGGAACGAAACGGAATGATAATTTCATATTCTCTCTTTCTCGGAATTTTCCAACCTGTTTTGGCTTGAAATGAAGCCATAATGTTAGTTTTCATTTTTTGAATTTTTTTGCTATTTTTTTGGAATTTTCTATTTCCCGTCGGGTTGGAACGGAACGGAACGATAATTTTTATTTTCTCTCTTTCTCGGCCTTTTCCAACCTATTTTGGCTTGAAATGAAGCCATAATGGTATTTTTTAATTTTTAGAATTTTTTTTGCTATTTTTTTGGAATTTTCTATTACTTGTCGGGTAGGAATGAAACAGAAGGATAATTTTATATTCTATCTTTCTCAGCATTTTCCAATCTATTTTGGCTTGAAATGAAGCCATAATGGTATTTTTTATTTTTTGAAATTTTTTGCTATTTTTTTGGAATTTTCTATTACGCATCGAATAGGAACGGAACGAAACGATAATTTTCATTTTCTCTCTTTCTCGGCCTTTTCCAACCTATTTTGGCTTGAAATGAAGCAATAATGGTATGTCTTAATTTTTAGAATTTTTTTTCTATTGTTTTGAAATTTTCAATTACGAGTCGGGTAAGAACGAAACGTAACGATATTTTTTATTTTCTCTCTTACACCTCCTTTTCCATACTATTTTGGCTTGAAATAAAGCTATAATTGTATTTTTTAATTTTTAGAATTTTTTTTGCTAATTTTTTGGAATTTTCTATTTCGCGTCGGTAAGGAACGAAACGGAATGATAATTTCATATTCTCTCTTTCTCGGAATTTTCCAACCTGTTTTGGCTTGAAATGAAGCCATAATGTTAGTTTTCATTTTTTGAATTTTTTTGCTATTTTTTTGGAATTTTCTATTTCGCGTCGGGTTGGAACGGAACGGAACGATAATTTTTATTTTCTCTCTTTCTCGGCATTTTCCAACCTATTTTGGCTTGAAATGAAGCCATAATGGTATTTTTTAATTTTTATAATTTTTTTTGCTATTTTTTTGGAATTTTCTATTACGTGTCGGGTAGAAATGAAACAGAAGGATAATTTTATATTCTATCTTTCTCAGCATTTTCCAACCTATTTTGGCTTGAAATGAAGCCATAATGGTATTTTTTATTTTTTGAATTTTTTTGCTAATTTTTTGGAATTTTCTATTACGCATCGAATAGGAACGGAACGAAACGATAATTTTAATTTTCTCTCTGTCTCCGCCTTTCCCAACCTATTTTGGCTTGAAATGAAGCCATAATGGTATTTTTTAATTTTTAGAGTTTTTTTTGCTATTTTGTTGGAATTTTCTATTTCGCGTCGGTTAGGAACGAAACGGAATGATAATTTTATATTCTCTCTTTCCCGGCATTTTCCAATCTATTTTGGCTTGATGGTAGTTTTTAATTTTTTGAATTTTTTTGCTATTTTTTTGGAATTTTCTGTTTCGCTTCGGGTTGGAACGGAACGGAACGATAATTTTTATTTTTTCTCTTTCTCGGCCTTTTCCAACCTATTTTGGCTTGAAATGAAGCAATAATGGTATGTCTTAATTTTTAGAATTTTTTTTCTATTGTTTTGAAATTTTCAATTACGAGTCGGGTAGGAACGAAACGTAACGATATTTTTTATTTTCTCTCTTACACCTCCTTTTCCATACTATTTTGGCTTGAAATGAAGCTATAATTGTATTTTTTAATTTTTAGAATTTTTTTTGCTAATTTTTTGGAATTTTCTATTTCGCGTCGGTTAGGAACGAAACGGAGTGATAATTTCATATTCTCTCTTTCTCGGAATTTTCCAACCTGTTTTGGCTTGAAATGAAGCCATAATGTTAGTTTTCATTTTTTGAATTTTTTTGCTATTTTTTTGGAATTTTCTATTTCGCGTCGGGTTGGAACGGAACGGAACGATAATTTTTATTTTCTCTCTTTCTCGGCCTTTTCCAACCTATTTTGGCTTGAAATGAAGCCATAATGGTATTTTTTAATTTTTAGAATTTTTTTTGCTATTTTTTTGGAATTTTCTATTACGTGTCGGGTAGGAATGAAACAGAAGGATAACTTTATATTCTATCTTTCTCAGCATTTTCCAACCTATTTTGGCTTGAAATGAAGCCATAATGGTATTTTTCAATTTTTTGAATTTTTTTCAATTTTTTTGGAATTTTGTATTATGCATTGGGTAGGAACGGAACTGAACGATAATTTTTATTTTCTCTCTTTCTCGGCCTATTCCAACCTTTTTTGGCATGAAATGAAGCCATAATGGTATTTTTTAATTTTCAAAATTTTTTTTGCTATTTTTTTGGGAATTTTCTATTACGCGTCTGGTAGGAACGAAACGGAATGATAATTTTATATTCTCTCTTTCCCGGCATTTTCCAACCTAGTTTGGCTTGAAATGAAGCTATAATGGTATTTTTCAATTTTTTGAATTTTTTTGCTATGTTTTTGGAATTTTCTAGTACACATCGAGTAGGAACGGAACGAAATGATAATTTTAATTTTCTCTCTGTCTCCGCCTTTCCCAACCTATTTTGGCTTGAAATGAAGCCATAATGGTATTTTTTAATTTTTAGAGTTTTTTTTGCTATTTTGTTGGAATTTTCTATTTCGCGTCGGTTAGGAACGAAACGGAATGATAATTTTAAATTCTCTCTTTCCCGGCATTTTCCAATCTATTTTGGCTTGATGGTAGTTTTTAATTTTTTGAATTTTTATGCTATTTTTTTGGAATTTTCTATTTCGCTTCGGGTTGGAACGGAACGGAACGATAATTTTTATTTTCTCTCTTTCTCGGCCTTTTCCAACCTATTTTGGCTTGAAATGAAGCAATAATGGTATGTCTTAATTTTTAGAATTTTTTTTCTATTGTTTTGAAATTTTCAATTACGAGTTGGGTAGGAACGAAACGTAACGATATTTTTTATTTTCTCTCTTACATCTCCTTTTCCAAACTATTTTGGCTTGAAATGAAGATATAATTGTATTTTTTAATTTTTAGAATTTTTTTTGCTAATTTTTTGGAATTTTCTATTTCGCGTCGGTTAGGAACGAAACGGAATGATAATTTCATATTCTCTCTTTCTCGGAATTTTCCAACCTGTTTTGGCTTGAAATGAAGCCATAATGTTAGTTTTCATTTTTTGAATTTTTTTGCTATTTTTTTGGAATTTTCTATTTCGCGTCGGGTTGGAACGGAACGGAACGATAATTTTTATTTTCTCTCTTTCTCGGCCTATTCCAACCTTTTTTGGCATGAAATGAAGCCATAATGGTATTTTTTAATTTTCAGAATTTTTTTTGCAATTTTTTTGGGAATTTTCTATTACGCGTCTGGTAGGAACGAAACGGAATGATAATTTTATATTCTCTCTTTCCCGGCATTTTCCAACCTAGTTTGGCTTGAAATGAAGCCATAATGGTATTTTTCGATTTTTTGAATTTTTTTGCTATGTTTTTGGAATTTTCTAGTACACATGGAGTAGGAACGGAACGAAATGATAATTTTAATTTTCTCTCTGTCTCCGCCTTTCCCAACCTATTTTGGCTTGAAATGAAGCCATAATGGTATTTTTTAATTTTTAGAGTTTTTTTTGCTATTTTGTTGGAATTTTCTATTTCGCGTCGGTTAGGAACGAAACGGAATGATAATTTTATATTCTCTCTTTCCCGGCATTTTCCAATCTATTTTGGCTTGATGGTAGTTTTTAATTTTTTGAATTTTTTTGCTATTTTTTTGGAATTTTCTATTTCTCTTCGGGTTGGAACGGAACGGAACGATAATTTTTATTTTCTCTCTTTCTCGGCCTTTTCCAACCTATTTTGGCTAGAAATGAAGCAATAATGGTATGTCTTAATTTTTAGAATTTTTTTTCTATTGTTTTGAAATTTTCAATTACGAGTCAGGTAGGAACGAAACGTAACGATATTTTTTATTTTCTCTCTTACACCTCCTTTTCCATACTATTTTGGCTTGAAATGAAGCTATAATTGTATTTTTTAATTTTTAGAATTTTTTTTGCTAATTTTTTGGAATTTTCTATTTCGCGTCGGTTAGGAACGAAACGGAATGATAATTTCATATTCTCTCTTTCTCGGAATTTTCCAACCTGTTTTGGCTTGAAATGAAGCCATAATGGTATTTTTCAGTTTTTTGAATTTTTTTGTTATTTTTTTGGAATTTTCAATTTCGCGTCGGGTTGGAACGGAACGGAATGATAATTTTTATTTTCTCTCTTTCTCGGCCTTTTCAAACCTATTTTGGCTTGAAATGAAGCCATAATGGTATTTTTTAATTTTTAAATTTTTTTTGCTATTTTTTTGGAATTTTCTATTACGCGTCGGTTAGGAAAGAAACGGAATGATAATTTTATATTCTCTCTTTCCCGGCGTTTTCCAACCTATTTTGGCTTGAAATGAAGCCATAATGGTATTTTTCAATTTTTTGAATTTTTTTCTATTTTTTTGGAATTTTCTATTATGCATTGGGTAGGAACGGAACTGAACGATAATTTTTATTTTCTCTCTTTCTCGGCCTATTCCAACCTTTTTTGGCATGAAATGAAGCCATAATGGTATTTTTTAATTTTCAGAATTTTTTTTGCTATTTTTTGGGAATTTTCTATTACGCGTCTGGTAGGAACGAAACGGAATGATAATTTTATATTCTCTCTTTCCCGGCATTTTCCAACCTAGTTTGGCTTGAAATGAAGCCATAATGGTATTTTTCAATTTTTTGAATTTTTTTGCTATGTTTTTGGAATTTTCTAGTACACATCGAGTAGGAACGGAATGAAATGATAATTTTAATTTTCTCTCTGTCTCCGCCTTTCCCAACCTATTTTGGCTTGAAATGAAGCCATAATGGTATTTTTTAATTTTTAGAGTTTTTTTTGCTATTTTGTTGGAATTTTCTATTTCGCGTCGGTTAGGAACGAAACGGAATGATAATTTTATATTCTCTCTTTCCCGGCATTTTCCAATCTATTTTGGCTTGATGGTAGTTTTTAATTTTTTGAATTTTTTTGCTATTTTTTTGGAATTTTCTATTTCGCTTCGGGTTGGAACGGAACGGAACGATAATTTTGATTTTCTCTCTTTCTCGGCCTTTTCCAACCTATTTTGGCTTGAAATGAAGCAATAATGGTATGTCTTAATTTTTAGAATTTTTTTTCTATTGTTTTGAAATTTTCAATTACGAGTCGGATAGGAACGAAACGTAACGATATTTTTTATTTTCTCTCTTACACCTCCTTTTCCATACTATTTTGGCTTGAAAGGAAGCTATAATTGTATTTTTTAATTTTAAGAATTTTTTTTGCTAATTTTTTGGAATTTTCTATTTCGCGTCGGTTAGGAACGAAACGGAATGATAATTTCATATTCTCTCTTTCTCGGAATTTTCCAACCTGTTTTGGCTTGAAATGAAGCCATAATGGTATTTTTCAGTTTTTTGAATTTTTTTGTTATTTTTTTGGAATTTTCAATTTCGCGTCGGGTTGGAACGGAACGGAGTGATAATTTTTATTTTCTCTCTTTCTTGGCCTTTTCAAACCTATTTTGGCTTGAAATGAAGCCATAATGGTATTTTTTAATTTTTTAAATTTTTTTTGCTATTTTTTTGGAATTTTCTATTACGCGTCGGTTAGGAAAGAAACGGAATGATAATTTTATATTCTCTCTTTCCCGGCGTTTTCCAACCTATTTTGGCTTGAAATGAAGCCATAATGGTATTTTTCGATTTTTTGAATTTTTTTGCTATTTTTTTGGAATTTTCTATTACGCATCGAATAGGAACGGAAAGAAACGATAATTTTCATTTTCTCTCTTTCTCGGCCTTTTCCTACCTATTTTGGCTTGAAATGAAGCCATAATGGTATTTTTTAATTTTTAGAATTTTTTTTGCTTTTTTTTGGAATTTTCTATTACACGTCAGGTAGAAACGAAACAGAATGATAATTTTATATTCTCTCTTTCCCGGCATTTTCCAACCTATTTTGACTTGAAATGAAGCCATAATGGTATTTTTCAGTTTTTTGAATTTTTTTGTTATTTTTTTGGAATTTTCAATTTCGCGTCGGGTTGGAACGGAACGGAATGATAATTTTTATTTTCTCTCTTTCTCGGCCTTTTCAAACCTATTTTGGCTTGAAATGAAGCCATAATGGTATTTTTTAATTTTTAAAATTTTTTTTGCTATTTTTTTGGAATTTTCTATTACGCGTCGGTTGGGAAAGAAACGGAATGATAATTTTATATTCTCTCTTTCCCGGCGTTTTCCAACCTATTTTGGCTTGAAATGAAGCCATAATGGTATTTTTTAATTTTTAGAATTTTTTTTGCTATTTTTTTGGAATTTTCTATTACGTGTCGGGTAGGAATGAAACAGAAGGATAATTTTATATTCTATCTTTCTCAGCATTTTCCAACCTATTTTGGCTTGAAATGAAGCCATAATGGTATTTTTTATTTTTTGAATTTTTTTGCTATTTTTTTGGAATTTTCTATTACGCATCGAATAGGAACGGAACGAAACGATAATTTTCATTTTCTCTCTTTCTCGGCCTTTTCCTACCTATTTTGGCTTGAAATGAAGCCATAATGGTATTTTTTAATTTTTAGAATTTTTTTTGCTATTTTTTTGGAATGTTCTATTACGTGTCGGGTAGGAATGAAACAGAAGGATAATTTTATATTCTATCTTTCTCCGCATTTTCCAACCTATTTTGGCTTGAAATGAAGCCATAATGGTATTTTTTATTTTTTGAATTTTTTTGCTATTTTTTCGGAATTTTCTATTACGCATCGAATAGGAACGGAACGAAACGATAATTTTCATTTTCTCTCTTTCTCGGCCTTTTCCTACCTATTTTGGCTTTAAATGAAGCCATAATGGTATTTTTTAATTTTTAGAATTTTTTTTGCTATTTTTTTGGAATTTTCTATTACACGTCAGGTAGAAACGAAACAGAATGATAATTTTATATTCTCTCTTTCCCGGCATTTTCCAACCTATTTTGGCTTGAAATGAAGCCATAATGGTATTTTTCAGTTTTTTGAATTTTTTTGTTATTTTTTTGGAATTTTCAATTTCGCGTCGGGTTGGAACGGAACGGAATGATAGTTTTTATTTTCTCTCTTTCTCGGCCTTTTCAAACCTATTTTGGCTTGAAATGAAGCCATAATAGTATTTTTTAATTTTTAAAATTTTTTTTGCTATTTTTTTGGAATTTTCTATTACGCGTAAGTTAGGAAAGAAACGGAATGATAATTTTATATTCTCTCTTTCCCGGCGTTTTCCAACCTATTTTGGCTTGAAATGAAGCCATAATGGTATTTTTCAATTTTTTGAATTTTTTTCTATTTTTTTGGAATTTTCTATTATGCATTGGGTAGGAACGGAACTGAACGATAATTTTTATTTTCTCTCTTTCTCGGCCTATTCCAACCTTTTTTGGCATGAAATGAAGCCATAATGGTATTTTTTAATTTTCAGAATTTTTTTTGCTATTTTTTGGGAATTTTCTATTACGCGTCTGGTAGGAACGAAACGGAATGATAATTTTATATTCTCTCTTTCCCGGCATTTTCCAACCTAGTTTGGCTTGAAATGAATCCATAATGGTATTTTTCAATTTTTTGAATTTTTTTGCTATGTTTTTGGAATTTTCTATTACACATCGAGTAGGAACGGAACGAAATGATAATTTTAATTTTCTCTCTGTCTCCGCCTTTCCCAACCTATTTTGGCTTGAAATGAAGCCATAATGGTATTTTTTAATTTTTAGAGTTTTTTTTGCTATTTTTTTGGAATTTTCTATTTCGCGTCGGTTAGGAACGAAACGGAATGATAATTTTATATTCTCTCTTTCCCGGCATTTTCCAATCTATTTTGGCTTGATGGTAGTTTTTAATTTTTTGAATTTTTTTGCTATTTTTTTGGAATTTTCTATTTCGCTTCGGGTTGGAACGGATCGGAACGATAATTTTTATTTTCTCTCTTTCTCTGCCTTTTCCAACCTATTTTGGCTTGAAATGAAGCAATAATGGTATGTCTTAATTTTTTGAATTTTTTTTCTATTGTTTTGAAATTTTCAATTACGAGTCGGGTAGGAACGAAATGTAACGATATTTTTTATTTTCTCTCTTACACCTCCTTTTCCATACTATTTTGGCTTGAAATGAAGCTATAATTGTATTTTTTAATTTTTAGAATTTTTTTTGCTATTTTTTTGGAATTTTCTATTTCGCGTTGGGTTGGAACGGAACGGAACGATAATTTTTATTTTCTCTCTTTCTCGGCCTTTTCCAACCTATTTTGGCTTGAAATGAAGCAATAATGGTATGTCTTAATTTTTTGAATTTTTTTTCTATTGTTTTGAAATTTTCAATTACGAGTCGGTTAGGAACGAAACGGAATGATAATTTCATATTCTCTCTTTCTCGGAATTTTCCAACCTGTTTTGGCTTGAAATGAAGCCATAATGTTAGTTTTCATTTTTTGAATTTTTTTGCTATTTTTTTGGAATTTTCTATTTCGCGTCGGGTTGGAACGGAACGGAACGATAATTTTTATTTTCTCTCTTTCTCGGCCTTTTCCAACCTATTTTGGCTTGAAATGAAGCCATAATGGTATTTTTTAATTTTTAGAATTTTTTTTGCTATTTTTTTGGAATTTTCTATTACGTGTCGGGTAGGAATGAAACAGAAGGATAATTTTATATTCTATCTTTCTCAGCATTTTCCAATCTATTTTGGCTTGAAATGAAGCCATAATGGTATTTTTCAGTTTTTTGAATTTTTTTGTTATTTTTTTGGAATTTTCAATTTCGCGTCGGGTTGGAACGGAACGGAATGATAATTTTTATTTTCTCTCTTTCTCTGCCTTTTAAAACCTATTTTGGCTTGAAATGAAGCTATAATGGTATTTTTTAATTTTTAAAATTTTTTTTGCTATTTTTTTGGAATTTTCTATTACGCGTCGGTTAGGAAAGAAACGGAATGATAATTTTATATTCTCTCTTTCCCGGCGTTTTCTAACCTATTTTGGCTTGAAATGAAGCCATAATGGTATTTTTCAATTTTTTGAATTTTTTTCTATTTTTTTGGAATTTTCTATTATGCATTGGGTAGGAACGGAACTGAACGATAATTTTTATTTTCTCTCTTTCTCGGCCTATTCCAACCTTTTTTGGCATGAAATGAAGCCATAATGGTATTTTTTAATTTTCAGAATTTTTTTTGCTATTTTTTGGGAATTTTCTATTACGCGTCTGGTAGGAACGAAACGGAATGATAATTTTATATTCTCTCTTTCCCGGCATTTTCCAACCTAGTTTGGCTTGAAATGAATCCATAATGGTATTTTTCAATTTTTTGAATTTTTTTGCTATGTTTTTGGAATTTTCTATTACAAATCGAGTAGGAACGGAACGAAATGATAATTTTAATTTTCTCTCTGTCTCAGCCTTTCCCAACCTATTTTGGCTTGAAATGAAGCCATAATGGTATTTTTTAATTTTTAGAGTTTTTTTTGCTATTTTTTTGGAATTTTTTATTTCGCGTCGGTTAGGAACGAAACGGAATGATAATTTTATATTCTCTCTTTCCCGGCGTTTTCCAACCTATTTTGGCTTGAAATGAAGCCATAATGGTATTTTTCGATTTTTTGAATTTTTTTGCTATTTTTTTGGAATTTTCTATTACGCATCGAATAGGAACGGAAAGAAACGATAATTTTCATTTTCTCTCTTTCTCGGCCTTTTCCTACCTATTTTGGCTTGAAATGAAGCCATAATGGTATTTTTTAATTTTTAGAATTTTTTTTGCTTTTTTTTGGAATTTTCTATTACACGTCAGGTAGAAACGAAACAGAATGATAATTTTATATTCTCTCTTTCCCGGCATTTTCCAACCTATTTTGACTTGAAATGAAGCCATAATGGTATTTTTCAGTTTTTTGAATTTTTTTGTTATTTTTTTGGAATTTTCAATTTCGCGTCGGGTTGGAACGGAACGGAATGATAATTTTTATTTTCTCTCTTTCTCGGCCTTTTCAAACCTATTTTGGCTTGAAATGAAGCCATAATGGTATTTTTTAATTTTTAAAATTTTTTTTGCTATTTTTTTGGAATTTTCTATTACGCGTCGGTTGGGAAAGAAACGGAATGATAATTTTATATTCTCTCTTTCCCGGCGTTTTCCAACCTATTTTGGCTTGAAATGAAGCCATAATGGTATTTTTTAATTTTTAGAATTTTTTTTGCTATTTTTTTGGAATTTTCTATTACGTGTCGGGTAGGAATGAAACAGAAGGATAATTTTATATTCTATCTTTCTCAGCATTTTCCAACCTATTTTGGCTTGAAATGAAGCCATAATGGTATTTTTTATTTTTTGAATTTTTTTGCTATTTTTTTGGAATTTTCTATTACGCATCGAATAGGAACGGAACGAAACGATAATTTTCATTTTCTCTCTTTCTCGGCCTTTTCCTACCTATTTTGGCTTGAAATGAAGCCATAATGGTATTTTTTAATTTTTAGAATTTTTTTTGCTATTTTTTTGGAATGTTCTATTACGTGTCGGGTAGGAATGAAACAGAAGGATAATTTTATATTCTATCTTTCTCCGCATTTTCCAACCTATTTTGGCTTGAAATGAAGCCATAATGGTATTTTTTATTTTTTGAATTTTTTTGCTATTTTTTCGGAATTTTCTATTACGCATCGAATAGGAACGGAACGAAACGATAATTTTCATTTTCTCTCTTTCTCGGCCTTTTCCTACCTATTTTGGCTTTAAATGAAGCCATAATGGTATTTTTTAATTTTTAGAATTTTTTTTGCTATTTTTTTGGAATTTTCTATTACACGTCAGGTAGAAACGAAACAGAATGATAATTTTATATTCTCTCTTTCCCGGCATTTTCCAACCTATTTTGGCTTGAAATGAAGCCATAATGGTATTTTTCAGTTTTTTGAATTTTTTTGTTATTTTTTTGGAATTTTCAATTTCGCGTCGGGTTGGAACGGAACGGAATGATAGTTTTTATTTTCTCTCTTTCTCGGCCTTTTCAAACCTATTTTGGCTTGAAATGAAGCCATAATAGTATTTTTTAATTTTTAAAATTTTTTTTGCTATTTTTTTGGAATTTTCTATTACGCGTAAGTTAGGAAAGAAACGGAATGATAATTTTATATTCTCTCTTTCCCGGCGTTTTCCAACCTATTTTGGCTTGAAATGAAGCCATAATGGTATTTTTCAATTTTTTGAATTTTTTTCTATTTTTTTGGAATTTTCTATTATGCATTGGGTAGGAACGGAACTGAACGATAATTTTTATTTTCTCTCTTTCTCGGCCTATTCCAACCTTTTTTGGCATGAAATGAAGCCATAATGGTATTTTTTAATTTTCAGAATTTTTTTTGCTATTTTTTGGGAATTTTCTATTACGCGTCTGGTAGGAACGAAACGGAATGATAATTTTATATTCTCTCTTTCCCGGCATTTTCCAACCTAGTTTGGCTTGAAATGAATCCATAATGGTATTTTTCAATTTTTTGAATTTTTTTGCTATGTTTTTGGAATTTTCTATTACACATCGAGTAGGAACGGAACGAAATGATAATTTTAATTTTCTCTCTGTCTCCGCCTTTCCCAACCTATTTTGGCTTGAAATGAAGCCATAATGGTATTTTTTAATTTTTAGAGTTTTTTTTGCTATTTTTTTGGAATTTTCTATTTCGCGTCGGTTAGGAACGAAACGGAATGATAATTTTATATTCTCTCTTTCCCGGCATTTTCCAATCTATTTTGGCTTGATGGTAGTTTTTAATTTTTTGAATTTTTTTGCTATTTTTTTGGAATTTTCTATTTCGCTTCGGGTTGGAACGGATCGGAACGATAATTTTTATTTTCTCTCTTTCTCTGCCTTTTCCAACCTATTTTGGCTTGAAATGAAGCAATAATGGTATGTCTTAATTTTTTGAATTTTTTTTCTATTGTTTTGAAATTTTCAATTACGAGTCGGGTAGGAACGAAATGTAACGATATTTTTTATTTTCTCTCTTACACCTCCTTTTCCATACTATTTTGGCTTGAAATGAAGCTATAATTGTATTTTTTAATTTTTAGAATTTTTTTTGCTATTTTTTTGGAATTTTCTATTTCGCGTTGGGTTGGAACGGAACGGAACGATAATTTTTATTTTCTCTCTTTCTCGGCCTTTTCCAACCTATTTTGGCTTGAAATGAAGCAATAATGGTATGTCTTAATTTTTTGAATTTTTTTTCTATTGTTTTGAAATTTTCAATTACGAGTCGGTTAGGAACGAAACGGAATGATAATTTCATATTCTCTCTTTCTCGGAATTTTCCAACCTGTTTTGGCTTGAAATGAAGCCATAATGTTAGTTTTCATTTTTTGAATTTTTTTGCTATTTTTTTGGAATTTTCTATTTCGCGTCGGGTTGGAACGGAACGGAACGATAATTTTTATTTTCTCTCTTTCTCGGCCTTTTCCAACCTATTTTGGCTTGAAATGAAGCCATAATGGTATTTTTTAATTTTTAGAATTTTTTTTGCTATTTTTTTGGAATTTTCTATTACGTGTCGGGTAGGAATGAAACAGAAGGATAATTTTATATTCTATCTTTCTCAGCATTTTCCAATCTATTTTGGCTTGAAATGAAGCCATAATGGTATTTTTCAGTTTTTTGAATTTTTTTGTTATTTTTTTGGAATTTTCAATTTCGCGTCGGGTTGGAACGGAACGGAATGATAATTTTTATTTTCTCTCTTTCTCTGCCTTTTAAAACCTATTTTGGCTTGAAATGAAGCTATAATGGTATTTTTTAATTTTTAAAATTTTTTTTGCTATTTTTTTGGAATTTTCTATTACGCGTCGGTTAGGAAAGAAACGGAATGATAATTTTATATTCTCTCTTTCCCGGCGTTTTCTAACCTATTTTGGCTTGAAATGAAGCCATAATGGTATTTTTCAATTTTTTGAATTTTTTTCTATTTTTTTGGAATTTTCTATTATGCATTGGGTAGGAACGGAACTGAACGATAATTTTTATTTTCTCTCTTTCTCGGCCTATTCCAACCTTTTTTGGCATGAAATGAAGCCATAATGGTATTTTTTAATTTTCAGAATTTTTTTTGCTATTTTTTGGGAATTTTCTATTACGCGTCTGGTAGGAACGAAACGGAATGATAATTTTATATTCTCTCTTTCCCGGCATTTTCCAACCTAGTTTGGCTTGAAATGAATCCATAATGGTATTTTTCAATTTTTTGAATTTTTTTGCTATGTTTTTGGAATTTTCTATTACAAATCGAGTAGGAACGGAACGAAATGATAATTTTAATTTTCTCTCTGTCTCAGCCTTTCCCAACCTATTTTGGCTTGAAATGAAGCCATAATGGTATTTTTTAATTTTTAGAGTTTTTTTTGCTATTTTTTTGGAATTTTTTATTTCGCGTCGGTTAGGAACGAAACGGAATGATAATTTTATATTCTCTCTTTCCCGGCATTTTCCAATCTATTTTGGCTTGATGGTAGTTTTTAATTTTTTGAATTTTTTTGCTATTTTTTTGGAATTCTCTATTTCGCTTCGGGTTGGAACGGAACGGAACGATAATTTTTATTTTCTCTCTTTCTCGGCCTTTTCCAACCTATTTTGGCTTGAAATGAAGCAATAATGGTATGTCTTAATTTTTAGAATTTTTTTTCTATTGTTTTGAAATTTTCAATTACGTGTCGGGTAGGAACGAAACGTAACGATATTTTTTATTTTCTCTCTTACACCTCCTTTTCCATACTATTTTGGCTTGAAATGAAGCTATAATTGTATTTTTTAATTTTTAGAATTTTTTTTGCTATTTTTTTGGAATTTTCTATTTCGCGTCGGTTAGGAACGAAACGGAATGATAATTTCATATTCTCTCTTTCTCGGAATTTTCCAACCTGTTTTGGCTTGAAATGAAGCCATAATGTTAGTTTTCATTTTTTGAATTTTTTTGCTATTTTTTTGGAATTTTCTATTTCCCGTCGGGTTGGAACGGAACGGAACGATAATTTTTATTTTCTCTCTTTCTCGGCCTTTTCCAACCTATTTTGGCTTGAAATGAAGCCATAATGGTATTTTTTAATTTTTAGAATTTGTTTTGCTATTTTTTTGGAATTTTCTATTACGTGTCGGGTAGGAATGAAACAGAAGGATAATTTTATATTCTATCTTTCTCAGCATTTTCCAATCTATTTTGGCTTGAAATGAAGCCATAATGGTATTTTTTATTTTTTGAATTTTTTTGCTATTTTTTTGGAATTTTCTATTACGCATCGAATAGGAACGGAACGAAACGATAATTTTCATTTTCTCTCTTTCTCGGCCTTTTCCAACCTATTTTGGCTTGAAATGAAGCAATAATGGTATGTCTTAATTTTTAGAATTTTTTTTCTATTGTTTTGAAATTTTCAATTACGAGTTGGGTAAGAACGAAACGTAACGATATTTTTTATTTTCTCTCTTACACCTCCTTTTCCATACTATTTTGGCTTGAAATGATGCTATAATTGTATTTTTTAATTTTTAGAATTTTTTTTGCTAATTTTTTGGAATTTTCTATTTCGCGTCGGTTAGGAACGAAACGGAATGATAATTTCATATTCTCTCTTTCTCGGAATTTTCCAACCTGTTTTGGCTTGAAATGAAGCCATAATGTTAGTTTTCATTTTTTGAATTTTTTTGCTATTTTTTTGGAATTTTCTATTTCGCGTCGGGTTGGAACGGAACGGAACGATAATTTTTATTTTCTCTCTTTCTCGGCCTTTTCCAACCTATTTTGGCTTGAAATGAAGCCATAATGGTATTTTTTAATTTTTATAATTTTTTTTGCTATTTTTTTGGAATTTTCTATTACGTGTCGGGTAGAAATGAAACAGAAGGATAATTTTATATTCTATCTTTCTCAGCATTTTCCAACCTATTTTGGCTTGAAATGAAGCCATAATGGTATTTTTTATTTTTTGAATTTTTTTGCTAATTTTTTGGAATTTTCTATTACGCATCGAATAGGAACGGAACGAAACGATAATTTTAATTTTCTCTCTGTCTCCGCCTTTCCCAACCTATTTTGGCTTGAAATGAAGCCATAATGGTATTTTTTAATTTTTAGAGTTTTTTTTGCTATTTTGTTGGAATTTTCTATTTCGCGTCGGTTAGGAACGAAACGGAATGATAATTTTATATTCTCTCTTTCCCGGCATTTTCCAATCTATTTTGGCTTGATGGTAGTTTTTAATTTTTTGAATTTTTTTGCTATTTTTTTGGAATTTTCTATTTCGCTTCGGGTTGGAACGGAACGGAACGATAATTTTTATTTTTTCTCTTTCTCGGCCTTTTCCAACTTATTTTGGCTTGAAATGAAGCAATAATGGTATGTCTTAATTTTTAGAATTTTTTTTCTATTGTTTTGAAATTTTCAATTACGAGTCGGGTAGGAACGAAACGTAACGATATTTTTTATTTTCTCTCTTACACCTCCTTTTCCATACTATTTTGGCTTGAAATGAAGCTATAATTGTATTTTTTAATTTTTAGAATTTTTTTTGCTAATTTTTTGGAATTTTCTATTTCGCGTCGGTTAGGAACGAAACGGAATGATAATTTCATATTCTCTCTTTCTCGGATTTTCCAACCTGTTTTGGCTTGAAATGAAGCCATAATGTTAGTTTTCATTTTTTGAATTTTTTTGCTATTTTTTTGGAATTTTCTATTTCGCGTCGGGTTGGAACGGAACGGAACGATAATTTTTATTTTCTCTCTTTCTCGGCCTTTTCCAACCTATTTTGGCTTGAAATGAAGCCATAATGGTATTTTTTAATTTTTATAATTTTTTTTGCTATTTTTTTGGAATTTTCTATTACGTGTCGGGTAGAAATGAAACAGAAGGATAATTTTATATTCTATCTTTCTCAGCATTTTCCAACCTATTTTGGCTTGAAATGAAGCCATAATGGTATTTTTTATTTTTTGAATTTTTTTGCTAATTTTTTGGAATTTTCTATTACGCATCGAATAGGAACGGAACGAAACGATAATTTTAATTTTCTCTCTGTCTCCGCCTTTCCCAACCTATTTTGGCTTGAAATGAAGCCATAATGGTATTTTTTAATTTTTAGAGTTTTTTTTGCTATTTTGTTGGAATTTTCTATTTCGCGTCGGTTAGGAACGAAACGGAATGATAATTTTATATTCTCTCTTTCCCGGCATTTTCCAATCTATTTTGGCTTGATGGTAGTTTTTAATTTTTTGAATTTTTTTGCTATTTTTTTGGAATTTTCTATTTCGCTTCGGGTTGGAACGGAACGGAACGATAATTTTTATTTTTTCTCTTTCTCGGCCTTTTCCAACTTATTTTGGCTTGAAATGAAGCAATAATGGTATGTCTTAATTTTTAGAATTTTTTTTCTATTGTTTTGAAATTTTCAATTACGAGTCGGGTAGGAACGAAACGTAACGATATTTTTTATTTTCTCTCTTACACCTCCTTTTCCATACTATTTTGGCTTGAAATGAAGCTATAATTGTATTTTTTAATTTTTAGAATTTTTTTTGCTAATTTTTTGGAATTTTCTATTTCGCGTCGGTTAGGAACGAAACGGAGTGATAATTTCATATTCTCTCTTTCTCGGAATTTTCCAACCTGTTTTGGCTTGAAATGAAGCCATAATGTTAGTTTTCATTTTTTGAATTTTTTTGCTATTTTTTTGGAATTTTCTATTTCGCGTCGGGTTGGAACGGAACGGAACGATAATTTTTATTTTCTCTCTTTCTCGGCCTTTTCCAACCTATTTTGGCTTGAAATGAAGCAATAATGGTATGTCTTAATTTTTAGAATTTTTTTTCTATTGTTTTGAAATTTTCAATTACGAGTCGGGTAAGAACGAAACGTAACGATATTTTTTATTTTCTCTCTTACACCTCCTTTTCCATACTATTTTGGCTTGAAATGAAGCTATAATTGTATTTTTTAATTTTTAGAATTTTTTTTGCTAATTTTTTGGAATTTTCTATTTCGCGTCGGTTACGAACGAAACGGAATGATAATTTCATATTCTCTCTTTCTCGGAATTTTCCAACCTGTTTTGGCTTGAAATGAAGCCATAATGTTAGTTTTCATTTTTTGAATTTTTTTGCTATTTTTTTGGAATTTACTATTTCGCGTCGGGTTGGAACGGAACGGAACGATAATTTTTATTTTCTCTCTTTCTCGGCCTTTTCCAACCTATTTTGGCTTGAAATGAAGCAATAATGGTATGTCTTAATTTTTAGAATTTTTTTCTATTGTTTTGAAATTTTCAATTACGAGTCGGGTAGGAACGAAACGTAACGATATTTTTTATTTTCTCTCTTACACCTCCTTTTCCATACTATTTTGGCTTGAAATGAAGCTATAATTGTATTTTTTAATTTTAAGAATTTTTTTTGCTAATTTTTTGGAATTTTCTATTTCGCGTCGGTTAGGAACGAAACGGAATGATAATTTCATATTCTCTCTTTCTCGGAATTTTCCAACCTGTTTTGGCTTGAAATGAAGCCATAATGGTATTTTTCAGTTTTTTGAATTTTTTTGTTATTTTTTTGGAATTTTCAATTTCGCGTCGGGTTGGAACGGAACGGAGTGATAATTTTTATTTTCTCTCTTTCTCGGCCTTTTCAAACCTATTTTGGCTTGAAATGAAGCCATAATGGTATTTTTTAATTTTTTAAATTTTTTTTGCTATTTTTTTGGAATTTTCTATTACGCGTCGGTTAGGAAAGAAACGGAATGATAATTTTATATTCTCTCTTTCCCAGCGTTTTCCAACCTATTTTGGCTTGAAATGAAGCCATAATGGTATTTTTCGATTTTTTGAATTTTTTTGCTATTTTTTTGGAATTTTCTATTACGCATCGAATAGGAACGGAACGAAACGATAATTTTCATTTTCTCTCTTTCTCGGCCTTTTCCTACCTATTTTGGCTTGAAATGAAGCCATAATGGTATTTTTTAATTTTTAGAATTTTTTTTGCTTATTTTTGGAATTTTCTATTACACGTCAGGTAGAAACGAAACAGAATGATAATTTTATATTCTCTCTTTCCCGGCATTTTCCAACCTATTTTGACTTGAAATGAAGCCATAATGGTATTTTTCAGTTTTTTGAATTTTTTACTTATTTTTTTGGAATTTTCAATTTCGCGTCGGGTTGGAACGGAACGGAATGATAATTTTTATTTTCTCTCTTTCTCGGCCTTTTCAAACCTATTTTGGCTTGAAATGAAGCCATAATGGTAATTTTTAATTTTTAAAATTTTTTTTGCTATTTTTTTGGAATTTTCTATTACGCGTCGGTTGGGAAAGAAACGGAATGATAATTTTATATTCTCTCTTTCCCGGCGTTTTCCAACCTATTTTGGCTTGAAATGAAGCCATAATGGTATTTTTCAATTTTTTGAATTTTTTTCTATTTTTTTGGAATTTTCTATTATGCATTGGGTAGGAACGGAACGGAACGATAATTTTTATTTTCTCTCTTTCTCGGCCTTTTCCAACCTATTTTGGCTTGAAATGAAGCCATAATGGTATTTTTTAATTTTTAGAATTTTTTTTGCTATTTTTTTGGAATTTTCTATTACGTGTCGGGTAGGAATGAAACAGAAGGATAATTTTATATTCTATCTTTCTCAGCATTTTCCAACCTATTTTGGCTTGAAATGAAGCCATAATGGTATTTTTTATTTTTTGAATTTTTTTGCTATTTTTTTGGAATTTTCTATTACGCATCGAATAGGAACGGAACGAAACGATAATTTTCATTTTCTCTCTTTCTCGGCCTTTTCCTACCTATTTTGGCTTGAAATGAAGCCATAATGGTATTTTTTAATTTTTAGAATTTTTTTTGCTATTTTTTTGGAATGTTCTATTACGTGTCGGGTAGGAATGAAACAGAAGGATAATTTTATATTCTATCTTTCTCCGCATTTTCCAACCTATTTTGGCTTGAAATGAAGCCATAATGGTATTTTTTATTTTTTGAATTTTTTTGCTATTTTTTTGGAATTTTCTATTACGCATCGAATAGGAACGGAACGAAACGATAATTTTCATTTTCTCTCTTTCTCGGCCTTTTCCTACCTATTTTGGCTTGAAATGAAGCCATAATGGTATTTTTTAATTTTTAGAATTTTTTTTGCTATTTTTTTGGAATTTTCTATTACACGTCGGGTAGAAACGAAACAGAATGATAATTTTATATTCTCTCTTTCCCGGCATTTTCCAACCTATTTTTGCTTGAAATGAAGCCATATTGGTATTTTTCAGTTTTTTGAATTTTTTTGTTATTTTTTTGGAATTTTCAATTTCGCGTCGGGTTGGAACGGAACGGAATGATAATTTTTATTTTCTCTCTTTCTCGGCCTTTTCAAACCTATTTTGGCTTGAAATGAAGCCATAATGGTATTTTTTAATTTTTAAAATTTTTTTTGCTATTTTTTTGGAATTTTCTATTACGCGTCGGTTGGGAAAGAAACGGAATGATAATTTTATATTCTCTCTTTCCCGGCGTTTTCCAACCTATCTTGGCTTGAAATGAAGCCATAATGGTATTTTTCAATTTTTTGAATTTTTTTCTATTTTTTTGGAATTTTCTATTATGCATTGGGTAGGAACGGAACGGAACGATAATTTTTATTTTCTCTCTTTCTCGGCCTTTTCCAACCTATTTTGGCTTGAAATGAAGCCATAATGGTATTTTTTAATTTTTAGAATTTTTTTTGCTATTTTTTTGGAATTTTCTATTACGTGTCGGGTAGGAATGAAACAGAAGGATAATTTTATATTCTATCTTTCTCAGCATTTTCCAACCTATTTTGGCTTGAAATGAAGCCATAATGGTATTTTTTATTTTTTGAATTTTTTTGCTATTTTTTTGGAATTTTCTATTACGCATCGAATAGGAACGGAACGAAACGATAATTTTCATTTTCTCTCTTTCTCGGCCTTTTCCTACCTATTTTGGCTTGAAATGAAGCCATAATGGTATTTTTTAATTTTTAGAATTTTTTTTGCTATTTTTTTGGAATGTTCTATTACGTGTCGGGTAGGAATGAAACAGAAGGATAATTTTATATTCTATCTTTCTCCGCATTTTCCAACCTCTTTTGGCTTGAAATGAAGCCATAATGGTATTTTTTATTTTTTGAATTTTTTTGCTATTTTTTCGGAATTTTCTATTACGCATCGAATAGGAACGGAACGAAACGATAATTTTCATTTTCTCTCTTTCTCGGCCTTTTCCTACCTATTTTGGCTTGAAATGAAGCCATAATGGTATTTTTTAATTTTTAGAATTTTTTTTGCTATTTTTTTGGAATTTTCTATTACACGTCAGGTAGAAACGAAACAGAATGATAATTTTATATTCTCTCTTTCCCGGCATTTTCCAACCTATTTTGGCTTGAAATGAAGCCATAATGGTATTTTTCAGTTTTTTGAATTTTTTTGTTATTTTTTTGGAATTTTCAATTTCGCGTCGGGTTGGAACGGAACGGAATGATAATTTTTATTTTCTCTCTTTCTCGGCCTTTTCAAACCTATTTTGGCTTGAAATGAAGCCATAATAGTATTTTTTAATTTTTAAAATTTTTTTTGCTATTTTTTTGGAATTTTCTATTACGCGTCAGTTAGGAAAGAAACGGAATGATAATTTTATATTCTCTCTTTCCCGGCGTTTTCCAACCTATTTTTGCTTGAAATGAAGCCATAATGGTATTTTTCAATTTTTTGAATTTTTTTCTATTTTTTTGGAATTTTCTATTATGCATTGGGTAGGAACGGAACTGAACGATAATTTTTATTTTCTCTCTTTCTCGGCCTATTCCAACCTTTTTTGGCATGAAATGAAGCCATAATGGTATTTTTTAATTTTCAGAATTTTTTTTGCTATTTTTTGGTAATTTTCTATTACGCGTCTGGTAGGAACGAAACGGAATGATAATTTTATATTCTCTCTTTCCCGGCATTTTTCAACCTAGTTTGGCTTCAAATGAATCCATAATGGTATTTTTCAATTTTTTGAATTTTTTTGCTATGTTTTTGGAATTTTCTATTACACATCGAGTAGGAACGGAACGAAATGATAATTTTAATTTTCTCTCTGTCTCCGCCTTTCCCAACCTATTTTGGCTTGAAATGAAGCCATATTGGTATTTTTTAATTTTTAGAGTTTTTTTTGCTATTTTTTTGGAATTTTCTATTTCGCGTCGGTTAGGAACGAAACGGAATGATAATTTTATATTCTCTCTTTCCCGGCATTTTCCAATCTATTTTGGCTTGATGGTAGTTTTTAATTTTTTGAATTTTTTTGCTATTTTTTTGGAATTTTCTATTTCGCTTCGGGTTGGAACGGATCGGAACGATAATTTTTATTTTCTCTCTTTCTCGGCCTTTTCCAACCTATTTTGGCTTGAAATGAAGCAATAATGGTATGTCTTAATTTTTAGAATTTTTTTTCTATTGTTTTGAAATTTTCAATTACGAGTCGGGTAGGAACGAAATGTAACGATATTTTTTATTTTCTCTCTTACACCTCCTTTTCCATACTATTTTGGCTTGAAATGAAGCTATAATTGTATTTTTTAATTTTTAGAATTTTTTTTGCTATTTTTTTGGAATTTTCTATTTCGCGTCGGGTTGGAACGGAACGGAACGATAATTTTTATTTTCTCTCTTTCTCGGCCTTTTCCAACCTATTTTGGCTTGAAATGAAGCAATAATGGTATGTCTTAATTTTTTGAATTTTTTTTCTATTGTTTTGAAATTTTCAATTACGAGTCGGTTAGGAACGAAACGGAATGATAATTTCATATTCTCTCTTTCTCGGAATTTTCCAACCTGTTTTGGCTTGAAATGAAGCCATAATGTTAGTTTTCATTTTTTGAATTTTTTTGCTATTTTTTTGGAATTTTCTATTTCGCGTCGGGTTGGAACGGAACGGAACGATAATTTTTATTTTCTCTCTTTCTCGGCCTTTTCCAACCTATTTTGGCTTGAAATGAAGCCATAATGGTATTTTTTAATTTTTAGAATTTTTTTTGCTATTTTTTTGGAATTTTCTATTACGTGTCGGGTAGGAATGAAACAGAAGGATAATTTTATATTCTATCTTTCTCAGCATTTTCCAATCTATTTTGGCTTGAAATGAAGCCATAATGGTATTTTTCAGTTTTTTGAATTTTTTTGTTATTTTTTTGGAATTTTCAATTTCGCGTCGGGTTGGAACGGAACGGAATGATAATTTTTATTTTCTATCTTTCTCTGCCTTTTCAAACCTATTTTGGCTTGAAATGAAGCTATAATGGTATTTTTTAATTTTTAAAATTTTTTTTGCTATTTTTTTGGAATTTTCTATTACGCGTCGGTTAGGAAAGAAACGGAATGATAATTTTATATTCTCTCTTTCCCGGCGTTTTCCAACCTATTTTGGCTTGAAATAAAGCCATAATGGTATTTTTCAATTTTTTGAATTTTTTTCTATTTTTTTGGAATTTTCTATTATGCATTGGGTAGGAACGGAACTGAACGATAATTTTTATTTTCTCTCTTTCTCGGCCTATTCCAACCTTTTTTGGCATGAAATGAAGCCATAATGGTATTTTTTAATTTTCAGAATTTTTTTTGCTATTTTTTGGGAATTTTCTATTACGCGTCTGGTAGGAACGAAACGGAATGATAATTTTATATTCTCTCTTTCCCGGCATTTTCCAACCTAGTTTGGCTTGAAATGAATCCATAATGGTATTTTTCAATTTTTTGAATTTTTTTGCTATGTTTTTGGAATTTTCTATTACAAATCGAGTAGGAACGGAACGAAATGATAATTTTAATTTTCTCTCTGTCTCCGCCTTTCCCAACCTATTTTGGCTTGAAATGAAGCCATAATGGTATTCTTTAATTTTTAGAGTTTTTTTTGCTATTTTTTTGGAATTTTTTATTTCGCGTCGGTTAGGAACGAAACGGAATGATAATTTTATATTCTCTCTTTCCCGGCATTTTCCAATCTATTTTGGCTTGATGGTAGTTTTTAATTTTTTGAATTTTTTTGCTATTTTTTTGGAATTTTCTATTTCGCTTCGGGTTGGAACGGAACGGAACGATAATTTTTATTTTCTCTCTTTCTCGGCCTTTTCCAACCTATTTTGGCTTGAAATGAAGCAATAATGGTATGTCTTAATTTTTAGAATTTTTTTTCTATTGTTTTGAAATTTTCAATTACGTGTCGGGTAGGAACGAAACGTAACGATATTTTTTATTTTCTCTCTTACACCTCCTTTTCCATATTATTTTGGCTTGAAATGAAGCTATAATTGTATTTTTTAATTTTTAGAATTTTTTTTGCTATTTTTTTGGAATTTTCTATTTCGCGTCGGTTAGGAACGAAACGGAATGATAATTTCATATTCTCTCTTTCTCGGAATTTTCCAACCTGTTTTGGCTTGAAATGAAGCCATAATGTTAGTTTTCATTTTTTGAATTTTTTTGCTATTTTTTTGGAATTTTCTATTTCCCGTCGGGTTGGAACGGAACGGAACGATAATTTTTATTTTCTCTCTTTCTCGGCCTTTTCCAACCTATTTTGGCTTGAAATGAAGCCATAATGGTATTTTTTAATTTTTAGAATTTGTTTTGCTATTTTTTTGGAATTTTCTATTACGTGTCGGGTAGGAATGAAACAGAAGGATAATTTTATATTCTATCTTTCTCAGCATTTTCCAATCTATTTTGGCTTGAAATGAAGCCATAATGGTATTTTTTATTTTTTGAATTTTTTTGCTATTTTTTTGGAATTTTCTATTACGCATCGAATAGGAACGGAACGAAACGATAATTTTCATTTTCTCTCTTTCTCGGCCTTTTCCAACCTATTTTGGCTTGAAATGAAGCAATAATGGTATGTCTTAATTTTTAGAATTTTTTTTCTATTGTTTTGAAATTTTCAATTACGAGTCGGGTAAGAACGAAACGTAACGATATTTTTTATTTTCTCTCTTACACCTCCTTTTCCATACTATTTTGGCTTGAAATGAAGCTATAATTGTATTTTTTAATTTTTAGAATTTTTTTTGCTAATTTTTTGGAATTTTCTATTTCGCGTCGGTTAGGAACGAAACGGAATGATAATTTCATATTCTCTCTTTCTCGGAATTTTCCAACCTGTTTTGGCTTGAAATGAAGCCATAATGTTAGTTTTCATTTTTTGAATTTTTTTGCTATTTTTTTGGAATTTTCTATTTCGCGTCGGGTTGGAACGGAACGGAACGATAATTTTTATTTTCTCTCTTTCTCGGCCTTTTCCAACCTATTTTGGCTTGAAATGAAGCCATAATGGTATTTTTTAATTTTTATAATTTTTTTTGCTATTTTTTTGGAATTTTCTATTACGTGTCGGGTAGAAATGAAACAGAAGGATAATTTTATATTCTATCTTTCTCAGCATTTTCCAACCTATTTTGGCTTGAAATGAAGCCATAATGGTATTTTTTATTTTTTGAATTTTTTTGCTAATTTTTTGGAATTTTCTATTACGCATCGAATAGGAACGGAACGAAACGATAATTTTAATTTTCTCTCTGTCTCCGCCTTTCCCAACCTATTTTGGCTTGAAATGAAGCCATAATGGTATTTTTTAATTTTTAGAGTTTTTTTTGCTATTTTGTTGGAATTTTCTATTTCGCGTCGGTTAGGAACGAAACGGAATGATAATTTTATATTCTCTCTTTCCCGGCATTTTCCAATCTATTTTGGCTTGATGGTAGTTTTTAATTTTTTGAATTTTTTTGCTATTTTTTTGGAATTTTCTATTTCGCTTCGGGTTGGAACGGAACGGAACGATAATTTTTATTTTTTCTCTTTCTCGGCCTTTTCCAACTTATTTTGGCTTGAAATGAAGCAATAATGGTATGTCTTAATTTTTAGAATTTTTTTTCTATTGTTTTGAAATTTTCAATTACGAGTCGGGTAGGAACGAAACGTAACGATATTTTTTATTTTCTCTCTTACACCTCCTTTTCCATACTATTTTGGCTTGAAATGAAGCTATAATTGTATTTTTTAATTTTTAGAATTTTTTTTGCTAATTTTTTGGAATTTTCTATTTCGCGTCGGTTAGGAACGAAACGGAGTGATAATTTCATATTCTCTCTTTCTCGGAATTTTCCAACCTGTTTTGGCTTGAAATGAAGCCATAATGTTAGTTTTCATTTTTTGAATTTTTTTGCTATTTTTTTGGAATTTTCTATTTCGCGTCGGGTTGGAACGGAACGGAACGATAATTTTTATTTTCTCTCTTTCTCGGCCTTTTCCAACCTATTTTGGCTTGAAATGAAGCAATAATGGTATGTCTTAATTTTTAGAATTTTTTTTCTATTGTTTTGAAATTTTCAATTACGAGTCGGGTAAGAACGAAACGTAACGATATTTTTTATTTTCTCTCTTACACCTCCTTTTCCATACTATTTTGGCTTGAAATGAAGCTATAATTGTATTTTTTAATTTTTAGAATTTTTTTTGCTAATTTTTTGGAATTTTCTATTTCGCGTCGGTTACGAACGAAACGGAATGATAATTTCATATTCTCTCTTTCTCAGAATTTTCCAACCTGTTTTGGCTTGAAATGAAGCCATAATGTTAGTTTTCATTTTTTGAATTTTTTTGCTATTTTTTTGGAATTTACTATTTCGCGTCGGGTTGGAACGGAACGGAACGATAATTTTTATTTTCTCTCTTTCTCGGCCTTTTCCAACCTATTTTGGCTTGAAATGAAGCAATAATGGTATGTCTTAATTTTTAGAATTTTTTTCTATTGTTTTGAAATTTTCAATTACGAGTCGGGTAGGAACGAAACGTAACGATATTTTTTATTTTCTCTCTTACACCTCCTTTTCCATACTATTTTGGCTTGAAATGAAGCTATAATTGTATTTTTTAATTTTAAGAATTTTTTTTGCTAATTTTTTGGAATTTTCTATTTCGCGTCGGTTAGGAACGAAACGGAATGATAATTTCATATTCTCTCTTTCTCGGAATTTTCCAACCTGTTTTGGCTTGAAATGAAGCCATAATGGTATTTTTCAGTTTTTTGAATTTTTTTGTTATTTTTTTGGAATTTTCAATTTCGCGTCGGGTTGGAACGGAACGGAGTGATAATTTTTATTTTCTCTCTTTCTCGGCCTTTTCAAACCTATTTTGGCTTGAAATGAAGCCATAATGGTATTTTTTAATTTTTTAAATTTTTTTTGCTATTTTTTTGGAATTTTCTATTACGCGTCGGTTAGGAAAGAAACGGAATGATAATTTTATATTCTCTCTTTCCCAGCGTTTTCCAACCTATTTTGGCTTGAAATGAAGCCATAATGGTATTTTTCGATTTTTTGAATTTTTTTGCTATTTTTTTGGAATTTTCTATTACGCATCGAATAGGAACGGAACGAAACGATAATTTTCATTTTCTCTCTTTCTCGGCCTTTTCCTACCTATTTTGGCTTGAAATGAAGCCATAATGGTATTTTTTAATTTTTAGAATTTTTTTTGCTTTTTTTCGGAATTTTCTATTACACGTCAGGTAGAAACGAAACAGAATGATAATTTTATATTCTCTCTTTCCCGGCATTTTCCAACCTATTTTGACTTGAAATGAAGCCATAATGGTATTTTTCAGTTTTTTGAATTTTTTACTTATTTTTTTGGAATTTTCAATTTCGCGTCGGGTTGGAACGGAACGGAATGATAATTTTTATTTTCTCTCTTTCTCGGCCTTTTCAAACCTATTTTGGCTTGAAATGAAGCCATAATGGTAATTTTTAATTTTTAAAATTTTTTTTGCTATTTTTTTGGAATTTTCTATTACGCGTCGGTTGGGAAAGAAACGGAATGATAATTTTATATTCTCTCTTTCCCGGCGTTTTCCAACCTATTTTGACTTGAAATGAAGCCATAATGGTATTTTTCAATTTTTTGAATTTTTTTCTATTTTTTTGGAATTTTCTATTATGCATTGGGTAGGAACGGAACGGAACGATAATTTTTATTTTCTCTCTTTCTCGGCCTTTTCCAACCTATTTTGGCTTGAAATGAAGCCATAATGGTATTTTTTAATTTTTAGAATTTTTTTTGCTATTTTTTTGGAATTTTCTATTACGTGTCGGGTAGGAATGAAACAGAAGGATAATTTTATATTCTATCTTTCTCAGCATTTTCCAACCTATTTTGGCTTGAAATGAAGCCATAATGGTATTTTTTATTTTTTGAATTTTTTTGCTATTTTTTTGGAATTTTCTATTACGCATCGAATAGGAACGGAACGAAACGATAATTTTCATTTTCTCTCTTTCTCGGCCTTTTCCTACCTATTTTGGCTTGAAATGAAGCCATAATGGTATTTTTTAATTTTTAGAATTTTTTTTGCTATTTTTTTGGAATGTTCTATTACGTGTCGGGTAGGAATGAAACAGAAGGATAATTTTATATTCTATCTTTCTCCGCATTTTCCAACCTATTTTGGCTTGAAATGAAGCCATAATGGTATTTTTTATTTTTTGAATTTTTTTGCTATTTTTTTGGAATTTTCTATTACGCATCGAATAGGAACGGAACGAAACGATAATTTTCATTTTCTCTCTTTCTCGGCCTTTTCCTACCTATTTTGGCTTGAAATGAAGCCATAATGGTATTTTTTAATTTTTAGAATTTTTTTTGCTATTTTTTTGGAATTTTCTATTACACGTCAGGTAGAAACGAAACAGAATGATAATTTTATATTCTCTCTTTCCCGGCATTTTCCAATCTATTTTGGCTTGATGGTAGTTTTTAATTTTTTGAATTTTTTTGCTATTTTTTTGGAATTTTCTATTTCGCTTCGGGTTGGAACGGAACGGAACGATAATTTTTATTTTCTCTCTTTCTCGGCCTTTTCCAACCTATTTTGGCTTGAAATGAAGCAATAATGGTATGTCTTAATTTTTAGAATTTTTTTTCTATTGTTTTGAAATTTTCAATTACGAGTCGGGTAGGAACGAAACGTAACGATATTTTTTATTTTCTCTCTTACACCTCCTTTTCCATACTATTTTGGCTTGAAATGAAGCTATAATTGTATTTTTTAATTTTTAGAATTTTTTTTGCTATTTTTTTGGAATTTTCTATTTCGCGTCGGTTAGGAACGAAACGGAATGATAATTTCATATTCTCTCTTTCTCGGAATTTTCCAACCTGTTTTGGCTTGAAATGAAGCCATAATGTTAGTTTTCATTTTTTGAATTTTTTTGCTATTTTTTTGGAATTTTCTATTTCCCGTCGGGTTGGAACGGAACGGAACGACAATTTTTATTTTCTCTCTTTCTCGGCCTTTTCCAACCTATTTTGGCTTGAAATGAAGCCATAATGGTATTTTTTAATTTTTAGAATTTCTTTTGCTGTTTTTTTGGAATTTTCTATTACGTGTCGGGTAGGAATGAAACAGAAGGATAATTTTATATTCTATCTTTCTCAGCATTTTCCAATCTATTTTGGCTTGAAATGAAGCCATAATGGTATTTTTTATTTTTTGAATTTTTTTGCTATTTTTTTGGAATTTTCTATTACGCATCGAATAGGAACGGAACGAAACGATAATTTTAATTTTCTCTCTTTCTCGGCCTTTTCCAACCTATTTTGGCTTGAAATGAAGCAATAATGGTATGTCTTAATTTTTAGAATTTTTTTTCTATTGTTTTGAAATTTTCAATTACGAGTCGGGTAAGAACGAAACGTAACGATATTTTTTATTTTCTCTCTTACACCTCCTTTTCCATACTATTTTGGCTTGAAATGAAGCTATAATTGTATTTTTTAATTTTTAGAATTTTTTTTGCTAATTTTTTGGAATTTTCTATTTCGCGTCGGTTAGGAACGAAACGGAATGATAATTTCATATTCTCTCTTTCTCGGAATTTTCCAACCTGTTTTGGCTTGAAATGAAGCCATAATGTTAGTTTTCATTTTTTGAATTTTTTTGCTATTTTTTTGGAATTTTCTATTTCGCGTCGGGTTGGAACGGAACGGAACGATAATTTTTATTTTCTCTCTTTCTCGGCCTTTTCCAACCTATTTTGGCTTGAAATGAAGCCATAATGGTATTTTTTAATTTTTATAATTTTTTTTGCTATTTTTTTGGAATTTTCTATTACGTGTCGGGTAGAAATGAAACAGAAGGATAATTTTATATTCTATCTTTCTCAGCATTTTCCAACCTATTTTGGCTTGAAATGAAGCCATAATGGTATTTTTTATTTTTTGAATTTTTTTGCTAATTTTTTGGAATTTTCTATTACGCATCGAATAGGAACGGAACGAAACGATAATTTTAATTTTCTCTCTGTCTCCGCCTTTCCCAACCTATTTTGGCTTGAAATGAAGCCATAATGGTATTTTTTAATTTTTAGAGTTTTTTTTGCTATTTTGTTGGAATTTTCTATTTCGCGTCGGTTAGGAACGAAACGGAATGATAATTTTATATTCTCTCTTTCCCGGCATTTTCCAATCTATTTTGGCTTGATGGTAGTTTTTAATTTTTTGAATTTTTTTGCTATTTTTTTGGAATTTTCTATTTCGCTTCGGGTTGGAACGGAACGGAACGATAATTTTTATTTTTTCTCTTTCTCGGCCTTTTCCAACTTATTTTGGCTTGAAATGAAGCAATAATGGTATGTCTTAATTTTTAGAATTTTTTTTCTATTGTTTTGAAATTTTCAATTACGAGTCGGGTAGGAACGAAACGTAACGATATTTTTTATTTTCTCTCTTACACCTCCTTTTCCATACTATTTTGGCTTGAAATGAAGCTATAATTGTATTTTTTAATTTTTAGAATTTTTTTTGCTAATTTTTTGGAATTTTCTATTTCGCGTCGGTTAGGAACGAAACGGAATGATAATTTCATATTCTCTCTTTCTCGGAATTTTCCAACCTGTTTTGGCTTGAAATGAAGCCATAATGTTAGTTTTCATTTTTTGAATTTTTTTGCAATTTTTTTGGAATTTTCTATTTCGCGTCGGGTTGGAACGGAACGGAACGATAATTTTTATTTTCTCTCTTTCTCGGCCTTTTCCAACCTATTTTGGCTTGAAATGAAGCCATAATGGTATTTTTTAATTTTTATAATTTTTTTTGCTATTTTTTTGGAATTTTCTATTACGTGTCGGGTAGAAATGAAACAGAAGGATAATTTTATATTCTATCTTTCTCAGCATTTTCCAACCTATTTTGGCTTGAAATGAAGCCATAATGGTATTTTTTATTTTTTGAATTTTTTTGCTAATTTTTTGGAATTTTCTATTACGCATCGAATAGGAACGGAACGAAACGATAATTTTAATTTTCTCTCTGTCTCCGCCTTTCCCAACCTATTTTGGCTTGAAATGAAGCCATAATGGTATTTTTTAATTTTTAGAGTTTTTTTTGCTATTTTGTTGGAATTTTCTATTTCGCGTCGGTTAGGAACGAAACGGAATGATAATTTTATATTCTCTCTTTCCCGGCATTTTCCAATCTATTTTGGCTTGATGGTAGTTTTTAATTTTTTGAATTTTTTTGCTATTTTTTTGGAATTTTCTATTTCGCTTCGGGTTGGAACGGAACGGAACGATAATTTTTATTTTTTCTCTTTCTCGGCCTTTTCCAACTTATTTTGGCTTGAAATGAAGCAATAATGGTATGTCTTAATTTTTAGAATTTTTTTTCTATTGTTTTGAAATTTTCAATTACGAGTCGGGTAGGAACGAAACGTAACGATATTTTTTATTTTCTCTCTTACACCTCCTTTTCCATACTATTTTGGCTTGAAATGAAGCTATAATTGTATTTTTTAATTTTTAGAATTTTTTTTGCTAATTTTTTGGAATTTTCTATTTCGCGTCGGTTAGGAACGAAACGGAATGATAATTTCATATTCTCTCTTTCTCGGAATTTTCCAACCTGTTTTGGCTTGAAATGAAGCCATAATGTTAGTTTTCATTTTTTGAATTTTTTTGCAATTTTTTTGGAATTTTCTATTTCGCGTCGGGTTGGAACGGAACGGAACGATAATTTTTATTTTCTCTCTTTCTCGGCCTTTTCCAACCTATTTTGGCTTGAAATGAAGCCATAATGGTATTTTTTAATTTTTATAATTTTTTTTGCTATTTTTTTGGAATTTTCTATTACGTGTCGGGTAGAAATGAAACAGAAGGATAATTTTATATTCTATCTTTCTCAGCATTTTCCAACCTATTTTGGCTTGAAATGAAGCCATAATGGTATTTTTTATTTTTTGAATTTTTTTGCTAATTTTTTGGAATTTTCTATTACGCATCGAATAGGAACGGAACGAAACGATAATTTTAATTTTCTCTCTGTCTCCGCCTTTCCCAACCTATTTTGGCTTGAAATGAAGCCATAATGGTATTTTTTAATTTTTAGAGTTTTTTTTGCTATTTTGTTGGAATTTTCTATTTCGCGTCGGTTAGGAACGAAACGGAATGATAATTTTATATTCTCTCTTTCCCGGCATTTTCCAATCTATTTTGGCTTGATGGTAGTTTTTAATTTTTTGAATTTTTTTGCTATTTTTTTGGAATTTTCTATTTCGCTTCGGGTTGGAACGGAACGGAACGATAATTTTTATTTTTTCTCTTTCTCGGCCTTTTCCAACTTATTTTGGCTTGAAATGAAGCAATAATGGTATGTCTTAATTTTTAGAATTTTTTTTCTATTGTTTTGAAATTTTCAATTACGAGTCGGGTAGGAACGAAACGTAACGATATTTTTTATTTTCTCTCTTACACCTCCTTTTCCATACTATTTTGGCTTGAAATGAAGCTATAATTGTATTTTTTAATTTTTAGAATTTTTTTTGCTAATTTTTTGGAATTTTCTATTTCGCGTCGGTTAGGAACGAAACGGAATGATAATTTCATATTCTCTCTTTCTTGGAATTTTCCAACCTGTTTTGGCTTGAAATGAAGCCATAATGTTAGTTTTCATTTTTTGAATTTTTTTGCTATTTTTTTGGAATTTTCTATTTCGCGTCGGGTTGGAACGGAACGGAACGATAATTTTTATTTTCTCTCTTTCTCGGCCTTTTCCAACCTATTTTGGCTTGAAATGAAGCCATAATGGTATTTTTTAATTTTTATAATTTTTTTTGCTATTTTTTTGGAATTTTCTATTACGTGTCGGGTAGAAATGAAACAGAAGGATAATTTTATATTCTATCTTTCTCAGCATTTTCCAACCTATTTTGGCTTGAAATGAAGCCATAATGGTATTTTTTATTTTTTGAATTTTTTTGCTAATTTTTTGGAATTTTCTATTACGCATCGAATAGGAACGGAACGAAACGATAATTTTAATTTTCTCTCTGTCTCCGCCTTTCCCAACCTATTTTGGCTTGAAATGAAGCCATAATGGTATTTTTTAATTTTTAGAGTTTTTTTTGCTATTTTGTTGGAATTTTCTATTTCGCGTCGGTTAGGAACGAAACGGAATGATAATTTTATATTCTCTCTTTCCCGGCATTTTCCAATCTATTTTGGCTTGATGGTAGTTTTTAATTTTTTGAATTTTTTTGCTATTTTTTTGGAATTTTCTATTTCGCTTCGGGTTGGAACGGAACGGAACGATAATTTTTATTTTTTCTCTTTCTCGTCCTTTTCCAACTTATTTTGGCTTGAAATGAAGCAATAATGGTATGTCTTAATTTTTAGAATTTTTTTTCTATTGTTTTGAAATTTTCAATTACGAGTCGGGTAGGAACGAAACGTAACGATATTTTTTATTTTCTCTCTTACACCTCCTTTTCCATACTATTTTGGCTTGAAATGAAGCTATAATTGTATTTTTTAATTTTTAGAATTTTTTTTGCTAATTTTTTGGAATTTTCTATTTCGCGTCGGTTAGGAACGAAACGGAATGATAATTTCATATTCTCTCTTTCTCGGAATTTTCCAACCTGTTTTGGCTTGAAATGAAGCCATAATGTTAGTTTTCATTTTTTGAATTTTTTTGCAATTTTTTTGGAATTTTCTATTTCGCGTCGGGTTGGAACGGAACGGAACGATAATTTTTATTTTCTCTCTTTCTCGGCCTTTTCCAACCTATTTTGGCTTGAAATGAAGCCATAATGGTATTTTTTAATTTTTATAATTTTTTTTGCTATTTTTTTGGAATTTTCTATTACGTGTCGGGTAGAAATGAAACAGAAGGATAATTTTATATTCTATCTTTCTCAGCATTTTCCAACCTATTTTGGCTTGAAATGAAGCCATAATGGTATTTTTTATTTTTTGAATTTTTTTGCTAATTTTTTGGAATTTTCTATTACGCATCGAATAGGAACGGAACGAAACGATAATTTTAATTTTCTCTCTGTCTCCGCCTTTCCCAACCTATTTTGGCTTGAAATGAAGCCATAATGGTATTTTTTAATTTTTAGAGTTTTTTTTGCTATTTTGTTGGAATTTTCTATTTCGCGTCGGTTAGGAACGAAACGGAATGATAATTTTATATTCTCTCTTTCCCGGCATTTTCCAATCTATTTTGGCTTGATGGTAGTTTTTAATTTTTTGAATTTTTTTGCTATTTTTTTGGAATTTTCTATTTCGCTTCGGGTTGGAACGGAACGGAACGATAATTTTTATTTTTTCTCTTTCTCGGCCTTTTCCAACTTATTTTGGCTTGAAATGAAGCAATAATGGTATGTCTTAATTTTTAGAATTTTTTTTCTATTGTTTTGAAATTTTCAATTACGAGTCGGGTAGGAACGAAACGTAACGATATTTTTTATTTTCTCTCTTACACCTCCTTTTCCATACTATTTTGGCTTGAAATGAAGCTATAATTGTATTTTTTAATTTTTAGAATTTTTTTTGCTAATTTTTTGGAATTTTCTATTTCGCGTCGGTTAGGAACGAAACGGAATGATAATTTCATATTCTCTCTTTCTCGGAATTTTCCAACCTGTTTTGGCTTGAAATGAAGCCATAATGTTAGTTTTCATTTTTTGAATTTTTTTGCAATTTTTTTGGAATTTTCTATTTCGCGTCGGGTTGGAACGGAACGGAACGATAATTTTTATTTTCTCTCTTTCTCGGCCTTTTCCAACCTATTTTGGCTTGAAATGAAGCCATAATGGTATTTTTTAATTTTTATAATTTTTTTTGCTATTTTTTTGGAATTTTCTATTACGTGTCGGGTAGAAATGAAACAGAAGGATAATTTTATATTCTATCTTTCTCAGCATTTTCCAACCTATTTTGGCTTGAAATGAAGCCATAATGGTATTTTTTATTTTTTGAATTTTTTTGCTAATTTTTTGGAATTTTCTATTACGCATCGAATAGGAACGGAACGAAACGATAATTTTAATTTTCTCTCTGTCTCCGCCTTTCCCAACCTATTTTGGCTTGAAATGAAGCCATAATGGTATTTTTTAATTTTTAGAGTTTTTTTTGCTATTTTGTTGGAATTTTCTATTTCGCGTCGGTTAGGAACGAAACGGAATGATAATTTTATATTCTCTCTTTCCCGGCATTTTCCAATCTATTTTGGCTTGATGGTAGTTTTTAATTTTTTGAATTTTTTTGCTATTTTTTTGGAATTTTCTATTTCGCTTCGGGTTGGAACGGAACGGAACGATAATTTTTATTTTTTCTCTTTCTCGGCCTTTTCCAACTTATTTTGGCTTGAAATGAAGCAATAATGGTATGTCTTAATTTTTAGAATTTTTTTTCTATTGTTTTGAAATTTTCAATTACGAGTCGGGTAGGAACGAAACGTAACGATATTTTTTATTTTCTCTCTTACACCTCCTTTTCCATACTATTTTGGCTTGAAATGAAGCTATAATTGTATTTTTTAATTTTTAGAATTTTTTTTGCTAATTTTTTGGAATTTTCTATTTCGCGTCGGTTAGGAACGAAACGGAATGATAATTTCATATTCTCTCTTTCTTGGAATTTTCCAACCTGTTTTGGCTTGAAATGAAGCCATAATGTTAGTTTTCATTTTTTGAATTTTTTTGCTATTTTTTTGGAATTTTCTATTTCGCGTCGGGTTGGAACGGAACGGAACGATAATTTTTATTTTCTCTCTTTCTCGGCCTTTTCCAACCTATTTTGGCTTGAAATGAAGCCATAATGGTATTTTTTAATTTTTATAATTTTTTTTGCTATTTTTTTGGAATTTTCTATTACGTGTCGGGTAGAAATGAAACAGAAGGATAATTTTATATTCTATCTTTCTCAGCATTTTCCAACCTATTTTGGCTTGAAATGAAGCCATAATGGTATTTTTTATTTTTTGAATTTTTTTGCTAATTTTTTGGAATTTTCTATTACGCATCGAATAGGAACGGAACGAAACGATAATTTTAATTTTCTCTCTGTCTCCGCCTTTCCCAACCTATTTTGGCTTGAAATGAAGCCATAATGGTATTTTTTAATTTTTAGAGTTTTTTTTGCTATTTTGTTGGAATTTTCTATTTCGCGTCAGTTAGGAACGAAACGGAATGATAATTTTATATTCTCTCTTTCCCGGCATTTTCCAATCTATTTTGGCTTGATGGTAGTTTTTAATTTTTTGAATTTTTTTGCTATTTTTTTGGAATTTTCTATTTCGCTTCGGGTTGGAACGGAACGGAACGATAATTTTTATTTTTTCTCTTTCTCGGCCTTTTCCAACTTATTTTGGCTTGAAATGAAGCAATAATGGTATGTCTTAATTTTTAGAATTTTTTTTCTATTGTTTTGAAATTTTCAATTACGAGTCGGGTAGGAACGAAACGTAACGATATTTTTTATTTTCTCTCTTACACCTCCTTTTCCATACTATTTTGGCTTGAAATGAAGCTATAATTGTATTTTTTAATTTTTAGAATTTTTTTTGCTAATTTTTTGGAATTTTCTATTTCGCGTCGGTTAGGAACGAAACGGAGTGATAATTTCATATTCTCTCTTTCTCGGAATTTTCCAACCTGTTTTGGCTTGAAATGAAGCCATAATGTTAGTTTTCATTTTTTGAATTTTTTTGCTATTTTTTTGGAATTTTCTATTTCGCGTCGGGTTGGAACGGAACGGAACGATAATTTTTATTTTCTCTCTTTCTCGGCCTTTTCCAACCTATTTTGGCTTGAAATGAAGCAATAATGGTATGTCTTAATTTTTAGAATTTTTTTTCTATTGTTTTGAAATTTTCAATTACGAGTCGGGTAAGAACGAAACGTAACGATATTTTTTATTTTCTCTCTTACACCTCCTTTTCCATACTATTTTGGCTTGAAATGAAGCTATAATTGTATTTTTTAATTTTTAGAATTTTTTTTGCTAATTTTTTGGAATTTTCTATTTCGCGTCGGTTACGAACGAAACGGAATGATAATTTCATATTCTCTCTTTCTCGGAATTTTCCAACCTGTTTTGGCTTGAAATGAAGCCATAATGTTAGTTTTCATTTTTTGAATTTTTTTGCTATTTTTTTGGAATTTACTATTTCGCGTCGGGTTGGAACGGAACGGAACGATAATTTTTATTTTCTCTCTTTCTCGGCCTTTTCCAACCTATTTTGGCTTGAAATGAAGCAATAATGGTATGTCTTAATTTTTAGAATTTTTTTCTATTGTTTTGAAATTTTCAATTACGAGTCGGGTAGGAACGAAACGTAACGATATTTTTTATTTTCTCTCTTACACCTCCTTTTCCATACTATTTTGGCTTGAAATGAAGCTATAATTGTATTTTTTAATTTTAAGAATTTTTTTTGCTAATTTTTTGGAATTTTCTATTTCGCGTCGGTTAGGAACGAAACGGAATGATAATTTCATATTCTCTCTTTCTCGGAATTTTCCAACCTGTTTTGGCTTGAAATGAAGCCATAATGGTATTTTTCAGTTTTTTGAATTTTTTTGTTATTTTTTTGGAATTTTCAATTTCGCGTCGGGTTGGAACGGAACGGAGTGATAATTTTTATTTTCTCTCTTTCTCGGCCTTTTCAAACCTATTTTGGCTTGAAATGAAGCCATAATGGTATTTTTTAATTTTTTAAATTTTTTTTGCTATTTTTTTGGAATTTTCTATTACGCGTCGGTTAGGAAAGAAACGGAATGATAATTTTATATTCTCTCTTTCCCAGCGTTTTCCAACCTATTTTGGCTTGAAATGAAGCCATAATGGTATTTTTCGATTTTTTGAATTTTTTTGCTATTTTTTTGGAATTTTCTATTACGCATCGAATAGGAACGGAACGAAACGATAATTTTCATTTTCTCTCTTTCTCGGCCTTTTCCTACCTATTTTGGCTTGAAATGAAGCCATAATGGTATTTTTTAATTTTTAGAATTTTTTTTGCTTTTTTTTGGAATTTTCTATTACACGTCAGGTAGAAACGAAACAGAATGATAATTTTATATTCTCTCTTTCCCGGCATTTTCCAACCTATTTTGACTTGAAATGAAGCCATAATGGTATTTTTCAGTTTTTTGAATTTTTTACTTATTTTTTTGGAATTTTCAATTTCGCGTCGGGTTGGAACGGAACGGAATGATAATTTTTATTTTCTCTCTTTCTCGGCCTTTTCAAACCTATTTTGGCTTGAAATGAAGCCATAATGGTAATTTTTAATTTTTAAAATTTTTTTTGCTATTTTTTTGGAATTTTCTATTACGCGTCGGTTGGGAAAGAAACGGAATGATAATTTTATATTCTCTCTTTCCCGGCGTTTTCCAACCTATTTTGGCTTGAAATGAAGCCATAATGGTATTTTTCAATTTTTTGAATTTTTTTCTATTTTTTTGGAATTTTCTATTATGCATTGGGTAGGAACGGAACGGAACGATAATTTTTATTTTCTCTCTTTCTCGGCCTTTTCCAACCTATTTTGGCTTGAAATGAAGCCATAATGGTATTTTTTAATTTTTAGAATTTTTTTTGCTATTTTTTTGGAATTTTCTATTACGTGTCGGGTAGGAATGAAACAGAAGGATAATTTTATATTCTATCTTTCTCAGCATTTTCCAACCTATTTTGGCTTGAAATGAAGCCATAATGGTATTTTTTATTTTTTGAATTTTTTTGCTATTTTTTTGGAATTTTCTATTACGCATCGAATAGGAACGGAACGAAACGATAATTTTCATTTTCTCTCTTTCTCGGCCTTTTCCTACCTATTTTGGCTTGAAATGAAGCCATAATGGTATTTTTTAATTTTTAGAATTTTTTTTGCTATTTTTTTGGAATGTTCTATTACGTGTCGGGTAGGAATGAAACAGAAGGATAATTTTATATTCTATCTTTCTTCGCATTTTCCAACCTATTTTGGCTTGAAATGAAGCCATAATGGTATTTTTTATTTTTTGAATTTTTTTGCTATTTTTTTGGAATTTTCTATTACGCATCGAATAGGAACGGAACGAAACGATAATTTTCATTTTCTCTCTTTCTCGGCCTTTTCCTACCTATTTTGGCTTGAAATGAAGCCATAATGGTATTTTTTAATTTTTAGAATTTTTTTTGCTATTTTTTTGGAATTTTCTATTACACGTCAGGTAGAAACGAAACAGAATGATAATTTTATATTCTCTCTTTCCCGGCATTTTCCAATCTATTTTGGCTTGATGGTAGTTTTTAATTTTTTGAATTTTTTTGCTATTTTTTTGGAATTTTCTATTTCGCTTCGGGTTGGAACGGAACGGAACGATAATTTTTATTTTCTCTCTTTCTCGGCCTTTTCCAACCTATTTTGGCTTGAAATGAAGCAATAATGGTATGTCTTAATTTTTTTGAATTTTTTTTCTATTGTTTTGAAATTTTCAATTACGAGTCGGGTAGGAACGAAACGTAACGATATTTTTTATTTTCTCTCTTACACCTCCTTTTCCATACTATTTTGGCTTGAAATGAAGCTATAATTGTATTTTTTAATTTTTAGAATTTTTTTTGCTATTTTTTTGGAATTTTCTATTTCGCGTCGGTTAGGAACGAAACGGAATGATAATTTCATATTCTCTCTTTCTCGGAATTTTCCAACCTGTTTTGGCTTGAAATGAAGCCATAATGTTAGTTTTCATTTTTTGAATTTTTTTGCTATTTTTTTGGAATTTTCTATTTCCCGTCGGGTTGGAACGGAACGGAACGACAATTTTTATTTTCTCTCTTTCTCGGCCTTTTCCAACCTATTTTGGCTTGAAATGAAGCCATAATGGTATTTTTTAATTTTTAGAATTTGTTTTGCTGTTTTTTTGGAATTTTCTATTACGTGTCGGGTAGGAATGAAACAGAAGGATAATTTTATATTCTATCTTTCTCAGCATTTTCCAATCTATTTTGGCTTGAAATGAAGCCATAATGGTATTTTTTATTTTTTGAATTTTTTTGCTATTTTTTTGGAATTTTCTATTACGCATCGAATAGGAACGGAACGAAACGATAATTTTAATTTTCTCTCTTTCTCGGCCTTTTCCAACCTATTTTGGCTTGAAATGAAGCAATAATGGTATGTCTTAATTTTTAGAATTTTTTTTCTATTGTTTTGAAATTTTCAATTACGAGTCGGGTAAGAACGAAACGTAACGATATTTTTTATTTTCTCTCTTACACCTCCTTTTCCATACTATTTTGGCTTGAAATGAAGCTATAATTGTATTTTTTAATTTTTAGAATTTTTTTTGCTAATTTTTTGGAATTTTCTATTTCGCGTCGGTTAGGAACGAAACGGAATGATAATTTCATATTCTCTCTTTCTCGGAATTTTCCAACCTGTTTTGGCTTGAAATGAAGCCATAATGTTAGTTTTCATTTTTTGAATTTTTTTGCAATTTTTTTGGAATTTTCTATTTCGCGTCGGGTTGGAACGGAACGGAACGATAATTTTTATTTTCTCTCTTTCTCGGCCTTTTCCAACCTATTTTGGCTTGAAATGAAGCCATAATGGTATTTTTTAATTTTTATAATTTTTTTTGCTATTTTTTTGGAATTTTCTATTACGTGTCGGGTAGAAATGAAACAGAAGGATAATTTTATATTCTATCTTTCTCAGCATTTTCCAACCTATTTTGGCTTGAAATGAAGCCATAATGGTATTTTTTATTTTTTGAATTTTTTTGCTAATTTTTTGGAATTTTCTATTACGCATCGAATAGGAACGGAACGAAACGATAATTTTAATTTTCTCTCTGTCTCCGCCTTTCCCAACCTATTTTGGCTTGAAATGAAGCCATAATGGTATTTTTTAATTTTTAGAGTTTTTTTTGCTATTTTGTTGGAATTTTCTATTTCGCGTCGGTTAGGAACGAAACGGAATGATAATTTTATATTCTCTCTTTCCCGGCATTTTCCAATCTATTTTGGCTTGATGGTAGTTTTTAATTTTTTGAATTTTTTTGCTATTTTTTTGGAATTTTCTATTTCGCTTCGGGTTGGAACGGAACGGAACGATAATTTTTATTTTTTCTCTTTCTCGGCCTTTTCCAACTTATTTTGGCTTGAAATGAAGCAATAATGGTATGTCTTAATTTTTAGAATTTTTTTTCTATTGTTTTGAAATTTTCAATTACGAGTCGGGTAGGAACGAAACGTAACGATATTTTTTATTTTCTCTCTTACACCTCCTTTTCCATACTATTTTGGCTTGAAATGAAGCTATAATTGTATTTTTTAATTTTTAGAATTTTTTTTGCTAATTTTTTGGAATTTTCTATTTCGCGTCGGTTAGGAACGAAACGGAGTGATAATTTCATATTCTCTCTTTCTCGGAATTTTCCAACCTGTTTTGGCTTGAAATGAAGCCATAATGTTAGTTTTCATTTTTTGAATTTTTTTGCTATTTTTTTGGAATTTTCTATTTCGCGTCGGGTTGGAACGGAACGGAACGATAATTTTTATTTTCTCTCTTTCTCGGCCTTTTCCAACCTATTTTGGCTTGAAATGAAGCAATAATGGTATGTCTTAATTTTTAGAATTTTTTTTCTATTGTTTTGAAATTTTCAATTACGAGTCGGGTAAGAACGAAACGTAACGATATTTTTTATTTTCTCTCTTACACCTCCTTTTCCATACTATTTTGGCTTGAAATGAAGCTATAATTGTATTTTTTAATTTTTAGAATTTTTTTTGCTAATTTTTTGGAATTTTCTATTTCGCGTCGGTTACGAACGAAACGGAATGATAATTTCATATTCTCTCTTTCTCGGAATTTTCCAACCTGTTTTGGCTTGAAATGAAGCCATAATGTTAGTTTTCATTTTTTGAATTTTTTTGCTATTTTTTTGGAATTTACTATTTCGCGTCGGGTTGGAACGGAACGGAACGATAATTTTTATTTTCTCTCTTTCTCGGCCTTTTCCAACCTATTTTGGCTTGAAATGAAGCAATAATGGTATGTCTTAATTTTTAGAATTTTTTTCTATTGTTTTGAAATTTTCAATTACGAGTCGGGTAGGAACGAAACGTAACGATATTTTTTATTTTCTCTCTTACACCTCCTTTTCCATACTATTTTGGCTTGAAATGAAGCTATAATTGTATTTTTTAATTTTAAGAATTTTTTTTGCTAATTTTTTGGAATTTTCTATTTCGCGTCGGTTAGGAACGAAACGGAATGATAATTTCATATTCTCTCTTTCTCGGAATTTTCCAACCTGTTTTGGCTTGAAATGAAGCCATAATGGTATTTTTCAGTTTTTTGAATTTTTTTGTTATTTTTTTGGAATTTTCAATTTCGCGTCGGGTTGGAACGGAACGGAGTGATAATTTTTATTTTCTCTCTTTCTCGGCCTTTTCAAACCTATTTTGGCTTGAAATGAAGCCATAATGGTATTTTTTAATTTTTTAAATTTTTTTTGCTATTTTTTTGGAATTTTCTATTACGCGTCGGTTAGGAAAGAAACGGAATGATAATTTTATATTCTCTCTTTCCCAGCGTTTTCCAACCTATTTTGGCTTGAAATGAAGCCATAATGGTATTTTTCGATTTTTTGAATTTTTTTGCTATTTTTTTGGAATTTTCTATTACGCATCGAATAGGAACGGAACGAAACGATAATTTTCATTTTCTCTCTTTCTCGGCCTTTTCCTACCTATTTTGGCTTGAAATGAAGCCATAATGGTATTTTTTAATTTTTAGAATTTTTTTTGCTTTTTTTTGGAATTTTCTATTACACGTCAGGTAGAAACGAAACAGAATGATAATTTTATATTCTCTCTTTCCCGGCATTTTCCAACCTATTTTGACTTGAAATGAAGCCATAATGGTATTTTTCAGTTTTTTGAATTTTTTACTTATTTTTTTGGAATTTTCAATTTCGCGTCGGGTTGGAACGGAACGGAATGATAATTTTTATTTTCTCTCTTTCTCGGCATTTTCAAACCTATTTTGGCTTGAAATGAAGCCATAATGGTAATTTTTAATTTTTAAAATTTTTTTTGCTATTTTTTTGGAATTTTCTATTACGCGTCGGTTGGGAAAGAAACGGAATGATAATTTTATATTCTCTCTTTCCCGGCGTTTTCCAACCTATTTTGGCTTGAAATGAAGCCATAATGGTATTTTTCAATTTTTTGAATTTTTTTCTATTTTTTTGGAATTTTCTATTATGCATTGGGTAGGAACGGAACGGAACGATAATTTTTATTTTCTCTCTTTCTCGGCCTTTTCCAACCTATTTTGGCTTGAAATGAAGCCATAATGGTATTTTTTAATTTTTAGAATTTTTTTTGCTATTTTTTTGGAATTTTCTATTACGTGTCGGGTAGGAATGAAACAGAAGGATAATTTTATATTCTATCTTTCTCAGCATTTTCCAACCTATTTTGGCTTGAAATGAAGCCATAATGGTATTTTTTATTTTTTGAATTTTTTTGCTATTTTTTTGGAATTTTCTATTACGCATCGAATAGGAACGGAACGAAACGATAATTTTCATTTTCTCTCTTTCTCGGCCTTTTCCTACCTATTTTGGCTTGAAATGAAGCCATAATGGTATTTTTTAATTTTTAGAATTTTTTTTGCTATTTTTTTGGAATGTTCTATTACGTGTCGGGTAGGAATGAAACAGAAGGATAATTTTATATTCTATCTTTCTTCGCATTTGCCAACCTATTTTGGCTTGAAATGAAGCCATAATGGTATTTTTTATTTTTTGAATTTTTTTGCTATTTTTTTGGAATTTTCTATTACGCATCGAATAGGAACGGAACGAAACGATAATTTTCATTTTCTCTCTTTCTCGGCCTTTTCCTACCTATTTTGGCTTGAAATGAAGCCATAATGGTATTTTTTAATTTTTAGAATTTTTTTTGCTATTTTTTTGGAATTTTCTATTACACGTCAGGTAGAAACGAAACAGAATGATAATTTTATATTCTCTCTTTCCCGGCATTTTCCAATCTATTTTGGCTTGATGGTAGTTTTTAATTTTTTGAATTTTTTTGCTATTTTTTTGGAATTTTCTATTTCGCTTCGGGTTGGAACGGAACGGAACGATAATTTTTATTTTCTCTCTTTCTCGGCCTTTTCCAACCTATTTTGGCTTGAAATGAAGCAATAATGGTATGTCTTAATTTTTTTGAATTTTTTTTCTATTGTTTTGAAATTTTCAATTACGAGTCGGGTAGGAACGAAACGTAACGATATTTTTTATTTTCTCTCTTACACCTCCTTTTCCATACTATTTTGGCTTGAAATGAAGCTATAATTGTATTTTTTAATTTTTAGAATTTTTTTTGCTATTTTTTTGGAATTTTCTATTTCGCGTCGGTTAGGAACGAAACGGAATGATAATTTCATATTCTCTCTTTCTCGGAATTTTCCAACCTGTTTTGGCTTGAAATGAAGCCATAATGTTAGTTTTCATTTTTTGAATTTTTTTGCTATTTTTTTGGAATTTTCTATTTCCCGTCGGGTTGGAACGGAACGGAACGACAATTTTTATTTTCTCTCTTTCTCGGCCTTTTCCAACCTATTTTGGCTTGAAATGAAGCCATAATGGTATTTTTTAATTTTTAGAATTTGTTTTGCTGTTTTTTTGGAATTTTCTATTACGTGTCGGGTAGGAATGAAACAGAAGGATAATTTTATATTCTATCTTTCTCAGCATTTTCCAATCTATTTTGGCTTGAAATGAAGCCATAATGGTATTTTTTATTTTTTGAATTTTTTTGCTATTTTTTTGGAATTTTCTATTACGCATCGAATAGGAACGGAACGAAACGATAATTTTAATTTTCTCTCTTTCTCGGCCTTTTCCAACCTATTTTGGCTTGAAATGAAGCAATAATGGTATGTCTTAATTTTTAGAATTTTTTTTCTATTGTTTTGAAATTTTCAATTACGAGTCGGGTAAGAACGAAACGTAACGATATTTTTTATTTTCTCTCTTACACCTCCTTTTCCATACTATTTTGGCTTGAAATGAAGCTATAATTGTATTTTTTAATTTTTAGAATTTTTTTTGCTAATTTTTTGGAATTTTCTATTTCGCGTCGGTTAGGAACGAAACGGAATGATAATTTCATATTCTCTCTTTCTCGGAATTTTCCAACCTGTTTTGGCTTGAAATGAAGCCATAATGTTAGTTTTCATTTTTTGAATTTTTTTGCTATTTTTTTGGAATTTTCTATTTCGCGTCGGGTTGGAACGGAACGGAACGATAATTTTTATTTTCTCTCTTTCTCGGCCTTTTCCAACCTATTTTGGCTTGAAATGAAGCCATAATGGTATTTTTTAATTTTTATAATTTTTTTTGCTATTTTTTTGGAATTTTCTATTACGTGTCGGGTAGAAATGAAACAGAAGGATAATTTTATATTCTATCTTTCTCAGCATTTTCCAACCTATTTTGGCTTGAAATGAAGCCATAATGGTATTTTTTATTTTTTGAATTTTTTTGCTAATTTTTTGGAATTTTCTATTACGCATCGAATAGGAACGGAACGAAACGATAATTTTAATTTTCTCTCTGTCTCCGCCTTTCCCAACCTATTTTGGCTTGAAATGAAGCCATAATGGTATTTTTTAATTTTTAGAGTTTTTTTTGCTATTTTGTTGGAATTTTCTATTTCGCGTCGGTTAGGAACGAAACGGAATGATAATTTTATATTCTCTCTTTCCCGGCATTTTCCAATCTATTTAGGCTTGATGGTAGTTTTTAATTTTTTGAATTTTTTTGCTATTTTTTTGGAATTTTCTATTTCGCTTCGGGTTGGAACGGAACGGAACGATAATTTTTATTTTTTCTCTTTCTCGGCCTTTTCCAACTTATTTTGGCTTGAAATGAAGCAATAATGGTATGTCTTAATTTTTAGAATTTTTTTTCTATTGTTTTGAAATTTTCAATTACGAGTCGGGTAGGAACGAAACGTAACGATATTTTTTATTTTCTCTCTTACACCTCCTTTTCCATACTATTTTGGCTTGAAATGAAGCTATAATTGTATTTTTTAATTTTTAGAATTTTTTTTGCTAATTTTTTGGAATTTTCTATTTCGCGTCGGTTAGGAACGAAACGGAATGATAATTTCATATTCTCTCTTTCTCGGAATTTTCCAACCTGTTTTGGCTTGAAATGAAGCCATAATGTTAGTTTTCATTTTTTGAATTTTTTTGCAATTTTTTTGGAATTTTCTATTTCGCGTCGGGTTGGAACGGAACGGAACGATAATTTTTATTTTCTCTCTTTCTCGGCCTTTTCCAACCTATTTTGGCTTGAAATGAAGCCATAATGGTATTTTTTAATTTTTATAATTTTTTTTGCTATTTTTTTGGAATTTTCTATTACGTGTCGGGTAGAAATGAAACAGAAGGATAATTTTATATTCTATCTTTCTCAGCATTTTCCAACCTATTTTGGCTTGAAATGAAGCCATAATGGTATTTTTTATTTTTTGAATTTTTTTGCTAATTTTTTGGAATTTTCTATTACGCATCGAATAGGAACGGAACGAAACGATAATTTTAATTTTCTCTCTGTCTCCGCCTTTCCCAACCTATTTTGGCTTGAAATGAAGCCATAATGGTATTTTTTAATTTTTAGAGTTTTTTTTGCTATTTTGTTGGAATTTTCTATTTCGCGTCGGTTAGGAACGAAACGGAATGATAATTTTATATTCTCTCTTTCCCGGCATTTTCCAATCTATTTTGGCTTGATGGTAGTTTTTAATTTTTTGAATTTTTTTGCTATTTTTTTGGAATTTTCTATTTCGCTTCGGGTTGGAACGGAACGGAACGATAATTTTTATTTTTTCTCTTTCTCGGCCTTTTCCAACTTATTTTGGCTTGAAATGAAGCAATAATGGTATGTCTTAATTTTTAGAATTTTTTTTCTATTGTTTTGAAATTTTCAATTACGAGTCGGGTAGGAACGAAACGTAACGATATTTTTTATTTTCTCTCTTACACCTCCTTTTCCATACTATTTTGGCTTGAAATGAAGCTATAATTGTATTTTTTAATTTTTAGAATTTTTTTTGCTACTTTTTTGGAATTTTCTATTTCGCGTCGGTTAGGAACGAAACGGAATGATAATTTCATATTCTCTCTTTCTTGGAATTTTCCAACCTGTTTTGGCTTGAAATGAAGCCATAATGTTAGTTTTCATTTTTTGAATTTTTTTGCTATTTTTTTGGAATTTTCTATTTCGCGTCGGGTTGGAACGGAACGGAACGATAATTTTTATTTTCTCTCTTTCTCGGCCTTTTCCAACCTATTTTGGCTTGAAATGAAGCCATAATGGTATTTTTTAATTTTTTTAATTTTTTTTGCTATTTTTTTGGAATTTTCTATTACGTGTCGGGTAGAAATGAAACAGAAGGATAATTTTATATTCTATCTTTCTCAGCATTTTCCAACCTATTTTGGCTTGAAATGAAGCCATAATGGTATTTTTTATTTTTTGAATTTTTTTGCTAATTTTTTGGAATTTTCTATTACGCATCGAATAGGAACGGAACGAAACGATAATTTTAATTTTCTCTCTGTCTCCGCCTTTCCCAACCTATTTTGGCTTGAAATGAAGCCATAATGGTATTTTTTAATTTTTAGAGTTTTTTTTGCTATTTTGTTGGAATTTTCTATTTCGCGTCGGTTAGGAACGAAACGGAATGATAATTTTATATTCTCTCTTTCCCGGCATTTTCCAATCTATTTTGGCTTGATGGTAGTTTTTAATTTTTTGAATTTTTTTGCTATTTTTTTGGAATTTTCTATTTCGCTTCGGGTTGGAACGGAACGGAACGATAATTTTTATTTTTTCTCTTTCTCGGCCTTTTCCAACTTATTTTGGCTTGAAATGAAGCAATAATGGTATGTCTTAATTTTTAGAATTTTTTTTCTATTGTTTTGAAATTTTCAATTACGAGTCGGGTAGGAACGAAACGTAACGATATTTTTTATTTTCTCTCTTACACCTCCTTTTCCATACTATTTTGGCTTGAAATGAAGCTATAATTGTATTTTTTAATTTTTAGAATTTTTTTTGCTAATTTTTTGGAATTTTCTATTTCGCGTCGGTTAGGAACGAAACGGAGTGATAATTTCATATTCTCTCTTTCTCGGAATTTTCCAACCTGTTTTGGCTTGAAATGAAGCCATAATGTTAGTTTTCATTTTTTGAATTTTTTTGCTATTTTTTTGGAATTTTCTATTTCGCGTCGGGTTGGAACGGAACGGAACGATAATTTTTATTTTCTCTCTTTCTCGGCCTTTTCCAACCTATTTTGGCTTGAAATGAAGCAATAATGGTATGTCTTAATTTTTAGAATTTTTTTTCTATTGTTTTGAAATTTTCAATTACGAGTCGGGTAAGAACGAAACGTAACGATATTTTTTATTTTCTCTCTTACACCTCCTTTTCCATACTATTTTGGCTTGAAATGAAGCTATAATTGTATTTTTTAATTTTTAGAATTTTTTTTGCTAATTTTTTGGAATTTTCTATTTCGCGTCGGTTACGAACGAAACGGAATGATAATTTCATATTCTCTCTTTCTCGGAATTTTCCAACCTGTTTTGGCTTGAAATGAAGCCATAATGGTATTTTTCAGTTTTTTGAATTTTTTTGTTATTTTTTTGGAATTTTCAATTTCGCGTCGGGTTGGAACGGAACGGAGTGATAATTTTTATTTTCTCTCTTTCTCGGCCTTTTCAAACCTATTTTGGCTTGAAATGAAGCCATAATGGTATTTTTTAATTTTTTAAATTTTTTTTGCTATTTTTTTGGAATTTTCTATTACGCGTCGGTTAGGAAAGAAACGGAATGATAATTTTATATTCTCTCTTTCCCAGCGTTTTCCAACCTATTTTGGCTTGAAATGAAGCCATAATGGTATTTTTCGATTTTTTGAATTTTTTTGCTATTTTTTTGGAATTTTCTATTACGCATCGAATAGGAACGGAACGAAACGATAATTTTCATTTTCTCTCTTTCTCGGCCTTTTCCTACCTATTTTGGCTTGAAATGAAGCCATAATGGTATTTTTTAATTTTTAGAATTTTTTTTGCTTTTTTTTGGAATTTTCTATTACACGTCAGGTAGAAACGAAACAGAATGATAATTTTATATTCTCTCTTTCCCGGCATTTTCCAACCTATTTTGACTTGAAATGAAGCCATAATGGTATTTTTCAGTTTTTTGAATTTTTTACTTATTTTTTTGGAATTTTCAATTTCGCGTCGGGTTGGAACGGAACGGAATGATAATTTTTATTTTCTCTCTTTCTCGGCCTTTTCAAACCTATTTTGGCTTGAAATGAAGCCATAATGGTAATTTTTAATTTTTAAAATTTTTTTTGCTATTTTTTTGGAATTTTCTATTACGCGTCGGTTGGGAAAGAAACGGAATGATAATTTTATATTCTCTCTTTCCCGGCGTTTTCCAACCTATTTTGGCTTGAAATGAAGCCATAATGGTATTTTTCAATTTTTTGAATTTTTTTCTATTTTTTTGGAATTTTCTATTATGCATTGGGTAGGAACGGAACGGAACGATAATTTTTATTTTCTCTCTTTCTCGGCCTTTTCCAACCTATTTTGGCTTGAAATGAAGCCATAATGGTATTTTTTAATTTTTAGAATTTTTTTTGCTATTTTTTTGGAATTTTCTATTACGTGTCGGGTAGGAATGAAACAGAAGGATAATTTTATATTCTATCTTTCTCAGCATTTTCCAACCTATTTTGGCTTGAAATGAAGCCATAATGGTATTTTTTATTTTTTGAATTTTTTTGCTATTTTTTTGGAATTTTCTATTACGCATCGAATAGGAACGGAACGAAACGATAATTTTCATTTTCTCTCTTTCTCGGCCTTTTCCTACCTATTTTGGCTTGAAATGAAGCCATAATGGTATTTTTTAATTTTTAGAATTTTTTTTGCTATTTTTTTGGAATGTTCTATTACGTGTCGGGTAGGAATGAAACAGAAGGATAATTTTATATTCTATCTTTCTTCGCATTTTCCAACCTATTTTGGCTTGAAATGAAGCCATAATGGTATTTTTTATTTTTTGAATTTTTTTGCTATTTTTTTGGAATTTTCTATTACGCATCGAATAGGAACGGAACGAAACGATAATTTTCATTTTCTCTCTTTCTCGGCCTTTTCCTACCTATTTTGGCTTGAAATGAAGCCATAATGGTATTTTTTAATTTTTAGAATTTTTTTTGCTATTTTTTTGGAATTTTCTATTACACGTCAGGTAGAAACGAAACAGAATGATAATTTTATATTCTCTCTTTCCCGGCATTTTCCAATCTATTTTGGCTTGATGGTAGTTTTTAATTTTTTGAATTTTTTTGCTATTTTTTTGGAATTTTCTATTTCGCTTCGGGTTGGAACGGAACGGAACGATAATTTTTATTTTCTCTCTTTCTCGGCCTTTTCCAACCTATTTTGGCTTGAAATGAAGCAATAATGGTATGTCTTAATTTTTAGAATTTTTTTTCTATTGTTTTGAAATTTTCAATTACGAGTCGGGTAGGAACGAAACGTAACGATATTTTTTATTTTCTCTCTTACACCTCCTTTTCCATACTATTTTGGCTTGAAATGAAGCTATAATTGTATTTTTTAATTTTTAGAATTTTTTTTGCTATTTTTTTGGAATTTTCTATTTCGCGTCGGTTAGGAACGAAACGGAATGATAATTTCATATTCTCTCTTTCTCGGAATTTTCCAACCTGTTTTGGCTTGAAATGAAGCCATAATGTTAGTTTTCATTTTTTGAATTTTTTTGCTATTTTTTTGGAATTTTCTATTTCCCGTCGGGTTGGAACGGAACGGAACGACAATTTTTATTTTCTCTCTTTCTCGGCCTTTTCCAACCTATTTTGGCTTGAAATGAAGCCATAATGGTATTTTTTAATTTTTAGAATTTGTTTTGCTGTTTTTTTGGAATTTTCTATTACGTGTCGGGTAGGAATGAAACAGAAGGATAATTTTATATTCTATCTTTCTCAGCATTTTCCAATCTATTTTGGCTTGAAATGAAGCCATAATGGTATTTTTTATTTTTTGAATTTTTTTGCTATTTTTTTGGAATTTTCTATTTCCCGTCGGGTTGGAACGGAACGAAACGATAATTTTAATTTTCTCTCTTTCTCGGCCTTTTCCAACCTATTTTGGCTTGAAATGAAGCAATAATGGTATGTCTTAATTTTTAGAATTTTTTTTCTATTGTTTTGAAATTTTCAATTACGAGTCGGGTAAGAACGAAACGTAACGATATTTTTTATTTTCTCTCTTACACCTCCTTTTCCATACTATTTTGGCTTGAAATGAAGCTATAATTGTATTTTTTAATTTTTAGAATTTTTTTTGCTAATTTTTTGGAATTTTCTATTTCGCGTCGGTTAGGAACGAAACGGAATGATAATTTCATATTCTCTCTTTCTCGGAATTTTCCAACCTGTTTTGGCTTGAAATGAAGCCATAATGTTAGTTTTCATTTTTTGAATTTTTTTGCTATTTTTTTGGAATTTTCTATTTCGCGTCGGGTTGGAACGGAACGGAACGATAATTTTTATTTTCTCTCTTTCTCGGCCTTTTCCAACCTATTTTGGCTTGAAATGAAGCCATAATGGTATTTTTTAATTTTTATAATTTTTTTTGCTATTTTTTTGGAATTTTCTATTACGTGTCGGGTAGAAATGAAACAGAAGGATAATTTTATATTCTATCTTTCTCAGCATTTTCCAACCTATTTTGGCTTGAAATGAAGCCATAATGGTATTTTTTATTTTTTGAATTTTTTTGCAAATTTTTTGGAATTTTCTATTACGCATCGAATAGGAACGGAACGAAACGATAATTTTAATTTTCTCTCTGTCTCCGCCTTTCCCAACCTATTTTGGCTTGAAATGAAGCCATAATGGTATTTTTTAATTTTTAGAGTTTTTTTTGCTATTTTGTTGGAATTTTCTATTTCGCGTCGGTTAGGAACGAAACGGAATGATAATTTTATATTCTCTCTTTCCCGGCATTTTCCAATCTATTTTGGCTTGATGGTAGTTTTTAATTTTTTGAATTTTTTTGCTATTTTTTTGGAATTTTCTATTTCGCTTCGGGTTGGAACGGAACGGAACGATAATTTTTATTTTTTCTCTTTCTCGGCCTTTTCCAACTTATTTTGGCTTGAAATGAAGCAATAATGGTATGTCTTAATTTTTAGAATTTTTTTTCTATTGTTTTGAAATTTTCAATTACGAGTCGGGTAGGAACGAAACGTAACGATATTTTTTATTTTCTCTCTTACACCTCCTTTTCCATACTATTTTGGCTTGAAATGAAGCTATAATTGTATTTTTTAATTTTTAGAATTTTTTTTGCTAATTTTTTGGAATTTTCTATTTCGCGTCGGTTAGGAACGAAACGGAGTGATAATTTCATATTCTCTCTTTCTCGGAATTTTCCAACCTGTTTTGGCTTGAAATGAAGCCATAATGTTAGTTTTCATTTTTTGAATTTTTTTGCAATTTTTTTGGAATTTTCTATTTCGCGTCGGGTTGGAATGGAACGGAACGATAATTTTTATTTTCTCTCTTTCTCGGCCTTTTCCAACCTATTTTGGCTTGAAATGAAGCCATAATGGTATTTTTTAATTTTTTTAATTTTTTTTGCTATTTTTTTGGAATTTTCTATTACGTGTCGGGTAGAAATGAAACAGAAGGATAATTTTATATTCTATCTTTCTCAGCATTTTCCAACCTATTTTGGCTTGAAATGAAGCCATAATGGTATTTTTTATTTTTTGAATTTTTTTGCTAATTTTTTGGAATTTTCTATTACGCATCGAATAGGAACGGAACGAAACGATAATTTTAATTTTCTCTCTGTCTCCGCCTTTCCCAACCTATTTTGGCTTGAAATGAAGCCATAATGGTATTTTTTAATTTTTAGAGTTTTTTTTGCTATTTTGTTGGAATTTTCTATTTCGCGTCGGTTAGGAACGAAACGGAATGATAATTTTATATTCTCTCTTTCCCGGCATTTTCCAATCTATTTTGGCTTGATGGTAGTTTTTAATTTTTTGAATTTTTTTGCTATTTTTTTGGAATTTTCTATTTCGCTTCGGGTTGGAACGGAACGGAACGATAATTTTTATTTTTTCTCTTTCTCGGCCTTTTCCAACTTATTTTGGCTTGAAATGAAGCAATAATGGTATGTCTTAATTTTTAGAATTTTTTTTCTATTGTTTTGAAATTTTCAATTACGAGTCGGGTAGGAACGAAACGTAACGATATTTTTTATTTTCTCTCTTACACCTCCTTTTCCATACTATTTTGGCTTGAAATGAAGCTATAATTGTATTTTTTAATTTTTAGAATTTATTTTGCTAATTTTTTGGAATTTTCTATTTCGCGTCGGTTAGGAACGAAACGGAGTGATAATTTCATATTCTCTCTTTCTCGGAATTTTCCAACCTGTTTTGGCTTGAAATGAAGCCATAATGTTAGTTTTCATTTTTTGAATTTTTTTGCTATTTTTTTGGAATTTTCTATTTCGCGTCGGGTTGGAACGGAACGGAACGATAATTTTTATTTTCTCTCTTTCTCGGCCTTTTCCAACCTATTTTGGCTTGAAATGAAGCAATAATGGTATGTCTTAATTTTTAGAATTTTTTTTCTATTGTTTTGAAATTTTCAATTACGAGTCGGGTAAGAACGAAACGTAACGATATTTTTTATTTTCTCTCTTACACCTCCTTTTCCATACTATTTTGGCTTGAAATGAAGCTATAATTGTATTTTTTAATTTTTAGAATTTTTTTTGCTAATTTTTTGGAATCTATTTCGCGTCGGTTAGGAACGAAACGGAATGATAATTTCATATTATCTCTTTCTCGGAATTTTCCAACCTGTTTTGGCTTGAAATGAAGCCATAATGTTAGTTTTCATTTTTTGAATTTTTTTGCTATTTTTTTGGAATTTACTATTTCGCGTCGGGTTGGAACGGAACGGAACGATAATTTTTATTTTCTCTCTTTCTCGGCCTTTTCCAACCTATTTTGGCTTGAAATGAAGCAATAATGGTATGTCTTAATTTTTAGAATTTTTTTCTATTGTTTTGAAATTTTCAATTACGAGTCGGGTAGGAACGAAACGTAACGATATTTTTTATTTTCTCTCTTACACCTCCTTTTCCATACTATTTTGGCTTGAAATGAAGCTATAATTGTATTTTTTAATTTTAAGAATTTTTTTTGCTAATTTTTTGGAATTTTCTATTTCGCGTCGGTTAGGAACGAAACGGAATGATAATTTCATATTCTCTCTTTCTCGGAATTTTCCAACCTGTTTTGGCTTGAAATGAAGCCATAATGGTATTTTTCAGTTTTTTGAATTTTTTTGTTATTTTTTTGGAATTTTCAATTTCGCGTCGGGTTGGAACGGAACGGAGTGATAATTTTTATTTTCTCTCTTTCTCGGCCTTTTCAAACCTATTTTGGCTTGAAATGAAGCCATAATGGTATTTTTTAATTTTTTAAATTTTTTTTGCTATTTTTTTGGAATTTTCTATTACGCGTCGGTTAGGAAAGAAACGGAATGATAATTTTATATTCTCTCTTTCCCAGCGTTTTCCAACCTATTTTGGCTTGAAATGAAGCCATAATGGTATTTTTCGATTTTTTGAATTTTTTTGCTATTTTTTTGGAATTTTTTATTACGCATCGAATAGGAACGGAACGAAACGATAATTTTCATTTTCTCTCTTTCTCGGCCTTTTCCTACCTATTTTGGCTTGAAATGAAGCCATAATGGTATTTTTTAATTTTTAGAATTTTTTTTGCTTTTTTTTGGAATTTTCTATTACACGTCAGGTAGAAACGAAACAGAATGATAATTTTATATTCTCTCTTTCCCGGCATTTTCCAACCTATTTTGACTTGAAATGAAGCCATAATGGTATTTTTCAGTTTTTTGAATTTTTTACTTATTTTTTTGGAATTTTCAATTTCGCGTCGGGTTGGAACGGAACGGAATGATAATTTTTATTTTCTCTCTTTCTCGGCCTTTTCAAACCTATTTTGGCTTGAAATGAAGCCATAATGGTAATTTTTAATTTTTAAAATTTTTTTTGCTATTTTTTTGGAATTTTCTATTACGCGTCGGTTGGGAAAGAAACGGAATGATAATTTTATATTCTCTCTTTCCCGGCGTTTTCCAACCTATTTTGGCTTGAAATGAAGCCATAATGGTATTTTTCAATTTTTTGAATTTTTTTCTATTTTTTTGAAATTTTCTATTATGCATTGGGTAGGAACGGAACGGAACGATAATTTTTATTTTCTCTCTTTCTCGGCCTTTTCCAACCTATTTTGGCTTGAAATGAAGCCATAATGGTATTTTTTAATTTTTAGAATTTTTTTTGCTATTTTTTTGGAATTTTCTATTACGTGTCGGGTAGGAATGAAACAGAAGGATAATTTTATATTCTATCTTTCTCAGCATTTTCCAACCTATTTTGGCTTGAAATGAAGCCATAATGGTATTTTTTATTTTTTGAATTTTTTTGCTATTTTTTTGGAATTTTCTATTACGCATCGAATAGGAACGGAACGAAACGATAATTTTCATTTTCTCTCTTTCTCGGCCTTTTCCTACCTATTTTGGCTTGAAATGAAGCCATAATGGTATTTTTTAATTTTTAGAATTTTTTTTGCTATTTTTTTGGAATGTTCTATTACGTGTCGGGTAGGAATGAAACAGAAGGATAATTTTATATTCTATCTTTCTCCGCATTTTCCAACCTATTTTGGCTTGAAATGAAGCCATAATGGTATTTTTTATTTTTTGAATTTTTTTGCTATTTTTTTGGAATTTTCTATTACGCATCGAATAGAAACGGAACGAAACGATAATTTTCATTTTCTCTCTTTCTCGGCCTTTTCCTACCTATTTTGGCTTGAAATGAAGCCATAATGGTATTTTTTAATTTTTAGAATTTTTTTTGCTATTTTTTTGGAATTTTCTATTACACGTCAGGTAGAAACGAAACAGAATGATAATTTTATATTCTCTCTTTCCCGGCATTTTCCAATCTATTTTGGCTTGATGGTAGTTTTTAATTTTTTGAATTTTTTTGCTATTTTTTTGGAATTTTCTATTTCGCTTCGGGTTGGAACGGAACGGAACGATAATTTTTATTTTCTCTCTTTCTCGGCCTTTTCCAACCTATTTTGGCTTGAAATGAAGCAATAATGGTATGTCTTAATTTTTAGAATTTTTTTTCTATTGTTTTGAAATTTTCAATTACGAGTCGGGTAGGAACGAAACGTAACGATATTTTTTATTTTCTCTCTTACACCTCCTTTTCCATACTATTTTGGCTTGAAATGAAGCTATAATTGTATTTTTTAATTTTTAGAATTTTTTTTGCTATTTTTTTGGAATTTTCTATTTCGCGTCGGTTAGGAACGAAACGGAATGATAATTTCATATTCTCTCTTTCTCGGAATTTTCCAACCTGTTTTGGCTTGAAATGAAGCCATAATGTTAGTTTTCATTTTTTGAATTTTTTTGCTATTTTTTTGGAATTTTCTATTTCCCGTCGGGTTGGAACGGAACGGAACGATAATTTTTATTTTCTCTCTTTCTCGGCCTTTTCCAACCTATTTTGGCTTGAAATGAAGCCATAATGGTATTTTTTAATTTTTAGAATTTGTTTTGCTGTTTTTTTGGAATTTTCTATTACGTGTCGGGTAGGAATGAAACAGAAGGATAATTTTATATTCTATCTTTCTCAGCATTTTCCAATCTATTTTGGCTTGAAATGAAGCCATAATGGTATTTTTTATTTTTTGAATTTTTTTGCTATTTTTTTGGAATTTTCTATTACGCATCGAATAGGAACGGAACGAAACGATAATTTTCATTTTCTCTCTTTCTCGGCCTTTTCCAACCTATTTTGGCTTGAAATGAAGCAATAATGGTATGTCTTAATTTTTAGAATTTTTTTTCTATTGTTTTGAAATTTTCAATTACGAGTCGGGTAAGAACGAAACGTAACGATATTTTTTATTTTCTCTCTTACACCTCCTTTTCCATACTATTTTGGCTTGAAATGAAGCTATAATTGTATTTTTTAATTTTTAGAATTTTTTTTGCTAATTTTTTGGAATTTTCTATTTCGCGTCGGTTAGGAACGAAACGGAATGATAATTTCATATTCTCTCTTTCTCGGAATTTTCCAACCTGTTTTGGCTTGAAATGAAGCCATAATGTTAGTTTTCATTTTTTGAATTTTTTTGCTATTTTTTTGGAATTTTCTATTTCGCGTCGGGTTGGAACGGAACGGAACGATAATTTTTATTTTCTCTCTTTCTCGGCCTTTTCCAACCTATTTTGGCTTGAAATGAAGCCATAATGGTATTTTTTAATTTTTATAATTTTTTTTGCTATTTTTTTGGAATTTTCTATTACGTGTCGGGTAGAAATGAAACAGAAGGATAATTTTATATTCTATCTTTCTCAGCATTTTCCAACCTATTTTGGCTTGAAATGAAGCCATAATGGTATTTTTTATTTTTTGAATTTTTTTGCTAATTTTTTGGAATTTTCTATTACGCATCGAATAGGAACGGAACGAAACGATAATTTTAATTTTCTCTCTGTCTCCGCCTTTCCCAACCTATTTTGGCTTGAAATGAAGCCATAATGGTATTTTTTAATTTTTAGAGTTTTTTTTGCTATTTTGTTGGAATTTTCTATTTCGCGTCGGTTAGGAACGAAACGGAATGATAATTTTATATTCTCTCTTTCCCGGCATTTTCCAATCTATTTTGGCTTGATGGTAGTTTTTAATTTTTTGAATTTTTTTGCTATTTTTTTGGAATTTTCTATTTCGCTTCGGGTTGGAACGGAACGGAACGATAATTTTTATTTTTTCTCTTTCTCGGCCTTTTCCAACTTATTTTGGCTTGAAATGAAGCAATAATGGTATGTCTTAATTTTTAGAATTTTTTTTCTATTGTTTTGAAATTTTCAATTACGAGTCGGGTAGGAACGAAACGTAACGATATTTTTTATTTTCTCTCTTACACCTCCTTTTCCATATTATTTTGGCTTGAAATGAAGCTATAATTGTATTTTTTAATTTTTAGAATTTTTTTTGCTAATTTTTTGGAATTTTCTATTTCGCGTCGGTTAGGAACGAAACGGAGTGATAATTTCATATTCTCTCTTTCTCGGAATTTTCCAACCTGTTTTGGCTTGAAATGAAGCCATAATGTTAGTTTTCATTTTTTGAATTTTTTTGCTATTTTTTTGGAATTTTCTATTTCGCGTCGGGTTGGAACGGAACGGAACGATAATTTTTATTTTCTCTCTTTCTCGGCCTTTTCCAACCTATTTTGGCTTGAAATGAAGCAATAATGGTATGTCTTAATTTTTAGAATTTTTTTTCTATTGTTTTAAATTTTCAATTACGAGTCGGGTAAGAACGAAACGTAACGATATTTTTTATTTTCTCTCTTACACCTCCTTTTCCATACTATTTTGGCTTGAAATGAAGCTATAATTGTATTTTTTAATTTTTAGAATTTTTTTTGCTAATTTTTTGGAATTTTCTATTTCGCGTCGGTTACGAATGAAACGGAATGATAATTTCATATTCTCTCTTTCTCGGAATTTTCCAACCTGTTTTGGCTTGAAATGAAGCCATAATGTTAGTTTTCATTTTTTGAATTTTTTTGCTATTTTTTTGGAATTTACTATTTCGCGTCGGGTTGGAACGGAACGGAACGATAATTTTTATTTTCTCTCTTTCTCGGCCTTTTCCAACCTATTTTGGCTTGAAATGAAGCAATAATGGTATGTCTTAATTTTTAGAATTTTTTTCTATTGTTTTGAAATTTTCAATTACGAGTCGGGTAGGAACGAAACGTAACGATATTTTTTATTTTCTCTCTTACACCTCCTTTTCCATACTATTTTGGCTTGAAATGAAGCTATAATTGTATTTTTTAATTTTAAGAATTTTTTTTGCTAATTTTTGGGAATTTTCTATTTCGCGTCGGTTAGGAACGAAACGGAATGATAATTTCATATTCTCTCTTTCTCGGAATTTTCCAACCTGTTTTGGCTTGAAATGAAGCCATAATGGTATTTTTCAGTTTTTTGAATTTTTTTGTTATTTTTTTGGAATTTTCAATTTCGCGTCGGGTTGGAACGGAACGGAGTGATAATTTTTATTTTCTCTCTTTCTCGGCCTTTTCAAACCTATTTTGGCTTGAAATGAAGCCATAATGGTATTTTTTAATTTTCAGAATTTTTTTTGCTATTTTTTTGGAATTTTCTATTACGCGTCGGTTAGGAAAGAAACGGAATGATAATTTTATATTCTCTCTTTCCCAGCGTTTTCCAACCTATTTTGGCTTGAAATGAAGCCATAATGGTATTTTTCGATTTTTTGAATTTTTTTGCTATGTTTTTGGAATTTTCTATTACACATCGAGTAGGAACGGAACGAAATGATAATTTTAATTTTCTCTCTGTCTCCGCCTTTCCCAACCTATTTTGGCTTGAAATGAAGCCATAATGGTATTTTTTAATTTTTAGAGTTTTTTTTGCTATTTTTTTGGAATTTTCTATTTCGCGTCGGTTTGGAACGAAACGGAATGATAATTTTATATTCTCTCTTTCCCGGCATTTTCCAATCTATTTTGGCTTGATGGTAGTTTTTAATTTTTTGAATTTTTTTGCTATTTTTTTGGAATTTTCTATTTCGCTTCGGGTTGGAACGGATCGGAACGATAATTTTTATTTTCTCTCTTTCTCGGCCTTTTCCAACCTATTTTGGCTTGAAATGAAGCAATAATGGTATGTCTTAATTTTTTGAATTTTTTTTCTATTGTTTTGAAATTTTCAATTACGAGTCGGGTAGGAACGAAACGTAACGATATTTTTTATTTTCTCTCTTACACCTCCTTTTCCATACTATTTTGGCTTGAAATGAAGCTATAATTGTATTTTTTAATTTTTAGAATTTTTTTTGCCATTTTTTTGGAATTTTCTATTTCGCGTCGGTTAGGAACGAAACGGAATGATAATTTCATATTCTCTCTTTCTCGGAATTTTCCAACCTGTTTTGGCTTGAAATGAAGCCATAATGTTAGTTTTCATTTTTTGAATTTTTTTGCTATTTTTTTGGAATTTTCTATTTCGCGTCGGGTTGGAACGGAACGGAACGATAATTTTTATTTTCTCCCTTTCTCGGCCTTTTCCAACCTATTTTGGCTTGAAATGAAGCCATAATGGTATTTTTTAATTTTTAGAATTTTTTTTGCTATTTTTTTGGAATTTTCTATTACGTGTCGGGTAGGAATGAAACAGAAGGATAATTTTATATTCTATCTTTCTCAGCATTTTCCAATCTATTTTGGCTTGAAATGAAGCCATAATGGTATTTTTTATTTTTTGAATTTTTTTGCTATTTTTTTGGAATTTTCTATTACGCATCGAATAGGAACGGAACGAAACGATAATTTTCATTTTCTCTCTTTCTCGGCCTTTTCCTACCTATTTTGGCTTGAAATGAAGCCATAATGGTATTTTTTAATTTTTAGAATTTTTTTTGCTATTTTTTTGGAATTTTCTATTACACGTCAGGTAGAAACGAAACAGAATGATAATTTTATATTCTCTCTTTCCCGGCATTTTCCATCCTATTTTGGCTTGAAATGAAGCCATAATGGTATTTTTCAGTTTTTTGAATTTTTTTGTTATTTTTTTGGAATTTTCAATTTCGCGTCGGGTTGGAACGGAACGGAACGATAATTTTTATTTTCTCTCTTTCTCGGCCTATTCCAACCTTTTTTGGCATGAAATGAAGCCATAATGGTATTTTTTAATTTTCAGAATTTTTTTTGCTATTTTTTGGGAATTTTCTATTACGCGTCTGGTAGGAACGAAACGGAATGATAATTTTATATTCTCTCTTTCCCGGCATTTTCCAACCTAGTTTGGCTTGAAATGAATCCATAATGAATCCATAATGGCTTGAAATTTTCTATTACAAATCGAGTAGGAACGGAACGAAATGATAATTTTAATTTTCTCTCTGTCTCCGCCTTTCCCAACCTATTTTGGCTTGAAATGAAGCCATAATGGTATTTTTTATTTTTTGAATTTTTTTGCTATTTTTTTGGAATTTTCTATTACGCATCGAATAGGAACGGACCGAAACGATAATTTTCATTTTCTCTCTTTCTCGGCCTTTTCCAACCTATTTTGGCTTGAAATGAAGCAATAATGGTATGTCTTAATTTTTAGAATTTTTTTTCTATTGTTTTGAAATTTTCAATTACGAGTCGGGTAAGAACGAAACGTAACGATATTTTTTATTTTCTCTCTTACACCTCCTTTTCCATACTATTTTGGCTTGAAATGAAGCTATAATTGTATTTTTTAATTTTTAGAATTTTTTTTGCTAATTTTTTGGAATTTTCTATTTCGCGTCGGTTAGGAACGAAACGGAATGATAATTTCATATTCTCTCTTTCTCGGAATTTTCCAACCTGTTTTGGCTTGAAATGAAGCCATAATGTTAGTTTTCATTTTTTGAATTTTTTTGCTATTTTTTTGGAATTTACTATTTCGCGTCGGGTTGGAACGGAACGGAACGATAATTTTTATTTTCTCTCTTTCTCGGCCTTTTCCAACCTATTTTGGCTTGAAATGAAGCAATAATGGTATGTCTTAATTTTTAGAATTTTTTTCTATTGTTTTGAAATTTTCAATTACGAGTCGGGTAGGAACGAAACGTAACGATATTTTTTATTTTCTCTCTTACACCTCCTTTTCCATACTATTTTGGCTTGAAATGAAGCTATAATTGTATTTTTTAATTTTAAGAATTTTTTTTGCTAATTTTTTGGAATTTTCTATTTCGCGTCGGTTAGGAACGAAACGGAATGATAATTTCATATTCTCTCTTTCTCGGAATTTTCCAACCTGTTTTGGCTTGAAATGAAGCCATAATGGTATTTTTCAGTTTTTTGAATTTTTTTGTTATTTTTTTGGAATTTTCAATTTCGCGTCGGGTTGGAACGGAACGGAGTGATAATTTTTATTTTCTCTCTTTCTCGGCCTTTTCAAACCTATTTTGGCTTGAAATGAAGCCATAATGGTATTTTTTAATTTTTTAAATTTTTTTTGCTATTTTTTTGGAATTTTCTATTACGCGTCCGTTAGGAAAGAAACGGAATGATAATTTTATATTCTCTCTTTCCCAGCGTTTTCCAACCTATTTTGGCTTGAAATGAAGCCATAATGGTATTTTTCGATTTTTTGAATTTTTTTGCTATTTTTTTGGAATTTTCTATTACGCATCGAATAGGAACGGAACGAAACGATAATTTTCATTTTCTCTCTTTCTCGGCCTTTTCCTACCTATTTTGGCTTGAAATGAAGCCATAAAGGTATTTTTTAATTTTTAGAATTTTTTTTGCTTTTTTTTGGAATTTTCTATTACACGTCAGGTAGAAACGAAACAGAATGATAATTTTATATTCTCTCTTTCCCGGCATTTTCCAACCTATTTTGACTTGAAATGAAGCCATAATGGTATTTTTCAGTTTTTTGAATTTTTTACTTATTTTTTTGGAATTTTCAATTTCGCGTCGGGTTGGAACGGAACGGAATGATAATTTTTATTTTCTCTCTTTCTCGGCCTTTTCAAACCTATTTTGGCTTGAAATGAAGCCATAATGGTAATTTTTAATTTTTAAAATTTTTTTTGCTATTTTTTTGGAATTTTCTATTACGCGTCGGTTGGGAAAGAAACGGAATGATAATTTTATATTCTCTCTTTCCCGGCGTTTTCCAACCTATTTTGGCTTGAAATGAAGCCATAATGGTATTTTTCAATTTTTTGAATTTTTTTCTATTTTTTTGGAATTTTCTATTATGCATTGGGTAGGAACGGAACGGAACGATAATTTTTATTTTCTCTCTTTCTCGGCCTTTTCCAACCTATTTTGGCTTGAAATGAAGCCATAATGGTATTTTTTAATTTTTAGAATTTTTTTTGCTATTTTTTTGGAATTTTCTATTACGTGTCGGGTAGGAATGAAACAGAAGGATAATTTTATATTCTATCTTTCTCAGCATTTTCCAACCTATTTTGGCTTGAAATGAAGCCATAATGGTATTTTTTATTTTTTGAATTTTTTTGCTATTTTTTTGGAATTTTCTATTACGCATCGAATAGGAACGGAACGAAACGATAATTTTCATTTTCTCTCTTTCTCGGCCTTTTCCTACCTATTTTGGCTTGAAATGAAGCCATAATGGTATTTTTTAATTTTTAGAATTTTTTTTGCTATTTTTTTGGAATGTTCTATTACGTGTCGGGTAGGAATGAAACAGAAGGATAATTTTATATTCTATCTTTCTCCGCATTTTCCAACCTATTTTGGCTTGAAATGAAGCCATAATGGTATTTTTTATTTTTTGAATTTTTTTGCTATTTTTTCGGAATTTTCTATTACGCATCGAATAGGAACGGAACGAAACGATAATTTTCATTTTCTCTCTTTCTCGGCCTTTTCCTACCTATTTTGGCTTGAAATGAAGCCATAATGGTATTTTTTAATTTTTAGAATTTTTTTTGCTATTTTTTTGGAATTTTCTATTACACGTCAGGTAGAAACGAAACAGAATGATAATTTTATATTCTCTCTTTCCCGGCATTTTCCAACCTATTTTGGCTTGAAATGAAGCCATAATGGTATTTTTCAGTTTTTTGAATTTTTTTGTTATTTTTTTGGAATTTTCAATTTCGCGTCGGGTTGGAACGGAACGGAATGATAATTTTTATTTTCTCTCTTTCTCGGCCTTTTCAAACCTATTTTGGCTTGAAATGAAGCCATAATAGTATTTTTTAATTTTTAAAATTTTTTTTGCTATTTTTTTGGAATTTTCTATTACGCGTCAGTTAGGAAAGAAACGGAATGATAATTTTATATTCTCTCTTTCCCGGCGTTTTCCAACCTATTTTGGCTTGAAATGAAGCCATAATGGTATTTTTCAATTTTTTGAATTTTTTTCTATTTTTTTGGAATTTTCTATTATGCATTGGGTAGGAACGGAACTGAACGATAATTTTTATTTTCTCTCTTTCTCGGCCTATTCCAACCTTTTTTGGCATGAAATGAAGCCATAATGGTATTTTTTAATTTTCAGAATTTTTTTTGCTATTTTTTGGGAATTTTCTATTACGCGTCTGGTAGGAACGAAACGGAATGATAATTTTATATTCTCTCTTTCCCGGCATTTTCCAACCTAGTTTGGCTTGAAATGAATCCATAATGAATCCATAATGGCTTGAAATTTTCTATTACAAATCGAGTAGGAACGGAACGAAATGATAATTTTAATTTTCTCTCTGTCTCCGCCTTTCCCAACCTATTTTGGCTTGAAATGAAGCCATAATGGTATTTTTTATTTTTTGAATTTTTTTGCTATTTTTTTGGAATTTTCTATTACGCATCGAATAGGAACGGACCGAAACGATAATTTTCATTTTCTCTCTTTCTCGGCCTTTTCCAACCTATTTTGGCTTGAAATGAAGCAATAATGGTATGTCTTAATTTTTAGAATTTTTTTTCTATTGTTTTGAAATTTTCAATTACGAGTCGGGTAAGAACGAAACGTAACGATATTTTTTATTTTCTCTCTTACACCTCCTTTTCCATACTATTTTGGCTTGAAATGAAGCTATAATTGTATTTTTTAATTTTTAGAATTTTTTTTGCTAATTTTTTGGAATTTTCTATTTCGCGTCGGTTAGGAACGAAACGGAATGATAATTTCATATTCTCTCTTTCTCGGAATTTTCCAACCTGTTTTGGCTTGAAATGAAGCCATAATGTTAGTTTTCATTTTTTGAATTTTTTTGCTATTTTTTTGGAATTTACTATTTCGCGTCGGGTTGGAACGGAACGGAACGATAATTTTTATTTTCTCTCTTTCTCGGCCTTTTCCAACCTATTTTGGCTTGAAATGAAGCAATAATGGTATGTCTTAATTTTTAGAATTTTTTTCTATTGTTTTGAAATTTTCAATTACGAGTCGGGTAGGAACGAAACGTAACGATATTTTTTATTTTCTCTCTTACACCTCCTTTTCCATACTATTTTGGCTTGAAATGAAGCTATAATTGTATTTTTTAATTTTAAGAATTTTTTTTGCTAATTTTTTGGAATTTTCTATTTCGCGTCGGTTAGGAACGAAACGGAATGATAATTTCATATTCTCTCTTTCTCGGAATTTTCCAACCTGTTTTGGCTTGAAATGAAGCCATAATGGTATTTTTCAGTTTTTTGAATTTTTTTGTTATTTTTTTGGAATTTTCAATTTCGCGTCGGGTTGGAACGGAACGGAGTGATAATTTTTATTTTCTCTCTTTCTCGGCCTTTTCAAACCTATTTTGGCTTGAAATGAAGCCATAATGGTATTTTTTAATTTTTTAAATTTTTTTTGCTATTTTTTTGGAATTTTCTATTACGCGTCCGTTAGGAAAGAAACGGAATGATAATTTTATATTCTCTCTTTCCCAGCGTTTTCCAACCTATTTTGGCTTGAAATGAAGCCATAATGGTATTTTTCGATTTTTTGAATTTTTTTGCTATTTTTTTGGAATTTTCTATTACGCATCGAATAGGAACGGAACGAAACGATAATTTTCATTTTCTCTCTTTCTCGGCCTTTTCCTACCTATTTTGGCTTGAAATGAAGCCATAAAGGTATTTTTTAATTTTTAGAATTTTTTTTGCTTTTTTTTGGAATTTTCTATTACACGTCAGGTAGAAACGAAACAGAATGATAATTTTATATTCTCTCTTTCCCGGCATTTTCCAACCTATTTTGACTTGAAATGAAGCCATAATGGTATTTTTCAGTTTTTTGAATTTTTTACTTATTTTTTTGGAATTTTCAATTTCGCGTCGGGTTGGAACGGAACGGAATGATAATTTTTATTTTCTCTCTTTCTCGGCCTTTTCAAACCTATTTTGGCTTGAAATGAAGCCATAATGGTAATTTTTAATTTTTAAAATTTTTTTTGCTATTTTTTTGGAATTTTCTATTACGCGTCGGTTGGGAAAGAAACGGAATGATAATTTTATATTCTCTCTTTCCCGGCGTTTTCCAACCTATTTTGGCTTGAAATGAAGCCATAATGGTATTTTTCAATTTTTTGAATTTTTTTCTATTTTTTTGGAATTTTCTATTATGCATTGGGTAGGAACGGAACGGAACGATAATTTTTATTTTCTCTCTTTCTCGGCCTTTTCCAACCTATTTTGGCTTGAAATGAAGCCATAATGGTATTTTTTAATTTTTAGAATTTGTTTTGCTATTTTTTTGGAATTTTCTATTACGTGTCGGGTAGGAATGAAACAGAAGGATAATTTTATATTCTATCTTTCTCAGCATTTTCCAACCTATTTTGGCTTGAAATGAAGCCATAATGGTATTTTTTATTTTTTGAATTTTTTTGCTATTTTTTTGGAATTTTCTATTACGCATCGAATAGGAACGGAACGAAACGATAATTTTCATTTTCTCTCTTTCTCGGCCTTTTCCTACCTATTTTGGCTTGAAATGAAGCCATAATGGTATTTTTTAATTTTTAGAATTTTTTTTGCTATTTTTTTGGAATGTTCTATTACGTGTCGGGTAGGAATGAAACAGAAGGATAATTTTATATTCTATCTTTCTCCGCATTTTCCAACCTATTTTGGCTTGAAATGAAGCCATAATGGTATTTTTTATTTTTTGAATTTTTTTGCTATTTTTTCGGAATTTTCTATTACGCATCGAATAGGAACGGAACGAAACGATAATTTTCATTTTCTCTCTTTCTCGGCCTTTTCCTACCTATTTTGGCTTGAAATGAAGCCATAATGGTATTTTTTAATTTTTAGAATTTTTTTTGCTATTTTTTTGGAATTTTCTATTACACGTCAGGTAGAAACGAAACAGAATGATAATTTTATATTCTCTCTTTCCCGGCATTTTCCAACCTATTTTGGCTTGAAATGAAGCCATAATGGTATTTTTCAGTTTTTTGAATTTTTTTGTTATTTTTTTGGAATTTTCAATTTCGCGTCGGGTTGGAACGGAACGGAACGATAATTTTTATTTTCTCTCTTTCTCGGCCTATTCCAACCTTTTTTGGCATGAAATGAAGCCATAATGGTATTTTTTAATTTTCAGAATTTTTTTTGCTATTTTTTGGGAATTTTCTATTACGCGTCTGGTAGGAACGAAACGGAATGATAATTTTATATTCTCTCTTTCCCGGCATTTTCCAACCTAGTTTGGCTTGAAATGAATCCATAATGAATCCATAATGGCTTGAAATTTTCTATTACAAATCGAGTAGGAACGGAACGAAATGATAATTTTAATTTTCTCTCTGTCTCCGCCTTTCCCAACCTATTTTGGCTTGAAATGAAGCCATAATGGTATTTTTTATTTTTTGAATTTTTTTGCTATTTTTTTGGAATTTTCTATTACGCATCGAATAGGAACGGACCGAAACGATAATTTTCATTTTCTCTCTTTCTCGGCCTTTTCCAACCTATTTTGGCTTGAAATGAAGCAATAATGGTATGTCTTAATTTTTAGAATTTTTTTTCTATTGTTTTGAAATTTTCAATTACGAGTCGGGTAAGAACGAAACGTAACGATATTTTTTATTTTCTCTCTTACACCTCCTTTTCCATACTATTTTGGCTTGAAATGAAGCTATAATTGTATTTTTTAATTTTTAGAATTTTTTTTGCTAATTTTTTGGAATTTTCTATTTCGCGTCGGTTAGGAACGAAACGGAATGATAATTTCATATTCTCTCTTTCTCGGAATTTTCCAACCTGTTTTGGCTTGAAATGAAGCCATAATGTTAGTTTTCATTTTTTGAATTTTTTTGCTATTTTTTTGGAATTTACTATTTCGCGTCGGGTTGGAACGGAACGGAACGATAATTTTTATTTTCTCTCTTTCTCGGCCTTTTCCAACCTATTTTGGCTTGAAATGAAGCAATAATGGTATGTCTTAATTTTTAGAATTTTTTTCTATTGTTTTGAAATTTTCAATTACGAGTCGGGTAGGAACGAAACGTAACGATATTTTTTATTTTCTCTCTTACACCTCCTTTTCCATACTATTTTGGCTTGAAATGAAGCTATAATTGTATTTTTTAATTTTAAGAATTTTTTTTGCTAATTTTTTGGAATTTTCTATTTCGCGTCGGTTAGGAACGAAACGGAATGATAATTTCATATTCTCTCTTTCTCGGAATTTTCCAACCTGTTTTGGCTTGAAATGAAGCCATAATGGTATTTTTCAGTTTTTTGAATTTTTTTGTTATTTTTTTGGAATTTTCAATTTCGCGTCGGGTTGGAACGGAACGGAGTGATAATTTTTATTTTCTCTCTTTCTCGGCCTTTTCAAACCTATTTTGGCTTGAAATGAAGCCATAATGGTATTTTTTAATTTTTTAAATTTTTTTTGCTATTTTTTTGGAATTTTCTATTACGCGTCCGTTAGGAAAGAAACGGAATGATAATTTTATATTCTCTCTTTCCCAGCGTTTTCCAACCTATTTTGGCTTGAAATGAAGCCATAATGGTATTTTTCGATTTTTTGAATTTTTTTGCTATTTTTTTGGAATTTTCTATTACGCATCGAATAGGAACGGAACGAAACGATAATTTTCATTTTCTCTCTTTCTCGGCCTTTTCCTACCTATTTTGGCTTGAAATGAAGCCATAAAGGTATTTTTTAATTTTTAGAATTTTTTTTGCTTTTTTTTGGAATTTTCTATTACACGTCAGGTAGAAACGAAACAGAATGATAATTTTATATTCTCTCTTTCCCGGCATTTTCCAACCTATTTTGACTTGAAATGAAGCCATAATGGTATTTTTCAGTTTTTTGAATTTTTTACTTATTTTTTTGGAATTTTCAATTTCGCGTCGGGTTGGAACGGAACGGAATGATAATTTTTATTTTCTCTCTTTCTCGGCCTTTTCAAACCTATTTTGGCTTGAAATGAAGCCATAATGGTAATTTTTAATTTTTAAAATTTTTTTTGCTATTTTTTTGGAATTTTCTATTACGCGTCGGTTGGGAAAGAAACGGAATGATAATTTTATATTCTCTCTTTCCCGGCGTTTTCCAACCTATTTTGGCTTGAAATGAAGCCATAATGGTATTTTTCAATTTTTTGAATTTTTTTCTATTTTTTTGGAATTTTCTATTATGCATTGGGTAGGAACGGAACGGAACGATAATTTTTATTTTCTCTCTTTCTCGGCCTTTTCCAACCTATTTTGGCTTGAAATGAAGCCATAATGGTATTTTTTAATTTTTAGAATTTTTTTTGCTATTTTTTTGGAATTTTCTATTACGTGTCGGGTAGGAATGAAACAGAAGGATAATTTTATATTCTATCTTTCTCAGCATTTTCCAACCTATTTTGGCTTGAAATGAAGCCATAATGGTATTTTTTATTTTTTGAATTTTTTTGCTATTTTTTTGGAATTTTCTATTACGCATCGAATAGGAACGGAACGAAACGATAATTTTCATTTTCTCTCTTTCTCGGCCTTTTCCTACCTATTTTGGCTTGAAATGAAGCCATAATGGTATTTTTTAATTTTTAGAATTTTTTTTGCTATTTTTTTGGAATGTTCTATTACGTGTCGGGTAGGAATGAAACAGAAGGATAATTTTATATTCTATCTTTCTCCGCATTTTCCAACCTATTTTGGCTTGAAATGAAGCCATAATGGTATTTTTTATTTTTTGAATTTTTTTGCTATTTTTTCGGAATTTTCTATTACGCATCGAATAGGAACGGAACGAAACGATAATTTTCATTTTCTCTCTTTCTCGGCCTTTTCCTACCTATTTTGGCTTGAAATGAAGCCATAATGGTATTTTTTAATTTTTAGAATTTTTTTTGCTATTTTTTTGGAATTTTCTATTACACGTCAGGTAGAAACGAAACAGAATGATAATTTTATATTCTCTCTTTCCCGGCATTTTCCAACCTATTTTGGCTTGAAATGAAGCCATAATGGTATTTTTCAGTTTTTTGAATTTTTTTGTTATTTTTTTGGAATTTTCAATTTCGCGTCGGGTTGGAACGGAACGGAATGATAATTTTTATTTTCTCTCTTTCTCGGCCTTTTCAAACCTATTTTGGCTTGAAATGAAGCCATAATAGTATTTTTTAATTTTTAAAATTTTTTTTGCTATTTTTTTGGAATTTTCTATTACGCGTCAGTTAGGAAAGAAACGGAATGATAATTTTATATTCTCTCTTTCCCGGCGTTTTCCAACCTATTTTGGCTTGAAATGAAGCCATAATGGTATTTTTCAATTTTTTGAATTTTTTTCTATTTTTTTGGAATTTTCTATTATGCATTGGGTAGGAACGGAACTGAACGATAATTTTTATTTTCTCTCTTTCTCGGCCTATTCCAACCTTTTTTGGCATGAAATGAAGCCATAATGGTATTTTTTAATTTTCAGAATTTTTTTTGCTATTTTTTGGGAATTTTCTATTACGCGTCTGGTAGGAACGAAACGGAATGATAATTTTATATTCTCTCTTTCCCGGCATTTTCCAACCTAGTTTGGCTTGAAATGAATCCATAATGGTATTTTTCAATTTTTTGAATTTTTTTGGCTATGTTTTTGGAATTTTCTATTACACATCGAGTAGGAACGGAACGAAATGATAATTTTAATTTTCTCTCTGTCTCCGCCTTTCCCAACCTATTTTGGCTTGAAATGAAGCCATAATGGTATTTTTTAATTTTTAGAGTTTTTTTTGCTATTTTTTTGGAATTTTCTATTTCGCGTCGGTTAGGAACGAAACGGAATGATAATTTTATATTCTCTCTTTCCCGGCATTTTCCAATCTATTTTGGCTTGATGGTAGTTTTTAATTTTTTGAATTTTTTTGCTATTTTTTTGGAATTTTCTATTTCGCTTCGGGTTGGAACGGATCGAAACGATAATTTTTATTTTCTCTCTTTCTCCGCCTTTTCCAACCTATTTTGGCTTGAAATGAAGCAATAATGGTATGTCTTAATTTTTAGAATTTTTTTTCTATTGTTTTGAAATTTTCAATTACGAGTCGGGTAGGAACGAAATGTAACGATATTTTTTATTTTCTCTCTTACACCTCCTTTTCCATACTATTTTGGCTTGAAATGAAGCTATAATTGTATTTTTTAATTTTTAAAATTTTTTTTGCTATTTTTTTGGAATTTTCTATTTCGCGTCGGGTTGGAACGGAACGGAACGATAATTTTTATTTTCTCTCTTTCTCGGCCTTTTCCAACCTATTTTGGCTTGAAATGAAGCAATAATGGTATGTCTTAATTTTTTGAATTTTTTTTCTATTGTTTTGAAATTTTCAAATACGAGTCGGTTAGGAACGAAACGGAATGATAATTTCATATTCTCTCTTTCTCGGAATTTTCCAACCTGTTTTGGCTTGAAATGAAGCCATAATGTTAGTTTTCATTTTTTGAATTTTTTTGCTATTTTTTTGGAATTTTCTATTTCGCGTCGGGTTGGAACGGAACGGAACGATAATTTTTATTTTCTCTCTTTCTCGGCCTTTTCCAACCTATTTTGGCTTGAAATGAAGCCATAATGGTATTTTTTAATTTTTAGAATTTTTTTTGCTATTTTTTTGGAATTTTCTATTACGTGTCGGGTAGGAATGAAACAGAAGGATAATTTTATATTCTATCTTTCTCAGCATTTTCCAATCTATTTTGGCTTGAAATGAAGCCATAATGGTATTTTTCAGTTTTTTGAATTTTTTTGTTATTTTTTTGGAATTTTCAATTTCGCGTCGGGTTGGAACGGAACGGAATGATAATTTTTATTTTCTCTCTTTCTCTGCCTTTTCAAACCTATTTTGGCTTGAAATGAAGCTATAATGGTATTTTTTAATTTTTAAAATTTTTTTTGCTATTTTTTTGGAATTTTCTATTACGCGTCGGTTAGGAAAGAAACGGAATGATAATTTTATATTCTCTCTTTCCCGGCGTTTTCCAACCTATTTTGGCTTGAAATGAAGCCATAATGGTATTTTTCAATTTTTTGAATTTTTTTCTATTTTTTTGGAATTTTCTATTATGCATTGGGTAGGAACGGAACTGAACGATAATTTTTATTTTCTCTCTTTCTCGGCCTATTCCGACCTTTTTTGGCATGAAATGAAGCCATAATGGTATTTTTTAATTTTCTGGATTTTTTTTGCTATTTTTTGGGAATTTTCTATTACGCGTCTGGTAGGAACGAAACGGAATGATAATTTTATATTCTCTCTTTCCCGGCATTTTCCAACCTAGTTTGGCTTGAAATGAATCCATAATGGTATTTTTCAATTTTTTGAATTTTTTTGCTATGTTTTTGGAATTTTCTATTACAAATCGAGTAGGAACGGAACGAAATGATAATTTTAATTTTCTCTCTGTCTCCGCCTTTCCCAACCTATTTTGGCTTGAAATGAAGCCATAATGGTATTTTTTAATTTTTAGAGTTTTTTTTGCTATTTTTTTGGAATTTTTTATTTCGCGTCGGTTAGGAACGAAACGGAATGATAATTTTATATTTTCTCTTTCCCGGCATTTTCCAATCTATTTTGGCTTGATGGTAGTTTTTAATTTTTTGAATTTTTTTGCTATTTTTTTGGAATTTTCTATTTCGCTTCGGGTTGGAACGGAACGGAACGATAATTTTTATTTTCTCTCTTTCTCGGCCTTTTCCAACCTATTTTGGCTTGAAATGAAGCAATAATGGTATGTCTTAATTTTTAGAATTTTTTTTCTATTGTTTTGAAATTTTCAATTACGTGTCGGGTAGGAACGAAACGTAACGATATTTTTTATTTTCTCTCTTACACCTCCTTTTCCATACTATTTTGGCTTGAAATGAAGCTATAATTGTATTTTTTAATTTTTAGAATTTGTTTTGCTGTTTTTTTGGAATTTTCTATTACGTGTCGGGTAGGAATGAAACAGAAGGATAATTTTATATTCTATCTTTCTCAGCATTTTCCAACCTATTTTGGCTTGAAATGAAGCCATAATGGTATTTTTTATTTTTTGAATTTTTTTGCTATTTTTTTGGAATTTTCTATTACGCATCGAATAGGAACGGAACGAAACGATAATTTTCATTTTCTCTCTTTCTCGGCCTTTTCCTACCTATTTTGGCTTGAAATGAAGCCATAATGATATTTTTTAATTTTTAGAATTTTTTTTGCTATTTTTTTGGAATGTTCTATTACGTGTCGGGTAGGAATGAAACAGAAGGATAATTTTATATTCTATCTTTCTCCGCATTTTCCAACCTATTTTGGCTTGAAATGAAGCCATAATGGTATTTTTTATTTTTTGAATTTTTTTGCTAATTTTTTGGAATTTTCTATTACGCATCGAATAGGAACGGAACGAAACGATAATTTTAATTTTCTCTCTGTCTCCGCCTTTCCCAACCTATTTTGGCTTGAAATGAAGCCATAATGGTATTTTTTAATTTTTAGAGTTTTTTTTGCTATTTTGTTGGAATTTTCTATTTCGCGTCGGTTAGGAACGAAACGGAATGATAATTTTATATTCTCTCTTTCCCGGCATTTTCCAATCTATTTTGGCTTGATGGTAGTTTTTAATTTTTTGAATTTTTTTGCTATTTTTTTGGAATTTTCTATTTCGCTTCGGGTTGGAACGGAACGGAACGATAATTTTTATTTTTTCTCTTTCTCGGCCTTTTCCAACTTATTTTGGCTTGAAATGAAGCAATAATGGTATGTCTTAATTTTTAGAATTTTTTTTCTATTGTTTTGAAATTTTCAATTACGAGTCGGGTAGGAACGAAACGTAACGATATTTTTTATTTTCTCTCTTACACCTCCTTTTCCATACTATTTTGGCTTGAAATGAAGCTATAATTGTATTTTTTAATTTTTAGAATTTTTTTTGCTAATTTTTTGGAATTTTCTATTTCGCGTCGGTTAGGAACGAAACGGAGTGATAATTTCATATTCTCTCTTTCTCGGAATTTTCCAACCTGTTTTGGCTTGAAATGAAGCCATAATGTTAGTTTCATTTTTTGAATTTTTTTGCTATTTTTTTGGAATTTTCTATTTCGCGTCGGGTTGGAACGGAACGGAACGATAATTTTTATTTTCTCTCTTTCTCGGCCTTTTCCAACCTATTTTGGCTTGAAATGAAGCAATAATGGTATGTCTTAATTTTTAGAATTTTTTTTCTATTGTTTTGAAATTTTCAATTACGAGTCGGGTAAGAACGAAACGTAACGATATTTTTTATTTTCTCTCTTACACCTCCTTTTCCATACTATTTTGGCTTGAAATGAAGCTATAATTGTATTTTTTAATTTTTAGAATTTTTTTTGCTAATTTTTTGGAATTTTCTATTTCGCGTCGGTTAGGAACGAAACGGAATGATAATTTCATATTCTCTCTTTCTCGGAATTTTCCAACCTGTTTTGGCTTGAAATGAAGCCATAATGTTAGTTTTCATTTTTTGAATTTTTTTTGCTATTTTTTTGGAATTTACTATTTCGCGTCGGGTTGGAACGGAACGGAACGATAATTTTTATTTTCTCTCTTTCTCGGCCTTTTCCAACCTATTTTGGCTTGAAATGAAGCAATAATGGTATGTCTTAATTTTTAGAATTTTTTTCTATTGTTTTGAAATTTTCAATTACGAGTCGGGTAGGAACGAAACGTAACGATATTTTTTATTTTCTCTCTTACACCTCCTTTTCCATACTATTTTGGCTTGAAATGAAGCTATAATTGTATTTTTTAATTTTAAGAATTTTTTTTGCTAATTTTTTGGAATTTTCTATTTCGCGTCGGTTAGGAACGAAACGGAATGATAATTTCATATTCTCTCTTTCTCGGAATTTTCCAACCTGTTTTGGCTTGAAATGAAGCCATAATGGTATTTTTTATTTTTTGAATTTTTTTGCTAATTTTTTGGAATTTTCTATTACGCATCGAATAGGAACGGAACGAAACGATAATTTTAATTTTCTCTCTGTCTCCGCCTTTCCCAACCTATTTTGGCTTGAAATGAAGCCATAATGGTATTTTTTAATTTTTAGAGTTTTTTTTGCTATTTTGTTGGAATTTTCTATTTCGCGTCGGTTAGGAACGAAACGGAATGATAATTTTATATTCTCTCTTTCCCGGCATTTTCCAATCTATTTTGGCTTGATGGTAGTTTTTAATTTTTTGAATTTTTTTGCTATTATTTTGGAATTTTCTATTTCGCTTCGGGTTGGAACGGAACGGAACGATAATTTTTATTTTTTCTCTTTCTCGGCCTTTTCCAACTTATTTTGGCTTGAAATGAAGCAATAATGGTATGTCTTAATTTTTAGAATTTTTTTTCTATTGTTTTGAAATTTTCAATTACGAGTCGGGTAGGAACGAAACGTAACGATATTTTTTATTTTCTCTCTTACACCTCCTTTTCCATACTATTTTGGCTTGAAATGAAGCTATAATTGTATTTTTTAATTTTTAGAATTTTTTTTGCTAATTTTTTGGAATTTTCTATTTCGCGTCGGTTAGGAACGAAACGGAGTGATAATTTCATATTCTCTCTTTCTCGGAATTTTCCAACCTGTTTTGGCTTGAAATGAAGCCATAATGTTAGTTTCATTTTTTGAATTTTTTTGCTATTTTTTTGGAATTTTCTATTTCGCGTCGGGTTGGAACGGAACGGAACGATAATTTTTATTTTCTCTCTTTCTCGGCCTTTTCCAACCTATTTTGGCTTGAAATGAAGCAATAATGGTATGTCTTAATTTTTAGAATTTTTTTTCTATTGTTTTGAAATTTTCAATTACGAGTCGGGTAAGAACGAAACGTAACGATATTTTTTATTTTCTCTCTTACACCTCCTTTTCCATACTATTTTGGCTTGAAATGAAGCTATAATTGTATTTTTTAATTTTTAGAATTTTTTTTGCTAATTTTTTGGAATTTTCTATTTCGCGTCGGTTAGGAACGAAACGGAATGATAATTTCATATTCTCTCTTTCTCGGAATTTTCCAACCTGTTTTGGCTTGAAATGAAGCCATAATGTTAGTTTTCATTTTTTGAATTTTTTTTGCTATTTTTTTGGAATTTACTATTTCGCGTCGGGTTGGAACGGAACGGAACGATAATTTTTATTTTCTCTCTTTCTCGGCCTTTTCCAACCTATTTTGGCTTGAAATGAAGCAATAATGGTATGTCTTAATTTTTAGAATTTTTTTCTATTGTTTTGAAATTTTCAATTACGAGTCGGGTAGGAACGAAACGTAACGATATTTTTTATTTTCTCTCTTACACCTCCTTTTCCATACTATTTTGGCTTGAAATGAAGCTATAATTGTATTTTTTAATTTTAAGAATTTTTTTTGCTAATTTTTTGGAATTTTCTATTTCGCGTCGGTTAGGAACGAAACGGAATGATAATTTCATATTCTCTCTTTCTCGGAATTTTCCAACCTGTTTTGGCTTGAAATGAAGCCATAATGGTATTTTTTATTTTTTGAATTTTTTTGCTAATTTTTTGGAATTTTCTATTACTCATCGAATAGGAACGGAACGAAACGATAATTTTAATTTTCTCTCTGTCTCCGCCTTTCCCAACCTATTTTGGCTTGAAATGAAGCCATAATGGTATTTTTTAATTTTTAGAGTTTTTTTTGCTATTTTGTTGGAATTTTCTATTTCGCGTCGGTTAGGAACGAAACGGAATGATAATTTTATATTCTCTCTTTCCCGGCATTTTCCAATCTATTTTGGCTTGATGGTAGTTTTTAATTTTTTGAATTTTTTTGCTATTTTTTTGGAATTTTCTATTTCGCTTCGGGTTGGAACGGAACGGAACGATAATTTTTATTTTTTCTCTTTCTCGGCCTTTTCCAACTTATTTTGGCTTGAAATGAAGCAATAATGGTATGTCTTAATTTTTAGAATTTTTTTTCTATTGTTTTGAAATTTTCAATTACGAGTCGGGTAGGAACGAAACGTAACGATATTTTTTATTTTCTCTCTTACACCTCCTTTTCCATACTATTTTGGCTTGAAATGAAGCTATAATTGTATTTTTTAATTTTTAGAATTTTTTTTGCTAATTTTTTGGAATTTTCTATTTCGCGTCGGTTAGGAACGAAACGGAGTGATAATTTCATATTCTCTCTTTCTCGGAATTTTCCAACCTGTTTTGGCTTGAAATGAAGCCATAATGTTAGTTTCATTTTTTGAATTTTTTTGCTATTTTTTTGGAATTTTCTATTTCGCGTCGGGTTGGAACGGAACGGAACGATAATTTTTATTTTCTCTCTTTCTCGGCCTTTTCCAACCTATTTTGGCTTGAAATGAAGCAATAATGGTATGTCTTAATTTTTAGAATTTTTTTTCTATTGTTTTGAAATTTTCAATTACGAGTCGGGTAAGAACGAAACGTAACGATATTTTTTATTTTCTCTCTTACACCTCCTTTTCCATACTATTTTGGCTTGAAATGAAGCTATAATTGTATTTTTTAATTTTTAGAATTTTTTTTGCTAATTTTTTGGAATTTTCTATTTCGCGTCGGTTAGGAACGAAACGGAATGATAATTTCATATTCTCTCTTTCTCGGAATTTTCCAACCTGTTTTGGCTTGAAATGAAGCCATAATGTTAGTTTTCATTTTTTGAATTTTTTTTGCTATTTTTTTGGAATTTACTATTTCGCGTCGGGTTGGAACGGAACGGAACGATAATTTTTATTTTCTCTCTTTCTCGGCCTTTTCCAACCTATTTTGGCTTGAAATGAAGCAATAATGGTATGTCTTAATTTTTAGAATTTTTTTCTATTGTTTTGAAATTTTCAATTACGAGTCGGGTAGGAACGAAACGTAACGATATTTTTTATTTTCTCTCTTACACCTCCTTTTCCATACTATTTTGGCTTGAAATGAAGCTATAATTGTATTTTTTAATTTTAAGAATTTTTTTTGCTAATTTTTTGGAATTTTCTATTTCGCGTCGGTTAGGAACGAAACGGAATGATAATTTCATATTCTCTCTTTCTCGGAATTTTCCAACCTGTTTTGGCTTGAAATGAAGCCATAATGGTATTTTTCAGTTTTTTGAATTTTTTTGTTATTTTTTTGGAATTTTCAATTTCGCGTCGGGTTGGAACGGAACGGAGTGATAATTTTTATTTTCTCTCTTTCTCAGCCTTTTCAAACCTATTTTGGCTTGAAATGAAGCCATAATGGTATTTTTTAATTTTTTAAATTTTTTTTGCTATTTTTTTGGAATTTTCTATTACGCGTCGGTTAGGAAAGAAACGGAATGATAATTTTATATTCTCTCTTTCCCAGCGTTTTCCAACCTATTTTGGCTTGAAATGAAGCCATAATGGTATTTTTCGATTTTTTGAATTTTTTTGCTATTTTTTTGGAATTTTCTATTACGCATCGAATAGGAACGGAACGAAACGATAATTTTCATTTTCTCTCTTTCTCGGCCTTTTCCTACCTATTTTGGCTTGAAATGAAGCCATAATGGTTTTTTTTGCTTTTTTTTGGAATTTTCTATTACACGTCAGGTAGAAACGAAACAGAATGATAATTTTATATTCTCTCTTTCCCGGCATTTTCCAACCTATTTTGACTTGAAATGAAGCCATAATGGTATTTTTCAGTTTTTTGAATTTTTTACTTATTTTTTTGGAATTTTCAATTTCGCGTCGGGTTGGAACGGAACGGAATGATAATTTTTATTTTCTCTCTTTCTCGGCCTTTTCAAACCTATTTTGGCTTGAAATGAAGCCATAATGGTAATTTTTAATTTTTAAAATTTTTTTTGCTATTTTTTTGGAATTTTCTATTACGCGTCGGTTGGGAAAGAAACGGAATGATAATTTTATATTCTCTCTTTCTCAGCATTTTCCAACCTATTTTGGCTTGAAATGAAGCCATAATGGTATTTTTTATTTTTTGAATTTTTTTGCTATTTTTTTGGAATTTTCTATTACGCATCGAATAGGAACGGAACGAAACGATAATTTTCATTTTCTCTCTTTCTCGGCCTTTTCCTACCTATTTTGGCTTTAAATGAAGCCATAATGATATTTTTTAATTTTTTGAATTTTTTTCTATTTTTTTGGAATTTTCTATTATGCATTGGGTAGGAACGGAACGGAACGATAATTTTTATTTTCTCTCTTTCTCGGCCTTTTCCAACCTATTTTGGCTTGAAATGAAGCCATAATGGTATTTTTAATTTTTAGAATTTTTTTTGCTATTTTTTTGGAATTTTCTATTACGTGTCGGGTAGGAATGAAACAGAAGGATAATTTTATATTCTATCTTTCTCAGCATTTTCCAACCTATTTTGGCTTGAAATGAAGCCATAATGGTATTTTTTATTTTTTGAATTTTTTTGCTATTTTTTTGGAATTTTCTATTACGCATCGAATAGGAACGGAACGAAACGATAATTTTCATTTTCTCTCTTTCTCGGCCTTTTCCTACCTATTTTGGCTTGAAATGAAGCCATAATGATATTTTTTAATTTTTAGAATTTTTTTTTTCTATTTATTTGGAATGTTCTATTACGTGTCGGGTAGGAATGAAACAGAAGGATAATTTTATATTCTATCTTTCTCCGCATTTTCCAACCTATTTTGGCTTGAAATGAAGCCATAATGGTATTTTTTATTTTTTGAATTTTTTTGCTATTTTTTTGGAATTTTCTATTACGCATCGAATAGGAACGGAACGAAACGATAATTTTCATTTTCTCTCTTTCTCGGCCTTTTCCTACCTATTTTGGCTTGAAATGAAGCCATAATGGTATTTTTTAATTTTTAGAATTTTTTTTGCTATTTTTTTGGAATTTTCTATTACACGTCAGGTAGAAACGAAACAGAATGATAATTTTATATTCTCTCTTTCCCGGCATTTTCCAACCTATTTTGGCTTGAAATGAAGCCATATTGGTATTTTTCAGTTTTTTGAATTTTTTTGTTATTTTTTTGGAATTTTCAATTTCGCATCGGGTTGGAACGGAACGGAATGATAATTTTTATTTTCTCTCTTTCTCGGCCTTTTCAAACCTATTTTGGCTTGAAATGAAGCCATAATGGTATTTTTTAATTTTTAAAATTTTTTTTGCTATTTTTTTGGAATTTTCTATTACGCGTCAGTTAGGAAAGAAACGAAATGATAATTTTATATTCTCTCTTTCCCGGCGTTTTCCAACCTATTTTGGCTTGAAATGAAGCCATAATGGTATTTTTCAATTTTTTGAATTTTTTTCTATTTTTTTGGAATTTTCTATTATGCATTGGGTAGGAACGGAACTGAACGATAATTTTTATTTTCTCTCTTTCTCGGCCTATTCCAACCTTTTTTGGCATGAAATGAAGCCATAATGGTATTTTTTAATTTTCAGAATTTTTTTTGCTATTTTTTGGGAATTTTCTATTACGCGTCTGGTAGGAACGAAACGGAATGATAATTTTATATTCTCTCTTTCCCGGCATTTTCCAACCTAGTTTGGCTTGAAATGAATCCATAATGGTATTTTTCAATTTTTTGAATTTTTTTGCTATGTTTTTGGAATTTTCTATTACACATCGAGTAGGAACGGAACGAAATGATAATTTTAATTTTCTCTCTGTCTCCGCCTTTCCCAACCTATTTTGGCTTGAAATGAAGCCATAATGGTATTTTTTAATTTTTAGAGTTTTTTTTGCTATTTTTTTGGAATTTTCTATTTCGCGTCGGTTAGGAACGAAACGGAATGATAATTTTATATTCTCTCTTTCCCGGCATTTTCCAATCTATTTTGGCTTGATGGTAGTTTTTAATTTTTTGAATTTTTTTGCTATTTTTTTGGAATTTTCTATTTCGCTTCAGGTTGGAACGGATCGGAACGATAATTTTTATTTTCTCTCTTTCTCGGCCTTTTCCAACCTATTTTGGCTTGAAATGAAGCAATAATGGTATGTCTTAATTTTTAGAATTTTTTTTCTATTGTTTTGAAATTTTCAATTACGAGTCGGGTAGGAACGAAACGTAACGATATTTTTTATTTTCTCTCTTACACCTCCTTTTCCATACTATTTTTGCTTGAAATGAAGCTATAATTGTATTTTTTAATTTTTAGAATTTTTTTTGCTATTTTTTTGGAATTTTCTATTTCGCGTCGGTTAGGAACGAAACGGAATGATAATTTCATATTCTCTCTTTCTCGGAATTTTCCAACCTGTTTTGGCTTGAAATGAAGCCATAATGTTAGTTTTCATTTTTTGAATTTTTTTGCTATTTTTTTGGAATTTTCTATTTCGCGTCGGGTTGGAACGGAACGGAACGATAATTTTTATTTTCTCTCTTTCTCGGCCTTTTCCAACCTATTTTGGCTTGAAATGAAGCCATAATGGTATTTTTTAATTTTTAGAATTTTTTTTGCTATTTTTTTGGAATTTTCTATTACGTGTCGGGTAGGAATGAAACAGAAGGATAATTTTATATTCTATCTTTCTCAGCATTTTCCAATCTATTTTGGCTTGAAATGAAGCCATAATGGTATTTTTTATTTTTTGAATTTTTTTGCTATTTTTTTGGAATTTTCTATTACGCATCGAATAGGAACGGAACGAAACGATAATTTTCATTTTCTCTCTTTCTCGGCCTTTTCCTACCTATTTTGGCTTGAAATGAAGCCATAATGGTATTTTTTAATTTTTAGAATTTTTTTTGCTATTTTTTTGGAATTTTCTATTACACGTCAGGTAGAAACGAAACAGAATGATAATTTTATATTCTCTCTTTCCCGGCATTTTCCAACCTATTTTGGCTTGAAATGAAGCCATAATGGTATTTTTCAGTTTTTTGAATTTTTTTGTTATTTTTTTGGAATTTTCAATTTCGCGTCGGGTTGGAACGGAACGGAATGATAATTTTTATTTTCTCTCTTTCTCGGCCTTTTCAAACCTATTTTGGCTTGAAATGAAGCCATAATGGTATTTTTTTAATTTTTAAAATTTTTTTTGCTATTTTTTTGGAATTGTCTATTACGCGTCGGTTAGGAAAGAAACGGAATGATAATTTTATATTCTCTCTTTCCCGGCGTTTTCCAACCTATTTTGGCTTGAAATGAAGCCATAATGGTATTTTTCAATTTTTTGAATTTTTTTCTATTTTTTTGGAATTTTCTATTATGCATTGGGTAGGAACGGAACTGAACGATAATTTTTATTTTCTCTCTTTCTCGGCCTATTCCAACCTTTTTTGGCATGAAATGAAGCCATAATGGTATTTTTTAATTTTCAGAATTTTTTTTGCTATTTTTTGGGAATTTTCTATTACGCGTCTGGTAGGAACGAAACGGAATGATAATTTTATATTCTCTCTTTCCCGGCATTTTCCAACCTAGTTTGGCTTGAAATGAATCCATAATGGTATTTTTCAATTTTTTGAATTTTTTTGCTATGTTTTTGAAATTTTCTATTACAAATCGAGTAGGAACGGAACGAAATGATAATTTTAATTTTCTCTCTGTCTCCGCCTTTCCCAACCTATTTTGGCTTGAAATGAAGCCTTAATGGTATTTTTTATTTTTTGAATTTTTTTGCTATTTTTTTGGAATTTTCTATTACGCATCGAATAGGAACGGACCGAAACGATAATTTTCATTTTCTCTCTTTCTCGGCCTTTTCCAACCTATTTTGGCTTGAAATGAAGCAATAATGGTATGTATTAATTTTTAGAATTTTTTTTCTATTGTTTTGAAATTTTCAATTACGAGTCGGGTAAGAACGAAACGTAACGATATTTTTTATTTTCTCTCCTACACCTCCTTTTCCATACTATTTTGGCTTGAAATGAAGCTATAATTGTATTTTTTAATTTTTAGAATTTTTTTTGCTAATTTTTTGGAATTTTCTATTTCGCGTCGGTTAGGAACGAAACGGAATGATAATTTCATATTCTCTCTTTCTCGGAATTTTCCAACCTGTTTTGGCTTGAAATGAAGCCATAATGGTATTTTTCAGTTTTTTGAATTTTTTTGTTATTTTTTTGGAATTTTCTATTTCGCGTCGGGTTGGAACGGAACGGAACGATAATTTTTATTTTCTCTCTTTCTCGGCCTTTTCCAACCTATTTTGGCTTGAAATGAAGCCATAATGGTATTTTTTTTGCTATTTTTTTGGAATTTTCTATTACGTGTCGGGTAGAAATGAAACAGAAGGATAATTTTATATTCTATCTTTCTCAGCATTTTCCAACCTATTTTGGCTTGAAATGAAGCCATAATGGTATTTTTTATTTTTTGAATTTTTTTGCTAATTTTTTGGAATTTTCTATTACGCATCGAATAGGAACGGAACGAAACGATAATTTTAATTTTCTCTCTGTCTCCGCCTTTCCCAACCTATTTTGGCTTGAAATGAAGCCATAATGGTATTTTTTAATTTTTAGAGTTTTTTTTGCTATTTTGTTGGAATTTTCTATTTCGCGTCGGTTAGGAACGAAACGGAATGATAATTTTATATTCTCTCTTTCCCGGCATTTTCCAATCTATTTTGGCTTGATGGTAGTTTTTAATTTTTTGAATTTTTTTGCTATTTTTTTGGAATTTTCTATTTCGCTTCGGGTTGGAACGGAACGGAACGATAATTTTTATTTTTTCTCTTTCTCGGCCTTTTCCAACTTATTTTGGCTTGAAATGAAGCAATAATGGTATGTCTTAATTTTTAGAATTTTTTTTCTATTGTTTTGAAATTTTCAATTACGAGTCGGGTAGGAACGAAACGTAACGATATTTTTTATTTTCTCTCTTACACCTCCTTTTCCATACTATTTTGGCTTGAAATGAAGCTATAATTGTATTTTTTAATTTTTAGAATTTTTTTTGCTAATTTTTTGGAATTTTCTATTTCGCGTCGGTTAGGAACGAAACGGAGTGATAATTTCATATTCTCTCTTTCTCGGAATTTTCCAACCTGTTTTGGCTTGAAATGAAGCCATAATGTTAGTTTTCATTTTTTGAATTTTTTTGCTATTTTTTTGGAATTTTCTATTTCGCGTCGGGTTGGAACGGAACGGAACGATAATTTTTATTTTCTCTCTTTCTCGGCCTTTTCCAACCTATTTTGGCTTGAAATGAAGCAATAATGGTATGTCTTAATTTTTAGAATTTTTTTTCTATTGTTTTGAAATTTTCAATTACGAGTCGGGTAAGAACGAAACGTAACGATATTTTTTATTTTCTCTCTTACACCTCCTTTTCCATACTATTTTGGCTTGAAATGAAGCTATAATTGTATTTTTTAATTTTTAGAATTTTTTTTGCTAATTTTTTGGAATTTTCTATTTCGCGTCGGTTAGGAACGAAACGGAATGATAATTTCATATTCTCTCTTTCTCGGAATTTTCCAACCTGTTTTGGCTTGAAATGAAGCCATAATGTTAGTTTTCATTTTTTGAATTTTTTTGCTATTTTTTTGGAATTTTCTATTTCGCGTCGGGTTGGAACGGAACGGAACGATAATTTTTATTTTCTCTCTTTCTCGGCCTTTTCCAACCTATTTTGGCTTGAAATGAAGCAATAATGGTATGTCTTAATTTTTAGAATTTTTTTCTATTGTTTTGAAATTTTCAATTACGAGTCGGGTAGGAACGAAACGTAACGATATTTTTTATTTTCTCTCTTACACCTCCTTTTCCATACTATTTTGGCTTGAAATGAAGCTATAATTGTATTTTTTAATTTTAAGAATTTTTTTTGCTAATTTTTTGGAATTTTCTATTTCGCGTCGGTTAGGAACGAAACGGAATGATAATTTCATATTCTCTCTTTCTCGGAATTTTCCAACCTGTTTTGGCTTGAAATGAAGCCATAATGGTATTTTTCAGTTTTTTGAATTTTTTTGTTATTTTTTTGGAATTTTCAATTTCGCGTCGGGTTGGAACGGAACGGAGTGATAATTTTTATTTTCTCTCTTTCTCGGCCTTTTCAAACCTATTTTGGCTTGAAATGAAGCCATAATGGTATTTTTTAATTTTTTAAATTTTTTTTGCTATTTTTTTGGAATTTTCTATTACGCGTCGGTTAGGAAAGAAACGGAATGATAATTTTATATTCTCTCTTTCCCGGCGTTTTCCAACCTATTTTGGCTTGAAATGAAGCCATAATGGTATTTTTTATTTTTTGAATTTTTTTGCTATTTTTTTGGAATTTTCTATTACGCATCGAATAGGAACGGAACGAAACGATAATTTTCATTTTCTCTCTTTCTCGGCCTTTTCCTACCTATTTTGGCTTGAAATGAAGCCATAATGGTATTTTTTAATTTTTAGAATTTTTTTTGCTATTTTTTTGGAATGTTCTATTACGTGTCGGGTAGGAATGAAACAGAAGGATAATTTTATATTCTATCTTTCTCCGCATTTTCCAACCTATTTTGGCTTGAAATGAAGCCATAATGGTATTTTTTATTTTTTGAATTTTTTTGCTATTTTTTTGGAATTTTCTATTACGCATCGAATAGGAACGGAACGAAACGATAATTTTCATTTTATCTCTTTCTCGGCCTTTTCCTACCTATTTTGGCTTGAAATGAAGCCATAATGGTATTTTTTAATTTTTAGAATTTTTTTTGCTATTTTTTTGGAATTTTCTATTACACGTCAGGTAGAAACGAAACAGAATGATAATTTTATATTCTCTCTTTCCCGGCATTTTCCAACCTATTTTGGCTTGAAATGAAGCCATAATGGTATTTTTCAGTTTTTTGAATTTTTTTGTTATTTTTTTGGAATTTTCAATTTCGCTTCGGGTTGGAACGGAACGGAATGATAATTTTTATTTTCTCTCTTTCTCGGCCTTTTCAAACCTATTTTGGCTTGAAATGAAGCCATAATGGTATTTTTTAATTTTTAAAATTTTTTTTGCTATTTTTTTGGAATTTTCTATTACGCGTCAGTTAGGAAAGAAACGGAATGATAATTTTATATTCTCTCTTTCCCGGCGTTTTCCAACCTATTTTGGCTTGAAATGAAGCCATAATGGTATTTTTCAATTTTTTGAATTTTTTTCTATTTTTTTGGAATTTTCTATTATGCATTGGGTAGGAACGGAACTGAACGATAATTTTTATTTTCTCTCTTTCTCGGCCTATTCCAACCTTTTTTGGCATGAAATGAAGCCATAATGGTATTTTTTAATTTTCAGAATTTTTTATGCTATTTTTTGGGAATTTTCTATTAGGCGTCTGGTAGGAACGAAACGGAATGATAATTTTATATTCTCTCTTTCCCGGCATTTTCCAACCTAGTTTGGCTTGAAATGAATCCATAATGGTATTTTTCAATTTTTTGAATTTTTTTGCTATGTTTTTGGAATTTTCTATTACACATCGAGTAGGAACGGAACGAAATGATAATTTTAATTTTCTCTCTGTCTCCGCCTTTCCCAACCTATTTTGGCTTGAAATGAAGCCATAATGGTATTTTTTAATTTTTAGAGTTTTTTTTGCTATTTTTTTGGAATTTTCTATTTCTCGTCGGTTAGGAACGAAACGGAATGATAATTTTATATTCTCTCTTTCCCGGCATTTTCCAATCTATTTTGGCTTGATGGTAGTTTTTAATTTTTTGAATTTTTTTGCTATTTTTTTGGAATTTTCTATTTCGCTTCGGGTTGGAACGGATCGGAACGATAATTTTTATTTTCTCTCTTTCTCGGCCTTTTCCAACCTATTTTGGCTTGAAATGAAGCAATAATGGTATGTCTTAATTTTTTGAATTTTTTTTCTATTGTTTTGAAATTTTCAATTACGAGTCGGGTAGGAACGAAACGTAACGATATTTTTTATTTTCTCTCTTACACCTCCTTTTCCATACTATTTTGGCTTGAAATGAAGCTATAATTGTATTTTTTAATTTTTAGAATTTTTTTTGCTATTTTTTTGGAATTTTCTATTTCGCGTCGATTAGGAACGAAACGGAATGATAATTTCATATTCTCTCTTTCTCGGAATTTTCCAACCTGTTTTGGCTTGAAATGAAGCCATAATGTTAGTTTTCATTTTTTGAATTTTTTTGCTATTTTTTTGGAATTTTCTATTTCGCGTCGGGTTGGAACGGAACGGAACGATAATTTTTATTTTCTCTCTTTCTCGGCCTTTTCCAACCTATTTTGGCTTGAAATGAAGCCATAATGGTATTTTTTAATTTTTAGAATTTTTTTTGCTATTTTTTTGGAATTTTCTATTACGTGTCGGGTAGGAATGAAACAGAAGGATAATTTTATATTCTATCTTTCTCAGCATTTTCCAATCTATTTTGGCTTGAAATGAAGCCACAATGGTATTTTTTATTTTTTGAATTTTTTTGCTATTTTTTTGGAATTTTCTATTACGCATCGAATAGGAACGGAACGAAACGATAATTTTCATTTTCTCTCTTTCTCGGCCTTTTCCTACCTATTTTGGCTTGAAATGAAGCCATAATGGTATTTTTTAATTTTTGGAATTTTTTTTGCTATTTTTTTGGAATTTTCTATTACACGTCAGGTAGAAACGAAACAGAATGATAATTTTATATTCTCTCTTTCCCGGCATTTTCCAACCTATTTTGGCTTGAAATGAAGCCATAATGGTATTTTTCAGTTTTTTGAATTTTTTTGTTATTTTTTTGGAATTTTCAATTTCGCGTCGGGTTGGAACGGAACGGAATGATAATTTTTATTTTCTCTCTTTCTCGGCCTTTTCAAACCTATTTTGGCTTGAAATGAAGCCATAATGGTATTTTTTAATTTTTAAAATTTTTTTTGCTATTTTTTTGGAATTTTCTATTACGCGTCGGTTAGGAAAGAAACGGAATGATAATTTTATATTCTCTCTTTCCCGGCGTTTTCCAACCTATTTTGGCTTGAAATGAAGCCATAAAGGTATTTTTCAATTTTTTGAATTTTTTTCTATTTTTTTAAAATTTTCTATTATGCATTGGGTAGGAACGGAACTGAACGATAATTTTTATTTTCTCTCTTTCTCGGCCTATTCCAACCTTTTTTGGCATGAAATGAAGCCATAATGGTATTTTTTAATTTTCAGAATTTTTTTTGCTATTTTTTGGGAATTTTCTATTACGCGTCTGGTAGGAACGAAACGGAATGATAATTTTATATTCTCTCTTTCCCGGCATTTTCCAGCCTAGTTTGGCTTGAAATGAATCCATAATGGTATTTTTCAATTTTTTGAATTTTTTTGCTATGTTTTTGGAATTTTCTATTACAAATCGAGTAGGAACGGAACGAAATGATAATTTTAATTTTCTCTCTGTCTCCGCCTTTCCCAACCTATTTTGGCTTGAAATGAAGCCATAATGGTATTTTTTAATTTTTAGAGTTTTTTTTGCTTTTTTTTGGAATTTTTTATTTCGCGTCGGTTAGGAACGAAACGGAATGATAATTTTATATTCTCTCTTTCCCGGCATTTTCCAATCTATTTTGGCTTGATGGTAGTTTTTAATTTTTTGAATTTTTTTGCTATTTTTTTGGAATTTTCTATTTCGCTTCGGGTTGGAACGGAACGGAACGATAATTTTTATTTTCTCTCTTTCTCGGCCTTTTCCAACCTATTTTGGCTTGAAATGAAGCAATAATGGTATGTCTTAATTTTTAGAATTTTTTTTCTATTGTTTTGAAATTTTCAATTACGAGTCGGGTAGGAACGAAACGTAACGATATTTTTTATTTTCTCTCTTACACCTCCTTTTCCATACTATTTTGGCTTGAAATGAAGCTATAATTGTATTTTTTAATTTTTATAATTTTTTTTGCTATTTTTTTGGAATTTTCTATTTCGCGTCGGTTAGGAACGAAACGGAATGATAATTTCATATTCTCTCTTTCTCGGAATTTTCCAACCTGTTTTAACTTGAAATGAAGCCATAATGTTAGTTTTCATTTTTTGAATTTTTTTGCTATTTTTTTGGAATTTTCTATTTCCCGTCGGGTTGGAACGGAACGGAACGATAATTTTTATTTTCTCTCTTTCTCGGCCTTTTCCAACCTATTTGGGCTTGAAATGAAGCCATAATGGTATTTTTTAATTTTTAGAATTTTTTTTGCTATTTTTTTGGAATTTTCTATTACGTGTCGGGTAGGAATGAAACAGAAGGATAATTTTATATTCTATCTTTCTCAGCATTTTCCAATCTATTTTGGCTTGAAATGAAGCCATAATGGTATTTTTTATTTTTTGAATTTTTTTGCTATTTTTTTGGAATTTTCTATTACGCATCGAATAGGAACGGAACGAAACGATAATTTTCATTTTCTCTCTTTCTCGGCCTTTTCCAACCTATTTTGGCTTGAAATGAAGCAATAATGGTATGTCTTAATTTTTAGAATTTTTTTTCTATTGTTTTGAAATTTTCAATTACGAGTCGGGTAAGAACGAAACGTAACGATATTTTTTATTTTCTCTCTTACACCTCCTTTTCCATACTATTTTGGCTTGAAATGAAGCTATAATTGTATTTTTTAATTTTTAGAATTTTTTTTGCTAATTTTTTGGAATTTTCTATTTCGCGTCGGTTAGGAACGAAACGGAATGATAATTTCATATTCTCTCTTTCTCGGAATTTTCCAACCTGTTTTGGCTTGAAATGAAGCCATAATGTTAGTTTTCATTTTTTGAATTTTTTTGCTATTTTTTTGGAATTTTCTATTTCGCGTCGGGTTGGAACGGAACGGAACGATAATTTTTATTTTCTCTCTTTCCCGGCCTTTTCCAACCTATTTTGGCTTGAAATGAAGCCATAATGGTATTTTTTAATTTTTATAATTTTTTTTCTATTTTTTTGGAATTTTCTATTACGTGTCGGGTAGAAATGAAACAGAAGGATAATTTTATATTCTATCTTTCTCAGCATTTTCCAACCTATTTTGGCTTGAAATGAAGCCATAATGGTATTTTTTATTTTTTGAATTTTTTTGCTAATTTTTTGGAATTTTCTATTACGCATCGAATAGGAACGGAACGAAACGATAATTTTAATTTTCTCTCTGTCTCCGCCTTTCCCAACCTATTTTGGCTTGAAATGAAGCCATAATGGTATTTTTTAATTTTTAGAGTTTTTTTTGCTATTTTGTTGGAATTTTCTATTTCGCGTCGGTTAGGAACGAAACGGAATGATAATTTTATATTCTCTCTTTCCCGGCATTTTCCAATCTATTTTGGCTTGATGGTAGTTTTTAATTTTTTGAATTTTTTTGCTATTTTTTTGGAATTTTCTATTTCGCTTCGGGTTGGAACGGAACGGAACGATAATTTTTATTTTTTCTCTTTCTCGGCCTTTTCCAACTTATTTTGGCTTGAAATGAAGCAATAATGGTATGTCTTAATTTTTAGAATTTTTTTTCTATTGTTTTGAAATTTTCAATTACGAGTCGGGTAGGAACGAAACGTAACGATATTTTTTATTTTCTCTCTTACACCTCCTTTTCCATACTATTTTGGCTTGAAATGAAGCTATAATTGTATTTTTTAATTTTTATAATTTTTTTTGCTAATTTTTTGGAATTTTCTATTTCGCGTCGGTTAGGAACGAAACGGAGTGATAATTTCATATTCTCTCTTTCTCGGAATTTTCCAACATGTTTTGGCTTGAAATGAAGCCATAATGTTAGTTTTCATTTTTTGAATTTTTTTGCTATTTTTTTGGAATTTTCTATTTCGCGTCGGGTTGGAACGGAACGGAACGATAATTTTTATTTTCTCTCTTTCTCGGCCTTTTCCAACCTATTTTGGCTTGAAATGAAGCCATAATGGTATTTTTTAATTTTTAGAATTTTTTTTGCTATTTTTTTGGAATTTTCTATTTCGTGTCGGGTAGGAATGAAACAGAAGGATAACTTTATATTCTATCTTTCTCAGCATTTTCCAACCTATTTTGGCTTGAAATGAAGCCATAATGGTATTTTTCAATTTTTTGAATTTTTTTCAATTTTTTTGGAATTTTCTATTATGCATTGGGTAGGAACGGAACTGAACGATAATTTTTATTTTCTCTCTTTCTCGGCCTATTCCAACCTTTTTTGGCATGAAATGAAGCCATAATGGTATTTTTTAATTTTCAGAATTTTTTTTGCTATTTTTTTGGGAATTTTCTATTACGCGTCTGGTAGGAACGAAACGGAATGATAATTTTATATTCTCTCTTTCCCGGCATTTTCCAACCTAGTTTGGCTTGAAATGAAGCCATAATGGTATTTTTCAATTTTTTGAATTTTTTTGCTATGTTTTTGGAATTTTCTAGTACACATCGAGTAGGAACGGAACGAAATGATAATTTTAATTTTCTCTCTGTCTCCGCCTTTCCCAACCTATTTTGGCTTGAAATGAAGCCATAATGGTATTTTTTAATTTTTAGAGTTTTTTTTGCTATTTTGTTGGAATTTTCTATTTCGCGTCGGTTAGGAACGAAACGGAATGATAATTTTAAATTCTCTCTTTCCCGGCATTTTCCAATCTATTTTGGCTTGATGGTAGTTTTTAATTTTTTGAATTTTTATGCTATTTTTTTGGAATTTTCTATTTCGCTTCGGGTTGGAACGGAACGGAACGATAATTTTTATTTTCTCTCTTTCTCGGCCTTTTCCAACCTATTTTGGCTTGAAATGAAGCAATAATGGTATGTCTTAATTTTTAGAATTTTTTTTCTATTGTTTTGAAATTTTCAATTAGGAGTCGGGTAGGAACGAAACGTAACGATATTTTTTATTTTCTCTCTTACATCTCCTTTTCCATACTATTTTGGCTTGAAATGAAGCTATAATTGTATTTTTTAATTTTTAGAATTTTTTTGCTAATTTTTTAAAATTTTCTATTTCGCGTCGGTTAGGAACGAAACGGAATGATAATTTCATATTCTCTCTTTCTCGGAATTTTCCAACCTGTTTTGGCTTGAAATGAAGCCATAATGGTATTTTTCAGTTTTTTGAATTTTTTTGTTATTTTTTTGGAATTTTCAATTTCGCGTCGGGTTGGTACGGAACGGAATGATAATTTTTATTTTCTCTCTTTCTTGGCCTTTTCAAACCTATTTTGGCTTGAAATGAAGCCATAATGGTATTTTTCGATTTTTTGAATTTTTTTGCTATTTTTTTGGAATTTTCTATTACGCATCGAATAGGAACGGAACGAAACGATAATTTTCATTTTCTCTCTTTCTCGGCCTTTTCCTACCTATTTTGGCTTGAAATGAAGCCATAATGGTATTTTTTAATTTTTAGAATTTTTTTTGCTATTTTTTTGGAATTTTCTATTACACGTCAGGTAGAAACGAAACAGAATGATAATTTTATATTCTCTCTTTCCCGGCATTTTCCAACCTATTTTGGCTTGAAATGAAGCCATAATGGTATTTTTCAGTTTTTTGAATTTTTTGTTATTTTTTTGGAATTTTCAATTTCGCGTCGGGTTGGAACGGAACGGAATGATAATTTTTATTTTCTCTCTTTCTCGGCCTTTTCAAACCTATTTTGGCTTGAAATGAAGCCATAATGGTATTTTTTAATTTTTAGAATTTTTTTTGCTATTTTTTTGGAATGTTCTATTACGTGTCGGGTAGGAATGAAACAGAAGGATACTTTTATATTCTATCTTTCTCCGCATTTTCCAACCTATTTTGGCTTGAAATGAAGCCATAATGGTATTTTTTATTTTTTGAATTTTTTTGCTATTTTTTTGGAATTTTCTATTACGCATCGAATAGGAACGGAACGAAACGATAATTTTCATTTTCTCTCTTTCTCGGCCTTTTCCTACCTATTTTGGCTTGAAATGAAGCCATAATGGTATTTTTTAATTTTTAGAATTTTTTTTGCTTTTTTTTGGAATTTTCTATTACACGTCAGGTAGAAACGAAACAGAATGATAATTTTATATTCTCTCTTTCCCGGCATTTTCCAACCTATTTTGGCTTGAAATGAAGCCATAATGGTATTTTTCAGTTTTTTGAATTTTTTTGTTATTTTTTTGGAATTTTCAATTTCGCGTCGTGTTGGAACGGAACGGAATGATAATTTTTATTTTCTCTCTTTCTCGGCCTTTTCAAACCTATTTTGGCTTGAAATGAAGCCATAATGGTATTTTTTAATTTTTAAATTTTTTTTGCTATTTTTTTGGAATTTTCTATTACGCGTCGGTTAGGAAAGAAACGGAATGATAATTTTATATTCTCTCTTTCCCGGTGTTTTCCAACCTATTTTGGCTTGAAATGAAGCCATAATGGTATTTTTCAATTTTTTGAATTTTTTTGCTATTTTTTTGGAATTTTCTATTACGCATCGAATAGGAACGGAACGAAACGATAATTTTCACTTTCTCTCTTTCTCGGCCTTTTCCTACCTATTTTGGCTTGAAATGAAGCCATAATGGAATTTTTTAATTTTTAGAATTTTTTTTGCTATTTTTTTGGAATTTTCTATTACACGTCAGGTAGAAACGAAACAGAATGATAATTTTATATTCTCTCTTTCCCGGCATTTTCCAACCTATTTTGGCTTGAAATGAAGCCATAATGGTATTTTTCAGTTTTTTGAATTTTTTTGTTATTTTTTTGGAATTTTCAATTTCGCGTCGGGTTGGAACGGAACGGAATGATAATTTTTATTTTCTCTCTTTCTCGGCCTTTTCAAACCTATTTTGGCTTGAAATGAAGCCATAATGGTATTTTTTAATTTTTAGAATTTTTTTTGCTATTTTTTTGGAATGTTCTATTACGTGTCGGGTAGGAATGAAACAGAAGGATAATTTTATATTCTATCTTTCTCCGCATTTTCCAACCTATTTTGGCTTGAAATAAAGCCATAATGGTATTTTTTATTTTTTGAATTTTTTTGCTATTTTTTTGGAATTTTCTATTACGCATCGAATAGGAACGGAACGAAACGATAATTTTCATTTTCTCTCTTTCTCGGCCTTTTCCTACCTATTTTGGCTTGAAATGAAGCCATAATGGTATTTTTTAATTTTTAGAATTTTTTTTGGAATTTTCTATTACACGTCAGGTAGAAACGAAACAGAATGATAATTTTATATTCTCTCTTTCCCGGCATTTTCCAACCTATTTTGGCTTGAAATGAAGCCATAATGGTATTTTTCAGTTTTTTGAATATTTTTGTTATTTTTTTGGAATTTTCAATTTCGCGTCGGGTTGGAACGGAACGGAATGATAATTTTTATTTTCTCTCTTTCTCGGCCTTTTCAAACCTATTTTGGCTTGAAATGAAGCCATAATGGTATTTTTTAATTTTTAAATTTTTTTTGCTATTTTTTTGGAATTTTCTATTACGCGTCGGTTAGGAAAGAAACGGAATGATAATTTTATATTCTCTCTTTCCCGGTGTTTTCCAACCTATTTTGGCTTGAAATGAAGCCATAATGGTATTTTTCAATTTTTTGAATTTTTTTGCTATTTTTTTGGAATTTTCTATTACGCATCGAATAGGAACGGAACGAAACGATAATTTTCACTTTCTCTCTTTCTCGGCCTTTTCCTACCTATTTTGGCTTGAAATGAAGCCATAATGGTATTTTTTAATTTTTAGAATTTTTTTTGCTATTTTTTTGGACTTTTCTATTACACGTCAGGTAGAAACGAAACAGAATGATAATTTTATATTCTCTCTTTCTCGGCATTTTCCAACCTATTTTGGCTTGAAATGAAGCCATAATGGTATTTTTCAGTTTTATGAATTTTTTTGTTATTTTTTTGGAATTTTCAATTTCGCGTCGGGTTGGAACGGAACGGAATGATAATTTTCATTTTCTCTCTTTCTCGGCCTTTTCCTACCTATTTTGGCTTGAAATGAAGCCATAATGGTATTTTTTAATTTTTAGAATTTTTTTTGCTTTTTTTTGGAATTTTCTATTACACGTCAGGTAGAAACGAAACAGAATGATAATTTTATATTCTCTCTTTCCCGGCATTTTCCAACCTATTTTGGCTTGAAATGAAGCCATAATGGTATTTTTCAGTTTTTTGAATTTTTTTGTTATTTTTTTGGAATTTTCAATTTCGCGTCGGGTTGGAACGGAACGGAATGATAATTTTTAATTTCTCTCTTTCTCGGCCTTTTCAAACCTATTTTGGCTTGAAATGAAGCCATAATGGTATTTTTTAATTTTTAGAATTTTTTTTGCTATTTTTTTGGAATTTTCTATTACGCGTCGGTTAGGAAAGAAACGGAATGATAATTTTATATTCTCTCTTTCCCGGTGTTTTCCAACCTATTTTGGCTTGAAATGAAGCCATAATGGTATTTTTCAATTTTTTGAATTTTTTTGCTATTTTTTTGGAATTTTCTATTACGCATCGAATAGGAACGGAACGAAACGATAATTTTCACTTTCTCTCTTTCTCGGCCTTTTCCTACCTATTTTGGCTTGAAATGAAGCCATAATGGTATTTTTTAATTTTTAGAATTTTTTTTGCTATTTTTTTGGACTTTTCTATTACACGTCAGGTAGAAACGAAACAGAATGATAATTTTATATTCTCTCTTTCTCGGCATTTTCCAACCTATTTTGGCTTGAAATGAAGCCATAATGGTATTTTTCAGTTTTATGAATTTTTTTGTTATTTTTTTGGAATTTTCAATTTCGCGTCGGGTTGGAACGGAACGGAATGATAATTTTTATTTTCTCTCTTTCTCGGCCTTTTCAAACCTATTTTGGCTTCAAATGAAGCCATAATGGTATTTTTTAATTTTTAAATTTTTTTTTGCTATTTTTTTGGAATTTTCTATTACGCGTCGGTTAGGAAAGAAACGGAATGATAATTTTATATTCTCTCTTTCCCGGCGTTTTCCAACCTATTTTGGCTTGAAATGAAGCCATAACGGTATTTTTCAATTTTTTGAATTTTTTTCTATTTTTTTGGAATTTTCTATTATGCATTGGGTAGGAACGGAACTGAACGATAATTTTTATTTTCTCTCTTTCTCTGCCTATTCCAACCTTTTTTGGCAGGAAATGAAGCCATAATGGTATTTTTTAATTTTCAGAATTTTTTTTGCTATTTTTTGGGAATTTTCTATTACGCGTCTGGTAGGAACGAAACGGAATGATAATTTTATATTCTCTCTTTCCCGGCATTTTCCAACCTAGTTTGGCTTGAAATGAAGCCATAATGGTATTTTTCAATTTTTTGAATTTTTTTGCTATGTTTTTGGAATTTTCTAGTACACATCGAGTAGGAACGGAACGAAATGATAATTTTAATTTTCTCTCTGTCTCCGCCTTTCCCAACCTATTTTGGCTTGAAATGAAGCCATAATGGTATTTTTTAATTTTTAGAGTTTTTTTTGCTATTTTGTTGGAATTTTCTATTTCGCGTCGGTTAGGAACGAAACGGAATGATAATTTTAAATTCTCTCTTTCCCGGCATTTTCCAATCTATTTTGGCTTGATGGTAGTTTTTAATTTTTTGAATTTTTATGCTATTTTTTTGGAATTTTCTATTTCGCTTCGGGTTGGAACGGAACGGAACGATAATTTTTATTTTCTCTCTTTCTCGGCCTTTTCCAACCTATTTTGGCTTGAAATGAAGCAATAATGGTATGTCTTAATTTTTAGAATTTTTTTTCTATTGTTTTGAAATTTTCAATTAGGAGTCGGGTAGGAACGAAACGTAACGATATTTTTTATTTTCTCTCTTACATCTCCTTTTCCATACTATTTTGGCTTGAAATGAAGCTATAATTGTATTTTTTAATTTTTAGAATTTTTTTGCTAATTTTTTAAAATTTTCTATTTCGCGTCGGTTAGGAACGAAACGGAATGATAATTTCATATTCTCTCTTTCTCGGAATTTTCCAACCTGTTTTGGCTTGAAATGAAGCCATAATGGTATTTTTCAGTTTTTTGAATTTTTTTGTTATTTTTTTGGAATTTTCAATTTCGCGTCGGGTTGGTACGGAACGGAATGATAATTTTTATTTTCTCTCTTTCTTGGCCTTTTCAAACCTATTTTGGCTTGAAATGAAGCCATAATGGTATTTTTCGATTTTTTGAATTTTTTTGCTATTTTTTTGGAATTTTCTATTACGCATCGAATAGGAACGGAACGAAACGATAATTTTCATTTTCTCTCTTTCTCGGCCTTTTCCTACCTATTTTGGCTTGAAATGAAGCCATAATGGTATTTTTTAATTTTTAGAATTTTTTTTGCTATTTTTTTGGAATTTTCTATTACACGTCAGGTAGAAACGAAACAGAATGATAATTTTATATTCTCTCTTTCCCGGCATTTTCCAACCTATTTTGGCTTGAAATGAAGCCATAATGGTATTTTTCAGTTTTTTGAATTTTTTGTTATTTTTTTGGAATTTTCAATTTCGCGTCGGGTTGGAACGGAACGGAATGATAATTTTTATTTTCTCTCTTTCTCGGCCTTTTCAAACCTATTTTGGCTTGAAATGAAGCCATAATGGTATTTTTTAATTTTTAGAATTTTTTTTGCTATTTTTTTGGAATGTTCTATTACGTGTCGGGTAGGAATGAAACAGAAGGATACTTTTATATTCTATCTTTCTCCGCATTTTCCAACCTATTTTGGCTTGAAATGAAGCCATAATGGTATTTTTTAATTTTTTAAATTTTTTTTGCTATTTTTTTGGAATTTTCTATTACGCGTCGGTTAGGAAAGAAACGGAATGATAATTTTATATTCTCTCTTTCCCGGCGTTTTCCAACCTATTTTGGCTTGAAATGAAGCCATAATGGTATTTTTTATTTTTTGAATTTTTTTGCTATTTTTTTGGAATTTTCTATTACGCATCGAATAGGAACGGAACGAAACGATAATTTTCATTTTCTCTCTTTCTCGGCCTTTTCCTACCTATTTTGGCTTGAAATGAAGCCATAATGGTATTTTTTAATTTTTAGAATTTTTTTTGCTATTTTTTTGGAATGTTCTATTACGTGTCGGGTAGGAATGAAACAGAAGGATAATTTTATATTCTATCTTTCTCCGCATTTTCCAACCTATTTTGGCTTGAAATGAAGCCATAATGGTATTTTTTATTTTTTGAATTTTTTTGCTATTTTTTTGGAATTTTCTATTACGCATCGAATAGGAACGGAACGAAACGATAATTTTCATTTTATCTCTTTCTCGGCCTTTTCCTACCTATTTTGGCTTGAAATGAAGCCATAATGGTATTTTTTAATTTTTAGAATTTTTTTTGCTATTTTTTTGGAATTTTCTATTACACGTCAGGTAGAAACGAAACAGAATGATAATTTTATATTCTCTCTTTCCCGGCATTTTCCAACCTATTTTGGCTTGAAATGAAGCCATAATGGTATTTTTCAGTTTTTTGAATTTTTTTGTTATTTTTTTGGAATTTTCAATTTCGCTTCGGGTTGGAACGGAACGGAATGATAATTTTTATTTTCTCTCTTTCTCGGCCTTTTCAAACCTATTTTGGCTTGAAATGAAGCCATAATGGTATTTTTTAATTTTTAAAATTTTTTTTGCTATTTTTTTGGAATTTTCTATTACGCGTCAGTTAGGAAAGAAACGGAATGATAATTTTATATTCTCTCTTTCCCGGCGTTTTCCAACCTATTTTGGCTTGAAATGAAGCCATAATGGTATTTTTCAATTTTTTGAATTTTTTTCTATTTTTTTGGAATTTTCTATTATGCATTGGGTAGGAACGGAACTGAACGATAATTTTTATTTTCTCTCTTTCTCGGCCTATTCCAACCTTTTTTGGCATGAAATGAAGCCATAATGGTATTTTTTAATTTTCAGAATTTTTTTTGCTATTTTTTGGGAATTTTCTATTAGGCGTCTGGTAGGAACGAAACGGAATGATAATTTTATATTCTCTCTTTCCCGGCATTTTCCAACCTAGTTTGGCTTGAAATGAATCCATAATGGTATTTTTCAATTTTTTGAATTTTTTTGCTATGTTTTTGGAATTTTCTATTACACATCGAGTAGGAACGGAACGAAATGATAATTTTAATTTTCTCTCTGTCTCCGCCTTTCCCAACCTATTTTGGCTTGAAATGAAGCCATAATGGTATTTTTTAATTTTTAGAGTTTTTTTTGCTATTTTTTTGGAATTTTCTATTTCTCGTCGGTTAGGAACGAAACGGAATGATAATTTTATATTCTCTCTTTCCCGGCATTTTCCAATCTATTTTGGCTTGATGGTAGTTTTTAATTTTTTGAATTTTTTTGCTATTTTTTTGGAATTTTCTATTTCGCTTCGGGTTGGAACGGATCGGAACGATAATTTTTATTTTCTCTCTTTCTCGGCCTTTTCCAACCTATTTTGGCTTGAAATGAAGCAATAATGGTATGTCTTAATTTTTTGAATTTTTTTTCTATTGTTTTGAAATTTTCAATTACGAGTCGGGTAGGAACGAAACGTAACGATATTTTTTATTTTCTCTCTTACACCTCCTTTTCCATACTATTTTGGCTTGAAATGAAGCTATAATTGTATTTTTTAATTTTTAGAATTTTTTTTGCTATTTTTTTGGAATTTTCTATTTCGCGTCGATTAGGAACGAAACGGAATGATAATTTCATATTCTCTCTTTCTCGGAATTTTCCAACCTGTTTTGGCTTGAAATGAAGCCATAATGTTAGTTTTCATTTTTTGAATTTTTTTGCTATTTTTTTGGAATTTTCTATTTCGCGTCGGGTTGGAACGGAACGGAACGATAATTTTTATTTTCTCTCTTTCTCGGCCTTTTCCAACCTATTTTGGCTTGAAATGAAGCCATAATGGTATTTTTTAATTTTTAGAATTTTTTTTGCTATTTTTTTGGAATTTTCTATTACGTGTCGGGTAGGAATGAAACAGAAGGATAATTTTATATTCTATCTTTCTCAGCATTTTCCAATCTATTTTGGCTTGAAATGAAGCCATAATGGTATTTTTTATTTTTTGAATTTTTTTGCTATTTTTTTGGAATTTTCTATTACGCATCGAATAGGAACGGAACGAAACGATAATTTTAATTTTCTCTCTTTCTCGGCCTTTTCCTACCTATTTTGGCTTGAAATGAAGCCATAATGGTATTTTTTAATTTTTGGAATTTTTTTTGCTATTTTTTTGGAATTTTCTATTACACGTCAGGTAGAAACGAAACAGAATGATAATTTTATATTCTCTCTTTCCCGGCATTTTCCAACCTATTTTGGCTTGAAATGAAGCCATAATGGTATTTTTCAGTTTTTTGAATTTTTTTGTTATTTTTTTGGAATTTTCAATTTCGCGTCGGGTTGGAACGGAACGGAATGATAATTTTTATTTTCTCTCTTTCTCGGCCTTTTCAAACCTATTTTGGCTTGAAATGAAGCCATAATGGTATTTTTTAATTTTTAAAATTTTTTTTGCTATTTTTTTGGAATTTTCTATTACGCGTCGGTTAGGAAAGAAACGGAATGATAATTTTATATTCTCTCTTTCCCGGCGTTTTCCAACCTATTTTGGCTTGAAATGAAGCCATAAAGGTATTTTTCAATTTTTTGAATTTTTTTCTATTTTTTTAAAATTTTCTATTATGCATTGGGTAGGAACGGAACTGAACGATAATTTTTATTTTCTCTCTTTCTCGGCCTATTCCAACCTTTTTTGGCATGAAATGAAGCCATAATGGTATTTTTTAATTTTCAGAATTTTTTTTGCTATTTTTTGGGAATTTTCTATTACGCGTCTGGTAGGAACGAAACGGAATGATAATTTTATATTCTCTCTTTCCCGGCATTTTCCAGCCTAGTTTGGCTTGAAATGAATCCATAATGGTATTTTTCAATTTTTTGAATTTTTTTGCTATGTTTTTGGAATTTTCTATTACAAATCGAGTAGGAACGGAACGAAATGATAATTTTAATTTTCTCTCTATCTCCGCCTTTCCCAACCTATTTTGGCTTGAAATGAAGCCATAATGGTATTTTTTAATTTTTAGAGTTTTTTTTGCTATTTTTTTGGAATTTTTTATTTCGCGTCGGTTAGGAACGAAACGGAATGATAATTTTATATTCTCTCTTTCCCGGCATTTTCCAATCTATTTTGGCTTGATGGTAGTTTTTAATTTTTTGAACTTTTTTGCTATTTTTTTGGAATTTTCTATTTCGCTTCGGGTTGGAACGGAACGGAACGATAATTTTTATTTTCTCTCTTTCTCGGCCTTTTCCAACCTATTTTGGCTTGAAATGAAGCAATAATGGTATGTCTTAATTTTTAGAATTTTTTTTCTATTGTTTTGAAATTTTCAATTACGAGTCGGGTAGGAACGAAACGTAACGATATTTTTTATTTTCTCTCTTACACCTCCTTTTCCATACTATTTTGGCTTGAAATGAAGCTATAATTGTATTTTTTAATTTTTATAATTTTTTTTGCTATTTTTTTGGAATTTTCTATTTCGCGTCGGTTAGGAACGAAACGGAATGATAATTTCATATTCTCTCTTTCTCGGAATTTTCCAACCTGTTTTAACTTGAAATGAAGCCATAATGTTAGTTTTCATTTTTTGAATTTTTTTGCTATTTTTTTGGAATTTTCTATTTCCCGTCGGGTTGGAACGGAACGGAACGATAATTTTTATTTTCTCTCTTTCTCGGCCTTTTCCAACCTATTTGGGCTTGAAATGAAGCCATAATGGTATTTTTTAATTTTTAGAATTTTTTTTGCTATTTTTTTGGAATTTTCTATTACGTGTCGGGTAGGAATGAAACAGAAGGATAATTTTATATTCTATCTTTCTCAGCATTTTCCAATCTATTTTGGCTTGAAATGAAGCCATAATGGTATTTTTTATTTTTTGAATTTTTTTGCTATTTTTTTGGAATTTTCTATTACGCATCGAATAGGAACGGAACGAAACGATAATTTTCATTTTCTCTCTTTCTCGGCCTTTTCCAACCTATTTTGGCTTGAAATGAAGCAATAATGGTATGTCTTAATTTTTAGAATTTTTTTTCTATTGTTTTGAAATTTTCAATTACGAGTCGGGTAAGAACGAAACGTAACGATATTTTTTATTTTCTCTCTTACACCTCCTTTTCCATACTATTTTGGCTTGAAATGAAGCTATAATTGTATTTTTTAATTTTTAGAATTTTTTTTGCTAATTTTTTGGAATTTTCTATTTCGCGTCGGTTAGGAACGAAACGGAATGATAATTTCATATTCTCTCTTTCTCGGAATTTTCCAACCTGTTTTGGCTTGAAATGAAGCCATAATGTTAGTTTTCATTTTTTGAATTTTTTTGCTATTTTTTTGGAATTTTCTATTTCGCGTCGGGTTGGAACGGAACGGAACGATAATTTTTATTTTCTCTCTTTCCCGGCCTTTTCCAACCTATTTTGGCTTGAAATGAAGCCATAATGGTATTTTTTAATTTTTATAATTTTTTTTCTATTTTTTTGGAATTTTCTATTACGTGTCGGGTAGAAATGAAACAGAAGGATAATTTTATATTCTATCTTTCTCAGCATTTTCCAACCTATTTTGGCTTGAAATGAAGCCATAATGGTATTTTTTATTTTTTGAATTTTTTTGCTAATTTTTTGGAATTTTCTATTACGCATCGAATAGGAACGGAACGAAACGATAATTTTAATTTTCTCTCTGTCTCCGCCTTTCCCAACCTATTTTGGCTTGAAATGAAGCCATAATGGTATTTTTTAATTTTTAGAGTTTTTTTTGCTATTTTGTTGGAATTTTCTATTTCGCGTCGGTTAGGAACGAAACGGAATGATAATTTTATATTCTCTCTTTCCCGGCATTTTCCAATCTATTTTGGCTTGATGGTAGTTTTTAATTTTTTGAATTTTTTTGCTATTTTTTTGGAATTTTCTATTTCGCTTCGGGTTGGAACGGAACGGAACGATAATTTTTATTTTTTCTCTTTCTCGGCCTTTTCCAACTTATTTTGGCTTGAAATGAAGCAATAATGGTATGTCTTAATTTTTAGAATTTTTTTTCTATTGTTTTGAAATTTTCAATTACGAGTCGGGTAGGAACGAAACGTAACGATATTTTTTATTTTCTCTCTTACACCTCCTTTTCCATACTATTTTGGCTTGAAATGAAGCTATAATTGTATTTTTTAATTTTTATAATTTTTTTTGCTAATTTTTTGGAATTTTCTATTTCGCGTCGGTTAGGAACGAAACGGAGTGATAATTTCATATTCTCTCTTTCTCGGAATTTTCCAACATGTTTTGGCTTGAAATGAAGCCATAATGTTAGTTTTCATTTTTTGAATTTTTTTGCTATTTTTTTGGAATTTTCTATTTCGCGTCGGGTTGGAACGGAACGGAACGATAATTTTTATTTTCTCTCTTTCTCGGCCTTTTCCAACCTATTTTGGCTTGAAATGAAGCCATAATGGTATTTTTTAATTTTTAGAATTTTTTTTGCTATTTTTTTGGAATTTTCTATTTCGTGTCGGGTAGGAATGAAACAGAAGGATAACTTTATATTCTATCTTTCTCAGCATTTTCCAACCTATTTTGGCTTGAAATGAAGCCATAATGGTATTTTTCAATTTTTTGAATTTTTTTCAATTTTTTTGGAATTTTCTATTATGCATTGGGTAGGAACGGAACTGAACGATAATTTTTATTTTCTCTCTTTCTCGGCCTATTCCAACCTTTTTTGGCATGAAATGAAGCCATAATGGTATTTTTTAATTTTCAGAATTTTTTTTGCTATTTTTTTGGGAATTTTCTATTACGCGTCTGGTAGGAACGAAACGGAATGATAATTTTATATTCTCTCTTTCCCGGCATTTTCCAACCTAGTTTGGCTTGAAATGAAGCCATAATGGTATTTTTCAATTTTTTGAATTTTTTTGCTATGTTTTTGGAATTTTCTAGTACACATCGAGTAGGAACGGAACGAAATGATAATTTTAATTTTCTCTCTGTCTCCGCCTTTCCCAACCTATTTTGGCTTGAAATGAAGCCATAATGGTATTTTTTAATTTTTAGAGTTTTTTTTGCTATTTTGTTGGAATTTTCTATTTCGCGTCGGTTAGGAACGAAACGGAATGATAATTTTAAATTCTCTCTTTCCCGGCATTTTCCAATCTATTTTGGCTTGATGGTAGTTTTTAATTTTTTGAATTTTTATGCTATTTTTTTGGAATTTTCTATTTCGCTTCGGGTTGGAACGGAACGGAACGATAATTTTTATTTTCTCTCTTTCTCGGCCTTTTCCAACCTATTTTGGCTTGAAATGAAGCAATAATGGTATGTCTTAATTTTTAGAATTTTTTTTCTATTGTTTTGAAATTTTCAATTAGGAGTCGGGTAGGAACGAAACGTAACGATATTTTTTATTTTCTCTCTTACATCTCCTTTTCCATACTATTTTGGCTTGAAATGAAGCTATAATTGTATTTTTTAATTTTTAGAATTTTTTTGCTAATTTTTTAAAATTTTCTATTTCGCGTCGGTTAGGAACGAAACGGAATGATAATTTCATATTCTCTCTTTCTCGGAATTTTCCAACCTGTTTTGGCTTGAAATGAAGCCATAATGGTATTTTTCAGTTTTTTGAATTTTTTTGTTATTTTTTTGGAATTTTCAATTTCGCGTCGGGTTGGTACGGAACGGAATGATAATTTTTATTTTCTCTCTTTCTTGGCCTTTTCAAACCTATTTTGGCTTGAAATGAAGCCATAATGGTATTTTTCGATTTTTTGAATTTTTTTGCTATTTTTTTGGAATTTTCTATTACGCATCGAATAGGAACGGAACGAAACGATAATTTTCATTTTCTCTCTTTCTCGGCCTTTTCCTACCTATTTTGGCTTGAAATGAAGCCATAATGGTATTTTTTAATTTTTAGAATTTTTTTTGCTATTTTTTTGGAATTTTCTATTACACGTCAGGTAGAAACGAAACAGAATGATAATTTTATATTCTCTCTTTCCCGGCATTTTCCAACCTATTTTGGCTTGAAATGAAGCCATAATGGTATTTTTCAGTTTTTTGAATTTTTTGTTATTTTTTTGGAATTTTCAATTTCGCGTCGGGTTGGAACGGAACGGAATGATAATTTTTATTTTCTCTCTTTCTCGGCCTTTTCAAACCTATTTTGGCTTGAAATGAAGCCATAATGGTATTTTTTAATTTTTAGAATTTTTTTTGCTATTTTTTTGGAATGTTCTATTACGTGTCGGGTAGGAATGAAACAGAAGGATACTTTTATATTCTATCTTTCTCCGCATTTTCCAACCTATTTTGGCTTGAAATGAAGCCATAATGGTATTTTTTATTTTTTGAATTTTTTTGCTATTTTTTTGGAATTTTCTATTACGCATCGAATAGGAACGGAACGAAACGATAATTTTCATTTTCTCTCTTTCTCGGCCTTTTCCTACCTATTTTGGCTTGAAATGAAGCCATAATGGTATTTTTTAATTTTTAGAATTTTTTTTGCTTTTTTTTGGAATTTTCTATTACACGTCAGGTAGAAACGAAACAGAATGATAATTTTATATTCTCTCTTTCCCGGCATTTTCCAACCTATTTTGGCTTGAAATGAAGCCATAATGGTATTTTTCAGTTTTTTGAATTTTTTTGTTATTTTTTTGGAATTTTCAATTTCGCGTCGTGTTGGAACGGAACGGAATGATAATTTTTATTTTCTCTCTTTCTCGGCCTTTTCAAACCTATTTTGGCTTGAAATGAAGCCATAATGGTATTTTTTAATTTTTAAATTTTTTTTGCTATTTTTTTGGAATTTTCTATTACGCGTCGGTTAGGAAAGAAACGGAATGATAATTTTATATTCTCTCTTTCCCGGTGTTTTCCAACCTATTTTGGCTTGAAATGAAGCCATAATGGTATTTTTCAATTTTTTGAATTTTTTTGCTATTTTTTTGGAATTTTCTATTACGCATCGAATAGGAACGGAACGAAACGATAATTTTCACTTTCTCTCTTTCTCGGCCTTTTCCTACCTATTTTGGCTTGAAATGAAGCCATAATGGAATTTTTTAATTTTTGGAATTTTTTTTGCTATTTTTTTGGAATTTTCTATTACACGTCAGGTAGAAACGAAACAGAATGATAATTTTATATTCTCTCTTTCCCGGCATTTTCCAACCTATTTTGGCTTGAAATGAAGCCATAATGGTATTTTTCAGTTTTTTGAATTTTTTTGTTATTTTTTTGGAATTTTCAATTTCGCGTCGGGTTGGAACGGAACGGAATGATAATTTTTATTTTCTCTCTTTCTCGGCCTTTTCAAACCTATTTTGGCTTGAAATGAAGCCATAATGGTATTTTTTAATTTTTAGAATTTTTTTTGCTATTTTTTTGGAATGTTCTATTACGTGTCGGGTAGGAATGAAACAGAAGGATAATTTTATATTCTATCTTTCTCCGCATTTTCCAACCTATTTTGGCTTGAAATAAAGCCATAATGGTATTTTTTATTTTTTGAATTTTTTTGCTATTTTTTTGGAATTTTCTATTACGCATCGAATAGGAACGGAACGAAACGATAATTTTCATTTTCTCTCTTTCTCGGCCTTTTCCTACCTATTTTGGCTTGAAATGAAGCCATAATGGTATTTTTTAATTTTTAGAATTTTTTTTGGAATTTTCTATTACACGTCAGGTAGAAACGAAACAGAATGATAATTTTATATTCTCTCTTTCCCGGCATTTTCCAACCTATTTTGGCTTGAAATGAAGCCATAATGGTATTTTTCAGTTTTTTGAATATTTTTGTTATTTTTTTGGAATTTTCAATTTCGCGTCGGGTTGGAACGGAACGGAATGATAATTTTTATTTTCTCTCTTTCTCGGCCTTTTCAAACCTATTTTGGCTTGAAATGAAGCCATAATGGTATTTTTTAATTTTTAAATTTTTTTTGCTATTTTTTTGGAATTTTCTATTACGCGTCGGTTAGGAAAGAAACGGAATGATAATTTTATATTCTCTCTTTCCCGGTGTTTTCCAACCTATTTTGGCTTGAAATGAAGCCATAATGGTATTTTTCAATTTTTTGAATTTTTTTGCTATTTTTTTGGAATTTTCTATTACGCATCGAATAGGAACGGAACGAAACGATAATTTTCACTTTCTCTCTTTCTCGGCCTTTTCCTACCTATTTTGGCTTGAAATGAAGCCATAATGGTATTTTTTAATTTTTAGAATTTTTTTTGCTATTTTTTTGGACTTTTCTATTACACGTCAGGTAGAAACGAAACAGAATGATAATTTTATATTCTCTCTTTCTCGGCATTTTCCAACCTATTTTGGCTTGAAATGAAGCCATAATGGTATTTTTCAGTTTTATGAATTTTTTTGTTATTTTTTTGGAATTTTCAATTTCGCGTCGGGTTGGAACGGAACGGAATGATAATTTTCATTTTCTCTCTTTCTCGGCCTTTTCCTACCTATTTTGGCTTGAAATGAAGCCATAATGGTATTTTTTAATTTTTAGAATTTTTTTTGCTTTTTTTTGGAATTTTCTATTACACGTCAGGTAGAAACGAAACAGAATGATAATTTTATATTCTCTCTTTCCCGGCATTTTCCAACCTATTTTGGCTTGAAATGAAGCCATAATGGTATTTTTCAGTTTTTTGAATTTTTTTGTTATTTTTTTGGAATTTTCAATTTCGCGTCGGGTTGGAACGGAACGGAATGATAATTTTTAATTTCTCTCTTTCTCGGCCTTTTCAAACCTATTTTGGCTTGAAATGAAGCCATAATGGTATTTTTTAATTTTTAAATTTTTTTTGCTATTTTTTTGGAATTTTCTATTACGCGTCGGTTAGGAAAGAAACGGAATGATAATTTTATATTCTCTCTTTCCCGGTGTTTTCCAACCTATTTTGGCTTGAAATGAAGCCATAATGGTATTTTTCAATTTTTTGAATTTTTTTGCTATTTTTTTGGAATTTTCTATTACGCATCGAATAGGAACGGAACGAAACGATAATTTTCACTTTCTCTCTTTCTCGGCCTTTTCCTACCTATTTTGGCTTGAAATGAAGCCATAATGGTATTTTTTAATTTTTAGAATTTTTTTTGCTATTTTTTTGGACTTTTCTATTACACGTCAGGTAGAAACGAAACAGAATGATAATTTTATATTCTCTCTTTCTCGGCATTTTCCAACCTATTTTGGCTTGAAATGAAGCCATAATGGTATTTTTCAGTTTTATGAATTTTTTTGTTATTTTTTTGGAATTTTCAATTTCGCGTCGGGTTGGAACGGAACGGAATGATAATTTTTATTTTCTCTCTTTCTCGGCCTTTTCAAACCTATTTTGGCTTCAAATGAAGCCATAATGGTATTTTTTAATTTTTAAATTTTTTTTTGCTATTTTTTTGGAATTTTCTATTACGCGTCGGTTAGGAAAGAAACGGAATGATAATTTTATATTCTCTCTTTCCCGGCGTTTTCCAACCTATTTTGGCTTGAAATGAAGCCATAACGGTATTTTTCAATTTTTTGAATTTTTTTCTATTTTTTTGGAATTTTCTATTATGCATTGGGTAGGAACGGAACTGAACGATAATTTTTATTTTCTCTCTTTCTCTGCCTATTCCAACCTTTTTTGGCAGGAAATGAAGCCATAATGGTATTTTTTAATTTTCAGAATTTTTTTTGCTATTTTTTGGGAATTTTCTATTACGCGTCTGGTAGGAACGAAACGGAATGATAATTTTATATTCTCTCTTTCCCGGCATTTTCCAACCTAGTTTGGCTTGAAATGAAGCCATAATGGTATTTTTCAATTTTTTGAATTTTTTTGCTATGTTTTTGGAATTTTCTAGTACACATCGAGTAGGAACGGAACGAAATGATAATTTTAATTCTCTCTCTGTCTCCGCCTTTCCCAACCTATTTTGGCTTGAAATGAAGCCATAATGGTATTTTTTAATTTTTAGAGTTTTTTTTGCTATTTTGTTGGAATTTTCTATTTCGCGTCGGTTAGGAACGAAACGGAATGATAATTTTATATTCTCTCTTTCCCGGCATTTTCCAATCTATTTTGGCTTGATGGTAGTTTTTAATTTTTTGAATTTTTTTGCTATTTTTTTGGAATTTTCTATTTCGCTTCGGGTTGGAACGGAACGGAACGATAATTTTTATTTTCTCTCTTTCTCGGCCTTTTCCAACCTATTTTGGCTTGAAATGAAGCAATAATGGTATGTCTTAATTTTTAGAATTTTTTTTCTATTGTTTTGAAATTTTCAATTACGAGTCGGGTAGGAACGAAACGTAACGATATTTTTTATTTTCTCTCTTACACCTCCTTTTCCATACTATTTTGGCTTGAAATGAAGCTATAATTGTATTTTTTAATTTTTAGAATTTTTTTTGCTAATTTTTTGGAATTTTCTATTTCGCGTCGGTTAGGAACGAAACGGAATGATAATTTCATATTCTCTCTTTCTCGGAATTTTCCAACCTGTTTTGGCTTGAAATGAAGCCATAATGTTAGTTTTCATTTTTTGAATTTTTTTGCTATTCTTTTGGAATTTTCTATTTCGCGTCGGGTTGGAACGGAACGGAACGATAATTTTTATTTTCTCTCTTTCTCGGCCTATTCCAACCTTTTTTGGCATGAAATGAAGCCATAATGGTATTTTTTAATTTTCAGAATTTTTTTTGCTATTTTTTTTGGAATTTTCTATTACGCGTCTGGTAGGAACGAAACGGAATGATAATTTTATATTCTCTCTTTCCCGGTGTTTTCCAACCTATTTTGGCTTGAAATGAAGCCATAATGGTATTTTTCAATTTTTTGAATTTTTTTGCTATTTTTTTGGAATTTTCTATTACGCATCGAATAGGAACGGAACGAAACGATAATTTTCACTTTCTCTCTTTCTCGGCCTTTTCCAACCTATTTTGGCTTGAAATGAAGCCATAATGGTATTTTTTAATTTTTAGAATTTTTTTTGCTATTTTTTTGGAATTTTCTATTACGTGTCGGGTAGGAATGAAACAGAAGGATAATTTTATATTCTATCTTTCTCAGCATTTTCCAATCTATTTTGGCTTGAAATGAAGCCATAATGGTATTTTTTATTTTTTGAATTTTTTTGCTATTTTTTTGGAATTTTCTATTACGCATCGAATAGGAACGGAACGAAACGATAATTTTCATTTTCTCTCTTTCTCGGCCTTTTCCTACCTATTTTGGCTTGAAATGAAGCCATAATGGTATTTTTTAATTTTTGGAATTTTTTTTGCTATTTTTTTGGAATTTTCTATTACACGTCAGGTAGAAACGAAACAGAATGATAATTTTATATTCTCTCTTTCCCGGCATTTTCCAACCTATTTTGGCTTGAAATGAAGCCATAATGGTATTTTTCAGTTTTTTGAATTTTTTTGTTATTTTTTTGGAATTTTCAATTTCGCGTCGGGTTGGAACGGAACGGAATGATAATTTTTATTTTCTCTCTTTCTCGGCCTTTTCAAACCTATTTTGGCTTGAAATGAAGCCATAATGGTATTTTTTAATTTTTAAAATTTTTTTTGCTATTTTTTTGGAATTTTCTATTACGCGTCGGTTAGGAAAGAAACGGAATGATAATTTTATATTCTCTCTTTCCCGGCGTTTTCCAACCTATTTTGGCTTGAAATGAAGCCATAAAGGTATTTTTCAATTTTTTGAATTTTTTTCTATTTTTTTAAAATTTTCTATTATGCATTGGGTAGGAACGGAACTGAACGATAATTTTTATTTTCTCTCTTTCTCGGCCTATTCCAACCTTTTTTGGCATGAAATGAAGCCATAATGGTATTTTTTAATTTTCAGAATTTTTTTTGCTATTTTTTGGGAATTTTCTATTACGCGTCTGGTAGGAACGAAACGGAATGATAATTTTATATTCTCTCTTTCCCGGCATTTTCCAGCCTAGTTTGGCTTGAAATGAATCCATAATGGTATTTTTCAATTTTTTGAATTTTTTTGCTATGTTTTTGGAATTTTCTATTACAAATCGAGTAGGAACGGAACGAAATGATAATTTTAATTTTCTCTCTGTCTCCGCCTTTCCCAACCTATTTTGGCTTGAAATGAAGCCATAATGGTATTTTTTAATTTTTAGAGTTTTTTTTGCTATTTTTTTGGAATTTTTTATTTCGCGTCGGTTAGGAACGAAACGGAATGATAATTTTATATTCTCTCTTTCCCGGCATTTTCCAATCTATTTTGGCTTGATGGTAGTTTTTAATTTTTTGAATTTTTTTGCTATTTTTTTGGAATTTTCTATTTCGCTTCGGGTTGGAACGGAACGGAACGATAATTTTTATTTTCTCTCTTTCTCGGCCTTTTCCAACCTATTTTGGCTTGAAATGAAGCAATAATGGTATGTCTTAATTTTTAGAATTTTTTTTCTATTGTTTTGAAATTTTCAATTACGAGTCGGGTAGGAACGAAACGTAACGATATTTTTTATTTTCTCTCTTACACCTCCTTTTCCATACTATTTTGGCTTGAAATGAAGCTATAATTGTATTTTTTAATTTTTATAATTTTTTTTGCTATTTTTTTGGAATTTTCTATTTCGCGTCGGTTAGGAACGAAACGGAATGATAATTTCATATTCTCTCTTTCTCGGAATTTTCCAACCTGTTTTAACTTGAAATGAAGCCATAATGTTAGTTTTCATTTTTTGAATTTTTTTGCTATTTTTTTGGAATTTTCTATTTCCCGTCGGGTTGGAACGGAACGGAACGATAATTTTTATTTTCTCTCTTTCTCGGCCTTTTCCAACCTATTTGGGCTTGAAATGAAGCCATAATGGTATTTTTTAATTTTTAGAATTTTTTTTGCTATTTTTTTGGAATTTTCTATTACGTGTCGGGTAGGAATGAAACAGAAGGATAATTTTATATTCTATCTTTCTCAGCATTTTCCAATCTATTTTGGCTTGAAATGAAGCCATAATGGTATTTTTTATTTTTTGAATTTTTTTGCTATTTTTTTGGAATTTTCTATTACGCATCGAATAGGAACGGAACGAAACGATAATTTTCATTTTCTCTCTTTCTCGGCCTTTTCCAACCTATTTTGGCTTGAAATGAAGCAATAATGGTATGTCTTAATTTTTAGAATTTTTTTTCTATTGTTTTGAAATTTTCAATTACGAGTCGGGTAAGAACGAAACGTAACGATATTTTTTATTTTCTCTCTTACACCTCCTTTTCCATACTATTTTGGCTTGAAATGAAGCTATAATTGTATTTTTTAATTTTTAGAATTTTTTTTGCTAATTTTTTGGAATTTTCTATTTCGCGTCGGTTAGGAACGAAACGGAATGATAATTTCATATTCTCTCTTTCTCGGAATTTTCCAACCTGTTTTGGCTTGAAATGAAGCCATAATGTTAGTTTTCATTTTTTGAATTTTTTTGCTATTTTTTTGGAATTTTCTATTTCGCGTCGGGTTGGAACGGAACGGAACGATAATTTTTATTTTCTCTCTTTCCCGGCCTTTTCCAACCTATTTTGGCTTGAAATGAAGCCATAATGGTATTTTTTAATTTTTATAATTTTTTTTCTATTTTTTTGGAATTTTCTATTACGTGTCGGGTAGAAATGAAACAGAAGGATAATTTTATATTCTATCTTTCTCAGCATTTTCCAACCTATTTTGGCTTGAAATGAAGCCATAATGGTATTTTTTATTTTTTGAATTTTTTTGCTAATTTTTTGGAATTTTCTATTACGCATCGAATAGGAACGGAACGAAACGATAATTTTAATTTTCTCTCTGTCTCCGCCTTTCCCAACCTATTTTGGCTTGAAATGAAGCCATTATGGTATTTTTTAATTTTTAGAGTTTTTTTTGCTATTTTGTTGGAATTTTCTATTTCGCGTCGGTTAGGAACGAAACGGAATGATAATTTTATATTCTCTCTTTCCCGGCATTTTCCAATCTATTTTGGCTTGATGGTAGTTTTTAATTTTTTGAATTTTTTTGCTATTTTTTTGGAATTTTCTATTTCGCTTCGGGTTGGAACGGAACGGAACGATAATTTTTATTTTTTCTCTTTCTCGGCCTTTTCCAACTTATTTTGGCTTGAAATGAAGCAATAATGGTATGTCTTAATTTTTAGAATTTTTTTTCTATTGTTTTGAAATTTTCAATTACGAGTCGGGTAGGAACGAAACGTAACGATATTTTTTATTTTCTCTCTTACACCTCCTTTTCCATACTATTTTGGCTTGAAATGAAGCTATAATTGTATTTTTTAATTTTTATAATTTTTTTTGCTAATTTTTTGGAATTTTCTATTTCGCGTCGGTTAGGAACGAAACGGAGTGATAATTTCATATTCTCTCTTTCTCGGAATTTTCCAACATGTTTTGGCTTGAAATGAAGCCATAATGTTAGTTTTCATTTTTTGAATTTTTTTGCTATTTTTTTGGAATTTTCTATTTCGCGTCGGGTTGGAACGGAACGGAACGATAATTTTTATTTTCTCTCTTTCTCGGCCTTTTCCAACCTATTTTGGCTTGAAATGAAGCCATAATGGTATTTTTTAATTTTTAGAATTTTTTTTGCTATTTTTTTGGAATTTTCTATTTCGTGTCGGGTAGGAATGAAACAGAAGGATAACTTTATATTCTATCTTTCTCAGCATTTTCCAACCTATTTTGGCTTGAAATGAAGCCATAATGGTATTTTTCAATTTTTTGAATTTTTTTCAATTTTTTTGGAATTTTCTATTATGCATTGGGTAGGAACGGAACTGAACGATAATTTTTATTTTCTCTCTTTCTCGGCCTATTCCAACCTTTTTTGGCATGAAATGAAGCCATAATGGTATTTTTTAATTTTCAGAATTTTTTTTGCTATTTTTTTGGGAATTTTCTATTACGCGTCTGGTAGGAACGAAACGGAATGATAATTTTATATTCTCTCTTTCCCGGCATTTTCCAACCTAGTTTGGCTTGAAATGAAGCCATAATGGTATTTTTCAATTTTTTGAATTTTTTTGCTATGTTTTTGGAATTTTCTAGTACACATCGAGTAGGAACGGAACGAAATGATAATTTTAATTTTCTCTCTGTCTCCGCCTTTCCCAACCTATTTTGGCTTGAAATGAAGCCATAATGGTATTTTTTAATTTTTAGAGTTTTTTTTGCTATTTTGTTGGAATTTTCTATTTCGCGTCGGTTAGGAACGAAACGGAATGATAATTTTAAATTCTCTCTTTCCCGGCATTTTCCAATCTATTTTGGCTTGATGGTAGTTTTTAATTTTTTGAATTTTTATGCTATTTTTTTGGAATTTTCTATTTCGCTTCGGGTTGGAACGGAACGGAACGATAATTTTTATTTTCTCTCTTTCTCGGCCTTTTCCAACCTATTTTGGCTTGAAATGAAGCAATAATGGTATGTCTTAATTTTTAGAATTTTTTTTCTATTGTTTTGAAATTTTCAATTAGGAGTCGGGTAGGAACGAAACGTAACGATATTTTTTATTTTCTCTCTTACATCTCCTTTTCCATACTATTTTGGCTTGAAATGAAGCTATAATTGTATTTTTTAATTTTTAGAATTTTTTTGCTAATTTTTTAAAATTTTCTATTTCGCGTCGGTTAGGAACGAAACGGAATGATAATTTCATATTCTCTCTTTCTCGGAATTTTCCAACCTGTTTTGGCTTGAAATGAAGCCATAATGGTATTTTTCAGTTTTTTGAATTTTTTTGTTATTTTTTTGGAATTTTCAATTTCGCGTCGGGTTGGTACGGAACGGAATGATAATTTTTATTTTCTCTCTTTCTTGGCCTTTTCAAACCTATTTTGGCTTGAAATGAAGCCATAATGGTATTTTTCGATTTTTTGAATTTTTTTGCTATTTTTTTGGAATTTTCTATTACGCATCGAATAGGAACGGAACGAAACGATAATTTTCATTTTCTCTCTTTCTCGGCCTTTTCCTACCTATTTTGGCTTGAAATGAAGCCATAATGGTATTTTTTAATTTTTAGAATTTTTTTTGCTATTTTTTTGGAATTTTCTATTACACGTCAGGTAGAAACGAAACAGAATGATAATTTTATATTCTCTCTTTCCCGGCATTTTCCAACCTATTTTGGCTTGAAATGAAGCCATAATGGTATTTTTCAGTTTTTTGAATTTTTTGTTATTTTTTTGGAATTTTCAATTTCGCGTCGGGTTGGAACGGAACGGAATGATAATTTTTATTTTCTCTCTTTCTCGGCCTTTTCAAACCTATTTTGGCTTGAAATGAAGCCATAATGGTATTTTTTAATTTTTAGAATTTTTTTTGCTATTTTTTTGGAATGTTCTATTACGTGTCGGGTAGGAATGAAACAGAAGGATACTTTTATATTCTATCTTTCTCCGCATTTTCCAACCTATTTTGGCTTGAAATGAAGCCATAATGGTATTTTTTATTTTTTGAATTTTTTTGCTATTTTTTTGGAATTTTCTATTACGCATCGAATAGGAACGGAACGAAACGATAATTTTCATTTTCTCTCTTTCTCGGCCTTTTCCTACCTATTTTGGCTTGAAATGAAGCCATAATGGTATTTTTTAATTTTTAGAATTTTTTTTGCTTTTTTTTGGAATTTTCTATTACACGTCAGGTAGAAACGAAACAGAATGATAATTTTATATTCTCTCTTTCCCGGCATTTTCCAACCTATTTTGGCTTGAAATGAAGCCATAATGGTATTTTTCAGTTTTTTGAATTTTTTTGTTATTTTTTTGGAATTTTCAATTTCGCGTCGTGTTGGAACGGAACGGAATGATAATTTTTATTTTCTCTCTTTCTCGGCCTTTTCAAACCTATTTTGGCTTGAAATGAAGCCATAATGGTATTTTTTAATTTTTAAATTTTTTTTGCTATTTTTTTGGAATTTTCTATTACGCGTCGGTTAGGAAAGAAACGGAATGATAATTTTATATTCTCTCTTTCCCGGTGTTTTCCAACCTATTTTGGCTTGAAATGAAGCCATAATGGTATTTTTCAATTTTTTGAATTTTTTTGCTATTTTTTTGGAATTTTCTATTACGCATCGAATAGGAACGGAACGAAACGATAATTTTCACTTTCTCTCTTTCTCGGCCTTTTCCTACCTATTTTGGCTTGAAATGAAGCCATAATGGAATTTTTTAATTTTTAGAATTTTTTTTGCTATTTTTTTGGAATTTTCTATTACACGTCAGGTAGAAACGAAACAGAATGATAATTTTATATTCTCTCTTTCCCGGCATTTTCCAACCTATTTTGGCTTGAAATGAAGCCATAATGGTATTTTTCAGTTTTTTGAATTTTTTTGTTATTTTTTTGGAATTTTCAATTTCGCGTCGGGTTGGAACGGAACGGAATGATAATTTTTATTTTCTCTCTTTCTCGGCCTTTTCAAACCTATTTTGGCTTGAAATGAAGCCATAATGGTATTTTTTAATTTTTAGAATTTTTTTTGCTATTTTTTTGGAATGTTCTATTACGTGTCGGGTAGGAATGAAACAGAAGGATAATTTTATATTCTATCTTTCTCCGCATTTTCCAACCTATTTTGGCTTGAAATGAAGCCATAATGGTATTTTTTATTTTTTGAATTTTTTTGCTATTTTTTTGGAATTTTCTATTACGCATCGAATAGGAACGGAACGAAACGATAATTTTCATTTTCTCTCTTTCTCGGCCTTTTCCTACCTATTTTGGCTTGAAATGAAGCCATAATGGTATTTTTTAATTTTTAGAATTTTTTTTGCTTTTTTTTGGAATTTTCTATTACACGTCAGGTAGAAACGAAACAGAATGATAATTTTATATTCTCTCTTTCCCGGCATTTTCCAACCTATTTTGGCTTGAAATGAAGCCATAATGGTATTTTTCAGTTTTTTGAATTTTTTTGTTATTTTTTTGGAATTTTCAATTTCGCGTCGGGTTGGAACGGAACGGAATGATAATTTTTAATTTCTCTCTTTCTCGGCCTTTTCAAACCTATTTTGGCTTGAAATGAAGCCATAATGGTATTTTTTAATTTTTAAATTTTTTTTGCTATTTTTTTGGAATTTTCTATTACGCGTCGGTTAGGAAAGAAACGGAATGATAATTTTATATTCTCTCTTTCCCGGTGTTTTCCAACCTATTTTGGCTTGAAATGAAGCCATAATGGTATTTTTCAATTTTTTGAATTTTTTTGCTATTTTTTTGGAATTTTCTATTACGCATCGAATAGGAACGGAACGAAACGATAATTTTCACTTTCTCTCTTTCTCGGCCTTTTCCTACCTATTTTGGCTTGAAATGAAGCCATAATGGTATTTTTTAATTTTTAGAATTTTTTTTGCTATTTTTTTGGACTTTTCTATTACACGTCAGGTAGAAACGAAACAGAATGATAATTTTATATTCTCTCTTTCTCGGCATTTTCCAACCTATTTTGGCTTGAAATGAAGCCATAATGGTATTTTTCAGTTTTATGAATTTTTTTGTTATTTTTTTGGAATTTTCAATTTCGCGTCGGGTTGGAACGGAACGGAATGATAATTTTTATTTTCTCTCTTTCTCGGCCTTTTCAAACCTATTTTGGCTTCAAATGAAGCCATAATGGTATTTTTTAATTTTTAAATTTTTTTTTGCTATTTTTTTGGAATTTTCTATTACGCGTCGGTTAGGAAAGAAACGGAATGATAATTTTATATTCTCTCTTTCCCGGCGTTTTCCAACCTATTTTGGCTTGAAATGAAGCCATAACGGTATTTTTCAATTTTTTGAATTTTTTTCTATTTTTTTGGAATTTTCTATTATGCATTGGGTAGGAACGGAACTGAACGATAATTTTTATTTTCTCTCTTTCTCTGCCTATTCCAACCTTTTTTGGCAGGAAATGAAGCCATAATGGTATTTTTTAATTTTCAGAATTTTTTTTGCTATTTTTTGGGAATTTTCTATTACGCGTCTGGTAGGAACGAAACGGAATGATAATTTTATATTCTCTCTTTCCCGGCATTTTCCAACCTAGTTTGGCTTGAAATGAAGCCATAATGGTATTTTTCAATTTTTTGAATTTTTTTGCTATGTTTTTGGAATTTTCTAGTACACATCGAGTAGGAACGGAACGAAATGATAATTTTAATTTTCTCTCTGTCTCCGCCTTTCCCAACCTATTTTGGCTTGAAATGAAGCCATAATGGTATTTTTTAATTTTTAGAGTTTTTTTTGCTATTTTGTTGGAATTTTCTATTTCGCGTCGGTTAGGAACGAAACGGAATGATAATTTTATATTCTCTCTTTCCCGGCATTTTCCAATCTATTTTGGCTTGATGGTAGTTTTTAATTTTTTGAATTTTTTTGCTATTTTTTTGGAATTTTCTATTTCGCTTCGGGTTGGAACGGAACGGAACGATAATTTTTATTTTCTCTCTTTCTCGGCCTTTTCCAACCTATTTTGGCTTGAAATGAAGCAATAATGGTATGTCTTAATTTTTAGAATTTTTTTTCTATTGTTTTGAAATTTTCAATTACGAGTCGGGTAGGAACGAAACGTAACGATATTTTTTATTTTCTCTCTTACACCTCCTTTTCCATACTATTTTGGCTTGAAATGAAGCTATAATTGTATTTTTTAATTTTTAGAATTTTTTTTGCTAATTTTTTGGAATTTTCTATTTCGCGTCGGTTAGGAACGAAACGGAATGATAATTTCATATTCTCTCTTTCTCGGAATTTTCCAACCTGTTTTGGCTTGAAATGAAGCCATAATGTTAGTTTTCATTTTTTGAATTTTTTTGCTATTCTTTTGGAATTTTCTATTTCGCGTCGGGTTGGAACGGAACGGAACGATAATTTTTATTTTCTCTCTTTCTCGGCCTATTCCAACCTTTTTTGGCATGAAATGAAGCCATAATGGTATTTTTTAATTTTCAGAATTTTTTTTGCTATTTTTTTTGGAATTTTCTATTACGCGTCTGGTAGGAACGAAACGGAATGATAATTTTATATTCTCTCTTTCCCGGTGTTTTCCAACCTATTTTGGCTTGAAATGAAGCCATAATGGTATTTTTCAATTTTTTGAATTTTTTTGCTATTTTTTTGGAATTTTCTATTACGCATCGAATAGGAACGGAACGAAACGATAATTTTCACTTTCTCTCTTTCTCGGCCTTTTCCTACCTATTTTGGCTTGAAATGAAGCCTTAATGGTATTTTTTAATTTTTAGAATTTTTTTTGCTATTTTGTTGGAATTTTCTATTTCGCGTCGGTTAGGAACGAAACGGAATGATAATTTTATATTCTCTCTTTCCCGGCATTTTCCAACCTATTTTGGCTTGAAATGAAGCCATAATGGTATTTTTCAGTTTTTTGAATTTTTTTGTTATTTTTTTGGAATTTTCAATTTCGCGTCGGGTTGGAACGGAACGGAATGATAATTTTTATTTTCTCTCTTTCTCGGCCTTTTCAAACCTATTTTGGCTTGAAATGAAGCCATAATGGTATTTTTTAATTTTTAGAATTTTTTTTGCTATTTTTTTGGAATGTTCTATTACGTGTCGGGTAGGAATGAAACAGAAGGATAATTTTATATTCTATCTTTCTCCGCATTTTCCAACCTATTTTGGCTTGAAATGAAGCCATAATGGTATTTTTTATTTTTTGAATTTTTTTGCTATTTTTTTGGAATTTTCTATTACGCATCGAATAGGAACGGAACGAAACGATAATTTTCATTTTCTCTCTTTCTCGGCCTTTTCCTACCTATTTTGGCTTGAAATGAAGCCATAATGGTATTTTTTAATTTTTAGAATTTTTTTTGCTTTTTTTTGGAATTTTCTATTACACGTCAGGTAGAAACGAAACAGAATGATAATTTTATATTCTCTCTTTCCCGGCATTTTCCAACCTATTTTGGCTTGAAATGAAGCCATAATGGTATTTTTCAGTTTTTTGAATTTTTTTGTTATTTTTTTGGAATTTTCAATTTCGCGTCGGGTTGGAACGGAACGGAATGATAATTTTTATTTTCTCTCTTTCTCGGCCTTTTCAAACCTATTTTGGCTTGAAATGAAGCCATAATGGTATTTTTTAATTTTTAAATTTTTTTTGCTATTTTTTTGGAATTTTCTATTACGCGTCGGTTAGGAAAGAAACGGAATGATAATTTTATATTCTCTCTTTCCCGGTGTTTTCCAACCTATTTTGGCTTGAAATGAAGCCATAATGGTATTTTTCAATTTTTTGAATTTTTTTGCTATTTTTTTGGAATTTTCTATTACGCATCGAATAGGAACGGAACGAAACGATAATTTTCACTTTCTCTCTTTCTCGGCCTTTTCCTACCTATTTTGGCTTGAAATGAAGCCATAATGGTATTTTTTAATTTTTAGAATTTTTTTTGCTATTTTTTTGGACTTTTCTATTACACGTCAGGTAGAAACGAAACAGAATGATAATTTTATATTCTCTCTTTCTCGGCATTTTCCAACCTATTTTGGCTTGAAATGAAGCCATAATGGTATTTTTCAGTTTTATGAATTTTTTTGTTATTTTTTTGGAATTTTCAATTTCGCGTCGGGTTGGAACGGAACGGAATGATAATTTTTATTTTCTCTCTTTCTCGGCCTTTTCAAACCTATTTTGGCTTGAAATGAAGCCATAATGGTATTTTTTAATTTTTTAATTTTTTTTTGCTATTTTTTTGGAATTTTCTATTACGCGTCGGTTAGGAAAGAAACGGAATGATAATTTTATATTCTCTCTTTCCCGGCGTTTTCCAACCTATTTTGGCTTGAAATGAAGCCATAACGGTATTTTTCAATTTTTTGAATTTTTTTCTATTTTTTTGGAATTTTCTATTATGCATTGGGTAGGAACGGAACTGAACGATAATTTTTATTTTCTCTCTTTCTCGGCCTATTCCAACCTTTTTTGGCATGAAATGAAGCCATAATGGTATTTTTTAATTTTCAGAATTTTTTTTGCTATTTTTTGGGAATTTTCTATTACGCGTCTGGTAGGAACGAAACGGAATGATAATTTTATATTCTCTCTTTCCCGGCATTTTCCAACCTAGTTTGGCTTGAAATGAAGCCATAATGGTATTTTTCAATTTTTTGAATTTTTTTGCTATGTTTTTGGAATTTTCTAGTACACATCGAGTAGGAACGGAACGAAATGATAATTTTAATTTTCTCTCTGTCTCCGCCTTTCCCAACCTATTTTGGCTTGAAATGAAGCCATAATGGTATTTTTTAATTTTTAGAGTTTTTTTTGCTATTTTGTTGGAATTTTCTATTTCGCGTCGGTTAGGAACGAAACGGAATGATAATTTTATATTCTCTCTTTCCCGGCATTTTCCAATCTATTTTGGCTTGATGGTAGTTTTTAATTTTTTGAATTTTTTTGCTATTTTTTTGGAATTTTCTATTTCGCTTCGGGTTGGAACGGAACGGAACGATAATTTTTATTTTCTCTCTTTCTCGGCCTTTTCCAACCTATTTTGGCTAGAAATGAAGCAATAATGGTATGTCTTAATTTTTAGAATTTTTTTTCTATTGTTTTGAAATTTTCAATTACGAGTCGGGTAGGAACGAAACGTAACGATATTTTTTATTTTCTCTCTTACACCTCCTTTTCCATACTATTTTGGCTTGAAATGAAGCTATAATTGTATTTTTTAATTTTTAGAATTTTTTTTGCTAATTTTTTGGAATTTTCTATTTCGCGTCGGTTAGGAACGAAACGGAATGATAATTTCATATTCTCTCTTTCTCGGAATTTTCCAACCTGTTTTGGCTTGAAATGAAGCCATAATGGTATTTTTCAGTTTTTTGAATTTTTTTGTTATTTTTTTGGAATTTTCAATTTCGCGTCGGGTTGGAACGGAACGGAATGATAATATTTATTTTCTCTCTTTCTCGGCCTTTTCAAACCTATTTTGGCTTGAAATGAAGCCATAATGGTATTTTTTAATTTTTTAATTTTTTTTGCTATTTTTTTGGAATTTTCTATTACGCGTCGGTTAGGAAAGAAACGGAATGATAATTTTATATTCTCTCTTTCCCGGCGTTTTCCAACCTATTTTGGCTTGAAATGAAGCCATAACGGTATTTTTCAATTTTTTGAATTTTTTTCTATTTTTTTGGAATTTTCTATTATGCATTGGGTAGGAACGGAACTGAACGATAATTTTTATTTTCTCTCTTTCTCGGCCTATTCCAACCTTTTTTGGCATGAAATGAAGCCATAATGGTATTTTTTAATTTTCAGAATTTTTTTTGCTATTTTTTGGGAATTTTCTATTACGCGTCTGGTAGGAACGAAACGGAATGATAATTTTATATTCTCTCTTTCCCGGCATTTTCCAACCTAGTTTGGCTTGAAATGAAGCCATAATGGTATTTTTCAATTTTTTGAATTTTTTTGCTATGTTTTTGGAATTTTCTAGTACACATCGAGTAGGAACGGAACGAAATGATAATTTTAATTTTCTCTCTGTCTCCGCCTTTCCCAACCTATTTTGGCTTGAAATGAAGCCATAATGGTATTTTTTAATTTTTAGAGTTTTTTTTGCTATTTTGTTGGAATTTTCTATTTCGCGTCGGTTAGGAACGAAACGGAATGATAATTTTATATTCTCTCTTTCCCGGCATTTTCCAATCTATTTTGGCTTGATGGTAGTTTTTAATTTTTTGAATTTTTTTGCTATTTTTTTGGAATTTTCTATTTCGCTTCGGGTTGGAACGGAACGGAACGATAATTTTTATTTTCTCTCTTTCTCGGCCTTTTCCAACCTATTTTGGCTTGAAATGAAGCAATAATGGTATGTCTTAATTTTTAGAATTTTTTTTCTATTGTTTTGAAATTTTCAATTACGAGTCGGATAGGAACGAAACGTAACGATATTTTTTATTTTCTCTCTTACACCTCCTTTTCCATACTATTTTGGCTTGAAATGAAGCTATAATTGTATTTTTTAATTTTTCGAATTTTTTTTGCTAATTTTTTGGAATTTTCTATTTCTCGTCGGTTAGGAACGAAACGGAATGATAATTTCATATTCTCTCTTTCTCGGAATTTTCCAACCTGTTTTGGCTTGAAATGAAGCCATAATGTTAGTTTTCATTTTTTGAATTTTTTTGCTATTTTTTTGGAATTTTCTATTTCGCGTCGGGTTGGAACGGAACGGAACGATAATTTTTATTTTCTCTCTTTCTCGGCCTTTTCCAACCTATTTTGGCTTTAAATGAAGCCATAATGGTATTTTTTAATTTTTAGAATTTTTTTTGCTATTTTTTTGGAATTTTCTATTACGTGTCGGGTAGGAATGAAACAGAAGGATAATTTTATATTCTATCTTTCTCAGCATTTTCCAACCTATTTTGGCTTGAAATGAAGCCATAATGGTATTTTTCAATTTTTTGAATTTTTTTCAATTTTTTTGGAATTTTCTATTATGCATTGGGTAGGAACGGAACTGAACGATAATTTTTATTTTCTCTCTTTCTCGGCCTATTCCAACCTTTTTTGGCATGAAATGAAGCCATAATGGTATTTTTTAATTTTCAGAATTTTTTTGCTATTTTGTTGGAATTTTCTATTTCGCGTCGGTTAGGAACGAAACGGAATGATAATTTTATATTCTCTCTTTCCCGGCATTTTCCAATCTATTTTGGCTTGATGGTAGTTTTTAATTTTTTGAATTTTTTTGCTATTTTTTTGGAATTTTCTATTTCGCTTCGGGTTGGAACGGAACGGAACGATAATTTTTATTTTCTCTCTTTCTCGGCCTTTTCCAACCTATTTTGGCTAGAAATGAAGCAATAATGGTATGTCTTAATTTTTAGAATTTTTTTTCTATTGTTTTGAAATTTTCAATTACGAGTCGGGTAGGAACGAAACGTAACGATATTTTTTATTTTCTCTCTTACACCTCCTTTTCCATACTATTTTGGCTTGAAATGAAGCTATAATTGTATTTTTTAATTTTTAGAATTTTTTTTGCTAATTTTTTGGAATTTTCTATTTCGCGTCGGTTAGGAACGAAACGGAATGATAATTTCATATTCTCTCTTTCTCGGAATTTTCCAACCTGTTTTGGCTTGAAATGAAGCCATAATGGTATTTTTCAGTTTTTTGAATTTTTTTGTTATTTTTTTGGAATTTTCAATTTTGCGTCGGGTTGGAACGGAACGGAATGATAATATTTATTTTCTCTCTTTCTCGGCCTTTTCAAACCTATTTTGGCTTGAAATGAAGCCATAATGGTATTTTTTAATTTTTTAATTTTTTTTGCTATTTTTTTGGAATTTTCTATTACGCGTCGGTTAGGAAAGAAACGGAATGATAATTTTATATTCTCTCTTTCCCGGCGTTTTCCAACCTATTTTGGCTTGAAATGAAGCCATAATGGTATTTTTCAATTTTTTGAATTTTTTTCTATTTTTTTGGAATTTTCTATTATGCATTGGGTAGGAACGGAACTGAACGATAATTTTTATTTTCTCTCTTTCTCGGCCTATTCCAACCTTTTTTGGCATGAAATGAAGCCATAATGGTATTTTTTAATTTTCAGAATTTTTTTTGCTATTTTTTGGGAATTTTCTATTACGCGTCTGGTAGGAACGAAACGGAATGATAATTTTATATTCTCTCTTTCCCGGCATTTTCCAACCTAGTTTGGCTTGAAATGAAGCCATAATGGTATTTTTCAATTTTTTGAATTTTTTTGCTATGTTTTTGGAATTTTCTAGTACACATCGAGTAGGAACGGAACGAAATGATAATTTTAATTTTCTCTCTGTCTCCGCCTTTCCCAACCTATTTTGGCTTGAAATGAAGCCATAATGGTATTTTTTAATTTTTAGAGTTTTTTTTGCTATTTTGTTGGAATTTTCTATTTCGCGTCGGTTAGGAACGAAACGGAATGATAATTTTATATTCTCTCTTTCCCGGCATTTTCCAATCTATTTTGGCTTGATGGTAGTTTTTAATTTTTTGAATTTTTTTGCTATTTTTTTGGAATTTTCTATTTCGCTTCGGGTTGGAACGGAACGGAACGATAATTTTTATTTTCTCTCTTTCTCGGCCTTTTCCAACCTATTTTGGCTTGAAATGAAGCAATAATGGTATGTCTTAATTTTTAGAATTTTTTTTCTATTGTTTTGAAATTTTCAATTACGAGTCGGATAGGAACGAAACGTAACGATATTTTTTATTTTCTCTCTTACACCTCCTTTTCCATACTATTTTGGCTTGAAATGAAGCTATAATTGTATTTTTTAATTTTTCGAATTTTTTTTGCTAATTTTTTGGAATTTTCTATTTCTCGTCGGTTAGGAACGAAACGGAATGATAATTTCATATTCTCTCTTTCTCGGAATTTTCCAACCTGTTTTGGCTTGAAATGAAGCCATAATGTTAGTTTTCATTTTTTGAATTTTTTTGCTATTTTTTTGGAATTTTCTATTTCGCGTCGGGTTGGAACGGAACGGAACGATAATTTTTATTTTCTCTCTTTCTCGGCCTTTTCCAACCTATTTTGGCTTTAAATGAAGCCATAATGGTATTTTTTAATTTTTAGAATTTTTTTTGCTATTTTTTTGGAATTTTCTATTACGTGTCGGGTAGGAATGAAACAGAAGGATAATTTTATATTCTATCTTTCTCAGCATTTTCCAACCTATTTTGGCTTGAAATGAAGCCATAATGGTATTTTTCAATTTTTTGAATTTTTTTCAATTTTTTTGGAATTTTCTATTATGCATTGGGTAGGAACGGAACTGAACGATAATTTTTATTTTCTCTCTTTCTCGGCCTATTCCAACCTTTTTTGGCATGAAATGAAGCCATAATGGTATTTTTTAATTTTCAGAATTTTTTTGCTATTTTGTTGGAATTTTCTATTTCGCGTCGGTTAGGAACGAAACGGAATGATAATTTTATATTCTCTCTTTCCCGGCATTTTCCAATCTATTTTGGCTTGATGGTAGTTTTTAATTTTTTGAATTTTTTTGCTATTTTTTTGGAATTTTCTATTTCGCTTCGGGTTGGAACGGAACGGAACGATAATTTTTATTTTCTCTCTTTCTCGGCCTTTTCCAACCTATTTTGGCTAGAAATGAAGCAATAATGGTATGTCTTAATTTTTAGAATTTTTTTTCTATTGTTTTGAAATTTTCAATTACGAGTCGGGTAGGAACGAAACGTAACGATATTTTTTATTTTCTCTCTTACACCTCCTTTTCCATACTATTTTGGCTTGAAATGAAGCTATAATTGTATTTTTTAATTTTTAGAATTTTTTTTGCTAATTTTTTGGAATTTTCTATTTCGCGTCGGTTAGGAACGAAACGGAATGATAATTTCATATTCTCTCTTTCTCGGAATTTTCCAACCTGTTTTGGCTTGAAATGAAGCCATAATGGTATTTTTCAGTTTTTTGAATTTTTTTGTTATTTTTTTGGAATTTTCAATTTTGCGTCGGGTTGGAACGGAACGGAATGATAATATTTATTTTCTCTCTTTCTCGGCCTTTTCAAACCTATTTTGGCTTGAAATGAAGCCATAATGGTATTTTTTAATTTTTTAATTTTTTTTGCTATTTTTTTGGAATTTTCTATTACGCGTCGGTTAGGAAAGAAACGGAATGATAATTTTATATTCTCTCTTTCCCGGCGTTTTCCAACCTATTTTGGCTTGAAATGAAGCCATAATGGTATTTTTCAATTTTTTGAATTTTTTTCTATTTTTTTGGAATTTTCTATTATGCATTGGGTAGGAACGGAACTGAACGATAATTTTTATTTTCTCTCTTTCTCGGCCTATTCCAACCTTTTTTGGCATGAAATGAAGCCATAATGGTATTTTTTAATTTTCAGAATTTTTTTTGCTATTTTTTGGGAATTTTCTATTACGCGTCTGGTAGGAACGAAACGGAATGATAATTTTATATTCTCTCTTTCCCGGCATTTTCCAACCTAGTTTGGCTTGAAATGAAGCCATAATGGTATTTTTCAATTTTTTGAATTTTTTTGCTATGTTTTTGGAATTTTCTAGTACACATCGAGTAGGAACGGAACGAAATGATAATTTTAATTTTCTCTCTGTCTCCGCCTTTCCCAACCTATTTTGGCTTGAAATGAAGCCATAATGGTATTTTTTAATTTTTAGAGTTTTTTTTGCTATTTTGTTGGAATTTTCTATTTCGCGTCGGTTAGGAACGAAACGGAATGATAATTTTATATTCTCTCTTTCCCGGCATTTTCCAATCTATTTTGGCTTGATGGTAGTTTTTAATTTTTTGAATTTTTTTGCTATTTTTTTGGAATTTTCTATTTCGCTTCGGGTTGGAACGGAACGGAACGATAATTTTTATTTTCTCTCTTTCTCGGCCTTTTCCATCCTATTTTGGCTTGAAATGAAGCAATACGTCTTAATTTTTAGAATTTTTTTTCTATTGTTTTGAAATTTTCAATTACGAGTCGGATAGGAACGAAACGTAACGATATTTTTTATTTTCTCTCTTACACCTCCTTTTCCATACTATTTTGGCTTGAAATGAAGCTATAATTGTATTTTTTAATTTTTCGAAATTTTTTTGCTAATTTTTTGGAATTTTCTATTTCGCGTCGGTTAGGAACGAAACGGAATGATAATTTCATATTCTCTCTTTCTCGGAATTTTCCAACCTGTTTTGGCTTGAAATGAAGCCATAATGTTAGTTTTCATTTTTTGAATTTTTTTGCTATTTTTTTGGAATTTTCTATTTCGCGTCGGGTTGGAACGGAACGGAACGATAATTTTTATTTTCTCTCTTTCTCGGCCTTTTCCAACCTATTTTGGCTTGAAATGAAGCCATAATGGTATTTTTTAATTTTTAGAATTTTTTTTGCTATTTTTTTGGAATTTTCTATTACGTGTCGGGTAGGAATGAAACAGAAGGATAATTTTATATTCTATCTTTCTCAGCATTTTCCAACCTATTTTGGCTTGAAATGAAGCCATAATGGTATTTTTCAATTTTTTGAATTTTTTTCAATTTTTTTGGAATTTTCTATTATGCATTGGGTAGGAACGGAACTGAACGATAATTTTTATTTTCTCTCTTTCTCGGCCTATTCCAACCTTTTTTGGCATGAAATGAAGCCATAATGGTATTTTTTAATTTTCAGAATTTTTTTTGCTATTTTTTTGGGAATTTTCTATTACGCGTTTGGTAGGAACGAAACGGAATGATAATTTTATATTCTCTCTTTCCCGGCATTTTCCAACCTAGTTTGGCTTTAAATGAAGCCATAATGGTATTTTTCAATTTTTTGAATTTTTTTGCTATGTTTTTGGAATTTTCTAGTACACATCGAGTAGGAACGGAACGGAACGAAATGATAATTTTAATTTTCTCTCTGTCTCCGCCTTTCCCAACCTATTTTGGCTTGAAATGAAGCCATAATGGTATTTTTCAATTTTTTGAATTTTTTTGCTATTTTTTTGGAATTTTCTATTACGCATCGAATAGGAACGGAACGAAACGATAATTTTCACTTTCTCTCTTTCTCGGCCTTTTCCTACCTATTTTGGCTTGAAATGAAGCCATAATGGTATTTTTTAATTTTTAGAATTTTTTTTGCTATTTTTTTGGACTTTTCTATTACACGTCAGGTAGAAACGAAACAGAATGATAATTTTATATTCTCTCTTTCTCGGCATTTTCCAACCTATTTTGGCTTGAAATGAAGCCATAATGGTATTTTTCAGTTTTATGAATTTTTTTGTTATTTTTTTGGAATTTTCAATTTCGCGTCGGGTTGGAACGGAACGGAATGATAATTTTTATTTTCTCTCTTTCTCGGCCTTTTCAAACCTATTTTGGCTTGAAATGAAGTCATAATGGTATTTTTTAATTTTTTAATTTTTTTTTGCTATTTTTTTGGAATTTTCTATTACGCGTCGGTTAGGAAAGAAACGGAATGATAATTTTATATTCTCTCTTTCCCGGCGTTTTCCAACCTATTTTGGCTTGAAATGAAGCCATAACGGTATTTTTCAATTTTTTGAATTTTTTTCTATTTTTTTGGAATTTTCTATTATGCATTGGGTAGGAACGGAACTGAACGATAATTTTTATTTTCTCTCTTTCTCGGCCTATTCCAACCTTTTTTGGCATGAAATGAAGCCATAATGGTATTTTTTAATTTTCAGAATTTTTTTTGCTATTTTTTGGGAATTTTCTATTACGCGTCTGGTAGGAACGAAACGGAATGATAATTTTATATTCTCTCTTTCCCGGCATTTTCCAACCTAGTTTGGCTTGAAATGAAGCCATAATGGTATTTTTCAATTTTTTGAATTTTTTTGCTATGTTTTTGGAATTTTCTAGTACACATCGAGTAGGAACGGAACGAAATGATAATTTTAATTTTCTCTCTGTCTCCGCCTTTCCCAACCTATTTTGGCTTGAAATGAAGCCATAATGGTATTTTTTAATTTTTAGAGTTTTTTTTGCTATTTTGTTGGAATTTTCTATTTCGCGTCGGTTAGGAACGAAACGGAATGATAATTTTATATTCTCTCTTTCCCGGCATTTTCCAATCTATTTTGGCTTGATGGTAGTTTTTAATTTTTTGAATTTTTTTGCTATTTTTTTGGAATTTTCTATTTCGCTTCGGGTTGGAACGGAACGGAACGATAATTTTTATTTTCTCTCTTTCTCGGCCTTTTCCAACCTATTTTGGCTTGAAATGAAGCAATAATGGTATGTCTTAATTTTTAGAATTTTTTTTCTATTGTTTTGAAATTTTCAATTACGAGTCGGATAGGAACGAAACGTAACGATATTTTTTATTTTCTCTCTTACACCTCCTTTTCCATACTATTTTGGCTTGAAATGAAGCTATAATTGTATTTTTTAATTTTTCGAATTTTTTTTGCTAATTTTTTGGAATTTTCTATTTCTCGTCGGTTAGGAACGAAACGGAATGATAATTTCATATTCTCTCTTTCTCGGAATTTGCCAACCTGTTTTGGCTTGAAATGAAGCCATAATGTTAGTTTTCATTTTTTGAATTATTTTGCTATTTTTTTGGAATTTTCTATTTCGCGTCGGGTTGGAACGGAACGGAACGATAATTTTTATTTTCTCTCTTTCTCGGCCTTTTCCAACCTATTTTGGCTTTAAATGAAGCCATAATGGTATTTTTTAATTTTTAGAATTTTTTTTGCTATTTTTTTGGAATTTTCTATTACGTGTCGGGTAGGAATGAAACAGAAGGATAATTTTATATTCTATCTTTCTCAGCATTTTCCAACCTATTTTGGCTTGAAATGAAGCCATAATGGTATTTTTCAATTTTTTGAATTTTTTTCAATTTTTTTGGAATTTTCTATTATGCATTGGGTAGGAACGGAACTGAACGATAATTTTTATTTTCTCTCTTTCTCGGCCTATTCCAACCTTTTTTGGCATGAAATGAAGCCATAATGGTATTTTTTAATTTTCAGAATTTTTTTGCTATTTTTTTGGGAATTTTCTATTACGCGTCTGGTAGGAACGAAACGGAATGATAATTTTATATTCTCTCTTTCCCGGCATTTTCCAACCTAGTTTGGCTTTAAATGAAGCCATAATGGTATTTTTCAATTTTTTGAATTTTTTTGCTATGTTTTTGGAATTTTCTAGTACACATCGAGTAGGAACGGAACGGAACGAAATGATAATTTTAATTTTCTCTCTGTCTCCGCCTTTCCCAACCTATTTTGGCTTGAAATGAAGCCATAATGGTATTTTTTAATTTTAGAGTTTTTTTTGCTATTTTTTTGGAATTTTCTATTTCGCTTCGGGTTGGAACGGAACGGAACGATAATTTTTATTTTCTCTCTTTCTCGGCCTTTTCCAATCTATTTTGGCTTGAAATGAAGCCATAATGGTATTTTTTATTTTTTGAATTTTTTTGCTATTTTTTTGGAATTTTCTATTACGCATCGAATAGGAACGGAACGAAACGATAATTTTCATTTTCTCTCTTTCTCGGCCTTTTCCTACCTATTTTGGCTTGAAATGAAGCCGTAATGGTATTTTTTAATTTTTAGAATTTTTTTTGCTATTTTTTTGGAATTTTCTATTACACGTCAGGTAGAAACGAAACAGAATGATAATTTTATATTCTCTCTTTCCCGGCATTTTCCAACCTATTTTGGCTTGAAATGAAGCCATAATGGTATTTTTCAGTTTTTTGAATTTTTTTGTTATTTTTTTGGAATTTTCAATTTCGCGTCGGGTTGGAACGGAACGGAATGATAATTTTTATTTTCTCTCTTTCTCGGCCTTTTCAAACCTATTTTGGCTTGAAATGAAGCCATAATGGTATTTTTTAATTTTTAAAATTTTTTTTGCTATTTTTTTGGAATTTTCTATTACGCGTCGGTTAGGAAAGAAACGGAATGATAATTTTATATTCTCTCTTTCTCGGCCTATTCCAACCTTTTTTGGCATGAAATGAAGCCATAATGGTATTTTTTAATTTTCAGAATTTTTTTTGCTATTTTTTGGGAATTTTCTATTTCGCGTCGGTTAGGAACGAAACGGAATGATAATTTTATATTCTCTCTTTCCCGGCATTTTCCAATCTATTTTGGCTTGATGGTAGTTTTTAATTTTTTGAATTTTTTTGCTATTTTTTTGGAATTTTCTATTTCGCTTCGGGTTGGAACGGAACGGAACGATAATTTTTATTTTCTCTCTTTCTCGGCCTTTTCCAACCTATTTTGGCTTGAAATGAAGCAATAATGGTATGTCTTAATTTTTAGAATTTTTTTTCTATTGTTTTGAAATTTTCAATTACGAGTCGGGTAGGAACGAAACGTAACGATATTTTTTATTTTCTCTCTTCCACCTCCTTTTCCATACTATTTTGGCTTGAAATGAAGCTATAATTGTATTTTTTAATTTTTAGAATTTTTTTTGCTAATTTTTTGGAATTTTCTATTTCGCGTCGGTTAGGAACGAAACGGAGTGATAATTTCATATTCTCTCTTTCTCGGAATTTTCCAACCTGTTTTGGCTTGAAATGAAGCCATAATGTTAGTTTTCATTTTTTGAATTTTTTTGCTATTTTTTTGGAATTTTCTATTTCGCGTCGGTTAGGAACGAAACGGAATGATAATTTTATATTCTCTCTTTCCCGGCATTTTCCAATCTATTTTGGCTTGATGGTAGTTTTTAATTTTTTGAATTTTTTTGCTATTTTTTTGGAATTTTCTATTTCGCTTCGGGTTGGAACGGAACGGAACGATAATTTTTATTTTCTCTCTTTCTCGGCCTTTTCCAACCTATTTTGGCTTGAAATGAAGCCATAATGGTATTTTTTAATTTTTAAAATTTTTTTTGCTATTTTTTTGGAATTTTCTATTACCCGTCGGTTAGGAAAGAAACGGAATGATAATTTTATTTTCTCTCTTTCTCGGCCTATTCCAACCTTTCTTGGCATGAAATGAAGCCATAATGGTATTTTTTAATTTTCAGAATTTTTTTTGCTATTTTTTGGGAATTTTCTATTTCGCGTCGGTTAGGAACGAAACGGAATGATAATTTTATATTCTCTCTTTCCCGGCATTTTCCAATCTATTTTGGCTTGATGGTAGTTTTTAATTTTTTGAATTTTTTTGCTATTTTTTTGGAATTTTCTATTTCGCTTCGGGTTGGAACGGAACGGAACGATAATTTTTATTTTCTCTCTTTCTCGGCCTTTTCCAACCTATTTTGGCTTGAAATGAAGCAATAATGGTATGTCTTAATTTTTAGAATTTTTTTTCTATTGTTTTGAAATTTTCAATTACGAGTCGGGTAGGAACGAAACGTAACGATATTTTTTATTTTCTCTCTTCCACCTCCTTTTCCATACTATTTTGGCTTGAAATGAAGCTATAATTGTATTTTTTAATTTTTAGAATTTTTTTTGCTAATTTTTTGGAATTTTCTATTTCGCGTCGGTTAGGAACGAAACGGAATGATAATTTCATATTCTCTCTTTCTCGGAATTTTCCAACCTGTTTTGGCTTGAAATGAAGCCATAATGTTAGTTTTCATTTTTTAAATTTTTTTTGCTATTTTTTTGGAATTTTCTATTACGCGTTGGTTAGGAAAGAAACGGAATGATAATTTTATATTCTCTCTTTCCCGGTGTTTTCCAACCTATTTTGGCTTGAAATGAAGCGATAATGGTATTTTTCAATTTTTTGAATTTTTTTGCTATTTTTTTGGAATTTTCTATTACGCATCGAATAGGAACGGAACGAAACGATAATTTTCACTTTCTCTCTTTCTCGGCCTTTTCCTACCTATTTTGGCTTGAAATGAAGCCATAATGGTATTTTTTAATTTTTAGAATTTTTTTTGCTATTTTTTTGGAATTTTCTATTACACGTCAGGTAGAAACGAAACAGAATGATAATTTTATATTCTCTCTTTCCCGGCATTTTCCAACCTATTTTGGCTTGAAATGAAGCCATAATGGTATTTTTCAGTTTTTTGAATTTTTTTGTTATTTTTTTTGGAATTTTCAATTTCGCGTCGGGTTGGAACGGAACGGAATGATAATTTTTATTTTCTCTCTTTCTCGGCCTTTTCAAACCTATTTTGGCTTGAAATGAAGCCATAATGGTATTTTTTAATTTTTAGAATTTTTTTTGCTATTTTTTTGGAATGTTCTATTACGTGTCGGGTAGGAATGAAACAGAAGGATAATTTTATATTCTATCTTTCTCCGCATTTTCCAACCTATTTTGGCTTGAAATGAAGCCATAATGGTATTTTTTATTTTTTGAATTTTTTTGCTATTTTTTTGGAATTTTCTATTACGCATCGAATAGGAACGGAACGAAACGATAATTTTCATTTTCTCTCTTTCTCGGCCTTTTCCTACCTATTTTGGCTTGAAATGAAGCCATAATGGTATTTTTTAATTTTTAGAATTTTTTTTGCTTTTTTTTGGAATTTTCTATTACACGTCAGGTAGAAACGAAACAGAATGATAATTTTATATTCTCTCTTTCCCGGCATTTTCCAACCTATTTTGGCTTGAAATGAAGCCATAATGGTATTTTTCAGTTTTTTGAATTTTTTTGTTATTTTTTTGGAATTTTCAATTTCGCGTCGGGTTGGAACGGAACGGAATGATAATTTTTATTTTCTCTCTTTCTCGGCCTTTTCAAACCTATTTTGGCTTGAAATGAAGCCATAATGGTATTTTTTAATTTTTAAATTTTTTTTGCTATTTTTTTGGAATTTTCTATTACGCGTCGGTTAGGAAAGAAACGGAATGATAATTTTATATTCTCTCTTTCCCGGTGTTTTCCAACCTATTTTGGCTTGAAATGAAGCCATAATGGTATTTTTCAATTTTTTGAATTTTTTTGCTATTTTTTTGGAATTTTCTATTACGCATCGAATAGGAACGGAACGAAACGATAATTTTCACTTTCTCTCTTTCTCGGCCTTTTCCTACCTATTTTGGCTTGAAATGAAGCCATAATGGTATTTTTTAATTTTTAGAATTTTTTTTGCTATTTTTTTGGACTTTTCTATTACACGTCAGGTAGAAACGAAACAGAATGATAATTTTATATTCTCTCTTTCTCGGCATTTTCCAACCTATTTTGGCTTGAAATGAAGCCATAATGGTATTTTTCAGTTTTATGAATTTTTTTGTTATTTTTTTGGAATTTTCAATTTCGCGTCGGGTTGGAACGGAACGGAATGATAATTTTTATTTTCTCTCTTTCTCGGCCTTTTCAAACCTATTTTGGCTTGAAATGAAGCCATAATGGTATTTTTTAATTTTTTAATTTTTTTTTGCTATTTTTTTGGAATTTTCTATTACGCGTCGGTTAGGAAAGAAACGGAATGATAATTTTATATTCTCTCTTTCCCGGCGTTTTCCAACCTATTTTGGCTTGAAATGAAGCCATAACGGTATTTTTCAATTTTTTGAATTTTTTTCTATTTTTTTGGAATTTTCTATTATGCATTGGGTAGGAACGGAACTGAACGATAATTTTTATTTTCTCTCTTTCTCGGCCTATTCCAACCTTTTTTGGCATGAAATGAAGCCATAATGGTATTTTTTAATTTTCAGAATTTTTTTTGCTATTTTTTGGGAATTTTCTATTACGCGTCTGGTAGGAACGAAACGGAATGATAATTTTATATTCTCTCTTTCCCGGCATTTTCCAAACTAGTTTGGCTTGAAATGAAGCCATAATGGTATTTTTCAATTTTTTGAATTTTTTTGCTATGTTTTTGGAATTTTCTAGTACACATCGAGTAGGAACGGAACGAAATGATAATTTTAATTTTCTCTCTGTCTCCGCCTTTCCCAACCTATTTTGGCTTGAAATGAAGCCATAATGGTATTTTTTAATTTTTAGAGTTTTTTTTGCTATTTTGTTGGAATTTTCTATTTCGCGTCGGTTAGGAACGAAACGGAATGATAATTTTATATTCTCTCTTTCCCGGCATTTTCCAATCTATTTTGGCTTGATGGTAGTTTTTAATTTTTTGAATTTTTTTGCTATTTTTTTGGAATTTTCTATTTCGCTTCGGGTTGGAACGGAACGGAACGATAATTTTTATTTTCTCTCTTTCTCGGCCTTTTCCAACCTATTTTGGCTAGAAATGAAGCAATAATGGTATGTCTTAATTTTTAGAATTTTTTTTCTATTGTTTTGAAATTTTCAATTACGAGTCGGGTAGGAACGAAACGTAACGATATTTTTTATTTTCTCTCTTACACCTCCTTTTCCATACTATTTTGGCTTGAAATGAAGCTATAATTGTATTTTTTAATTTTTAGAATTTTTTTTGCTAATTTTTTGGAATTTTCTATTTCGCGTCGGTTAGGAACGAAACGGAATGATAATTTCATATTCTCTCTTTCTCGGAATTTTCCAACCTGTTTTGGCTTGAAATGAAGCCATAATGGTATTTTTCAGTTTTTTGAATTTTTTTGTTATTTTTTTGGAATTTTCAATTTCGCGTCGGGTTGGAACGGAACGGAATGATAATATTTATTTTCTCTCTTTCTCGGCCTTTTCAAACCTATTTTGGCTTGAAATGAAGCCATAATGGTATTTTTTAATTTTTTAATTTTTTTTGCTATTTTTTTGGAATTTTCTATTACGCGTCGGTTAGGAAAGAAACGGAATGATAATTTTATATTCTCTCTTTCCCGGCGTTTTCCATCCTATTTTGGCTTGAAATGAAGCCATAATGGTATTTTTCAATTTTTTGAATTTTTTTCTATTTTTTTGGAATTTTCTATTATGCATTGGGTAGGAACGGAACTGAACGATAATTTTTATTTTCTCTCTTTCTCGGCCTATTCCAACCTTTTTTGGCATGAAATGAAGCCATAATGGTATTTTTTAATTTTCAGAATTTTTTTTGCTATTTTTTGGGAATTTTCTATTACGCGTCTGGTAGGAACGAAACGGAATGATAATTTTATATTCTCTCTTTCCCGGTGTTTTCCAACCTATTTTGGCTTGAAATGAAGCCATAATGGTATTTTTCAATTTTTTGAATTTTTTTGCTATTTTTTTGGAATTTTCTATTACGCATCGAATAGGAACGGAACGAAACGATAATTTTCACTTTCTCTCTTTCTCGGCCTTTTCCTACCTATTTTGGCTTGAAATGAAGCCATAATGGTATTTTTTAATTTTTAGAATTTTTTTTGCTATTTTTTTGGAATTTTCTATTACACGTCAGGTAGAAACGAAACAGAATGATAATTTTATATTCTCTCTTTCCCGGCATTTTCCAACCTATTTTGGCTTGAAATGAAGCCATAATGGTATTTTTCAGTTTTTTGAATTTTTTTGTTATTTTTTTGGAATTTTCAATTTCGCGTCGGGTTGGAACGGAACGGAATGATAATTTTTATTTTCTCTCTTTCTCGGCCTTTTCAAACCTATTTTGGCTTGAAATGAAGCCATAATGGTATTTTTTAATTTTTAGAATTTTTTTTGCTATTTTTTTGGAATGTTCTATTACGTGTCGGGTAGGAATGAAACAGAAGGATAATTTTATATTCTATCTTTCTCCGCATTTTCCAACCTATTTTGGCTTGAAATGAAGCCATAATGGTATTTTTTATTTTTTGAATTTTTTTGCTATTTTTTTGGAATTTTCTATTACGCATCGAATAGGAACGGAACGAAACGATAATTTTCATTTTCTCTCTTTCTCGGCCTTTTCCTACCTATTTTGGCTTGAAATGAAGCCATAATGGTATTTTTTAATTTTTAGAATTTTTTTTGCTTTTTTTTGGAATTTTCTATTACACGTCAGGTAGAAACGAAACAGAATGATAATTTTATATTCTCTCTTTCCCGGCATTTTCCAACCTATTTTGGCTTGAAATGAAGCCATAATGGTATTTTTCAGTTTTTTGAATTTTTTTGTTATTTTTTTGGAATTTTCAATTTCGCGTCGGGTTGGAACGGAACGGAATGATAATTTTTATTTTCTCTCTTTCTCGGCCTTTTCAAACCTATTTTGGCTTGAAATGAAGCCATAATGGTATTTTTTAATTTTTAAATTTTTTTTGCTATTTTTTTGGAATTTTCTATTACGCGTCGGTTAGGAAAGAAACGGAATGATAATTTTATATTCTCTCTTTCCCGGTGTTTTCCAACCTATTTTGGCTTGAAATGAAGCCATAATGGTATTTTTCAATTTTTTGAATTTTTTTGCTATTTTTTTGGAATTTTCTATTACGCATCGAATAGGAACGGAACGAAACGATAATTTTCACTTTCTCTCTTTCTCGGCCTTTTCCTACCTATTTTGGCTTGAAATGAAGCCATAATGGTATTTTTTAATTTTTAGAATTTTTTTTGCTATTTTTTTGGACTTTTCTATTACACGTCAGGTAGAAACGAAACAGAATGATAATTTTATATTCTCTCTTTCTCGGCATTTTCCAACCTATTTTGGCTTGAAATGAAGCCATAATGGTATTTTTCAGTTTTATGAATTTTTTTGTTATTTTTTTGGAATTTTCAATTTCGCGTCGGGTTGGAACGGAACGGAATGATAATTTTTATTTTCTCTCTTTCTCGGCCTTTTCAAACCTATTTTGGCTTGAAATGAAGCCATAATGGTATTTTTTAATTTTATAATTTTTTTTTGCTATTTTTTTGGAATTTTCTATTACGCGTCGGTTAGGAAAGAAACGGAATGATAATTTTATATTCTCTCTTTCCCGGCGTTTTCCAACCTATTTTGGCTTGAAATGAAGCCATAACGGTATTTTTCAATTTTTTGAATTTTTTTCTATTTTTTTGGAATTTTCTATTATGCATTGGGTAGGAACGGAACTGAACGATAATTTTTATTTTCTCTCTTTCTCGGCCTATTCCAACCTTTTTTGGCATGAAATGAAGCCATAATGGTATTTTTTAATTTTCAGAATTTTTTTTGCTATTTTTTGGGAATTTTCTATTACGCGTCTGGTAGGAACGAAACGGAATGATAATTTTATATTCTCTCTTTCCCGGCATTTTCCAACCTAGTTTGGCTTGAAATGAAGCCATAATGGTATTTTTCAATTTTTTGAATTTTTTTGCTATGTTTTTGGAATTTTCTAGTACACATCGAGTAGGAACGGAACGAAATGATAATTTTAATTTTCTCTCTGTCTCCGCCTTTCCCAACCTATTTTGGCTTGAAATGAAGCCATAATGGTATTTTTTAATTTTTAGAGTTTTTTTTGCTATTTTGTTGGAATTTTCTATTTCGCGTCGGTTAGGAACGAAACGGAATGATAATTTTATATTCTCTCTTTCCCGGCATTTTCCAATCTATTTTGGCTTGATGGTAGTTTTTAATTTTTTGAATTTTTTTGCTATTTTTTTGGAATTTTCTATTTCGCTTCGGGTTGGAACGGAACGGAACGATAATTTTTATTTTCTCTCTTTCTCGGCCTTTTCCAACCTATTTTGGCTAGAAATGAAGCAATAATGGTATGTCTTAATTTTTAGAATTTTTTTTCTATTGTTTTGAAATTTTCAATTACGAGTCGGGTAGGAACGAAACGTAACGATATTTTTTATTTTCTCTCTTACACCTCCTTTTCCATACTATTTTGGCTTGAAATGAAGCTATAATTGTATTTTTTAATTTTTAGAATTTTTTTTGCTAATTTTTTGGAATTTTCTATTTCGCGTCGGTTAGGAACGAAACGGAATGATAATTTCATATTCTCTCTTTCTCGGAATTTTCCAACCTGTTTTGGCTTGAAATGAAGCCATAATGGTATTTTTCAGTTTTTTGAATTTTTTTGTTATTTTTTTGGAATTTTCAATTTCGCGTCGGGTTGGAACGGAACGGAATGATAATATTTATTTTCTCTCTTTCTCGGCCTTTTCAAACCTATTTTGGCTTGAAATGAAGCCATAATGGTATTTTTTAATTTTTTAATTTTTTTTGCTATTTTTTTGGAATTTTCTATTACGCGTCGGTTAGGAAAGAAACGGAATGATAATTTTATATTCTCTCTTTCCCGGCGTTTTCCATCCTATTTTGGCTTGAAATGAAGCCATAATGGTATTTTTCAATTTTTTGAATTTTTTTCTATTTTTTTGGAATTTTCTATTATGCATTGGGTAGGAACGGAACTGAACGATAATTTTTATTTTCTCTCTTTCTCGGCCTATTCCAACCTTTTTTGGCATGAAATGAAGCCATAATGGTATTTTTTAATTTTCAGAATTTTTTTTGCTATTTTTTGGGAATTTTCTATTACGCGTCTGGTAGGAACGAAACGGAATGATAATTTTATATTCTCTCTTTCCCGGCATTTTCCAACCTAGTTTGGCTTGAAATGAAGCCATAATGGTATTTTTCAATTTTTTGAATTTTTTTGCTATGTTTTTGGAATTTTCTAGTACACATCGAGTAGGAACGGAACGAAATGATAATTTTAATTTTCTCTCTGTCTCCGCCTTTCCCAACCTATTTTGGCTTGAAATGAAGCCATAATGGTATTTTTTAATTTTTAGAGTTTTTTTTGCTATTTTGTTGGAATTTTCTATTTCGCGTCGGTTAGGAACGAAACGGAATGATAATTTTATATTCTCTCTTTCCCGGCATTTTCCAATCTATTTTGGCTTGATGGTAGTTTTTAATTTTTTGAATTTTTTTGCTATTTTTTTGGAATTTTCTATTTCGCTTCGGGTTGGAACGGAACGGAACGATAATTTTTATTTTCTCTCTTTCTCGGCCTTTTCCATCCTATTTTGGCTTGAAATGAAGCAATAATGGTATGTCTTAATTTTTAGAATTTTTTTTCTATTGTTTTGAAATTTTCAATTACGAGTCGGATAGGAACGAAACGTAACGATATTTTTTATTTTCTCTCTTACACCTCCTTTTCCATACTATTTTGGCTTGAAATGAAGCTATAATTGTATTTTTTAATTTTTCGAATTTTTTTTGCTAATTTTTTGGAATTTTCTATTTCGCGTCGGTTAGGAACGAAACGGAATGATAATTTCATATTCTCTCTTTCTCGGAATTTTCCAACCTGTTTTGGCTTGAAATGAAGCCATAATGTTAGTTTTCATTTTTTGAATTTTTTTGCTATTTTTTTGGAATTTTCTATTTCGCGTCGGGTTGGAACGGAACGGAACGATAATTTTTATTTTCTCTCTTTCTCGGCCTTTTCCAACCTATTTTGGCTTGAAATGAAGCCATAATGGTATTTTTTAATTTTTAGAATTTTTTTTGCTATTTTTTTGGAATTTTCTATTACGTGTCGGGTAGGAATGAAACAGAAGGATAATTTTATATTCTATCTTTCTCAGCATTTTCCAACCTATTTTGGCTTGAAATGAAGCCATAATGGTATTTTTCAATTTTTTGAATTTTTTTCAATTTTTTTGGAATTTTCTATTATGCATTGGGTAGGAACGGAACTGAACGATAATTTTTATTTTCTCTCTTTCTCGGCCTATTCCAACCTTTTTTGGCATGAAATGAAGCCATAATGGTATTTTTTAATTTTCAGAATTTTTTTTGCTATTTTTTTGGGAATTTTCTATTACGCGTCTGGTAGGAACGAAACGGAATGATAATTTTATATTCTCTCTTTCCCGGCATTTTCCAACCTAGTTTGGCTTTAAATGAAGCCATAATGGTATTTTTCAATTTTTTGAATTTTTTTGCTATGTTTTTGGAATTTTCTAGTACACATCGAGTAGGAACGGAACGGAACGAAATGATAATTTTAATTTTCTCTCTGTCTCCGCCTTTCCCAACCTATTCTGGCTTGAAATGAAGCCATAATGGTATTTTTTAATTTTAGAGTTTTTTTTGCTATTTTTTTGGAATTTTCTATTTCGCGTCGGTTAGGAACGAAACGGAATGATAATTTTATATTCTCTCTTTCCCGGCATTTTCCAATCTATTTTGGCTTGATGGTAGTTTTTAATTTTTTGAATTTTTTTGCTATTTTTTTGGAATTTTCTATTTCGCTTCGGGTTGGAACGGAACGGAACGATAATTTTTATTTTCTCTCTTTCTCGGCCTTTTCCAATCTATTTTGGCTTGAAATGAAGCCATAATGGTATTTTTTATTTTTTGAATTTTTTTGCTATTTTTTTGGAATTTTCTATTACGCATCGAATAGGAACGGAACGAAACGATAATTTTCATTTTCTCTCTTTCTCGGCCTTTTCCTACCTATTTTGGCTTGAAATGAAGCCGTAATGGTATTTTTTAATTTTTAGAATTTTTTTTGCTATTTTTTTGGAATTTTCTATTACACGTCAGGTAGAAACGAAACAGAATGATAATTTTATATTCTCTCTTTCCCGGCATTTTCCAACCTATTTTGGCTTGAAATGAAGCCATAATGGTATTTTTCAGTTTTTTGAATTTTTTTGTTATTTTTTTGGAATTTTCAATTTCGCGTCGGGTTGGAACGGAACGGAATGATAATTTTTATTTTCTCTCTTTCTCGGCCTTTTCAAACCTATTTTGGCTTGAAATGAAGCCATAATGGTATTTTTTAATTTTTAAAATTTTTTTTGCTATTTTTTTGGAATTTTCTATTACGCGTCGGTTAGGAAAGAAACGGAATGATAATTTTATATTCTCTCTTTCTCGGCCTATTCCAACCTTTTTTGGCATGAAATGAAGCCATAATGGTATTTTTTAATTTTCAGAATTTTTTTTGCTATTTTTTGGGAGTTTTCTATTTCGCGTCGGTTAGGAACGAAACGGAATGATACTTTTATATTCTCTCTTTCCCGGCATTTTCCAATCTATTTTGGCTTGATGGTAGTTTTTAATTTTTTGAATTTTTTTGCTATTTTTTTGGAATTTTCTATTTCGCTTCGGGTTGGAACGGAACGGAACGATAATTTTTATTTTCTCTCTTTCTCGGCCTTTTCCAACCTATTTTGGCTTGAAATGAAGCAATAGTGGTATGTCTTAATTTTTAGAATTTTTTTTCTATTGTTTTGAAATTTTCAATTACGAGTCGGGTAGGAACGAAACGTAACGATATTTTTTATTTTCTCTCTTCCACCTCCTTTTCCATACTATTTTGGCTTGAAATGAAGCTATAATTGTATTTTTTAATTTTTAGAATTTTTTTTGCTAATTTTTTGGAATTTTCTATTTCGCGTCGGTTAGGAACGAAACGGAATGATAATTTCATATTCTCTCTTTCTCGGAATTTTCCAACCTGTTTTGGCTTGAAATGAAGCCATAATGTTAGTTTTCATTTTTTGAATTTTTTTGCTATTTTTTTGGAATTTTCTATTTCGCGTCGGTTAGGAACGAAACGGAATGATAATTTTATATTCTCTCTTTCCCGACATTTTCCAATCTATTTTGGCTTGATGGTAGTTTTTAATTTTTTGAATTTTTTTGCTATTTTTTTGGAATTTTCTATTTCGCTTCGGGTTGGAACGGAACGGAACGATAATTTTTATTTTCTCTCTTTCTCGGCCTTTTCCAACCTATTTTGGCTTGAAATGAAGCAATAATGGTATGTCTTAATTTTTAGAATTTTTTTTCTATTGTTTTGAAATTTTCAATTACGAGTCGGGTAGGAACGAAACGTAACGATATTTTTTATTTTCTCTCTTACACCTCCTTTTCCATACTATTTTGGCTTGAAATGAAGCTATAATTGTATTTTTTAATTTTTAGAATTTTTTTTGCTAATTTTTTGGAATTTTCTATTTCGCGTCGGTTAGGAACGAAACGGAATGATAATTTCATATTCTCTCTTTCTCGGAATTTTCCAACCTGTTTTGGCTTGAAATGAAGCCATAATGTTAGTTTTCATTTTTTGAATTTTTTTGCTATTTTTTTGGAATTTTCTATTTCGCGTCGGGTTGGAACGGAACGGAACGATAATTTTTATTTTCTCTCTTTCTCGGCCTATTCCAACCTTTTTTGGCATGAAATGAAGCCATAATGGTATTTTTTAATTTTCAGAATTTTTTTTCTATTTTTTTGGGAATTTTCTATTACGCGTCTGGTATGAACGAAACGGAATGATAATTTTATATTCTCTCTTTCCCGGCATTTTCCAACCTAGTTTGGCTTGAAATGAAGCCATAATGGTATTTTTCAATTTTTTGAATTTTTTTGCTATGTTTTTGGAATTTTCTAGTACACATGGAGTAGGAACGGAACGAAATGATAATTTTAATTTTCTCTCTGTCTCCGCCTTTCCCAACCTATTTTGGCTTGAAATGAAGCCATAATGGTATTTTTTAATTTTTAGAGTTTTTTTTGCTATTTTGTTGGAATTTTCTATTTCGCGTCGGTTAGGAACGAAACGGAATGATAATTTTATATTCTCTCTTTCCCGGCATTTTCCAATCTATTTTGGCTTGATGGTAGTTTTTAATTTTTTGAATTTTTTAGCTATTTTTTTGGAATTTTCTATTTCGCTTCGGGTTGGAACGGAACGGAACGATAATTTTTATTTTCTCTCTTTCTCGGCCTTTTCCAACCTATTTTGGCTAGAAATGAAGCAATAATGGTATGTCTTAATTTTTAGAATTTTTTTTCTATTGTTTTGAAATTTTCAATTACGAGTCGGGTAGGAACGAAACGTAACGATATTTTTTATTTTCTCTCTTACACCTCCTTTTCCATACTATTTTGGCTTGAAATGAAGCCATAATGGTATTTTTCAATTTTTTGAGTTTTTTTCAATTTTTTTGGAATTTTCTATTATGCATTGGGTAGGAACGGAACTGAACGATAATTTTTATTTTCTCTCTTTCTCGGCCTATTCCAACCTTTTTTGGCATGAAATGAAGCCATAATGGTATTTTTTAATTTTCAGAATTTTTTTTGCTATTTTTTTGGGAATTTTCTATTACGCGTCTGGTAGGAACGAAACGGAATGATAATTTTATATTCTCTCTTTCCCGGCATTTTCCAACCTAGTTTGGCTTGAAATGAAGCCATAATGGTATTTTTCAATTTTTTGAATTTTTTTGCTATGTTTTTGGAATTTTCTAGTACACATCGAGTAGGAACGGAACGGAACGAAATGATAATTTTAATTTTCTCTCTGTCTCCGCCTTTCCCAACCTATTTTGGCTTGAAATGAAGCCATAATGGTATTTTTTAATTTTATTGTTTTTTTTGCTATTTTTTTGGAATTTTCTATTTCGCGTCGGTTAGGAACGAAACGGAATGATAATTTTATATTCTCTCTTTCCCGGCATTTTCCAATCTATTTTGGCTTGATGGTAGTTTTTAATTTTTTGAATTTTTTTGCTATTTTTTTGGAATTTTCTATTTCGCTTCGGGTTGGAACGGAACGGAACGATAATTTTTATTTTCTCTCTTTCTCGGCCTTTTCCAATCTATTTTGGCTTGAAATGAAGCCATAATGGTATTTTTTAATTTTAGAGTTTTTTTTGCTATTTTTTTGGAATTTTCTATTTCGCGTCGGTTAGGAACGAAACGGAATGATAATTTTATATTCTCTCTTTCCCGGCATTTTCCAATCTATTTTGGCTTGATGGTAGTTTTTAATTTTTTGAATTTTTTTGCTATTTTTTTGGAATTTTCTATTTCGCTTCGGGTTGGAAAGAAACGGAATGATAATTTTATATTCTCACTTTCCCGGCGTTTTCCAATCTATTTTGGCTTGAAATGAAGCCATAATGGTATTTTTTATTTTTTGAATTTTTTTGCTATTTTTTTGGAATTTTCTATTACGCATCGAATAGGAACGGAACGAAACGATAATTTTCATTTTCTCTCTTTCTCGGCCTTTTCCTACCTATTTTGGCTTGAAATGAAGCCATAATGGTATTTTTTAATTTTTAGAATTTTTTTTGCTATTTTTTTGGAATTTTCTATTACACGTCAGGTAGAAACGAAACAGAATGATAATTTTATATTCTCTCTTTCCCGGCATTTTCCAACCTATTTTGGCTTGAAATGAAGCCATAATGGTATTTTTCAGTTTTTTGAATTTTTTTGTTATTTTTTTGGAATTTTCAATTTCGCGTCGGGTTGGAACGGAACGGAATGATAATTTTTATTTTCTCTCTTTCTCGGCCTTTTCAAACCTATTTTGGCTTGAAATGAAGCCATAATGGTATTTTTTAATTTTTAAAATTTTTTTTGCTATTTTTTTGGAATTTTCTATTACGCGTCGGTTAGGAAAGAAACGGAATGATAATTTTATATTCTCTCTTTCCCGGCGTTTTCCAACCTATTTTGGCTTGAAATGAAGCCATAATGGTATTTTTCAATTTTTTGAATTTTTTTCTATTTTTTTGGAATTTTCTATTATGCATTGGGTAGGAACGGAACTGAACGATAATTTTTATTTTCTCTCTTTCTCGGCCTATTCCAACCTTTTTTGGCATGAAATGAAGCCATAATGGTATTTTTTAATTTTCAGAATTTTTTTTGCTATTTTTTTGGGAATTTTCTATTACGCGTCTGGTAGGAACGAAACGGAATGATAATTTTATATTCTCTCTTTCCCGGCATTTTCCAACCTAGTTTGGCTTGAAATGAAGCCATAATGGTATTTTTCAATTTTTTGAATTTTTTTGCTATGATTTTGGAATTTTCTAGTACACATCGAGTAGGAACGGAACGGAACGAAATGATAATTTTAATTTTCTCTCTGTCTCCGCCTTTCCCAACCTATTTTGGCTTGAAATGAAGCCATAATGGTATTTTTTAATTTTTAGAGTTTTTTTTGCTAATTTTTTGGAATTTTCTATTTCGCGTCGGTTAGGAACGAAACGGAATGATAATTTCATATTCTCTCTTTCTCGGAATTTTCCAACCTGTTTTGGCTTGAAATGAAGCCATAATGTTAGTTTTCATTTTTTGAATTTTTTTGCTATTTTTTTGGAATTTTCTATTTCGCGTCGGGTTGGAACGGAACGGAACGATAATTTTTATTTTCTCTCTTTCTCGGCCTATTCCAACCTTTTTTGGCATGAAATGAAGCCATAATGGTATTTTTTAATTTTCAGAATTTTTTTTGCTATTTTTTGGGAATTTTCTATTACGCGTCTGGTAGGAACGAAACGGAATGATAATTTTATATTCTCTCTTTTCCGGCATTTTCCAACCTAGTTTGGCTTGAAATGAATCCATAATGGTATTTTTCAATTTTTTGAATTTTTTTGCTATGTTTTTGGAATTTTCTATTACAAATCGAGTAGGAACGGAACGAAATGATAATTTTAATTTTCTCTCTGTCTCCGCCTTTCCCAACCTATTTTGGCTTGAAATGAAGCCATAATGTTATTTTTTAATTTTTAGAGTTTTTTTTGCTATTTTTTTGGAATTTTTTATTTCGCGTCGGTTAAGAACGAAACGGAATGATAATTTTATATTCTCTCTTTCCCGGCATTTTCCAATCTATTTTGGCTTGATGGTAGTTTTTAATTTTTTGAATTTTTTTGCTATTTTTTTGGAATTTTCTATTTCGCTTCGGGTTGGAACGGAACGGAACGATAATTTTTATTTTCTCTCTTTCTCGGCCTTTTCCAATCTATTTTGGCTAGAAATGAAGCAATAATGGTATGTCTTAATTTTTAGAATTTTTTTTCTATTGTTTTAAAATTTTCAATTACGAGTCGGGTAGGAACGAAACGTAACGATATTTTTTATTTTCTCTCTTACACCTCCTTTTCCATACTATTTTGGCTTGAAATGAAGCCATAATTGTATTTTTTAATTTTTAGAATTTTTTTTGCTAATTTTTTGGAATTTTCTATTTCGCGTCGGTTAGGAACGAAACGGAATGATAATTTCATATTCTCTCTTTCTCGGAATTTTCCAACCTGTTTTGGCTTGAAATGAAGCCATAATGGTATTTTTCAGTTTTTTGAATTTTTTTGTTATTTTTTTGGAATATTCAATTTCGCGTCGGGTTGGAACGGAACGGAATGATAATTTTTATTTTCTCTCTTTCTCGGCCTTTTCAAACCTATTTTGGCTTGAAATGAAGCCATAATGGTATTTTTTAATTTTTTAATTTTTTTTGCTATTTTTTTGGAATTTTCTATTACGCGTCGGTTAGGAAAGAAACGGAATGATAATTTTATATTCTCTCTTTCCCGGCGTTTTCCAACCTATTTTGGCTTGAAATGAAGCCATAATGGTATTTTTCAATTTTTTGAATTTTTTTCTATTTTTTTGGAATTTTCTATTATGCATTGGGTAGGAACGGAACTGAACGATAATTTTTATTTTCTCTCTTTCTCGGCCTATTCCAACCTTTTTTGGCATGAAATGAAGCCATAATGGTATTTTTTAATTTTCAGAATTTTTTTTGCTATTTTTTTGGGAATTTTCTATTACGCGTCGGTTAGGAAAGAAACGGAATGATAATTTTATATTCTCTCTTTCCCGGCGTTTTCCAACCTATTTTGGCTTGAAATGAAGCCATAATGGTATTTTTCAATTTTTTGAATTTTTTTCTATTTTTTTGGAATTTTCTATTATGCATTGGGTAGGAACGGAACTGAACGATAATTTTTATTTTCTCTCTTTCTCGGCCTATTCCAACCTTTTTTGGCATGAAATGAAGCCATAATGGTATTTTTTAATTTTCAGAATTTTTTTTGCTATTTTTTTGGGAATTTTCTATTACGCGTCTGGTAGGAACGAAACGGAATGATAATTTTATATTCTCTCTTTCCCGGCATTTTCCAACCTAGTTTGGCTTGAAATGAAGCCATAATGGTATTTTTCAATTTTTTGAATTTTTTTGCTATGTTTTTGGAATTTTCTAGTACACATGGAGTAGGAACGGAACGAAATGATAATTTTAATTTTCTCTCTGTCTCCGCCTTTCCCAACCTATTTTGGCTTGAAATGAAGCCATAATGGTATTTTTTAATTTTTAGAGTTTTTTTTGCTATTTTGTTGGAATTTTCTATTTCGCGTCGGTTAGGAACGAAACGGAATGATAATTTTATATTCTCTCTTTCCCGGCATTTTCCAATCTATTTTGGCTTGATGGTAGTTTTTAATTTTTTGAATTTTTTAGCTATTTTTTTGGAATTTTCTATTTCGCTTCGGGTTGGAACGGAACGGAACGATAATTTTTATTTTCTCTCTTTCTCGGCCTTTTCCAACCTATTTTGGCTAGAAATGAAGCAATAATGGTATGTCTTAATTTTTAGAATTTTTTTTCTATTGTTTTGAAATTTTCAATTACGAGTCGGGTAGGAACGAAACGTAACGATATTTTTTATTTTCTCTCTTACACATCCTTTTCCATACTATTTTGGCTTGAAATGAAGCTATAATTGTATTTTTTAATTTTTAGAATTTTTTTTGCTAATTTTTTGGAATTTTCTATTTCGCGTCGGTTAGGAACGAAACGGAATGATAATTTCATATTCTCTCTTTCTCGGAATTTTCCAACCTGTTTTGGCTTGAAATGAAGCCATAATGGTATTTTTCAGTTTTTTGAATTTTTTTGTTATTTTTTTGGAATTTTCAATTTCGCGTCGGGTTGGAACGGAACCGAATGATAATTTTTATTTTCTCTCTTTCTCGGCCTTTTCAAACCTATTTTGGCTTGAAATGAAGCCATAATGGTATTTTTTAATTTTTAAATTTTTTTTGCTATTTTTTTGGAATTTTCTATTACGCGTCGGTTAGGAAAGAAACGGAATGATAATTTTATATTCTCTCTTTCCCGGCGTTTTCCAACCTATTTTGGCTTGAAATGAAGCCATAATGGTATTTTTCAATTTTTTGAATTTTTTTCTATTTTTTTGGAATTTTCTATTATGCATTGGGTAGGAACGGAACTGAACGATAATTTTTATTTTCTCTCTTTCTCGGCCTATTCCAACCTTTTTTGGCATGAAATGAAGCCATAATGGTATTTTTTAATTTTCAGAATTTTTTTTACTATTTTTTGGGAATTTTCTATTACGCGTCTGGTAGGAACGAAACGGAATGATAATTTTATATTCTCTCTTTCCCGGCATTTTCCAACCTAGTTTGGCTTGAAATGAAGCCATAATGGTATTTTTCAATTTTTTGAATTTTTTTGCTATGTTTTTGGAATTTTCTAGTACACATCGAGTAGGAACGGAACGAAATGATAATTTTAATTTTCTCTCTGTCTCCGCCTTTCCCAACCTATTTTGGCTTGAAATGAAGCCATAATGGTATTTTTTAATTTTTAGAGTTTTTTTTGCTATTTTGTTGGAATTTTCTATTTCGCGTCGGTTAGGAACGAAACGGAATGATAATTTTATATTCTCTCTTTCCCGGCATTTTCCAATCTATTTTGGCTTGAAATGAAGCCATAATGGTATTTTTCAATTTTTTGAATTTTTTTCAATTTTTTTGGAATTTTCTATTATGCATTGGGTAGGAACGGAACTGAACGATAATTTTTATTTTCTCTCTTTCTCGGCCTTTTCCAACCTATTTTGGCTTGAAATGAAGCAATAATGGTATGTCTTAATTTTTAGAATTTTTTTTCTATTGTTTTGAAATTTTCAATTACGAGTCGGGTAGGAACGAAACGTAACGATATTTTTTATTTTCTCTCTTCCACCTCCTTTTCCATACTATTTTGGCTTGAAATGAAGCTATAATTGTATTTTTTAATTTTTAGAATTTTTTTTGCTAATTTTTTGGAATTTTCTATTTCGCGTCGGTTAGGAACGAAACGGAATGATAATTTCATATTCTCTCTTTCTCGGAATTTTCCAACCTGTTTTGGCTTGAAATGAAGCCATAATGTTAGTTTTCATTTTTTGAATTTTTTTGCTATTTTTTTGGAATTTTCTATTTCGCGTCGGTTAGGAACGAAACGGAATGATAATTTTATATTCTCTCTTTCCCGGCATTTTCCAATCTATTTTGGCTTGATGGTAGTTTTTAATTTTTTGAATTTTTTTGCTATTTTTTTGGAATTTTCTATTTCGCTTCGGGTTGGAACGGAACGGAACGATAATTTTTATTTTCTCTCTTTCTCGGCCTTTTCCAACCTATTTTGGCTTGAAATGAAGCCATAATGGTATTTTTTAATTTTTAAAATTTTTTTTGCTATTTTTTTGGAATTTTCTATTACGCGTCGGTTAGGAAAGAAACGGAATGATAATTTTATTTTCTCTCTTTCTCGGCCTATTCCAACCTTTCTTGGCATGAAATGAAGCCATAATGGTATTTTTTAATTTTCAGAATTTTTTTTGCTATTTTTTGGGAATTTTCTATTTCGCGTCGGTTAGGAACGAAACGGAATGATAATTTTATATTCTCTCTTTCCCGGCATTTTCCAATCTATTTTGGCTTGATGGTAGTTTTTAATTTTTTGAATTTTTTTGCTATTTTTTTGGAATTTTCTATTTCGCTTCGGGTTGGAACGGAACGGAACGATAATTTTTATTTTCTCTCTTTCTCGGCCTTTTCCAACCTATTTTGGCTTGAAATGAAGCAATAATGGTATGTCTTAATTTTTAGAATTTTTTTTCTATTGTTTTGAAATTTTCAATTACGAGTCGGGTAGGAACGAAACGTAACGATATTTTTTATTTTCTCTCTTCCACCTCCTTTTCCATACTATTTTGGCTTGAAATGAAGCTATAATTGTATTTTTTAATTTTTAGAATTTTTTTTGCTAATTTTTTGGAATTTTCTATTTCGCGTCGGTTAGGAACGAAACGGAATGATAATTTCATATTCTCTCTTTCTCGGAATTTTCCAACCTGTTTTGGCTTGAAATGAAGCCATAATGTTAGTTTTCATTTTTTAAATTTTTTTTGCTATTTTTTTGGAATTTTCTATTACGCGTCGGTTAGGAAAGAAACGGAATGATAATTTTATATTCTCTCTTTCCCGGTGTTTTCCAACCTATTTTGGCTTGAAATGAAGCGATAATGGTATTTTTCAATTTTTTGAATTTTTTTGCTATTTTTTTGGAATTTTCTATTACGCATCGAATAGGAACGGAACGAAACGATAATTTTCACTTTCTCTCTTTCTCGGCCTTTTCCTACCTATTTTGGCTTGAAATGAAGCCATAATGGTATTTTTTAATTTTTAGAATTTTTTTTGCTATTTTTTTGGAATTTTCTATTACACGTCAGGTAGAAACGAAACAGAATGATAATTTTATATTCTCTCTTTCCCGGCATTTTCCAACCTATTTTGGCTTGAAATGAAGCCATAATGGTATTTTTCAGTTTTTTGAATTTTTTTGTTATTTTTTTGGAATTTTCAATTTCGCGTCGGGTTGGAACGGAACGGAATGATAATTTTTATTTTCTCTCTTTCTCGGCCTTTTCAAACCTATTTTGGCTTGAAATGAAGCCATAATGGTATTTTTTAATTTTTAAAATTTTTTTTGCTATTTTTTTGGAATTTTCTATTACGCGTCGGTTAGGAAAGAAACGGAATGATAATTTTATATTCTCTCTTTCCCGGCGTTTTCCAACCTATTTTGGCTTGAAATGAAGCCATAATGGTATTTTTCAATTTTTTGAATTTTTTTCTATTTTTTTGGAATTTTCTATTATGCATTGGGTAGGAACGGAACTGAACGATAATTTTTATTTTCTCTCTTTCTCGGCCTATTCCAACCTTTTTTGGCATGAAATGAAGCCATAATGGTATTTTTTAATTTTCAGAATTTTTTTTGCTATTTTTTTGGGAATTTTCTATTACGCGTCTGGTAGGAACGAAACGGAATGATAATTTTATATTCTCTCTTTCCCGGCATTTTCCAACCTAGTTTGGCTTGAAATGAAGCCATAATGGTATTTTTCAATTTTTTGAATTTTTTTGCTATGATTTTGGAATTTTCTAGTACACATCGAGTAGGAACGGAACGGAACGAAATGATAATTTTAATTTTCTCTCTGTCTCCGCCTTTCCCAACCTATTTTGGCTTGAAATGAAGCCATAATGGTATTTTTTAATTTTTAGAGTTTTTTTTGCTAATTTTTTGGAATTTTCTATTTCGCGTCGGTGAGGAACGAAACGGAATGATAATTTCATATTCTCTCTTTCTCGGAATTTTCCAACCTGTTTTGGCTTGAAATGAAGCCATAATGTTAGTTTTCATTTTTTGAATTTTTTTGCTATTTTTTTGGAATTTTCTATTTCGCGTCGGGTTGGAACGGAACGGAACGATAATTTTTATTTTCTCTCTTTCTCGGCCTATTCCAACCTTTTTTGGCATGAAATGAAGCCATAATGGTATTTTTTAATTTTCAGAATTTTTTTTGCTATTTTTTGGGAATTTTCTATTACGCGTCTGGTAGGAACGAAACGGAATGATAATTTTATATTCTCTCTTTTCCGGCATTTTCCAACCTAGTTTGGCTTGAAATGAATCCATAATGGTATTTTTCAATTTTTTGAATTTTTTTGCTATGTTTTTGGAATTTTCTATTACAAATCGAGTAGGAACGGAACGAAATGATAATTTTAATTTTCTCTCTGTCTCCGCCTTTCCCAACCTATTTTGGCTTGAAATGAAGCCATAATGTTATTTTTTAATTTTTAGAGTTTTTTTTGCTATTTTTTTGGAATTTTTTATTTCGCGTCGGTTAAGAACGAAACGGAATGATAATTTTATATTCTCTCTTTCCCGGCATTTTCCAATCTATTTTGGCTTGATGGTAGTTTTTAATTTTTTGAATTTTTTTGCTATTTTTTTGGAATTTTCTATTTCGCTTCGGGTTGGAACGGAACGGAACGATAATTTTTATTTTCTCTCTTTCTCGGCCTTTTCCAATCTATTTTGGCTAGAAATGAAGCAATAATGGTATGTCTTAATTTTTAGAATTTTTTTTCTATTGTTTTGAAATTTTCAATTACGAGTCGGGTAGGAACGAAACGTAACGATATTTTTTATTTTCTCTCTTACACCTCCTTTTCCATACTATTTTGGCTTGAAATGAAGCCATAATTGTATTTTTTAATTTTTAGAATTTTTTTTGCTAATCTTTTGGAATTTTCTATTTCGCGTCGGTTAGGAACGAAACGGAATGATAATTTCATATTCTCTCTTTCTCGGAATTTTCCAACCTGTTTTGGCTTGAAATGAAGCCATAATGGTATTTTTCAGTTTTTTGAATTTTTTTGTTATTTTTTTGGAATATTCAATTTCGCGTCGGGTTGGAACGGAACGGAATGATAATTTTTATTTTCTCTCTTTCTCGGCCTTTTCAAACCTATTTTGGCTTGAAATGAAGCCATAATGGTATTTTTTAATTTTTTAATTTTTTTTGCTATTTTTTTGGAATTTTCTATTACGCGTCGGTTAGGAAAGAAACGGAATGATAATTTTATATTCTCTCTTTCCCGGCGTTTTCCAACCTATTTTGGCTTGAAATGAAGCCATAATGGTATTTTTCAATTTTTTGAATTTTTTTCTATTTTTTTGGAATTTTCTATTATGCATTGGGTAGGAACGGAACTGAACGATAATTTTTATTTTCTCTCTTTCTCGGCCTATTCCAACCTTTTTTGGCATGAAATGAAGCCATAATGGTATTTTTTAATTTTCAGAATTTTTTTTGCTATTTTTTTGGGAATTTTCTATTACGCGTCGGTTAGGAAAGAAACGGAATGATAATTTTATATTCTCCCTTTCCCGGCGTTTTCCAACCTATTTTGGCTTGAAATGAAGCCATAATGGTATTTTTCAATTTTTTGAATTTTTTTCTATTTTTTTGGAATTTTCTATTATGCATTGGGTAGGAACGGAACTGAACGATAATTTTTATTTTCTCTCTTTCTCGGCCTATTCCAACCTTTTTTGGCATGAAATGAAGCCATAATGGTATTTTTTAATTTTCAGAATTTTTTTTGCTATTTTTTTGGGAATTTTCTATTACGCGTCTGGTAGGAACGAAACGGAATGATAATTTTATATTCTCTCTTTCCCGGCATTTTCCAACCTAGTTTGGCTTGAAATGAAGCCATAATGGTATTTTTCAATTTTTTGAATTTTTTTGCTATGTTTTTGGAATTTTCTAGTACACATGGAGTAGGAACGGAACGAAATGATAATTTTAATTTTCTCTCTGTCTCCGCCTTTCCCAACCTATTTTGGCTTGAAATGAAGCCATAATGGTATTTTTTAATTTTTAGAGTTTTTTTTGCTATTTTGTTGGAATTTTCTATTTCGCGTCGGTTAGGAACGAAACGGAATGATAATTTTATATTCTCTCTTTCCCGGCATTTTCCAATCTATTTTGGCTTGATGGTAGTTTTTAATTTTTTGAATTTTTTAGCTATTTTTTTGGAATTTTCTATTTCGCTTCGGGTTGGAACGGAACGGAACGATAATTTTTATTTTCTCTCTTTCTCGGCCTTTTCCAACCTATTTTGGCTAGAAATGAAGCAATAATGGTATGTCTTAATTTTTAGAATTTTTTTTCTATTGTTTTGAAATTTTCAATTACGAGTCGGGTAGGAACGAAACGTAACGATATTTTTTATTTTCTCTCTTACACATCCTTTTCCATACTATTTTGGCTTGAAATGAAGCTATAATTGTATTTTTTAATTTTTAGAATTTTTTTTGCTAATTTTTTGGAATTTTCTATTTCGCGTCGGTTAGGAACGAAACGGAATGATAATTTCATATTCTCTCTTTCTCGGAATTTTCCAACCTGTTTTGGCTTGAAATGAAGCCATAATGGTATTTTTCAGTTTTTTGAATTTTTTTGTTATTTTTTTGGAATTTTCAATTTCGCGTCGGGTTGGAACGGAACCGAATGATAATTTTTATTTTCTCTCTTTCTCGGCCTTTTCAAACCTATTTTGGCTTGAAATGAAGCCATAATGGTATTTTTTAATTTTTAAATTTTTTTTGCTATTTTTTTGGAATTTTCTATTACGCGTCGGTTAGGAAAGAAACGGAATGATAATTTTATATTCTCTCTTTCCCGGCGTTTTCCAACCTATTTTGGCTTGAAATGAAGCCATAATGGTATTTTTCAATTTTTTGAATTTTTTTCTATTTTTTTGGAATTTTCTATTATGCATTGGGTAGGAACGGAACTGAACGATAATTTTTATTTTCTCTCTTTCTCGGCCTATTCCAACCTTTTTTGGCATGAAATGAAGCCATAATGGTATTTTTTAATTTTCAGAATTTTTTTTACTATTTTTTGGGAATTTTCTATTACGCGTCTGGTAGGAACGAAACGGAATGATAATTTTATATTCTCTCTTTCCCGGCATTTTCCAACCTAGTTTGGCTTGAAATGAAGCCATAATGGTATTTTTCAATTTTTTGAATTTTTTTGCTATGTTTTTGGAATTTTCTAGTACACATCGAGTAGGAACGGAACGAAATGATAATTTTAATTTTCTCTCTGTCTCCGCCTTTCCCAACCTATTTTGGCTTGAAATGAAGCCATAATGGTATTTTTTAATTTTTAGAGTTTTTTTTGCTATTTTGTTGGAATTTTCTATTTCGCGTCGGTTAGGAACGAAACGGAATGATAATTTTATATTCTCTCTTTCCCGGCATTTTCCAATCTATTTTGGCTTGATGGTAGTTTTTAATTTTTTGAATTTTTTTGCTATTTTTTTGGAATTTTCTATTTCGCTTCGGGTTGGAACGGAACGGAACGATAATTTTTATTTTCTCTCTTTCTCGGCCTTTTCCAATCTATTTTGGCTAGAAATGAAGCAATAATGGTATGTCTTAATTTTTAGAATTTTTTTTCTATTGTTTTGAAATTTTCAATTACGAGTCGGGTAGGAACGAAACGTAACGATATTTTTTATTTTCTCTCTTACACCTCCTTTTCCATACTATTTTGGCTTGAAATGAAGCCATAATTGTATTTTTTAATTTTTAGAATTTTTTTTGCTAATCTTTTGGAATTTTCTATTTCGCGTCGGTTAGGAACGAAACGGAATGATAATTTCATATTCTCTCTTTCTCGGAATTTTCCAACCTGTTTTGGCTTGAAATGAAGCCATAATGGTATTTTTCAGTTTTTTGAATTTTTTTGTTATTTTTTTGGAATATTCAATTTCGCGTCGGGTTGGAACGGAACGGAATGATAATTTTTATTTTCTCTCTTTCTCGGCCTTTTCAAACCTATTTTGGCTTGAAATGAAGCCATAATGGTATTTTTTAATTTTTTAATTTTTTTTGCTATTTTTTTGGAATTTTCTATTACGCGTCGGTTAGGAAAGAAACGGAATGATAATTTTATATTCTCTCTTTCCCGGCGTTTTCCAACCTATTTTGGCTTGAAATGAAGCCATAATGGTATTTTTCAATTTTTTGAATTTTTTTCTATTTTTTTGGAATTTTCTATTATGCATTGGGTAGGAACGGAACTGAACGATAATTTTTATTTTCTCTCTTTCTCGGCCTATTCCAACCTTTTTTGGCATGAAATGAAGCCATAATGGTATTTTTTAATTTTCAGAATTTTTTTTGCTATTTTTTTGGGAATTTTCTATTACGCGTCGGTTAGGAAAGAAACGGAATGATAATTTTATATTCTCCCTTTCCCGGCGTTTTCCAACCTATTTTGGCTTGAAATGAAGCCATAATGGTATTTTTCAATTTTTTGAATTTTTTTCTATTTTTTTGGAATTTTCTATTATGCATTGGGTAGGAACGGAACTGAACGATAATTTTTATTTTCTCTCTTTCTCGGCCTATTCCAACCTTTTTTGGCATGAAATGAAGCCATAATGGTATTTTTTAATTTTCAGAATTTTTTTTGCTATTTTTTTGGGAATTTTCTATTACGCGTCTGGTAGGAACGAAACGGAATGATAATTTTATATTCTCTCTTTCCCGGCATTTTCCAACCTAGTTTGGCTTGAAATGAAGCCATAATGGTATTTTTCAATTTTTTGAATTTTTTTGCTATGTTTTTGGAATTTTCTAGTACACATGGAGTAGGAACGGAACGAAATGATAATTTTAATTTTCTCTCTGTCTCCGCCTTTCCCAACCTATTTTGGCTTGAAATGAAGCCATAATGGTATTTTTTAATTTTTAGAGTTTTTTTTGCTATTTTGTTGGAATTTTCTATTTCGCGTCGGTTAGGAACGAAACGGAATGATAATTTTATATTCTCTCTTTCCCGGCATTTTCCAATCTATTTTGGCTTGATGGTAGTTTTTAATTTTTTGAATTTTTTAGCTATTTTTTTGGAATTTTCTATTTCGCTTCGGGTTGGAACGGAACGGAACGATAATTTTTATTTTCTCTCTTTCTCGGCCTTTTCCAACCTATTTTGGCTAGAAATGAAGCAATAATGGTATGTCTTAATTTTTAGAATTTTTTTTCTATTGTTTTGAAATTTTCAATTACGAGTCGGGTAGGAACGAAACGTAACGATATTTTTTATTTTCTCTCTTACACATCCTTTTCCATACTATTTTGGCTTGAAATGAAGCTATAATTGTATTTTTTAATTTTTAGAATTTTTTTTGCTAATTTTTTGGAATTTTCTATTTCGCGTCGGTTAGGAACGAAACGGAATGATAATTTCATATTCTCTCTTTCTCGGAATTTTCCAACCTGTTTTGGCTTGAAATGAAGCCATAATGGTATTTTTCAGTTTTTTGAATTTTTTTGTTATTTTTTTGGAATTTTCAATTTCGCGTCGGGTTGGAACGGAACCGAATGATAATTTTTATTTTCTCTCTTTCTCGGCCTTTTCAAACCTATTTTGGCTTGAAATGAAGCCATAATGGTATTTTTTAATTTTTAAATTTTTTTTGCTATTTTTTTGGAATTTTCTATTACGCGTCGGTTAGGAAAGAAACGGAATGATAATTTTATATTCTCTCTTTCCCGGCGTTTTCCAACCTATTTTGGCTTGAAATGAAGCCATAATGGTATTTTTCAATTTTTTGAATTTTTTTCTATTTTTTTGGAATTTTCTATTATGCATTGGGTAGGAACGGAACTGAACGATAATTTTTATTTTCTCTCTTTCTCGGCCTATTCCAACCTTTTTTGGCATGAAATGAAGCCATAATGGTATTTTTTAATTTTCAGAATTTTTTTTACTATTTTTTGGGAATTTTCTATTACGCGTCTGGTAGGAACGAAACGGAATGATAATTTTATATTCTCTCTTTCCCGGCATTTTCCAACCTAGTTTGGCTTGAAATGAAGCCATAATGGTATTTTTCAATTTTTTGAATTTTTTTGCTATGTTTTTGGAATTTTCTAGTACACATCGAGTAGGAACGGAACGAAATGATAATTTTAATTTTCTCTCTGTCTCCGCCTTTCCCAACCTATTTTGGCTTGAAATGAAGCCATAATGGTATTTTTTAATTTTTAGAGTTTTTTTTGCTATTTTGTTGGAATTTTCTATTTCGCGTCGGTTAGGAACGAAACGGAATGATAATTTTATATTCTCTCTTTCCCGGCATTTTCCAATCTATTTTGGCTTGAAATGAAGCCATAATGGTATTTTTCAATTTTTTGAATTTTTTTCAATTTTTTTGGAATTTTCTATTATGCATTGGGTAGGAACGGAACTGAACGATAATTTTTATTTTCTCTCTTTCTCGGCCTTTTCCAACCTATTTTGGCTTGAAATGAAGCAATAATGGTATGTCTTAATTTTTAGAATTTTTTTTCTATTGTTTTGAAATTTTCAATTACGAGTCGGGTAGGAACGAAACGTAACGATATTTTTTATTTTCTCTCTTCCACCTCCTTTTCCATACTATTTTGGCTTGAAATGAAGCTATAATTGTATTTTTTAATTTTTAGAATTTTTTTTGCTAATTTTTTGGAATTTTCTATTTCGCGTCGGTTAGGAACGAAACGGAATGATAATTTCATATTCTCTCTTTCTCGGAATTTTCCAACCTGTTTTGGCTTGAAATGAAGCCATAATGTTAGTTTTCATTTTTTGAATTTTTTTGCTATTTTTTTGGAATTTTCTATTTCGCGTCGGTTAGGAACGAAACGGAATGATAATTTTATATTCTCTCTTTCCCGGCATTTTCCAATCTATTTTGGCTTGATGGTAGTTTTTAATTTTTTGAATTTTTTTGCTATTTTTTTGGAATTTTCTATTTCGCTTCGGGTTGGAACGGAACGGAACGATAATTTTTATTTTCTCTCTTTCTCGGCCTTTTCCAACCTATTTTGGCTTGAAATGAAGCCATAATGGTATTTTTTAATTTTTAAAATTTTTTTTGCTATTTTTTTGGAATTTTCTATTACGCGTCGGTTAGGAAAGAAACGGAATGATAATTTTATTTTCTCTCTTTCTCGGCCTATTCCAACCTTTCTTGGCATGAAATGAAGCCATAATGGTATTTTTTAATTTTCAGAATTTTTTTTGCTATTTTTTGGGAATTTTCTATTTCGCGTCGGTTAGGAACGAAACGGAATGATAATTTTATATTCTCTCTTTCCCGGCATTTTCCAATCTATTTTGGCTTGATGGTAGTTTTTAATTTTTTGAATTTTTTTGCTATTTTTTTGGAATTTTCTATTTCGCTTCGGGTTGGAACGGAACGGAACGATAATTTTTATTTTCTCTCTTTCTCGGCCTTTTCCAACCTATTTTGGCTTGAAATGAAGCAATAATGGTATGTCTTAATTTTTAGAATTTTTTTTCTATTGTTTTGAAATTTTCAATTACGAGTCGGGTAGGAACGAAACGTAACGATATTTTTTATTTTCTCTCTTCCACCTCCTTTTCCATACTATTTTGGCTTGAAATGAAGCTATAATTGTATTTTTTAATTTTTAGAATTTTTTTTGCTAATTTTTTGGAATTTTCTATTTCGCGTCGGTTAGGAACGAAACGGAATGATAATTTCATATTCTCTCTTTCTCGGAATTTTCCAACCTGTTTTGGCTTGAAATGAAGCCATAATGTTAGTTTTCATTTTTTAAATTTTTTTTGCTATTTTTTTGGAATTTTCTATTACGCGTCGGTTAGGAAAGAAACGGAATGATAATTTTATATTCTCTCTTTCCCGGTGTTTTCCAACCTATTTTGGCTTGAAATGAAGCGATAATGGTATTTTTCAATTTTTTGAATTTTTTTGCTATTTTTTTGGAATTTTCTATTACGCATCGAATAGGAACGGAACGAAACGATAATTTTCACTTTCTCTCTTTCTCGGCCTTTTCCTACCTATTTTGGCTTGAAATGAAGCCATAATGGTATTTTTTAATTTTTAGAATTTTTTTTGCTATTTTTTTGGAATTTTCTATTACACGTCAGGTAGAAACGAAACAGAATGATAATTTTATATTCTCTCTTTCCCGGCATTTTCCAACCTATTTTGGCTTGAAATGAAGCCATAATGGTATTTTTCAGTTTTTTGAATTTTTTTGTTATTTTTTTGGAATTTTCAATTTCGCGTCGGGTTGGAACGGAACGGAATGATAATTTTTATTTTCTCTCTTTCTCGGCCTTTTCAAACCTATTTTGGCTTGAAATGAAGCCATAATGGTATTTTTTAATTTTTAAAATTTTTTTTGCTATTTTTTTGGAATTTTCTATTACGCGTCGGTTAGGAAAGAAACGGAATGATAATTTTATATTCTCTCTTTCCCGGCGTTTTCCAACCTATTTTGGCTTGAAATGAAGCCATAATGGTATTTTTCAATTTTTTGAATTTTTTTCTATTTTTTTGGAATTTTCTATTATGCATTGGGTAGGAACGGAACTGAACGATAATTTTTATTTTCTCTCTTTCTCGGCCTATTCCAACCTTTTTTGGCATGAAATGAAGCCATAATGGTATTTTTTAATTTTCAGAATTTTTTTTGCTATTTTTTTGGGAATTTTCTATTACGCGTCTGGTAGGAACGAAACGGAATGATAATTTTATATTCTCTCTTTCCCGGCATTTTCCAACCTAGTTTGGCTTGAAATGAAGCCATAATGGTATTTTTCAATTTTTTGAATTTTTTTGCTATGATTTTGGAATTTTCTAGTACACATCGAGTAGGAACGGAACGGAACGAAATGATAATTTTAATTTTCTCTCTGTCTCCGCCTTTCCCAACCTATTTTGGCTTGAAATGAAGCCATAATGGTATTTTTTAATTTTTAGAGTTTTTTTTGCTAATTTTTTGGAATTTTCTATTTCGCGTCGGTGAGGAACGAAACGGAATGATAATTTCATATTCTCTCTTTCTCGGAATTTTCCAACCTGTTTTGGCTTGAAATGAAGCCATAATGTTAGTTTTCATTTTTTGAATTTTTTTGCTATTTTTTTGGAATTTTCTATTTCGCGTCGGGTTGGAACGGAACGGAACGATAATTTTTATTTTCTCTCTTTCTCGGCCTATTCCAACCTTTTTTGGCATGAAATGAAGCCATAATGGTATTTTTTAATTTTCAGAATTTTTTTTGCTATTTTTTGGGAATTTTCTATTACGCGTCTGGTAGGAACGAAACGGAATGATAATTTTATATTCTCTCTTTTCCGGCATTTTCCAACCTAGTTTGGCTTGAAATGAATCCATAATGGTATTTTTCAATTTTTTGAATTTTTTTGCTATGTTTTTGGAATTTTCTATTACAAATCGAGTAGGAACGGAACGAAATGATAATTTTAATTTTCTCTCTGTCTCCGCCTTTCCCAACCTATTTTGGCTTGAAATGAAGCCATAATGTTATTTTTTAATTTTTAGAGTTTTTTTTGCTATTTTTTTGGAATTTTTTATTTCGCGTCGGTTAAGAACGAAACGGAATGATAATTTTATATTCTCTCTTTCCCGGCATTTTCCAATCTATTTTGGCTTGATGGTAGTTTTTAATTTTTTGAATTTTTTTGCTATTTTTTTGGAATTTTCTATTTCGCTTCGGGTTGGAACGGAACGGAACGATAATTTTTATTTTCTCTCTTTCTCGGCCTTTTCCAATCTATTTTGGCTAGAAATGAAGCAATAATGGTATGTCTTAATTTTTAGAATTTTTTTTCTATTGTTTTGAAATTTTCAATTACGAGTCGGGTAGGAACGAAACGTAACGATATTTTTTATTTTCTCTCTTACACCTCCTTTTCCATACTATTTTGGCTTGAAATGAAGCCATAATTGTATTTTTTAATTTTTAGAATTTTTTTTGCTAATCTTTTGGAATTTTCTATTTCGCGTCGGTTAGGAACGAAACGGAATGATAATTTCATATTCTCTCTTTCTCGGAATTTTCCAACCTGTTTTGGCTTGAAATGAAGCCATAATGGTATTTTTCAGTTTTTTGAATTTTTTTGTTATTTTTTTGGAATATTCAATTTCGCGTCGGGTTGGAACGGAACGGAATGATAATTTTTATTTTCTCTCTTTCTCGGCCTTTTCAAACCTATTTTGGCTTGAAATGAAGCCATAATGGTATTTTTTAATTTTTTAATTTTTTTTGCTATTTTTTTGGAATTTTCTATTACGCGTCGGTTAGGAAAGAAACGGAATGATAATTTTATATTCTCTCTTTCCCGGCGTTTTCCAACCTATTTTGGCTTGAAATGAAGCCATAATGGTATTTTTCAATTTTTTGAATTTTTTTCTATTTTTTTGGAATTTTCTATTATGCATTGGGTAGGAACGGAACTGAACGATAATTTTTATTTTCTCTCTTTCTCGGCCTATTCCAACCTTTTTTGGCATGAAATGAAGCCATAATGGTATTTTTTAATTTTCAGAATTTTTTTTGCTATTTTTTTGGGAATTTTCTATTACGCGTCGGTTAGGAAAGAAACGGAATGATAATTTTATATTCTCCCTTTCCCGGCGTTTTCCAACCTATTTTGGCTTGAAATGAAGCCATAATGGTATTTTTCAATTTTTTGAATTTTTTTCTATTTTTTTGGAATTTTCTATTATGCATTGGGTAGGAACGGAACTGAACGATAATTTTTATTTTCTCTCTTTCTCGGCCTATTCCAACCTTTTTTGGCATGAAATGAAGCCATAATGGTATTTTTTAATTTTCAGAATTTTTTTTGCTATTTTTTTGGGAATTTTCTATTACGCGTCTGGTAGGAACGAAACGGAATGATAATTTTATATTCTCTCTTTCCCGGCATTTTCCAACCTAGTTTGGCTTGAAATGAAGCCATAATGGTATTTTTCAATTTTTTGAATTTTTTTGCTATGTTTTTGGAATTTTCTAGTACACATGGAGTAGGAACGGAACGAAATGATAATTTTAATTTTCTCTCTGTCTCCGCCTTTCCCAACCTATTTTGGCTTGAAATGAAGCCATAATGGTATTTTTTAATTTTTAGAGTTTTTTTTGCTATTTTGTTGGAATTTTCTATTTCGCGTCGGTTAGGAACGAAACGGAATGATAATTTTATATTCTCTCTTTCCCGGCATTTTCCAATCTATTTTGGCTTGATGGTAGTTTTTAATTTTTTGAATTTTTTAGCTATTTTTTTGGAATTTTCTATTTCGCTTCGGGTTGGAACGGAACGGAACGATAATTTTTATTTTCTCTCTTTCTCGGCCTTTTCCAACCTATTTTGGCTAGAAATGAAGCAATAATGGTATGTCTTAATTTTTAGAATTTTTTTTCTATTGTTTTGAAATTTTCAATTACGAGTCGGGTAGGAACGAAACGTAACGATATTTTTTATTTTCTCTCTTACACATCCTTTTCCATACTATTTTGGCTTGAAATGAAGCTATAATTGTATTTTTTAATTTTTAGAATTTTTTTTGCTAATTTTTTGGAATTTTCTATTTCGCGTCGGTTAGGAACGAAACGGAATGATAATTTCATATTCTCTCTTTCTCGGAATTTTCCAACCTGTTTTGGCTTGAAATGAAGCCATAATGGTATTTTTCAGTTTTTTGAATTTTTTTGTTATTTTTTTGGAATTTTCAATTTCGCGTCGGGTTGGAACGGAACCGAATGATAATTTTTATTTTCTCTCTTTCTCGGCCTTTTCAAACCTATTTTGGCTTGAAATGAAGCCATAATGGTATTTTTTAATTTTTAAATTTTTTTTGCTATTTTTTTGGAATTTTCTATTACGCGTCGGTTAGGAAAGAAACGGAATGATAATTTTATATTCTCTCTTTCCCGGCGTTTTCCAACCTATTTTGGCTTGAAATGAAGCCATAATGGTATTTTTCAATTTTTTGAATTTTTTTCTATTTTTTTGGAATTTTCTATTATGCATTGGGTAGGAACGGAACTGAACGATAATTTTTATTTTCTCTCTTTCTCGGCCTATTCCAACCTTTTTTGGCATGAAATGAAGCCATAATGGTATTTTTTAATTTTCAGAATTTTTTTTACTATTTTTTGGGAATTTTCTATTACGCGTCTGGTAGGAACGAAACGGAATGATAATTTTATATTCTCTCTTTCCCGGCATTTTCCAACCTAGTTTGGCTTGAAATGAAGCCATAATGGTATTTTTCAATTTTTTGAATTTTTTTGCTATGTTTTTGGAATTTTCTAGTACACATCGAGTAGGAACGGAACGAAATGATAATTTTAATTTTCTCTCTGTCTCCGCCTTTCCCAACCTATTTTGGCTTGAAATGAAGCCATAATGGTATTTTTTAATTTTTAGAGTTTTTTTTGCTATTTTGTTGGAATTTTCTATTTCGCGTCGGTTAGGAACGAAACGGAATGATAATTTTATATTCTCTCTTTCCCGGCATTTTCCAATCTATTTTGGCTTGATGGTAGTTTTTAATTTTTTGAATTTTTTTGCTATTTTTTTGGAATTTTCTATTTCGCTTCGGGTTGGAACGGAACGGAACGATAATTTTTATTTTCTCTCTTTCTCGGCCTTTTCCAATCTATTTTGGCTAGAAATGAAGCAATAATGGTATGTCTTAATTTTTAGAATTTTTTTTCTATTGTTTTGAAATTTTCAATTACGAGTCGGGTAGGAACGAAACGTAACGATATTTTTTATTTTCTCTCTTACACCTCCTTTTCCATACTATTTTGGCTTGAAATGAAGCCATAATTGTATTTTTTAATTTTTAGAATTTTTTTTGCTAATCTTTTGGAATTTTCTATTTCGCGTCGGTTAGGAACGAAACGGAATGATAATTTCATATTCTCTCTTTCTCGGAATTTTCCAACCTGTTTTGGCTTGAAATGAAGCCATAATGGTATTTTTCAGTTTTTTGAATTTTTTTGTTATTTTTTTGGAATATTCAATTTCGCGTCGGGTTGGAACGGAACGGAATGATAATTTTTATTTTCTCTCTTTCTCGGCCTTTTCAAACCTATTTTGGCTTGAAATGAAGCCATAATGGTATTTTTTAATTTTTTAATTTTTTTTGCTATTTTTTTGGAATTTTCTATTACGCGTCGGTTAGGAAAGAAACGGAATGATAATTTTATATTCTCTCTTTCCCGGCGTTTTCCAACCTATTTTGGCTTGAAATGAAGCCATAATGGTATTTTTCAATTTTTTGAATTTTTTTCTATTTTTTTGGAATTTTCTATTATGCATTGGGTAGGAACGGAACTGAACGATAATTTTTATTTTCTCTCTTTCTCGGCCTATTCCAACCTTTTTTGGCATGAAATGAAGCCATAATGGTATTTTTTAATTTTCAGAATTTTTTTTGCTATTTTTTTGGGAATTTTCTATTACGCGTCGGTTAGGAAAGAAACGGAATGATAATTTTATATTCTCCCTTTCCCGGCGTTTTCCAACCTATTTTGGCTTGAAATGAAGCCATAATGGTATTTTTCAATTTTTTGAATTTTTTTCTATTTTTTTGGAATTTTCTATTATGCATTGGGTAGGAACGGAACTGAACGATAATTTTTATTTTCTCTCTTTCTCGGCCTATTCCAACCTTTTTTGGCATGAAATGAAGCCATAATGGTATTTTTTAATTTTCAGAATTTTTTTTGCTATTTTTTTGGGAATTTTCTATTACGCGTCTGGTAGGAACGAAACGGAATGATAATTTTATATTCTCTCTTTCCCGGCATTTTCCAACCTAGTTTGGCTTGAAATGAAGCCATAATGGTATTTTTCAATTTTTTGAATTTTTTTGCTATGTTTTTGGAATTTTCTAGTACACATGGAGTAGGAACGGAACGAAATGATAATTTTAATTTTCTCTCTGTCTCCGCCTTTCCCAACCTATTTTGGCTTGAAATGAAGCCATAATGGTATTTTTTAATTTTTAGAGTTTTTTTTGCTATTTTGTTGGAATTTTCTATTTCGCGTCGGTTAGGAACGAAACGGAATGATAATTTTATATTCTCTCTTTCCCGGCATTTTCCAATCTATTTTGGCTTGATGGTAGTTTTTAATTTTTTGAATTTTTTAGCTATTTTTTTGGAATTTTCTATTTCGCTTCGGGTTGGAACGGAACGGAACGATAATTTTTATTTTCTCTCTTTCTCGGCCTTTTCCAACCTATTTTGGCTAGAAATGAAGCAATAATGGTATGTCTTAATTTTTAGAATTTTTTTTCTATTGTTTTGAAATTTTCAATTACGAGTCGGGTAGGAACGAAACGTAACGATATTTTTTATTTTCTCTCTTACACATCCTTTTCCATACTATTTTGGCTTGAAATGAAGCTATAATTGTATTTTTTAATTTTTAGAATTTTTTTTGCTAATTTTTTGGAATTTTCTATTTCGCGTCGGTTAGGAACGAAACGGAATGATAATTTCATATTCTCTCTTTCTCGGAATTTTCCAACCTGTTTTGGCTTGAAATGAAGCCATAATGGTATTTTTCAGTTTTTTGAATTTTTTTGTTATTTTTTTGGAATTTTCAATTTCGCGTCGGGTTGGAACGGAACCGAATGATAATTTTTATTTTCTCTCTTTCTCGGCCTTTTCAAACCTATTTTGGCTTGAAATGAAGCCATAATGGTATTTTTTAATTTTTAAATTTTTTTTGCTATTTTTTTGGAATTTTCTATTACGCGTCGGTTAGGAAAGAAACGGAATGATAATTTTATATTCTCTCTTTCCCGGCGTTTTCCAACCTATTTTGGCTTGAAATGAAGCCATAATGGTATTTTTCAATTTTTTGAATTTTTTTCTATTTTTTTGGAATTTTCTATTATGCATTGGGTAGGAACGGAACTGAACGATAATTTTTATTTTCTCTCTTTCTCGGCCTATTCCAACCTTTTTTGGCATGAAATGAAGCCATAATGGTATTTTTTAATTTTCAGAATTTTTTTTACTATTTTTTGGGAATTTTCTATTACGCGTCTGGTAGGAACGAAACGGAATGATAATTTTATATTCTCTCTTTCCCGGCATTTTCCAACCTAGTTTGGCTTGAAATGAAGCCATAATGGTATTTTTCAATTTTTTGAATTTTTTTGCTATGTTTTTGGAATTTTCTAGTACACATCGAGTAGGAACGGAACGAAATGATAATTTTAATTTTCTCTCTGTCTCCGCCTTTCCCAACCTATTTTGGCTTGAAATGAAGCCATAATGGTATTTTTTAATTTTTAGAGTTTTTTTTGCTATTTTGTTGGAATTTTCTATTTCGCGTCGGTTAGGAACGAAACGGAATGATAATTTTATATTCTCTCTTTCCCGGCATTTTCCAATCTATTTTGGCTTGATGGTAGTTTTTAATTTTTTGAATTTTTTTGCTATTTTTTTGGAATTTTCTATTTCGCTTCGGGTTGGAACGGAACGGAACGATAATTTTTATTTTCTCTCTTTCTCGGCCTTTTCCAATCTATTTTGGCTAGAAATGAAGCAATAATGGTATGTCTTAATTTTTAGAATTTTTTTTCTATTGTTTTGAAATTTTCAATTACGAGTCGGGTAGGAACGAAACGTAACGATATTTTTTATTTTCTCTCTTACACCTCCTTTTCCATACTATTTTGGCTTGAAATGAAGCCATAATTGTATTTTTTAATTTTTAGAATTTTTTTTGCTAATCTTTTGGAATTTTCTATTTCGCGTCGGTTAGGAACGAAACGGAATGATAATTTCATATTCTCTCTTTCTCGGAATTTTCCAACCTGTTTTGGCTTGAAATGAAGCCATAATGGTATTTTTCAGTTTTTTGAATTTTTTTGTTATTTTTTTGGAATATTCAATTTCGCGTCGGGTTGGAACGGAACGGAATGATAATTTTTATTTTCTCTCTTTCTCGGCCTTTTCAAACCTATTTTGGCTTGAAATGAAGCCATAATGGTATTTTTTAATTTTTTAATTTTTTTTGCTATTTTTTTGGAATTTTCTATTACGCGTCGGTTAGGAAAGAAACGGAATGATAATTTTATATTCTCTCTTTCCCGGCGTTTTCCAACCTATTTTGGCTTGAAATGAAGCCATAATGGTATTTTTCAATTTTTTGAATTTTTTTCTATTTTTTTGGAATTTTCTATTATGCATTGGGTAGGAACGGAACTGAACGATAATTTTTATTTTCTCTCTTTCTCGGCCTATTCCAACCTTTTTTGGCATGAAATGAAGCCATAATGGTATTTTTTAATTTTCAGAATTTTTTTTGCTATTTTTTTGGGAATTTTCTATTACGCGTCGGTTAGGAAAGAAACGGAATGATAATTTTATATTCTCCCTTTCCCGGCGTTTTCCAACCTATTTTGGCTTGAAATGAAGCCATAATGGTATTTTTCAATTTTTTGAATTTTTTTCTATTTTTTTGGAATTTTCTATTATGCATTGGGTAGGAACGGAACTGAACGATAATTTTTATTTTCTCTCTTTCTCGGCCTATTCCAACCTTTTTTGGCATGAAATGAAGCCATAATGGTATTTTTTAATTTTCAGAATTTTTTTTGCTATTTTTTTGGGAATTTTCTATTACGCGTCTGGTAGGAACGAAACGGAATGATAATTTTATATTCTCTCTTTCCCGGCATTTTCCAACCTAGTTTGGCTTGAAATGAAGCCATAATGGTATTTTTCAATTTTTTGAATTTTTTTGCTATGTTTTTGGAATTTTCTAGTACACATGGAGTAGGAACGGAACGAAATGATAATTTTAATTTTCTCTCTGTCTCCGCCTTTCCCAACCTATTTTGGCTTGAAATGAAGCCATAATGGTATTTTTTAATTTTTAGAGTTTTTTTTGCTATTTTGTTGGAATTTTCTATTTCGCGTCGGTTAGGAACGAAACGGAATGATAATTTTATATTCTCTCTTTCCCGGCATTTTCCAATCTATTTTGGCTTGATGGTAGTTTTTAATTTTTTGAATTTTTTAGCTATTTTTTTGGAATTTTCTATTTCGCTTCGGGTTGGAACGGAACGGAACGATAATTTTTATTTTCTCTCTTTCTCGGCCTTTTCCAACCTATTTTGGCTAGAAATGAAGCAATAATGGTATGTCTTAATTTTTAGAATTTTTTTTCTATTGTTTTGAAATTTTCAATTACGAGTCGGGTAGGAACGAAACGTAACGATATTTTTTATTTTCTCTCTTACACATCCTTTTCCATACTATTTTGGCTTGAAATGAAGCTATAATTGTATTTTTTAATTTTTAGAATTTTTTTTGCTAATTTTTTGGAATTTTCTATTTCGCGTCGGTTAGGAACGAAACGGAATGATAATTTCATATTCTCTCTTTCTCGGAATTTTCCAACCTGTTTTGGCTTGAAATGAAGCCATAATGGTATTTTTCAGTTTTTTGAATTTTTTTGTTATTTTTTTGGAATTTTCAATTTCGCGTCGGGTTGGAACGGAACCGAATGATAATTTTTATTTTCTCTCTTTCTCGGCCTTTTCAAACCTATTTTGGCTTGAAATGAAGCCATAATGGTATTTTTTAATTTTTAAATTTTTTTTGCTATTTTTTTGGAATTTTCTATTACGCGTCGGTTAGGAAAGAAACGGAATGATAATTTTATATTCTCTCTTTCCCGGCGTTTTCCAACCTATTTTGGCTTGAAATGAAGCCATAATGGTATTTTTCAATTTTTTGAATTTTTTTCTATTTTTTTGGAATTTTCTATTATGCATTGGGTAGGAACGGAACTGAACGATAATTTTTATTTTCTCTCTTTCTCGGCCTATTCCAACCTTTTTTGGCATGAAATGAAGCCATAATGGTATTTTTTAATTTTCAGAATTTTTTTTACTATTTTTTGGGAATTTTCTATTACGCGTCTGGTAGGAACGAAACGGAATGATAATTTTATATTCTCTCTTTCCCGGCATTTTCCAACCTAGTTTGGCTTGAAATGAAGCCATAATGGTATTTTTCAATTTTTTGAATTTTTTTGCTATGTTTTTGGAATTTTCTAGTACACATCGAGTAGGAACGGAACGAAATGATAATTTTAATTTTCTCTCTGTCTCCGCCTTTCCCAACCTATTTTGGCTTGAAATGAAGCCATAATGGTATTTTTTAATTTTTAGAGTTTTTTTTGCTATTTTGTTGGAATTTTCTATTTCGCGTCGGTTAGGAACGAAACGGAATGATAATTTTATATTCTCTCTTTCCCGGCATTTTCCAATCTATTTTGGCTTGATGGTAGTTTTTAATTTTTTGAATTTTTTTGCTATTTTTTTGGAATTTTCTATTTCGCTTCGGGTTGGAACGGAACGGAACGATAATTTTTATTTTCTCTCTTTCTCGGCCTTTTCCAATCTATTTTGGCTAGAAATGAAGCAATAATGGTATGTCTTAATTTTTAGAATTTTTTTTCTATTGTTTTGAAATTTTCAATTACGAGTCGGGTAGGAACGAAACGTAACGATATTTTTTATTTTCTCTCTTACACCTCCTTTTCCATACTATTTTGGCTTGAAATGAAGCTATAATTGTATTTTTTAACTTTTAGAATTTTTTTTGCTAATTTTTTGGAATTTTCTATTTCGCGTCGGTTAGGAACGAAACGGAATTATAATTTCATATTCTCTCTTTCTCGGAATTTTCCAACCTGTTTTGGCTTGAAATGAAGCCATAATGTTAGTTTTCATTTTTTGAATTTTTTTGCTATTTTTTTGGAATTTTCTATTTCCCGTCGGGTTGGAACGGAACGGAACGATATTTTTTATTTTCTCTCTTTCTCGGCCTTTTCCAACCTATTTTGGCTTGAAATGAAGCCATAATGGTATTTTTTAATTTTTAGAATTTTTTTTGCTATTTTTTTGGAATTTTCTATTACGTGTCGGGTAGGAATGAAACAGAAGGATAATTTTATATTCTATCTTTCTCAGCATTTTCCAATCTATTTTGGCTTGAAATGAAGCCATAATGGTATTTTTCAATTTTTTTGGAATTTTCTATTATGCATTGGGTAGGAACGGAACTGAACGATAATTTTTATTTTCTCTCTTTCTCGGCCTATTCCAACCTTTTTTGGCATGAAATGAAGCCATAATGGTATTTTTTAATTTTCAGAATTTTTTTTGCTAATTTTTTGGAATTTTCTATTTCGCGTCGGTTAGGAACGAAACGGAATTATAATTTCATATTCTCTCTTTCTCGGAATTTTCCAACCTGTTTTGGCTTGAAATGAAGCCATAATGTTAGTTTTCATTTTTTGAATTTTTTTGCTATTTTTTTGGAATTTTCTATTTCCCGTCGGGTTGGAACGGAACGGAACGATATTTTTTATTTTCTCTCTTTCTCGGCCTTTTCCAACCTATTTTGGCTTGAAATGAAGCCATAATGGTATTTTTTAATTTTTAGAATTTTTTTTGCTATTTTTTTGGAATTTTCTATTACGCGTCTGGTAGGAACGAAACGGAATGATAATTTTATATTCTCTCTTTCCCGGCATTTTCCAATCTATTTTGGCTTGAAATGAAGCCATAATGGTATTTTTCAATTTTTTGAATTTTTTTCAATTTTTTTGGAATTTTCTATTATGCATTGGGTAGGAACGGAACTGAACGATAATTTTTATTTTCTCTCTTTCTCGGCCTATTCCAACCTTTTTTGGCATGAAATGAAGCCATAATGGTATTTTTTAATTTTCAGAATTTTTTTTGCTATTTTTTTGGGAATTTTCTATTACGCGTCTGGTAGGAACGAAACGGAATTATAATTTCATATTCTCTCTTTCTCGGAATTTTCCAACCTGTTTTGGCTTGAAATGAAGCCATAATGTTAGTTTTCATTTTTTGAATTTTTTTGCTATTTTTTTGGAATTTTCTATTTCCCGTCGGGTTGGAACGGAACGGAACGATAATTTTTATTTTCTCTCTTTCTCGGCCTTTTCCAATCTATTTTGGCTTGAAATGAAGCCATAATGGTATTTTTTATTTTTTGAAATTTTTTGCTATTTTTTTGGAATTTTCTATTACGCATCGAATAGGAACGGAACGAAACGATAATTTTCATTTTCTCTCTTTCTCGGCCTTTTCCTACCTATTTTGGCTTGAAATGAAGCCATAATGGTATTTTTTAATTTTTAGAATTTTTTTTGCTATTTTTTTGGAATTTTCTATTACACGTCAGGTAGAAACGAAACAGAATGATAATTTTATATTCTCTCTTTCCCGGCATTTTCCAACCTATTTTGGCTTGAAATGAAGCCATAATGGTATTTTTCAGTTTTTTGAATTTTTTTGTTATTTTTTTGGAATTTTCAATTTCGCGTCGGGTTGGAACGGAACGGAATGATAATTTTTATTTTCTCTCTTTCTCGGCCTTTTCAAACCTATTTTGGCTTGAAATGAAACCATAATGGTATTTTTTAATTTTTAAAATTTTTTTTGCTATTTTTTTGGTATTTCTATTACGCGTCGGTTAGGAAAGAAACGGAATGATAATTTTATATTCTCTCTTTCCCGGCGTTTTCCAACCTATTTTGGCTTGAAATGAAGCCATAACGGTATTTTTCAATTTTTTGAATTTTTTTCTATTTTTTTGGAATTTTCTATTATGCATTGGGTAGGAACGGAACTGAACGATAATTTTTATTTTCTCTCTTTCTCGGCCTATTCCAACCTTTTTTGGCATGAAATGAAGCCATAATGGTATTTTTTAATTTTCAGAATTTTTTTTGCTATTTTTTGGGAATTTTCTATTACGCGTCTGGTAGGAACGAAACGGAATGATAATTTTATATTCTCTCTTTCCCGGCATTTTCCAACCTAGTTTGGCTTGAAATGAAGCCATAATGGTATTTTTCAATTTTTTGAATTTTTTTGCTATGTTTTTGGAATTTTCTAGTACACATCGAGTAGGAACGGAACGAAATGATAATTTTAATTTTCTCTCTGTCTCCGCCTTTCCCAACCTATTTTGGCTTGAAATGAAGCCATAATGGTATTTTTTAATTTTTAGAGTTTTTTTTGCTATTTTGTTGGAATTTTCTATTTCGCGTCGGGTTGGAACGGAACGGAACGATAATTTTTATTTTCTCTCTTTCTCGGCCTTTTCCAACCTATTTTGGCTTGAAATGAAGCAATAATGGTATGTCTTAATTTTTAGAATTTTTTTTCTATTGTTTTGAAATTTTCAATTACGAGTCGGGTAGGAACGAAACGTAACGATATTTTTTATTTTCTCTCTTACACCTCCTTTTCCATACTATTTTGGCTTGAAATGAAGCTATAATTGTATTTTTTAATTTTTAGAATTTTTTTTGCTAATTTTTTGGAATTTTCTATTTCGCGTCGGTTAGGAACGAAACGGAATGATAATTTCATATTCTCTCTTTCTCGGAATTTTCCAACCTGTTTTGGCTTGAAATGAAGCCATAATGTTAGTTTTCATTTTTTGAATTTTTTTGCTATTTTTTTGGAATTTTCTATTTCGCGTCGGGTTGGAACGGAACGGAACGATAATTTTTATTTTCTCTCTTTCTCGGCCTATTCCAACCTTTTTTGGCATGAAATGAAGCCATAATGGTATTTTTTAATTTTCAGAATTTTTTTTGCTATTTTTTTGGGAATTTTCTATTACGCGTCTGGTATGAACGAAACGGAATGATAATTTTATATTCTCTCTTTCCCGGCATTTTCCAACCTAGTTTGGCTTGAAATGAAGCCATAATGGTATTTTTCAATTTTTTGAATTTTTTTGCTATGTTTTTGGAATTTTCTAGTACACATGGAGTAGGAACGGAACGAAATGATAATTTTAATTTTCTCTCTGTCTCCGCCTTTCCCAACCTATTTTGGCTTGAAATGAAGCCATAATGGTATTTTTTAATTTTTAGAGTTTTTTTTGCTATTTTGTTGGAATTTTCTATTTCGCGTCGGTTAGGAACGAAACGGAATGATAATTTTATATTCTCTCTTTCCCGGCATTTTCCAATCTATTTTGGCTTGATGGTAGTTTTTAATTTTTTGAATTTTTTAGCTATTTTTTTGGAATTTTCTATTTCGCTTCGGGTTGGAACGGAACGGAACGATAATTTTTATTTTCTCTCTTTCTCGGCCTTTTCCAACCTATTTTGGCTAGAAATGAAGCAATAATGGTATGTCTTAATTTTTAGAATTTTTTTTCTATTGTTTTGAAATTTTCAATTACGAGTCGGGTAGGAACGAAACGTAACGATATTTTTTATTTTCTCTCTTACACCTCCTTTTCCATACTATTTTGGCTTGAAATGAAGCCATAATGGTATTTTTCAATTTTTTGAGTTTTTTTCAATTTTTTTGGAATTTTCTATTATGCATTGGGTAGGAACGGAACTGAACGATAATTTTTATTTTCTCTCTTTCTCGGCCTATTCCAACCTTTTTTGGCATGAAATGAAGCCATAATGGTATTTTTTAATTTTCAGAATTTTTTTTGCTATTTTTTTGGGAATTTTCTATTACGCGTCTGGTAGGAACGAAACGGAATGATAATTTTATATTCTCTCTTTCCCGGCATTTTCCAACCTAGTTTGGCTTGAAATGAAGCCATAATGGTATTTTTCAATTTTTTGAATTTTTTTGCTATGTTTTTGGAATTTTCTAGTACACATCGAGTAGGAACGGAACGGAACGAAATGATAATTTTAATTTTCTCTCTGTCTCCGCCTTTCCCAACCTATTTTGGCTTGAAATGAAGCCATAATGGTATTTTTTAATTTTATTGTTTTTTTTGCTATTTTTTTGGAATTTTCTATTTCGCGTCGGTTAGGAACGAAACGGAATGATAATTTTATATTCTCTCTTTCCCGGCATTTTCCAATCTATTTTGGCTTGATGGTAGTTTTTAATTTTTTGAATTTTTTTGCTATTTTTTTGGAATTTTCTATTTCGCTTCGGGTTGGAACGGAACGGAACGATAATTTTTATTTTCTCTCTTTCTCGGCCTTTTCCAATCTATTTTGGCTTGAAATGAAGCCATAATGGTATTTTTTAATTTTAGAGTTTTTTTTGCTATTTTTTTGGAATTTTCTATTTCGCGTCGGTTAGGAACGAAACGGAATGATAATTTTATATTCTCTCTTTCCCGGCATTTTCCAATCTATTTTGGCTTGATGGTAGTTTTTAATTTTTTGAATTTTTTTGCTATTTTTTTGGAATTTTCTATTTCGCTTCGGGTTGGAAAGAAACGGAATGATAATTTTATATTCTCACTTTCCCGGCGTTTTCCAATCTATTTTGGCTTGAAATGAAGCCATAATGGTATTTTTTATTTTTTGAATTTTTTTGCTATTTTTTTGGAATTTTCTATTACGCATCGAATAGGAACGGAACGAAACGATAATTTTCATTTTCTCTCTTTCTCGGCCTTTTCCTACCTATTTTGGCTTGAAATGAAGCCATAATGGTATTTTTTAATTTTTAGAATTTTTTTTGCTATTTTTTTGGAATTTTCTATTACACGTCAGGTAGAAACGAAACAGAATGATAATTTTATATTCTCTCTTTCCCGGCATTTTCCAACCTATTTTGGCTTGAAATGAAGCCATAATGGTATTTTTCAGTTTTTTGAATTTTTTTGTTATTTTTTTGGAATTTTCAATTTCGCGTCGGGTTGGAACGGAACGGAATGATAATTTTTATTTTCTCTCTTTCTCGGCCTTTTCAAACCTATTTTGGCTTGAAATGAAGCCATAATGGTATTTTTTAATTTTTAAAATTTTTTTTGCTATTTTTTTGGAATTTTCTATTACGCGTCGGTTAGGAAAGAAACGGAATGATAATTTTATATTCTCTCTTTCCCGGCGTTTTCCAACCTATTTTGGCTTGAAATGAAGCCATAATGGTATTTTTCAATTTTTTGAATTTTTTTCTATTTTTTTGGAATTTTCTATTATGCATTGGGTAGGAACGGAACTGAACGATAATTTTTATTTTCTCTCTTTCTCGGCCTATTCCAACCTTTTTTGGCATGAAATGAAGCCATAATGGTATTTTTTAATTTTCAGAATTTTTTTTGCTATTTTTTTGGGAATTTTCTATTACGCGTCTGGTAGGAACGAAACGGAATGATAATTTTATATTCTCTCTTTCCCGGCATTTTCCAACCTAGTTTGGCTTGAAATGAAGCCATAATGGTATTTTTCAATTTTTTGAATTTTTTTGCTATGATTTTGGAATTTTCTAGTACACATCGAGTAGGAACGGAACGGAACGAAATGATAATTTTAATTTTCTCTCTGTCTCCGCCTTTCCCAACCTATTTTGGCTTGAAATGAAGCCATAATGGTATTTTTTAATTTTTAGAGCTTTTTTTGCTAATTTTTTGGAATTTTCTATTTCGCGTCGGTTAGGAACGAAACGGAATGATAATTTCATATTCTCTCTTTCTCGGAATTTTCCAACCTGTTTTGGCTTGAAATGAAGCCATAATGTTAGTTTTCATTTTTTGAATTTTTTTGCTATTTTTTTGGAATTTTCTATTTCGCGTCGGGTTGGAACGGAACGGAACGATAATTTTTATTTTCTCTCTTTCTCGGCCTTTTCCAACCTATTTTGGCTTGAAATGAAGCAATAATGGTATGTCTTAATTTTTAGAATTTTTTTTCTATTGTTTTGAAATTTTCAATTACGAGTCGGATAGGAACGAAACGTAACGATATTTTTTATTTTCTCTCTTACACATCCTTTTCCATACTATTTTGGCTTGAAATGAAGCTATAATTGTATTTTTTAATTTTTAGAATTTTTTTTGCTAATTTTTTGGAATTTTCTATTTCGCGTCGGTTAGGAACGAAACGGAATGATAATTTCATATTCTCTCTTTCTCGGAATTTTCCAACCTGTTTTGGCTTGAAATGAAGCCATAATGGTATTTTTCAGTTTTTTGAATTTTTTTGTTATTTTTTTGGAATTTTCAATTTCGCGTCGGGTTGGAACGGAACCGAATGATAATTTTTATTTTCTCTCTTTCTCGGCCTTTTCAAACCTATTTTGGCTTGAAATGAAGCCATAATGGTATTTTTTAATTTTTAAATTTTTTTTGCTATTTTTTTGGAATTTTCTATTACGCGTCGGTTAGGAAAGAAACGGAATGATAATTTTATATTCTCTCTTTCCCGGCGTTTTCCAACCTATTTTGGCTTGAAATGAAGCCATAATGGTATTTTTCAATTTTTTGAATTTTTTTCTATTTTTTTGGAATTTTCTATTATGCATTGGGTAGGAACGGAACTGAACGATAATTTTTATTTTCTCTCTTTCTCGGCCTATTCCAACCTTTTTTGGCATGAAATGAAGCCATAATGGTATTTTTTAATTTTCAGAATTTTTTTTACTATTTTTTGGGAATTTTCTATTACGCGTCTGGTAGGAACGAAACGGAATGATAATTTTATATTCTCTCTTTCCCGGCATTTTCCAACCTAGTTTGGCTTGAAATGAAGCCATAATGGTATTTTTCAATTTTTTGAATTTTTTTGCTATGTTTTTGGAATTTTCTAGTACACATCGAGTAGGAACGGAACGAAATGATAATTTTAATTTTCTCTCTGTCTCCGCCTTTCCCAACCTATTTTGGCTTGAAATGAAGCCATAATGGTATTTTTTAATTTTTAGAGTTTTTTTTGCTATTTTGTTGGAATTTTCTATTTCGCGTCGGTTAGGAACGAAACGGAATGATAATTTTATATTCTCTCTTTCCCGGCATTTTCCAATCTATTTTGGCTTGAAATGAAGCCATAATGGTATTTTTCAATTTTTGGAATTTTTTTCAATTTTTTTGGAATTTTCTATTATGCATTGGGTAGGAACGGAACTGAACGATAATTTTTATTTTCTCTCTTTCTCGGCCTTTTCCAACCTATTTTGGCTTGAAATGAAGCAATAATGGTATGTCTTAATTTTTAGAATTTTTTTTCTATTGTTTTGAAATTTTCAATTACGAGTCGGATAGGAACGAAACGTAACGATATTTTTTATTTTCTCTCTTACACCTCCTTTTCCATACTATTTTGGCTTGAGATGAAGCTATAATTGTATTTTTTAATTTTTAGAATTTTTTTTGCTAATTTTTTGGAATTTTCTATTTCGCGTCGGTTAGGAACGAAACGGAATTATAATTTCATATTCTCTCTTTCTCGGAATTTTCCAACCTGTTTTGGCTTGAAATGAAGCCATAATGTTAGTTTTCATTTTTTGAATTTTTTTGCTATTTTTTTGGAATTTTCTATTTCCCGTCGGGTTGGAACGGAACAGAACGATATTTTTTATTTTCTCTCTTTCTCGGCCTTTTCCAACCTATTTTGGCTTGAAATGAAGCCATAATGGTATTTTTTAATTTTTAGAATTTTTTTTGCTATTTTTTTGGAATTTTCTATTACGTGTCGGGTAGGAATGAAACAGAAGGATAATTTTATATTCTATCTTTCTCAGCATTTTCCAATCTATTTTGGCTTGAAATGAAGCCATAATGGTATTTTTCAATTTTTTGAATTTTTTTCAATTTTTTTGGAATTTTCTATTATGCATTGGGTAGGAACGGAACTGAACGATAATTTTTATTTTCTCTCTTTCTCGGCCTATTCCAACCTTTTTTGGCATGAAATGAAGCCATAATGGTATTTTTTAATTTTCAGAATTTTTTTTGCTATTTTTTTGGGAATTTTCTATTACGCGTCTGGTAGGAACGAAACGGAATGATAATTTTATATTCTCTCTTTCCCGGCATTTTCCAACCTAGTTTGGCTTGAAATGAAGCCATAATGGTATTTTTCAATTTTTTGAATTTTTTTGCTATGTTTTTGGAATTTTCTAGTACACATCGAGTAGGAACGGAACGGAACGGAACGGAACGATAATTTTTATTTTCTCTCTTTCTCGGCCTTTTCCAATCTATTTTGGCTTGAAATGAAGCCATAATGGTATTTTTTATTTTTTGAAATTTTTTGCTATTTTTTTGGAATTTTCTATTACGCATCGAATAGGAACGGAACGAAACGATAATTTTCATTTTCTCTCTTTCTCGGCCTTTTCCTACCTATTTTGGCTTGAAATGAAGCCATAATGGTATTTTTTAATTTTTAGAATTTTTTTTGCTATTTTTTTGGAATTTTCTATTACACGTCAGGTAGAAACGAAACAGAATGATAATTTTATATTCTCTCTTTCCCGGCATTTTCCAACCTATTTTGGCTTGAAATGAAGCCATAATGGTATTTTTCAGTTTTTTGAATTTTTTTGTTATTTTTTTGGAATTTTCAATTTCGCGTCGGGTTGGAACGGAACGGAATGATAATTTTTATTTTCTCTCTTTCTCGGCCTTTTCAAACCTATTTTGGCTTGAAATGAAACCATAATGGTATTTTTTAATTTTTAAAATTTTTTTTGCTATTTTTTTGGAATTTTCTATTACGCGTCGGTTAGGAAAGAAACGGAATGATAATTTTATATTCTCTCTTTCCCGGCGTTTTCCAACCTATTTTGGCTTGAAATGAAGCCATAACGGTATTTTTCAATTTTTTGAATTTTTTTCTATTTTTTTGGAATTTTCTATTATGCATTGGGTAGGAACGGAACTGAACGATAATTTTTATTTTCTCTCTTTCTCGGCCTATTCCAACCTTTTTTGGCATGAAATGAAGCCATAATGGTATTTTTTAATTTTCAGAATTTTTTTTGCTATTTTTTTGGGAATTTTCTATTACGCGTCGGTTAGGAAAGAAACGGAATGATAATTTTATATTCTCTCTTTCCCGGCGTTTTCCAACCTATTTTGGCTTGAAATGAAGCCATAATGGTATTTTTCAATTTTTTGAATTTTTTTCTATTTTTTTGGAATTTTCTATTATGCATTGGGTAGGAACGGAACTGAACGATAATTTTTATTTTCTCTCTTTCTCGGCCTATTCCAACCTTTTTTGGCATGAAATGAAGCCATAATGGTATTTTTTAATTTTCAGAATTTTTTTTGCTATTTTTTGGGAATTTTCTATTACGCGTCTGGTAGGAACGAAACGGAATGATAATTTTATATTCTCTCTTTTCCGGCATTTTCCAACCTAGTTTGGCTTGAAATGAATCCATAATGGTATTTTTCAATTTTTTGAATTTTTTTGCTATGTTTTTGGAATTTTCTATTACAAATCGAGTAGGAACGGAACGAAATGATAATTTTAATTTTCTCTCTGTCTCCGCCTTTCCCAACCTATTTTGGCTTGAAATGAAGCCATAATGGTATTTTTTAATTTTTAGAGTTTTTTTTGCTATTTTTTTGGAATTTTTTATTTCGCGTCGGTTAAGAACGAAACGGAATGATAATTTTATATTCTCTCTTTCCCGGCATTTTCCAATCTATTTTGGCTTGATGGTAGTTTTTAATTTTTTGAATTTTTTTGCTATTTTTTTGGAATTTTCTATTTCGCTTCGGGTTGGAACGGAACGGAACGATAATTTTTATTTTCTCTCTTTCTCGGCCTTTTCCAATCTATTTTGGCTAGAAATGAAGCAATAATGGTATGTCTTAATTTTTAGAATTTTTTTTCTATTGTTTTGAAATTTTCAATTACGAGTCGGGTAGGAACGAAACGTAACGATATTTTTTATTTTCTCTCTTACACCTCCTTTTCCATACTATTTTGGCTTGAAATGAAGCTATAATTGTATTTTTTAATTTTTAGAATTTTTTTTGCTAATTTTTTGGAATTTTCTATTTCGCGTCGGTTAGGAACGAAACGGAATGATAATTTCATATTCTCTCTTTCTCGGAATTTTCCAACCTGTTTTGGCTTGAAATGAAGCCATAATGGTATTTTTCAGTTTTTTGAATTTTTTTGTTATTTTTTTGGAATATTCAATTTCGCGTCGGGTTGGAACGGAACGGAATGATAATTTTTATTTTCTCTCTTTCTCGGCCTTTTCAAACCTATTTTGGCTTGAAATGAAGCCATAATGGTATTTTTTTAATTTTTAAATTTTTTTTGCTATTTTTTTGGAATTTTCTATTACGCGTCGGTTAGGAAAGAAACGGAATGATAATTTTATATTCTCTCTTTCCCGGCGTTTTCCAACCTATTTTGGCTTGAAATGAAGCCATAATGGTATTTTTCAATTTTTTGAATTTTTTTCTATTTTTTTGGAATTTTCTATTATGCATTGGGTAGGAACGGAACTGAACGATAATTTTTATTTTCTCTCTTTCTCGGCCTATTCCAACCTTTTTTGGCATGAAATGAAGCCATAATGGTATTTTTTAATTTTCAGAATTTTTTTTACTATTTTTTGGGAATTTTCTATTACGCGTCTGGTAGGAACGAAACGGAATGATAATTTTATATTCTCTCTTTCCCGGCATTTTCCAACCTAGTTTGGCTTGAAATGAAGCCATAATGGTATTTTTCAATTTTTTGAATTTTTTTGCTATGTTTTTGGAATTTTCTAGTACACATCGAGTAGGAACGGAACGAAATGATAATTTTAATTTTCTCTCTGTCTCCGCCTTTCCCAACCTATTTTGGCTTGAAATGAAGCCATAATGGTATTTTTTAATTTTTAGAGTTTTTTTTGCTATTTTGTTGGAATTTTCTATTTCGCGTCGGTTAGGAACGAAACGGAATGATAATTTTATATTCTCTCTTTCCCGGCATTTTCCAATCTATTTTGGCTTGAAATGAAGCCATAATGGTATTTTTCAATTTTTTGAATTTTTTTCAATTTTTTTGGAATTTTCTATTATGCATTGGGTAGGAACGGAACTGAACGATAATTTTTATTTTCTCTCTTTCTCGGCCTTTTCCAACCTATTTTGGCTTGAAATGAAGCAATAATGGTATGTCTTAATTTTTAGAATTTTTTTTCTATTGTTTTGAAATTTTCAATTACGAGTCGGATAGGAACGAAACGTAACGATATTTTTTATTTTCTCTCTTACACCTCCTTTTCCATACTATTTTGGCTTGAGATGAAGCTATAATTGTATTTTTTAATTTTTAGAATTTTTTTTGCTAATTTTTTGGAATTTTCTATTTCGCGTCGGTTAGGAACGAAACGGAATTATAATTTCATATTCTCTCTTTCTCGGAATTTTCCAACCTGTTTTGGCTTGAAATGAAGCCATAATGTTAGTTTTCATTTTTTGAATTTTTTTGCTATTTTTTTGGAATTTTCTATTTCCCGTCGGGTTGGAACGGAACAGAACGATATTTTTTATTTTCTCTCTTTCTCGGCCTTTTCCAACCTATTTTGGCTTGAAATGAAGCCATAATGGTATTTTTTAATTTTTAGAATTTTTTTTGCTATTTTTTTGGAATTTTCTATTACGTGTCGGGTAGGAATGAAACAGAAGGATAATTTTATATTCTATCTTTCTCAGCATTTTCCAATCTATTTTGGCTTGAAATGAAGCCATAATGGTATTTTTCAATTTTTTGAATTTTTTTCAATTTTTTTGGAATTTTCTATTATGCATTGGGTAGGAACGGAACTGAACGATAATTTTTATTTTCTCTCTTTCTCGGCCTATTCCAACCTTTTTTGGCATGAAATGAAGCCATAATGGTATTTTTTAATTTTCAGAATTTTTTTTGCTATTTTTTTGGGAATTTTCTATTACGCGTCTGGTAGGAACGAAACGGAATGATAATTTTATATTCTCTCTTTCCCGGCATTTTCCAACCTAGTTTGGCTTGAAATGAAGCCATAATGGTATTTTTCAATTTTTTGAATTTTTTTGCTATGTTTTTGGAATTTTCTAGTACACATCGAGTAGGAACGGAACGGAACGGAACGGAACGATAATTTTTATTTTCTCTCTTTCTCGGCCTTTTCCAATCTATTTTGGCTTGAAATGAAGCCATAATGGTATTTTTTATTTTTTGAAATTTTTTGCTATTTTTTTGGAATTTTCTATTACGCATCGAATAGGAACGGAACGAAACGATAATTTTCATTTTCTCTCTTTCTCGGCCTTTTCCTACCTATTTTGGCTTGAAATGAAGCCATAATGGTATTTTTTAATTTTTAGAATTTTTTTTGCTATTTTTTTGGAATTTTCTATTACACGTCAGGTAGAAACGAAACAGAATGATAATTTTATATTCTCTCTTTCCCGGCATTTTCCAACCTATTTTGGCTTGAAATGAAGCCATAATGGTATTTTTCAGTTTTTTGAATTTTTTTGTTATTTTTTTGGAATTTTCAATTTCGCGTCGGGTTGGAACGGAACGGAATGATAATTTTTATTTTCTCTCTTTCTCGGCCTTTTCAAACCTATTTTGGCTTGAAATGAAACCATAATGGTATTTTTTAATTTTTAAAATTTTTTTTGCTATTTTTTTGGAATTTTCTATTACGCGTCGGTTAGGAAAGAAACGGAATGATAATTTTATATTCTCTCTTTCCCGGCGTTTTCCAACCTATTTTGGCTTGAAATGAAGCCATAACGGTATTTTTCAATTTTTTGAATTTTTTTCTATTTTTTTGGAATTTTCTATTATGCATTGGGTAGGAACGGAACTGAACGATAATTTTTATTTTCTCTCTTTCTCGGCCTATTCCAACCTTTTTTGGCATGAAATGAAGCCATAATGGTATTTTTTAATTTTCAGAATTTTTTTTGCTATTTTTTGGGAATTTTCTATTACGCGTCTGGTAGGAACGAAACGGAATGATAATTTTATATTCTCTCTTTCCCGGCATTTTCCAACCTAGTTTGGCTTGAAATGAAGCCATAATGGTATTTTTCAATTTTTTGAATTTTTTTGCTATGTTTTTGGAATTTTCTAGTACACATCGAGTAGGAACGGAACGAAATGATAATTTTAATTTTCTCTCTGTCTCCGCCTTTCCCAACCTATTTTGGCTTGAAATGAAGCCATAATGGTATTTTTTAATTTTTAGAGTTTTTTTTGCTATTTTGTTGGAATTTTCTATTTCGCGTCGGTTAGGAACGAAACGGAATGATAATTTTATATTCTCTCTTTCCCGGCATTTTCCAATCTATTTTGGCTTGATGGTAGTTTTTAATTTTTTGAATTTTTTTGCTATTTTTTTGGAATTTTCTATTTCGCTTCGGGTTGGAACGGAACGGAACGATAATTTTTATTTTCTCTCTTTCTCGGCCTTTTCCAACCTATTTTGGCTTGAAATGAAGCAATAATGGTATGTCTTAATTTTTAGAATTTTTTTTCTATTGTTTTGAAATTTTCAATTACGAGTCGGGTAGGAACGAAACGTAACGATATTTTTTATTTTCTCTCTTACACCTCCTTTTCCATACTATTTTGGCTTGAAATGAAGCTATAATTGTATTTTTTAATTTTTAGAATTTTTTTTGCTAATTTTTTGGAATTTTCTATTTCGCGTCGGTTAGGAACGAAACGGAATGATAATTTCATATTCTCTCTTTCTCGGAATTTTCCAACCTGTTTTGGCTTGAAATGAAGCCATAATGTTAGTTTTCATTTTTTGAATTTTTTTGCTATTTTTTTGGAATTTTCTATTTCGCGTCGGGTTGGAACGGAACGGAACGATAATTTTTATTTTCTCTCTTTCTCGGCCTATTCCAACCTTTTTTGGCATGAAATGAAGCCATAATGGTATTTTTTAATTTTCAGAATTTTTTTTGCTATTTTTTTGGGAATTTTCTATTACGCGTCTGGTAGGAACGAAACGGAATGATAATTTTATATTCTCTCTTTCCCGGCATTTTCCAACCTAGTTTGGCTTGAAATGAAGCCATAATGGTATTTTTCAATTTTTTGAATTTTTTTGCTATGTTTTTGGAATTTTCTAGTACACATGGAGTAGGAACGGAACGAAATGATAATTTTAATTTTCTCTCTGTCTCCGCCTTTCCCAACCTATTTTGGCTTGAAATGAAGCCATAATGGTATTTTTTAATTTTTAGAGTTTTTTTTGCTATTTTGTTGGAATTTTCTATTTCGCGTCGGTTAGGAACGAAACGGAATGATAATTTTATATTCTCTCTTTCCCGGCATTTTCCAATCTATTTTGGCTTGATGGTAGTTTTTAATTTTTTGAATTTTTTAGCTATTTTTTTGGAATTTTCTATTTCGCTTCGGGTTGGAACGGAACGGAACGATAATTTTTATTTTCTCTCTTTCTCGGCCTTTTCCAACCTATTTTGGCTAGAAATGAAGCAATAATGGTATGTCTTAATTTTTAGAATTTTCTTTCTATTGTTTTGAAATTTTCAATTACGAGTCGGGTAGGAACGAAACGTAACGATATTTTTTATTTTCTCTCTTACACCTCCTTTTCCATACTATTTTGGCTTGAAATGAAGCTATAATTGTATTTTTTAATTTTTAGAATTTTTTTTGCTAATTTTTTGGAATTTTCTATTTCGCGTCGGTTATGAACGAAACGGAATGATAATTTCATATTCTCTCTTTCTCGGAATTTTCCAACCTGTTTTGGCTTGAAATGAAGCCATAATGGTATTTTTCAGTTTTTTGAATTTTTTTGTTATTTTTTTGGAATTTTCAATTTCGCGTCGGGTTGGAACGGAACGGAATGATAATTTTTATTCTCTCTTTCTCGGCCTTTTCAAACCTATTTTGGCTTGAAATGAAGCCATAATGGTATTTTTTAATTTTTGAATTTTTTTTGCTATTTTTTTGGAATTTTCTATTACGCGTCGGTTAGGAAAGAAACGGAATGATAATTTTATATTCTCTCTTCCCCGGCGTTTTCCAACCTATTTTGGCTTGAAATGAAGCCATAATGGTATTTTTCAATTTTTTGAATTTTTTTCTATTTTTTTGGAATTTTCTATTATGCATTGGGTAGGAACGGAACTGAACGATAATTTTTATTTTCTCTCTTTCTCGGCCTATTCCAACCTTTTTTGGCATGAAATGAAGCCATAATGGTATTTTTTAATTTTCAGAATTTTTTTTGCTATTTTTTGGGAATTTTCTATTACGCGTCTGGTAGGAACGAAACGGAATGATAATTTTATATTCTCTCTTTCTCAGCATTTTCCAACCTATTTTGGCTTGAAATGAAGCCATAATGGTATTTTTTATTTTTTGAATTTTTTTGCTAATTTTTTGGAATTTTCTATTACGCATCGAATAGGAACGGAACGAAATGATAATTTTAATTTTCTCTCTGTCTCCGGCTTTCCCAACCTATTTTGGCTTGAAATGAAGCCATAATGGTATTTTTTAATTTTTAGAATTTTTTTTGCTATTTTTTTGGAATTTTCTATTACGTGTCGGGTAGGAATGAAACAGAAGGATAATTTTATATTCTATCTTTCTCAGCATTTTCCAATCTATTTTGGCTTGAAATGAAGCCATAATGGTATTTTTCAATTTTTTGAATTTTTTTCAATTTTTTTGGAATTTTCTATTACGCATTGGGTAGGAACGGAACTGAACGATAATTTTTATTTTCTCTCTTTCTCGGCCTATTCCAACCTTTTTTGGCATGAAATGAAGCCATAATGGTATTTTTTAATTTTCAGAATTTTTTTTGCTATTTTTTTGGGAATTTTCTATTACGCGTCTGGTAGGAACGAAACGGAATGATAATTTTATATTCTCTCTTTCCCGGCATTTTCCAACCTAGTTTGGCTTGAAATGAAGCCATAATGGTATTTTTCAATTTTTTGAATTTTTTTGCTATGTTTTTGGAATTTTCTAGTACACATCGAGTAGGAACGGAACGGAACGGAACGATAATTTTTATTTTCTCTCTTTCTCGGCCTTTTCCAATCTATTTTGGCATGAAATGAAGCCATAATGGTATTTTTTATTTTTTGAAATTTTTTGCTATTTTTTTGGAATTTTCTATTACGCATCGAATAGGAACGGAACGAAACGATAATTTTCATTTTCTCTCTTTCTCGGCCTTTTCCTACCTATTTTGGCTTGAAATGAAGCCATAATGGTATTTTTTAATTTTTAGAATTTTTTTTGCTATTTTTTTGGAATTTTCTATTACACGTCAGGTAGAAACGAAACAGAATGATAATTTTATATTCTCTCTTTCCCGGCATTTTCCAACCTATTTTGGCTTGAAATGAAGCCATAATGGTATTTTTCAGTTTTTTGAATTTTTTTGTTATTTTTTTGGAATTTTCAATTTCGCGTCGGGTTGGAACGGAACGGAATGATAATTTTTATTTTCTCTCTTTCTCGGCCTTTTCAAACCTATTTTGGCTTGAAATGAAACCATAATGGTATTTTTTAATTTTTAAAATTTTTTTTGCTATTTTTTTGGAATTTTCTATTACGCGTCGGTTAGGAAAGAAACGGAATGATAATTTTATATTCTCTCTTTCCCGGCGTTTTCCAACCTATTTTGGCTTGAAATGAAGCCATAACGGTATTTTTCAATTTTTTGAATTTTTTTCTATTTTTTTGGAATTTTCTATTATGCATTGGGTAGGAACGGAACTGAACGATAATTTTTATTTTCTCTCTTTCTCGGCCTATTCCAACCTTTTTTGGCATGAAATGAAGCCATAATGGTATTTTTTAATTTTCAGAATTTTTTTTGCTATTTTTTGGGAATTTTCTATTACGCGTCTGGTAGGAACGAAACGGAATGATAATTTTATATTCTCTCTTTCCCGGCATTTTCCAACCTAGTTTGGCTTGAAATGAAGCCATAATGGTATTTTTCAATTTTTTGAATTTTTTTGCTATGTTTTTGGAATTTTCTAGTACATATCGAGTAGGAACGGAACGAAATGATAATTTTAATTTTCTCTCTGTCTCCGCCTTTCCCAACCTATTTTGGCTTGAAATGAAGCCATAATGGTATTTTTTAATTTTTAGAGTTTTTTTTGCTATTTTGTTGGAATTTTCTATTTCGCGTCGGTTAGGAACGAAACGGAATGATAATTTTATATTCTCTCTTTCCCGGCATTTTCCAATCTATTTTGGCTTGATGGTAGTTTTTAATTTTTTGAATTTTTTTGCTATTTTTTTGGAATTTTCTATTTCGCTTCGGGTTGGAACGGAACGGAACGATAATTTTTATTTTCTCTCTTTCTCGGCCTTTTCCAACCTATTTTGGCTTGAAATGAAGCAATAATGGTATGTCTTAATTTTTAGAATTTTTTTTCTATTGTTTTGAAATTTTCAATTACGAGTCGGGTAGGAACGAAACGTAACGATATTTTTTATTTTCTCTCTTACACCTCCTTTTCCATACTATTTTGGCTTGAAATGAAACTATAATTGTATTTTTTAATTTTTAGAATTTTTTTTGCTAATTTTTTGGAATTTTCTATTTCGCGTCGGTTAGGAACGAAACGGAATGATAATTTCATATTCTCTCTTTCTCGGAATTTTCCAACCTGTTTTGGCTTGAAATGAAGCCATAATGTTAGTTTTCATTTTTTGAATTTTTTTGCTATTTTTTTGGAATTTTCTATTTCGCGTCGGGTTGGAACGGAACGGAACGATAATTTTTATTTTCTCTCTTTCTCGGCCTATTCCAACCTTTTTTGGCATGAAATGAAGCCATAATGGTATTTTTTAATTTTCAGAATTTTTTTTGCTATTTTTTTGGGAATTTTCTATTACGCGTCTGGTAGGAACGAAACGGAATGATAATTTTATATTCTCTCTTTCCCGGCATTTTCCAACCTAGTTTGGCTTGAAATGAAGCCATAATGGTATTTTTCAATTTTTTGAATTTTTTTGCTATGTTTTTGGAATTTTCTAGTACACATGGAGTAGGAACGGAACGAAATGATAATTTTAATTTTCTCTCTGTCTCCGCCTTTTCCAACCTATTTTGGCTTGAAATGAAGCCATAATGGTATTTTTTAATTTTTAGAGTTTTTTTTGCTATTTTGTTGGAATTTTCTATTTCGCGTCGGTTAGGAACGAAACGGAATGATAATTTTATATTCTCTCTTTCCCGGCATTTTCCAATCTATTTTGGCTTGATGGTAGTTTTTAATTTTTTGAATTTTTTAGCTATTTTTTTGGAATTTTCTATTTCGCTTCGGGTTGGAACGGAACGGAACGATAATTTTTATTTTCTCTCTTTCTCGGCCTTTTCCAACCTATTTTGGCTAGAAATGAAGCAATAATGGTATGTCTTAATTTTTAGAATTTTCTTTCTATTGTTTTGAAATTTTCAATTACGAGTCGGGTAGGAACGAAACGTAACGATATTTTTTATTTTCTCTCTTACACCTCCTTTTCCATACTATTTTGGCTTGAAATGAAGCTATAATTGTATTTTTTAATTTTTAGAATTTTTTTTGCTAATTTTTTGGAATTTTCTATTTCGCGTCGGTTATGAACGAAACGGAATGATAATTTCATATTCTCTCTTTCTCGGAATTTTCCAACCTGTTTTGGCTTGAAATGAAGCCATAATGGTATTTTTCAGTTTTTTGAATTTTTTTGTTATTTTTTTGGAATTTTCAATTTCGCGTCGGGTTGGAACGGAACGGAACGATAATTTTTATTTTCTCTCTTTCTCGGCCTTTTCCAACCTATTTTGGCTTGAAATGAAGCCATAATGGTATTTTTTAATTTTTAGAATTTTTTTTGCTATTTTTTTGGAATTTTCTATTACACGTCAGGTAGAAACGAAACAGAATGATAATTTTATATTCTCTCTTTCCCGGCATTTTCCAACCTATTTTGGCTTGAAATGAAGCCATAATGGTATTTTTCAGTTTTTTGAATTTTTTTGTTATTTTTTTGGAATTTTCAATTTCGCGTCGGGTTGGAACGGAACGGAATGATAATTTTTATTTTCTCTCTTTCTCGGCCTTTTCAAACCTATTTTGGCTTGAAATGAAGCCATAATGGTATTTTTCAGTTTTTTGAATTTTTTTGTTATTTTTTTGGAATTTTCTATTACGTGTCGGGTAGGAATGAAACAGAAGGATAATTTTATATTCTATCTTTCTCAGCATTTTCCAACCTATTTTGGCTTGAAATGAAGCCATAATGGTATTTTTCAATTTTTTGAATTTTTTTCAATTTTTTTGGAATTTTCTATTATGCATTGGGTAGGAACGGAACTGAACGATAATTTTTATTTTCTCTCTTTCTCGGCCTATTCCAACCTTTTTTGGCATGAAATGAAGCCATAATGGTATTTTTTAATTTTCAGAATTTTTTTTGCTATTTTTTTGGGAATTTTCTATTACGCGTCTGGTAGGAACGAAACGGAATGATAATTTTATATTCTCTCTTTCCCGGCATTTTCCAACCTAGTTTGGCTTGAAATGAAGCCATAATTGTATTTTTCAATTTTTTGAATTTTTTTTCTATGTTTTTGGAATTTTCTTGTACACATCGAGTAGGAACGGAACGAAATGATAATTTTAATTTTCTCTCTGTCTCCGCCTTTCCCAACCTATTTTGGCTTGAAATGAAGCCATAATGGTATTTTTTAATTTTTAGAGTTTTTTTTCCTATTTTGTTGGAATTTTCTATTTCGCGTCGGTTAGGAATGAAACGGAATGATAATTTTATATTCTCTCTTTCCCGGCATTTTCCAATCTATTTTGGCTTGATGGTAGTTTTTAATTTTTTGAATTTTTTTGCTATTTTTTTGGAATTTTCTATTTCGCTTCGGGTTGGAACGGAACGGAACGATAATTTTTATTTTCTCTCTTTCTCGGCCTTTTCCAACCTATTTTGGCTTGAAATGAAGCAATAATGGTATGTCTTAATTTTTAGAATTTTTTTTCTATTGTTTTGAAATTTTCAATTACGAGTCGGATAGGAACGAAACGTAACGATATTTTTTATTTTCTCTCTTACACCTCCTTTTCCATACTATTTTGGCTTGAAATGAAGCTATAATTGTATTTTTTAATTTTTAGAATTTTTTTTGCTAATTTTTTGGAATTTTCTATTTCGCGTCGGTTAGGAACGAAACGGAATGATAATTTCATATTCTCTCTTTCTCGGAATTTTCCAACCTGTTTTGGCTTGAAATGAAGCCATAATGTTAGTTTTCATTTTTTGAATTTTTTTGCTATTTTTTTGGAATTTTCTATTTCGCGTCGGGTTGGAACGGAACGGAACGATAATTTTTATTTTCTCTCTTTCTCGGCCTTTTCCAACCTATTTTGGCTTGAAATGAAGCAATAATGGTATGTCTTAATTTTTAGAATTTTTTTTCTATTGTTTTGAAATTTTCAATTACGAGTCGGATAGGAACGAAACGTAACGATATTTTTTATTTTCTCTCTTACACCTCCTTTTCCATACTATTTTGGCTTGAAATGAAGCTATAATTGTATTTTTTAATTTTTAGAATTTTTTTTGCTATTTTTTTGGAATTTTCTATTACGTGTCAGGTAGAAACGAAACAGAATGATAATTTTATATTCTCTCTTTCCCGGCATTTTCCAACCTAGTTTGGCTTGAAATGAAGCCATAATGGTATTTTTCAATTTTTTGAATTTTTTTCAATTTTTTTGGAATTTTCTATTATGCATTGGGTAGGAACGGAACTGAACGATAATTTTTATTTTCTCTCTTTCTCGGCCTTTTCCAACCTATTTTGGCTTGAAATGAAGCAATAATGGTATGTCTTAATTTTTAGAATTTTTTTTCTATTGTTTTGAAATTTTCAATTACGAGTCGGATAGGAACGAAACGTAACGATATTTTTTATTTTCTCTCTTACACCTCCTTTTCCATACTATTTTGGCTTGAAATGAAGCTATAATTGTATTTTTTAATTTTTAGAATTTTTTTTGCTAATTTTTTGGAATTTTCTATTTCGCGTCGGTTAGGAACGAAACGGAATTATAATTTCATATTCTCTCTTTTCTCGGAATTTTCCAACCTGTTTTGGCTTGAAATGAAGCCATAATGTTAGTTTTCATTTTTTGAATTTTTTTGCTATTTTTTTGGAATTTTCTATTTCCCGTCGGGTTGGAACGGAACGGAACGATATTTTTTATTTTCTCTCTTTCTCGGCCTTTTCCAACCTATTTTGGCTTGAAATGAAGCCATAATGGTATTTTTTAATTTTTAGAATTTTTTTTGCTATTTTTTTGGAATTTTCTATTACGTGTCGGGTAGGAATGAAACAGAAGGATAATTTTATATTCTATCTTTCTCAGCATTTTCCAATCTATTTTGGCTTGAAATGAAGCCATAATGGTATTTTTCAATTTTTTGAATTTTTTTCAATTTTTTTGGAATTTTCTATTACGCATTGGGTAGGAACGGAACTGAACGATAATTTTTATTTTCTCTCTTTCTCGGCCTATTCCAACCTTTTTTGGCATGAAATGAAGCCATAATGGTATTTTTTAATTTTCAGAATTTTTTTTTCTATTTTTTTGGGAATTTTCTATTACGCGTCTGGTAGGAACGAAACGGAATGATAATTTTATATTCTCTCTTTCCCGGCATTTTCCAACCTAGTTTGGCTTGAAATGAAGCCATAATGGTATTTTTCAATTTTTTGAATTTTTTTGCTATGTTTTTGGAATTTTCTAGTACACATCGAGTAGGAACGGAACGGAACGGAACGATAATTTTTATTTTCTCTCTTTCTCGGCCTTTTCCAATCTATTTTGGCATGAAATGAAGCCATAATGGTATTTTTTATTTTTTGAAATTTTTTGCTATTTTTTTGGAATTTTCTATTACGCATCGAATAGGAACGGAACGAAACGATAATTTTCATTTTCTCTCTTTCTCGGCCTTTTCCTACCTATTTTGGCTTGAAATGAAGCCATAATGGTATTTTTTAATTTTTAGAATTTTTTTTGCTATTTTTTTGGAATTTTCTATTACACGTCAGGTAGAAACGAAACAGAATGATAATTTTATATTCTCTCTTTCCCGGCATTTTCCAACCTATTTTGGCTTGAAATGAAGCCATAATGGTATTTTTCAGTTTTTTGAATTTTTTTGTTATTTTTTTGGAATTTTCAATTTCGCGTCGGGTTGGAACGGAACGGAATGATAATTTTTATTTTCTCTCTTTCTCGGCCTTTTCAAACCTATTTTGGCTTGAAATGAAACCATAATGGTATTTTTTAATTTTTAAAATTTTTTTTGCTATTTTTTTGGAATTTTCTATTACGCGTCGGTTAGGAAAGAAACGGAATGATAATTTTATATTCTCTCTTTCCCGGCGTTTTCCAACCTATTTTGGCTTGAAATGAAGCCATAACGGTATTTTTCAATTTTTTGAATTTTTTTCTATTTTTTTGGAATTTTCTATTATGCATTGGGTAGGAACGGAACTGAACGATAATTTTTATTTTCTCTCTTTCTCGGCCTATTCCAACCTTTTTTGGCATGAAATGAAGCCATAATGGTATTTTTTAATTTTCAGAATTTTTTTTGCTATTTTTTGGGAATTTTCTATTACGCGTCTGGTAGGAACGAAACGGAATGATAATTTTATATTCTCTCTTTCCCGGCATTTTCCAACCTAGTTTGGCTTGAAATGAAGCCATAATGGTATTTTTCAATTTTTTGAATTTTTTTGCTATGTTTTTGGAATTTTCTAGTACATATCGAGTAGGAACGGAACGAAATGATAATTTTAATTTTCTCTCTGTCTCCGCCTTTCCCAACCTATTTTGGCTTGAAATGAAGCCATAATGGTATTTTTTAATTTTTAGAGTTTTTTTTGCTATTTTGTTGGAATTTTCTATTTCGCGTCGGTTAGGAACGAAACGGAATGATAATTTTATATTCTCTCTTTCCCGGCATTTTCCAATCTATTTTGGCTTGATGGTAGTTTTTAATTTTTTGAATTTTTTTGCTATTTTTTTGGAATTTTCTATTTCGCTTCGGGTTGGAACGGAACGGAACGATAATTTTTATTTTCTCTCTTTCTCGGCCTTTTCCAACCTATTTTGGCTTGAAATGAAGCAATAATGGTATGTCTTAATTTTTAGAATTTTTTTTCTATTGTTTTGAAATTTTCAATTACGAGTCGGGTAGGAACGAAACGTAACGATATTTTTTATTTTCTCTCTTACACCTCCTTTTCCATACTATTTTGGCTTGAAATGAAACTATAATTTTATTTTTTAATTTTTAGAATTTTTTTTGCTAATTTTTTGGAATTTTCTATTTCGCGTCGGTTAGGAACGAAACGGAATGATAATTTCATATTCTCTCTTTCTCGGAATTTTCCAACCTGTTTTGGCTTGAAATGAAGCCATAATGTTAGTTTTCATTTTTTGAATTTTTTTGCTATTTTTTTGGAATTTTCTATTTCGCGTCGGGTTGGAACGGAACGGAACGATAATTTTTATTTTCTCTCTTTCTCGGCCTATTCCAACCTTTTTTGGCATGAAATGAAGCCATAATGGTATTTTTTAATTTTCAGAATTTTTTTTGCTATTTTTTTGGGAATTTTCTATTACGCGTCTGGTAGGAACGAAACGGAATGATAATTTTATATTCTCTCTTTCCCGGCATTTTCCAACCTAGTTTGGCTTGAAATGAAGCCATAATGGTATTTTTCAATTTTTTGAATTTTTTTGCTATGTTTTTGGAATTTTCTAGTACACATGGAGTAGGAACGGAACGAAATGATAATTTTAATTTTCTCTCTGTCTCCGCCTTTTCCAACCTATTTTGGCTTGAAATGAAGCCATAATGGTATTTTTTAATTTTTAGAGTTTTTTTTGCTATTTTGTTGGAATTTTCTATTTCGCGTCGGTTAGGAACGAAACGGAATGATAATTTTATATTCTCTCTTTCCCGGCATTTTCCAATCTATTTTGGCTTGATGGTAGTTTTTAATTTTTTGAATTTTTTAGCTATTTTTTTGGAATTTTCTATTTCGCTTCGGGTTGGAACGGAACGGAACGATAATTTTTATTTTCTCTCTTTCTCGGCCTTTTCCAACCTATTTTGGCTAGAAATGAAGCAATAATGGTATGTCTTAATTTTTAGAATTTTCTTTCTATTGTTTTGAAATTTTCAATTACGAGTCGGGTAGGAACGAAACGTAACGATATTTTTTATTTTCTCTCTTACACCTCCTTTTCCATACTATTTTGGCTTGAAATGAAGCTATAATTGTATTTTTTAATTTTTAGAATTTTTTTTGCTAATTTTTTGGAATTTTCTATTTCGCGTCGGTTATGAACGAAACGGAATGATAATTTCATATTCTCTCTTTCTCGGAATTTTCCAACCTGTTTTGGCTTGAAATGAAGCCATAATGGTATTTTTCAGTTTTTTGAATTTTTTTGTTATTTTTTTGGAATTTTCAATTTCGCGTCGGGTTGGAACGGAACGGAATGATAATTTTTATTTTCTCTCTTTCTCGGCCTTTTCAAACCTATTTTGGCTTGAAATGAAGCCATAATGGTATTTTTTAATTTTTAAATTTTTTTTGCTATTTTTTTGGAATTTTCTATTACGCGTCGGTTAGGAAAGAAACGGAATGATAATTTTATATTCTCTCTTTCCCGGCGTTTTCCAACCTATTTTGGCTTGAAATGAAGCCATAATGGTATTTTTCAATTTTTTGAATTTTTTTCTATTTTTTTGGAATTTTCTATTATGCATTGGGTAGGAACGGAACTGAACGATAATTTTTATTTTCTCTCTTTCTCGGCCTATTCCAACCTTTTTTGGCATGAAATGAAGCCATAATGGTATTTTTTAATTTTCAGAATTTTTTTTGCTATTTTTTGGGAATTTTCTATTACGCGTCTGGTAGGAACGAAACGGAATGATAATTTTATATTCTCTCTTTCCCGGCATTTTCCAACCTAGTTTGGCTTGAAATGAAGCCATAATGGTATTTTTCAATTTTTTGAATTTTTTTTCTATGTTTTTGGAATTTTCTAGTACACATCGAGTAGGAACGGAACGAAATGATAATTTTAATTTTCTCTCTGTCTCCGCCTTTCGCAACCTATTTTGGCTTGAAATGAAGCCATAATGGTATTTTTTAATTTTTAGAGTTTTTTTTGCTATTTTGTTGGAATTTTCTATTTCGCGTCGGTTAGGAACGAAACGGAATGATAATTTTATATTCTCTCTTTCCCGGCATTTTCCAATCTATTTTGGCTTGATGGTAGTTTTTAATTTTTTGAATTTTTTTGCTATTTTTTTGGAATTTTCTATTTCTCTTCGGGTTGGAACGGAACGGAACGATAATTTTTATTTTCTCTCTTTCTCGGCCTTTTCCAACCTATTTTGGCTTGAAATGAAGCAATAATGGTATGTCTTAATTTTTAGAATTTTTTTTCTATTGTTTTGAAATTTTCAATTACGAGTCGGATAGGAACGAAACGTAACGATATTTTTTATTTTCTCTCTTACACCTCCTTTTCCATACTATTTTGGCTTGAAATGAAGCTATAATTGTATTTTTTAATTTTTAGAATTTTTTTTGCTAATTTTTTGGAATTTTCTATTTCGCGTCGGTTAGGAACGAAACGGAATGATAATTTCATATTCTCTCTTTCTCGGAATTTTCCAACCTGTTTTGGCTTGAAATGAAGCCATAATGTTAGTTTTCATTTTTTGAATTTTTTTGCTATTTTTTTGGAATTTTCTATTTCGCGTCGGGTTGGAACGGAACGGAACGATAATTTTTATTTTCTCTCTTTCTCGGCCTTTTCCAACCTATTTTGGCTTGAAATGAAGCCATAATGGTATTTTTTAATTTTTAGAATTTTTTTTGCTATTTTTTTGGAATTTTCTATTACGTGTCGGGTAGGAATGAAACAGAAGGATAATTTTATATTCTATCTTTCTCAGCATTTTCCAACCTATTTTGGCTTGAAATGAAGCCATAATGGTATTTTTCCATTTTTTGAATTTTTTTCAATTTTTTTGGAATTTTCTATTATGCATTGGGTAGGAACGGAACTGAACGATAATTTTTATTTTCTCTCTTTCTCGGCCTATTCCAACCTTTTTTGGCATGAAATGAAGCCATAATGGTATTTTTTAATTTTCAGAATTTTTTTTGCTATTTTTTTGGGAATTTTCTATTACGCGTCTGGTAGGAACGAAACGGAATGATAATTTTATATTCTCTCTTTCCCGGCATTTTCCAACCTAGTTTGGCTTGAAATGAAGCCATAATGGTATTTTTCAATTTTTTGAATTTTTTTTCTATGTTTTTGGAATTTTCTAGTACACATCGAGTAGGAACGGAACGAAATGATAATTTTAATTTTCTCTCTGTCTCCGCCTTTCCCAACCTATTTTGGCTTGAAATGAAGCCATAATGGTATTTTTTAATTTTTAGAGTTTTTTTTGCTATTTTGTTGGAATTTTCTATTTCGCGTCGGTTAGGAACGAAACGGAATGATAATTTTATATTCTCTCTTTCCCGGCATTTTCCAATCTATTTTGGCTTGATGGTAGTTTTTAATTTTTTGAATTTTTTTGCTATTTTTTTGGAATTTTCTATTTCGCTTCGGGTTGGAACGGAACGGAACGATAATTTTTATTTTCTCTCTTTCTCGGCCTTTTCCAACCTATTTTGGCTTGAAATGAAGCAATAATGGTATGTCTTAATTTTTAGAATTTTTTTTCTATTGTTTTGAAATTTTCAATTACGAGTCGGATAGGAACGAAACGTAACGATATTTTTTATTTTCTCTCTTACACCTCCTTTTCCATACTATTTTGGCTTGAAATGAAGCTATAATTGTATTTTTTAATTTTTAGAATTTTTTTTGCTAATTTTTTGGAATTTTCTATTTCGCGTCGGTTAGGAACGAAACGGAATGATAATTTCATATTCTCTCTTTCTCGGAATTTTCCAACCTGTTTTGGCTTGAAATGAAGCCATAATGTTAGTTTTCATTTTTTGAATTTTTTTGCTATTTTTTTGGAATTTTCTATTTCGCGTCGGGTTGGAACGGAACGGAACGATAATTTTTATTTTCTCTCTTTCTCGGCCTTTTCCAACCTATTTTGGCTTGAAATGAAGCCATAATGGTATTTTTTAATTTTTAGAATTTTTTTTGCTATTTTTTTGGAATTTTCTATTACGTGTCGGGTAGGAATGAAACAGAAGGATAATTTTATATTCTATCTTTCTCAGCATTTTCCAACCTATTTTGGCTTGAAATGAAGCCATAATGGTATTTTTCCATTTTTTGAATTTTTTTCAATTTTTTTGGAATTTTCTATTATGCATTGGGTAGGAACGGAACTGAACGATAATTTTTATTTTCTCTCTTTCTCGGCCTATTCCAACCTTTTTTGGCATGAAATGAAGCCATAATGGTATTTTTTAATTTTCGGAATTTTTTTTGCTATTTTTTTGGGAATTTTCTATTACGCGTCTGGTAGGAACGAAACGGAATGATAATTTTATATTCTCTCTTTCCCGGCATTTTCCAACCTAGTTTGGCTTGAAATGAAGCCATAATGGTATTTTTCAATTTTTTGAATTTTTTTGCTATGATTTTGGAATTTTCTAGTACACATCGAGTAGGAACGGAACGGAACGAAATGATAATTTTAATTTTCTCTCTGTCTCCGCCTTTCCCAACCTATTTTGGCTTGAAATGAAGCCATAATGGTATTTTTTAATTTTTAGAGTTTTTTTTGCTATTTTGTTGGAATTTTCTATTTCGCGTCGGTTAGGAACGAAACGGAATGATAATTTTATATTCTCTCTTTCCCGGCATTTTCCAATCTATTTTGGCTTGATGGTAGTTTTTAATTTTTTGAATTTTTTTGCTATTTTTTTGGAATTTTCTATTTCGCTTCGGGTTGGAACGGAACGGAACGATAATTTTTATTTTCTCTCTTTCTCGGCCTTTTCCAATCTATTTTGGCTTGAAATGAAGCCATAATGGTATTTTTTATTTTTTGAATTTTTTTGCTATTTTTTTGGAATTTTCTATTACGCATCGAATAGGAACGGAACGAAACGATAATTTTCATTTTCTCTCTTTCTCGGCCTTTTCCTACCTATTTTGGCTTGAAATGAAGCCATAATGGTATTTTTTAATTTTTAGAATTTTTTTTGCTATTTTTTTGGAATTTTCTATTACACGTCAGGTAGAAACGAAACAGAATGATAATTTTATATTCTCTCTTTCCCGGCATTTTCCAACCTATTTTGGCTTGAAATGAAGCCATAATGGTATTTTTCAGTTTTTTGAATTTTTTTGTTATTTTTTTGGAATTTTCAATTTCGCGTCGGGTTGGAACGAAACGGAATGATAATTTTTATTTTCTCTCTTTCTCGGCCTTTTCAAACCTATTTTGGCTTGAAATGAAGCCATAATGGTATTTTTTAATTTTTAAAATTTTTTTTGCTATTTTTTTGGAATTTTCTATTACGCGTCGGTTAGGAAAGAAACGGAATGATAATTTTATATTCTCTCTTTCCCGGCGTTTTCCAACCTATTTTGGCTTGAAATGAAGCCATAATGGTATTTTTCAATTTTTTGAATTCTTTTCTATTTTTTTGGAATTTTCTATTATGCATTGGGTAGGAACGGAACTGAACGATAATTTTTATTTTCTCTCTTTCTCGGCCTATTCCAACCTTTTTTGGCATGAAATGAAGCCATAATGGTATTTTTTAATTTTCAGAATTTTTTTTGCTATTTTTTGGGAATTTTCTATTACACGTCAGGTAGAAACGAAACAGAATGATAATTTTATATTCTCTCTTTCCCGGCATTTTCCAACCTATTTTGGCTTGAAATGAAGCCATAATGGTATTTTTCAGTTTTTTGAATTTTTTTGTTATTTTTTTGGAATTTTCAATTTCGCGTCGGGTTGGAACGGAACGGAATGATAATTTTTATTTTCTCTCTTTCTCGGCCTTTTCAAACCTATTTTGGCTTGAAATGAAGCCATAATGGTATTTTTTAATTTTTAAATTTTTTTTGCTATTTTTTTGGAATTTTCTATTACGCGTCGGTTAGGAAAGAAACGGAATGATAATTTTATATTCTCTCTTTCTCGGTGTTTTCCAACCTATTTTGGCTTGAAATGAAGCCATAATGGTATTTTTCAATTTTTTGAATTTTTTTGCTATTTTTTTGGAATTTTATATTACGCATCGAATAGGAACGGAACGAAACGATAATTTTCACTTTCTCTCTTTCTCGGCCTTTTCCTACCTATTTTGGCTTGAAATGAAGCCATAATGGTATTTTTTAATTTTTAGAATTTTTTTTGCTATTTTTTTGGAATTTTCTATATCGCGTCAGGTAGAAACGAAACAGAATGATAATTTTATATTCTCTCTTTCTCGGCATTTTCCAACCTGTTTTGACTTGAAATGAAGCCATAATGGTATTTTTCAGTTTTATGAATTTTTTTGTTATTTTTTTGGAATTTTCAATTTCGCGTCGGGTTGGAACGGAACGGAATGATAATTTTTATTTTCTCTCTTTCTCGGCCTTTTCAAACCTATTTTGGCTTGAAATGAAGCCATAATGGTATTTTTTAATTTTTAAATTTTTTTTTGCTATTTTTTTGGAATTTTCTATTTCGCGTCGGTTAGGAAAGAAACGGAATGATAATTTTATATTCTCTCTTTCCCGGCGTTTTCCAACCTATTTTGGCTTGAAATGAAGCCATAACGGTATTTTTCAATTTTTTGAATTTTTTTCTATTTTTTTGGAATTTTCTATTACGCGTCTGGTAGGAACGAAACGGAACGATAATTTTTATTTTCTCTCTTTCTCGGCCTATTCCAACCTTTTTTGGCATGAAATGAAGCCATAATGGTATTTTTTAATTTTCAGAATTTTTTTTGCTATTTTTTGGGAATTTTCTATTACGCGTCTGGTAGGAACGAAACGGAATGATAATTTTATATTCTCTCTTTCCCGGCATTTTCCAACCTAGTTTGGCTTGAAATGAAGCCATAATGGTATTTTTCAATTTTTTGAATTTTTTTGCTATGTTTTTGGAATTTTCTAGTACACATCGAGTAGGAACGGAACGAAATGATAATTTTAATTTTCTCTCTGTCTCCGCCTTTCCCAACCTATTTTGGCTTGAAATGAAGCCATAATGGTATTTTTTAATTTTTAGAGTTTTTTTTGCTATTTTGTTGGAATTTTCTATTTCGCGTCGGTTAGGAACGAAACGGAATGATAATTTTATATTCTCTCTTTCCCGGCATTTTCCAATCTATTTTGGCTTGATGGTAGTTTTTAATTTTTTGAATTTTTTTGCTATTTTTTTGGAATTTTCTATTTCGCGTCGGGTTGGAACGGAACGGAACGATAATTTTTATTGTCTCTCTTTCTCGGCCTTTTCCAACCTATTTTGGCTTGAAATGAAGCAATAATGGTATGTCTTAATTTTTAGAATTTTTTTTCTATTGTTTTGAAATTTTCAATTACGAGTCGGGTAGGAACGAAACGTAACGATATTTTTTATTTTCTCTCTTACACCTCCTTTTCCATACTATTTTGGCTTGAAATGAAGCTATAATTGTATTTTTTAATTTTTAGAATTTTTTTTGCTAATTTTTTGGAATTTTCTATTTCGCGTCGGTTAGGAACGAAACGGAATGATAATTTCATATTCTCTCTTTCCCGGCATTTTCCAATCTATTTTGGCTTGATGGTAGTTTTTAATTTTTTGAATTTTTTAGCTATTTTTTTGGAATTTTCTATTTCGCTTCGGGTTGGAACGGAACGGAACGATAATTTTTATTTTCTCTCTTTCTCGGCCTTTTCCAACCTATTTTGGCTAGAAATGAAGCAATAATGGTATGTCTTAATTTTTAGAATTTTCTTTCTATTGTTTTGAAATTTTCAATTACGAGTCGGGTAGGAACGAAACGTAACGATATTTTTTATTTTCTCTCTTACACCTCCTTTTCCATACTATTTTGGCTTGAAATGAAGCTATAATTGTATTTTTTAATTTTTAGAATTTTTTTTGCTAATTTTTTGGAATTTTCTATTTCGCGTCGGTTATGAACGAAACGGAATGATAATTTCATATTCTCTCTTTCTCGGAATTTTCCAACCTGTTTTGGCTTGAAATGAAGCCATAATGGTATTTTTCAGTTTTTTGAATTTTTTTGTTATTTTTTTGGAATTTTCAATTTCGCGTCGGGTTGGAACGGAACGGAATGATAATTTTTATTTTCTCTCTTTCTCGGCCTTTTCAAACCTATTTTGGCTTGAAATGAAGCCATAATGGTATTTTTTAATTTTTAAATTTTTTTTGCTATTTTTTTGGAATTTTCTATTACGCGTCGGTTAGGAAAGAAACGGAATGATAATTTTATATTCTCTCTTTCCCGGCGTTTTCCAACCTATTTTGGCTTGAAATGAAGCCATAATGGTATTTTTCAATTTTTTGAATTTTTTTCTATTTTTTTGGAATTTTCTATTATGCATTGGGTAGGAACGGAACTGAACGATAATTTTTATTTTCTCTCTTTCTCGGCCTATTCCAACCTTTTTTGGCATGAAATGAAGCCATAATGGTATTTTTTAATTTTCAGAATTTTTTTTGCTATTTTTTGGGAATTTTCTATTACGCGTCTGGTAGGAACGAAACGGAATGATAATTTTATATTCTCTCTTTCCCGGCATTTTCCAACCTAGTTTGGCTTGAAATGAAGCCATAATGGTATTTTTCAATTTTTTGAATTTTTTTTCTATGTTTTTGGAATTTTCTAGTACACATCGAGTAGGAACGGAACGAAATGATAATTTTAATTTTCTCTCTGTCTCCGCCTTTCCCAACCTATTTTGGCTTGAAATGAAGCCATAATGGTATTTTTTAATTTTTAGAGTTTTTTTTGCTATTTTGTTGGAATTTTCTATTTCGCGTCGGTTAGGAACGAAACGGAATGATAATTTTATATTCTCTCTTTCCCGGCATTTTCCAATCTATTTTAGCTTGATGGTAGTTTTTAATTTTTTGAATTTTTTTGCTATTTTTTTGGAATTTTCTATTTCGCTTCGGGTTGGAACGGAACGGAACGATAATTTTTATTTTCTCTCTTTCTCGGCCTTTTCCAACCTATTTTGGCTTGAAATGAAGCAATAATGGTATGTCTTAATTTTTAGAATTTTTTTTCTATTGTTTTGAAATTTTCAATTACGAGTCGGATAGGAACGAAACGTAACGATATTTTTTATTTTCTCTCTTACACCTCCTTTTCCATACTATTTTGGCTTGAAATGAAGCTATAATTGTATTTTTTAATTTTTAGAATTTTTTTTGCTAATTTTTTGGAATTTTCTATTTCGCGTCGGTTAGGAACGAAACGGAATGATAATTTCATATTCTCTCTTTCTCGGAATTTTCCAACCTGTTTTGGCTTGAAATGAAGCCATAATGTTAGTTTTCATTTTTTGAATTTTTTTGCTATTTTTTTGGAATTTTCTATTTCGCGTCGGGTTGGAACGGAACGGAACGATAATTTTTATTTTCTCTCTTTCTCGGCCTTTTCCAACCTATTTTGGCTTGAAATGAAGCCATAATGGTATTTTTTAATTTTTAGAATTTTTTTTGCTATTTTTTTGGAATTTTCTATTACGTGTCGGGTAGGAATGAAACAGAAGGATAATTTTATATTCTATCTTTCTCAGCATTTTCCAACCTATTTTGGCTTGAAATGAAGCCATAATGGTATTTTTCCATTTTTTGAATTTTTTTCAATTTTTTTGGAATTTTCTATTATGCATTGGGTAGGAACGGAACTGAACGATAATTTTTATTTTCTCTCTTTCTCGGCCTATTCCAACCTTTTTTGGCATGAAATGAAGCCATAATGGTATTTTTTAATTTTCGGAATTTTTTTTGCTATTTTTTTGGGAATTTTCTATTACGCGTCTGGTAGGAACGAAACGGAATGATAATTTTATATTCTCTCTTTCCCGGCATTTTCCAACCTAGTTTGGCTTGAAATGAAGCCATAATGGTATTTTTCAATTTTTTGAATTTTTTTGCTATGATTTTGGAATTTTCTAGTACACATCGAGTAGGAACGGAACGGAACGAAATGATAATTTTAATTTTCTCTCTGTCTCCGCCTTTCCCAACCTATTTTGGCTTGAAATGAAGCCATAATGGTATTTTTTAATTTTTAGAGTTTTTTTTGCTATTTTGTTGGAATTTTCTATTTCGCGTCGGTTAGGAACGAAACGGAATGATAATTTTATATTCTCTCTTTCCCGGCATTTTCCAATCTATTTTGGCTTGATGGTAGTTTTTAATTTTTTGAATTTTTTTGCTATTTTTTTGGAATTTTCTATTTCGCTTCGGGTTGGAACGGAACGGAACGATAATTTTTATTTTCTCTCTTTCTCGGCCTTTTCCAATCTATTTTGGCTTGAAATGAAGCCATAATGGTATTTTTTATTTTTTGAATTTTTTTGCTATTTTTTTGGAATTTTCTATTACGCATCGAATAGGAACGGAACGAAACGATAATTTTCATTTTCTCTCTTTCTCGGCCTTTTCCTACCTATTTTGGCTTGAAATGAAGCCATAATGGTATTTTTTAATTTTTAGAATTTTTTTTGCTATTTTTTTGGAATTTTCTATTACACGTCAGGTAGAAACGAAACAGAATGATAATTTTATATTCTCTCTTTCCCGGCATTTTCCAACCTATTTTGGCTTGAAATGAAGCCATAATGGTATTTTTCAGTTTTTTGAATTTTTTTGTTATTTTTTTGGAATTTTCAATTTCGCGTCGGGTTGGAACGAAACGGAATGATAATTTTTATTTTCTCTCTTTCTCGGCCTTTTCAAACCTATTTTGGCTTGAAATGAAGCCATAATGGTATTTTTTAATTTTTAAAATTTTTTTTGCTATTTTTTTGGAATTTTCTATTACGCGTCGGTTAGGAAAGAAACGGAATGATAATTTTATATTCTCTCTTTCCCGGCGTTTTCCAACCTATTTTGGCTTGAAATGAAGCCATAATGGTATTTTTCAATTTTTTGAATTCTTTTATATTTTTTTGGAATTTTCTATTATGCATTGGGTAGGAACGGAACTGAACGATAATTTTTATTTTCTCTCTTTCTCGGCCTATTCCAACCTTTTTTGGCATGAAATGAAGCCATAATGGTATTTTTTAATTTTCAGAATTTTTTTTGCTATTTTTTGGGAATTTTCTATTACACGTCAGGTAGAAACGAAACAGAATGATAATTTTATATTCTCTCTTTCCCGGCATTTTCCAACCTATTTTGGCTTGAAATGAAGCCATAATGGTATTTTTCAGTTTTTTGAATTTTTTTGTTATTTTTTTGGAATTTTCAATTTCGCGTCGGGTTGGAACGGAACGGAATGATAATTTTTATTTTCTCTCTTTCTCGGCCTTTTCAAACCTATTTTGGCTTGAAATGAAGCCATAATGGTATTTTTTAATTTTTAAATTTTTTTTGCTATATTTTTGGAATTTTCTATTACGCGTCGGTTAGGAAAGAAACGGAATGATAATTTTATATTCTCTCTTTCTCGGTGTTTTCCAACCTATTTTGGCTTGAAATGAAGCCATAATGGTATTTTTCAATTTTTTGAATTTTTTTGCTATTTTTTTGGAATTTTATATTACGCATCGAATAGGAACGGAACGAAACGATAATTTTCACTTTCTCTCTTTCTCGGCCTTTTCCTACCTATTTTGGCTTGAAATGAAGCCATAATGGTATTTTTTAATTTTTAGAATTTTTTTTGCTATTTTTTTGGAATTTTCTATATCGCGTCAGGTAGAAACGAAACAGAATGATAATTTTATATTCTCTCTTTCTCGGCATTTTCCAACCAGTTTTGACTTGAAATGAAGCCATAATGGTATTTTTCAGTTTTATGAATTTTTTTGTTATTTTTTTGGAATTTTCAATTTCGCGTCGGGTTGGAACGGAACGGAATGATAATTTTTATTTTCTCTCTTTCTCGGCCTTTTCAAACCTATTTTGGCTTGAAATGAAGCCATAATGGTATTTTTTAATTTTTTAATTTTTTTTTGCTATTTTTTTGGAATTTTCTATTTCGCGTCGGTTAGGAAAGAAACGGAATGATAATTTTATATTCTCTCTTTCCCGGCGTTTTCCAACCTATTTTGGCTTGAAATGAAGCCATAACGGTATTTTTCAATTTTTTGAATTTTTTTCTATTTTTTTGGAATTTTCTATTACGCGTCTGGTAGGAACGAAACGGAACGATAATTTTTATTTTCTCTCTTTCTCGGCCTATTCCAACCTTTTTTGGCATGAAATGAAGCCATAATGGTATTTTTTAATTTTCAGAATTTTTTTTGCTATTTTTTGGGAATTTTCTATTACGCGTCTGGTAGGAACGAAACGGAATGATAATTTTATATTCTCTCTTTCCCGGCATTTTCCAACCTAGTTTGGCTTGAAATGAAGCCATAATGGTATTTTTCAATTTTTTGAATTTTTTTGCTATGTTTTTGGAATTTTCTAGTACACATCGAGTAGGAACGGAACGAAATGATAATTTTAATTTTCTCTCTGTCTCCGCCTTTCCCAACCTATTTTGGCTTGAAATGAAGCCATAATGGTATTTTTTAATTTTTAGAGTTTTTTTTGCTATTTTGTTGGAATTTTCTATTTCGCGTCGGTTAGGAACGAAACGGAATGATAATTTTATATTCTCTCTTTCCCGGCATTTTCCAATCTATTTTGGCTTGATGGTAGTTTTTAATTTTTTGAATTTTTTTGCTATTTTTTTGGAATTTTCTATTTCGCGTCGGGTTGGAACGGAACGGAACGATAATTTTTATTGTCTCTCTTTCTCGGCCTTTTCCAACCTATTTTGGCTTGAAATGAAGCAATAATGGTATGTCTTAATTTTTAGAATTTTTTTTCTATTGTTTTGAAATTTTCAATTACGAGTCGGGTAGGAACGAAACGTAACGATATTTTTTATTTTCTCTCTTACACCTCCTTTTCCATACTATTTTGGCTTGAAATGAAGCTATAATTGTATTTTTTAATTTTTAGAATTTTTTTTGCTAATTTTTTGGAATTTTCTATTTCGCGTCGATTAGGAACGAAACGGAATGATAATTTCATATTCTCTCTTTCCCGGCATTTTCCAATCTATTTTGGCTTGATGGTAGTTTTTAATTTTTTGAATTTTTTAGCTATTTTTTTGGAATTTTCTATTTCGCTTCGGGTTGGAACGGAACGGAACGATAATTTTTATTTTCTCTCTTTCTCGGCCTTTTCCAACCTATTTTGGCTAGAAATGAAGCAATAATGGTATGTCTTAATTTTTAGAATTTTCTTTCTATTGTTTTGAAATTTTCAATTACGAGTCGGGTAGGAACGAAACGTAACGATATTTTTTATTTTCTCTCTTACACCTCCTTTTCCATACTATTTTGGCTTGAAATGAAGCTATAATTGTATTTTTTAATTTTTAGAATTTTTTTTGCTAATTTTTTGGAATTTTCTATTTCGCGTCGGTTATGAACGAAACGGAATGATAATTTCATATTCTCTCTTTCTCGGAATTTTCCAACCTGTTTTGGCTTGAAATGAAGCCATAATGGTATTTTTCAGTTTTTTGAATTTTTTTGTTATTTTTTTGGAATTTTCAATTTCGCGTCGGGTTGGAACGGAACGGAATGATAATTTTTATTTTCTCTCTTTCTCGGCCTTTTCAAACCTATTTTGGCTTGAAATGAAGCCATAATGGTATTTTTTAATTTTTAAATTTTTTTTGCTATTTTTTTGGAATTTTCTATTACGCGTCGGTTAGGAAAGAAACGGAATGATAATTTTATATTCTCTCTTTCCCGGCGTTTTCCAACCTATTTTGGCTTGAAATGAAGCCATAATGGTATTTTTCAATTTTTTGAATTTTTTTCTATTTTTTTGGAATTTTCTATTATGCATTGGGTAGGAACGGAACTGAACGATAATTTTTATTTTCTCTCTTTCTCGGCCTATTCCAACCTTTTTTGGCATGAAATGAAGCCATAATGGTATTTTTTAATTTTCAGAATTTTTTTTGCTATTTTTTGGGAATTTTCTATTACGCGTCTGGTAGGAACGAAACGGAATGATAATTTTATATTCTCTCTTTCCCGGCATTTTCCAACCTAGTTTGGCTTGAAATGAAGCCATAATGGTATTTTTCAATTTTTTGAATTTTTTTTCTATGTTTTTGGAATTTTCTAGTACACATCGAGTAGGAACGGAACGAAATGATAATTTTAATTTTCTCTCTGTCTCCGCCTTTCCCAACCTATTTTGGCTTGAAATGAAGCCATAATGGTATTTTTTAATTTTTAGAGTTTTTTTTGCTATTTTGTTGGAATTTTCTATTTCGCGTCGGTTAGGAACGAAACGGAATGATAATTTTATATTCTCTCTTTCCCGGCATTTTCCAATCTATTTTGGCTTGATGGTAGTTTTTAATTTTTTGAATTTTTTTGCTATTTTTTTGGAATTTTCTATTTCGCTTCGGGTTGGAACGGAACGGAACGATAATTTTTATTTTCTCTCTTTCTCGGCCTTTTCCAACCTATTTTGGCTTGAAATGAAGCAATAATGGTATGTCTTAATTTTTAGAATTTTTTTTCTATTGTTTTGAAATTTTCAATTACGAGTCGGATAGGAACGAAACGTAACGATATTTTTTATTTTCTCTCTTACACCTCCTTTTCCATACTATTTTGGCTTGAAATGAAGCTATAATTGTATTTTTTAATTTTTAGAATTTTTTTTGCTAATTTTTTGGAATTTTCTATTTCGCGTCGGTTAGGAACGAAACGGAATGATAATTTCATATTCTCTCTTTCTCGGAATTTTCCAACCTGTTTTGGCTTGAAATGAAGCCATAATGTTAGTTTTCATTTTTTGAATTTTTTTGCTATTTTTTTGGAATTTTCTATTTCGCGTCGGGTTGGAACGGAACGGAACGATAATTTTTATTTTCTCTCTTTCTCGGCCTTTTCCAACCTATTTTGGCTTGAAATGAAGCCATAATGGTATTTTTTAATTTTTAGAATTTTTTTTGCTATTTTTTTGGAATTTTCTATTACGTGTCGGGTAGGAATGAAACAGAAGGATAATTTTATATTCTATCTTTCTCAGCATTTTCCAACCTATTTTGGCTTGAAATGAAGCCATAATGGTATTTTTCCATTTTTTGAATTTTTTTCAATTTTTTTGGAATTTTCTATTATGCATTGGGTAGGAACGGAACTGAACGATAATTTTTATTTTCTCTCTTTCTCGGCCTATTCCAACCTTTTTTGGCATGAAATGAAGCCATAATGGTATTTTTTAATTTTCAGAATTTTTTTTGCTATTTTTTTGGGAATTTTCTATTGCGCGTCTGGTAGGAACGAAACGGAATGATAATTTTATATTCTCTCTTTCCCGGCATTTTCCAACCTAGTTTGGCTTGAAATGAAGCCATAATGGTATTTTTCAATTTTTTGAATTTTTTTTCTATGTTTTTGGAATTTTCTAGTACACATCGAGTAGGAACGGAACGAAATGATAATTTTAATTTTCTCTCTGTCTCCGCCTTTCCCAACCTATTTTGGCTTGAAATGAAGCCATAATGGTATTTTTTAATTTTTAGAGTTTTTTTTGCTATTTTGTTGGAATTTTCTATTTCGCGTCGGTTAGGAACGAAACGGAATGATAATTTTATATTCTCTCTTTCCCGGCATTTTCCAATCTATTTTGGCTTGATGGTAGTTTTTAATTTTTTGAATTTTTTTGCTATTTTTTTGGAATTTTCTATTTCGCTTCGGGTTGGAACGGAACGGAACGATAATTTTTATTTTCTCTCTTTCTCGGCCTTTTCCAACCTATTTTGGCTTGAAATGAAGCAATAATGGTATGTCTTAATTTTTAGAATTTTTTTTCTATTGTTTTGAAATTTTCAATTACGAGTCGGATAGGAACGAAACGTAACGATATTTTTTATTTTCTCTCTTACACCTCCTTTTCCATACTATTTTGGCTTGAAATGAAGCTATAATTGTATTTTTTAATTTTTAGAATTTTTTTTGCTAATTTTTTGGAATTTTCTATTTCGCGTCGGTTAGGAACGAAACGGAATGATAATTTCATATTCTCTCTTTCTCGGAATTTTCCAACCTGTTTTGGCTTGAAATGAAGCCATAATGTTAGTTTTCATTTTTTGAATTTTTTTGCTATTTTTTTGGAATTTTCTATTTCGCGTCGGGTTGGAACGGAACGGAACGATAATTTTTATTTTCTCTCTTTCTCGGCCTTTTCCAACCTATTTTGGCTTGAAATGAAGCCATAATGGTATTTTTTAATTTTTAGAATTTTTTTTGCTATTTTTTTGGAATTTTCTATTACGTGTCGGGTAGGAATGAAACAGAAGGATAATTTTATATTCTATCTTTCTCAGCATTTTCCAACCTATTTTGGCTTGAAATGAAGCCATAATGGTATTTTTCCATTTTTTGAATTTTTTTCAATTTTTTTGGAATTTTCTATTATGCATTGGGTAGGAACGGAACTGAACGATAATTTTTATTTTCTCTCTTTCTCGGCCTATTCCAACCTTTTTTGGCATGAAATGAAGCCATAATGGTATTTTTTAATTTTCAGAATTTTTTTTGCTATTTTTTTGGGAATTTTCTATTACGCGTCTGGTAGGAACGAAACGGAATGATAATTTTATATTCTCTCTTTCCCGGCATTTTCCAACCTAGTTTGGCTTGAAATGAAGCCATAATGGTATTTTTCAATTTTTTGAATTTTTTTGCTATGATTTTGGAATTTTCTAGTACACATCGAGTAGGAACGGAACGGAACGAAATGATAATTTTAATTTTCTCTCTGTCTCCGCCTTTCCCAACCTATTTTGGCTTGAAATGAAGCCATAATGGTATTTTTTAATTTTTAGAGTTTTTTTTGCTATTTTGTTGGAATTTTCTATTTCGCGTCGGTTAGGAACGAAACGGAATGATAATTTTATATTCTCTCTTTCCCGGCATTTTCCAATCTATTTTGGCTTGATGGTAGTTTTTAATTTTTTGAATTTTTTTGCTATTTTTTTGGAATTTTCTATTTCGCTTCGGGTTGGAACGGAACGGAACGATAATTTTTATTTTCTCTCTTTCTCGGCCTTTTCCAATCTATTTTGGCTTGAAATGAAGCCATAATGGTATTTTTTATTTTTTGAATTTTTTTGCTATTTTTTTGGAATTTTCTATTACGCATCGAATAGGAACGGAACGAAACGATAATTTTCATTTTCTCTCTTTCTCGGCCTTTTCCTACCTATTTTGGCTTGAAATGAAGCCATAATGGTATTTTTTAATTTTTAGAATTTTTTTTGCTATTTTTTTGGAATTTTCTATTACACGTCAGGTAGAAACGAAACAGAATGATAATTTTATATTCTCTCTTTCCCGGCATTTTCCAACCTATTTTGGCTTGAAATGAAGCCATAATGGTATTTTTCAGTTTTTTGAATTTTTTTGTTATTTTTTTGGAATTTTCAATTTCGCGTCGGGTTGGAACGAAACGGAATGATAATTTTTATTTTCTCTCTTTCTCGGCCTTTTCAAACCTATTTTGGCTTGAAATGAAGCCATAATGGTATTTTTTAATTTTTAAAATTTTTTTTGCTATTTTTTTGGAATTTTCTATTACGCGTCGGTTAGGAAAGAAACGGAATGATAATTTTATATTCTCTCTTTCCCGGCGTTTTCCAACCTATTTTGGCTTGAAATGAAGCCATAATGGTATTTTTCAATTTTTTGAATTCTTTTCTATTTTTTTGGAATTTTCTATTATGCATTGGGTAGGAACGGAACTGAACGATAATTTTTATTTTCTCTCTTTCTCGGCCTATTCCAACCTTTTTTGGCATGAAATGAAGCCATAATGGTATTTTTTAATTTTCAGAATTTTTTTTGCTATTTTTTGGGAATTTTCTATTACACGTCAGGTAGAAACGAAACAGAATGATAATTTTATATTCTCTCTTTCCCGGCATTTTCCAACCTATTTTGGCTTGAAATGAAGCCATAATGGTATTTTTCAGTTTTTTGAATTTTTTTGTTATTTTTTTGGAATTTTCAATTTCGCGTCGGGTTGGAACGGAACGGAATGATAATTTTTATTTTCTCTCTTTCTCGGCCTTTTCAAACCTATTTTGGCTTGAAATGAAGCCATAATGGTATTTTTTAATTTTTAAATTTTTTTTGCTATTTTTTTGGAATTTTCTATTACGCGTCGGTTAGGAAAGAAACGGAATGATAATTTTATATTCTCTCTTTCTCGGTGTTTTCCAACCTATTTTGGCTTGAAATGAAGCCATAATGGTATTTTTCAATTTTTTGAATTTTTTTGCTATTTTTTTGGAATTTTATATTACGCATCGAATAGGAACGGAACGAAACGATAATTTTCACTTTCTCTCTTTCTCGGCCTTTTCCTACCTATTTTGGCTTGAAATGAAGCCATAATGGTATTTTTTAATTTTTAGAATTTTTTTTGCTATTTTTTTGGAATTTTCTATATCGCGTCAGGTAGAAACGAAACAGAATGATAATTTTATATTCTCTCTTTCTCGGCATTTTCCAACCTGTTTTGGCTTGAAATGAAGCCATAATGGTATTTTTCAGTTTTATGAATTTTTTTGTTATTTTTTTGGAATTTTCAATTTCGCGTCGGGTTGGAACGGAACGGAATGATAATTTTTATTTTCTCTCTTTCTCGGCCTTTTCAAACCTATTTTGGCTTGAAATGAAGCCATAATGGTATTTTTTAATTTTTAAATTTTTTTTTGCTATTTTTTTGGAATTTTCTATTTCGCGTCGGTTAGGAAAGAAACGGAATGATAATTTTATATTCTCTCTTTCCCGGCGTTTTCCAACCTATTTTGGCTTGAAATGAAGCCATAACGGTATTTTTCAATTTTTTGAATTTTTTTCTATTTTTTTGGAATTTTCTATTACGCGTCTGGTAGGAACGAAACGGAACGATAATTTTTATTTTCTCTCTTTCTCGGCCTATTCCAACCTTTTTTGGCATGAAATGAAGCCATAATGGTATTTTTTAATTTTCAGAATTTTTTTTGCTATTTTTTGGGAATTTTCTATTACGCGTCTGGTAGGAACGAAACGGAATGATAATTTTATATTCTCTCTTTCCCGGCATTTTCCAACCTAGTTTGGCTTGAAATGAAGCCATAATGGTATTTTTCAATTTTTTGAATTTTTTTGCTATGTTTTTGGAATTTTCTAGTACACATCGAGTAGGAACGGAACGAAATGATAATTTTAATTTTCTCTCTGTCTCCGCCTTTCCCAACCTATTTTGGCTTGAAATGAAGCCATAATGGTATTTTTTAATTTTTAGAGTTTTTTTTGCTATTTTGTTGGAATTTTCTATTTCGCGTCGGTTAGGAACGAAACGGAATGATAATTTTATATTCTCTCTTTCCCGGCATTTTCCAATCTATTTTGGCTTGATGGTAGTTTTTAATTTTTTGAATTTTTTTGCTATTTTTTTGGAATTTTCTATTTCGCGTCGGGTTGGAACGGAACGGAACGATAATTTTTATTGTCTCTCTTTCTCGGCCTTTTCCAACCTATTTTGGCTTGAAATGAAGCAATAATGGTATGTCTTAATTTTTAGAATTTTTTTTCTATTGTTTTGAAATTTTCAATTACGAGTCGGGTAGGAACGAAACGTAACGATATTTTTTATTTTCTCTCTTACACCTCCTTTTCCATACTATTTTGGCTTGAAATGAAGCTATAATTGTATTTTTTAATTTTTAGAATTTTTTTTGCTAATTTTTTGGAATTTTCTATTTCGCGTCGGTTAGGAACGAAACGGAATGATAATTTCATATTCTCTCTTTCTCGGAATTTTCCAACCTGTTTTGGCTTGAAATGAAGCCATAATGTTAGTTTTCATTTTTTGAATTTTTTTGCTATTTTTTTGGAATTTTCTATTTCGCGTCGGGTTGGAACGGAACGGAACGATAATTTTTATTTTCTCTCTTTCTCGGCCTATTCCAACCTTTTTTGGCATGAAATGAAGCCATAATGGTATTTTTTAATTTTCAGAATTTTTTTTGCTATTTTTTTGGGAATTTTCTATTACGCGTCTGGTAGGAACGAAACGGAATGATAATTTTATATTCTCTCTTTCCCGGCATTTTCCAACCTAGTTTGGCTTGAAATGAAGCCATAATGGTATTTTTCAATTTTTTGAATTTTTTTGCTATGTTTTTGGAATTTTCTAGTACACATGGAGTAGGAACGGAACGAAATGATAATTTTAATTTTCTCTCTGTCTCCGCCTTTCCCAACCTATTTTGGCTTGAAATGAAGCCATAATGGTATTTTTTAATTTTTAGAGTTTTTTTTGCTATTTTGTTGGAATTTTCTATTTCGCGTCGGTTAGGAACGAAACGGAATGATAATTTTATATTCTCTCTTTCCCGGCATTTTCCAATCTATTTTGGCTTGATGGTAGTTTTTAATTTTTTGAATTTTTTTGCTATTTTTTTGGAATTTTCTATTTCGCTTCGGGTTGGAACGGAACGGAACGATAATTTTTATTTTCTCTCTTTCTCGGCATTTTCCAACCTATTTTGGCTTGAAATGAAGCAATAATGGTATGTCTTAATTTTTAGAATTTTTTTTCTATTGTTTTGAAATTTTCAATTACGAGTCGGGTAGGAACGAAACGTAACGATATTTTTTATTTTCTCTCTTACACCTCCTTTTCCATACTATTTTGGCTTGAAATGAAGCTATAATTGTATTTTTTAATTTTTAGAATTTTTTTTGCTAATTTTTTGGAATTTTCTATTTCGCGTCGGTTAGGAACGAAACGGAATGATAATTTCATATTCTCTCTTTCTCGGAATTTTCCAACCTGTTTTGGCTTGAAATGAAGCCATAATGTTAGTTTTCATTTTTTGAATTTTTTTGCTATTTTTTTGGAATTTTCTATTTCGCGTCGGGTTGGAACGAAACGGAACGATAATTTTTATTTTCTCTCTTTCTCGGCCTATTCCAACCTTTTTTGGCATGAAATGAAGCCATAATGGTATTTTTTAATTTTCAGAATTTTTTTTGCTATTTTTTTGGGAATTTTCTATTACGCGTCTGGTATGAACGAAACGGAATGATAATTTTATATTCTCTCTTTCCCGGCATTTTCCAACCTAGTTTGGCTTGAAATGAAGCCATAATGGTATTTTTCAATTTTTTGAATTTTTTTGCTATGTTTTTGGAATTTTCTAGTACACATGGAGTAGGAACGGAACGAAATGATAATTTTAATTTTCTCTCTGTCTCCGCCTTTCCCAACCTATTTTGGCTTGAAATGAAGCCATAATGGTATTTTTTAATTTTTAGAGTTTTTTTTGCTATTTTGTTGGAATTTTCTATTTCGCGTCGGTTAGGAACGAAACGGAATGATAATTTTATATTCTCTCTTTCCCGGCATTTTCCAATCTATTTTGGCTTGATGGTAGTTTTTAATTTTTTGAATTTTTTAGCTATTTTTTTGGAATTTTCTATTTCGCTTCGGGTTGGAACGGAACGGAACGATAATTTTTATTTTCTCTCTTTCTCGGCCTTTTCCAACCTATTTTGGCTAGAAATGAAGCAATAATGGTATGTCTTAATTTTTAGAATTTTTTTTCTATTGTTTTGAAATTTTCAATTACGAGTCGGGTAGGAACGAAACGTAACGATATTTTTTATTTTCTCTCTTACACCTCCTTTTCCATACTATTTTGGCTTGAAATGAAGCTATAATTGTATTTTTTAATTTTTAGAATTTTTTTTGCTAATTTTTTGGAATTTTCTATTTCGCGTCGGTTAGGAACGAAACGGAATGATAATTTCATATTCTCTCTTTCTCGGAATTTTCCAACCTGTTTTGGCTTGAAATGAAGCCATAATGGTATTTTTCAGTTTTTTGAATTTTTTTGTTATTTTTTTGGAATTTTCAATTTCGCGTCGGGTTGGAACGGAACGGAATGATAATTTTTATTTTCTCTCTTTCTCGGCCTTTTCAAACCTATTTTGGCTTGAAATGAAGCCATAATGGTATTTTTTAATTTTTAAATTTTTTTTGCTATTTTTTTGGAATTTTCTATTACGCGTCGGTTAGGAAAGAAACGGAATGATAATTTTATATTCTCTCTTTCCCGGCGTTTTCCAACCTATTTTGGCTTGAAATGAAGCCATAATGGTATTTTTCAATTTTTTGAATTCTTTTCTATTTTTTTGGAATTTTCTATTATGCATTGGGTAGGAACGGAACTGAACGATAATTTTTATTTTTTCTCTTTCTCGGCCTATTCCAACCTTTTTTGGCATGAAATGAAGCCATAATGGTATTTTTTAATTTTCAGAATTTTTTTTGCTATTTTTTGGGAATTTTCTATTACACGTCAGGTAGAAACGAAACAGAATGATAATTTTATATTCTCTCTTTCCCGGCATTTTCCAACCTATTTTGGCTTGAAATGAAGCCATAATGGTATTTTTCAGTTTTTTGAATTTTTTTGGAATTTTCAATTTCGCGTCGGGTTGGAACGGAACGGAATGATAATTTTTATTTTCTCTCTTTCTCGGCCTTTTCAAACCTATTTTGGCTTGAAATGAAGCCATAATGGTATTTTTTAATTTTTAAATTTTTTTTGCTATTTTTTTGGAAATTTCTATTACGCGTCGGTTAGGAAAGAAACGGAATGATAATTTTATATTCTCTCTTTCCCGGTGTTTTCCAACCTATTTTGGCTTGAAATGAAGCCATAATGGTATTTTTCAATTTTTTGAATTTTTTTGCTATTTTTTTGGAATTTTATATTACGCATTGAATAGGAACGGAACGAAACGATAATTTTCACTTTCTCTCTTTCTCGGCCTTTTCCTACCTATTTTGGCTTGAAATGAAGCCATAATGGTATTTTTTAATTTTTAGAATTTTTTTTGCTATTTTTTTGGAATTTTCTATTACACGTCAGGTAGAAACGAAACAGAATGATAATTTTATATTCTCTCTTTCTCGGCATTTTCCAACCTGTTTTGGCTTGAAATGAAGCCATAATGGTATTTTTCAGTTTTATGAATTTTTTTGTTATTTTTTTGGAATTTTCAATTTCGCGTCGGGTTGGAACGGAACGGAATGATAATTTTTATTTTCTCTCTTTCTCGGCCTTTTCAAACCTATTTTGGCTTGAAATGAAGCCATAATGGTATTTTTTAATTTTTTAATTTTTTTTTGCTATTTTTTTGGAATTTTCTATTACGCGTCGGTTAGGAAAGAAACGGAATGATAATTTTATATTCTCTCTTTCCCGGCGTTTTCCAACCTATTTTGGCTTGAAATGAAGCCATAACGGTATTTTTCAATTTTTTGAATTTTTTTCTATTTTTTTGGAATTTTCTATTATGCGTCTGGTAGGAACGAAACGGAACGATAATTTTTATTTTCTCTCTTTCTCGGCCTATTCCAACCTTTTTTGGCATGAAATGAAGCCATAATGGTATTTTTTAATTTTCAGATTTTTTTTTGCTATTTTTTTGGAATTTTCTATTACGCGTCGGTTAGGAAAGAAACGGAATGATAATTTTATATTCTCTCTTTCCCGGCATTTTCCAACCTAGTTTGGCTTGAAATGAAGCCATAATGGTATTTTTCAATTTTTTGAATTTTTTTGCTATGTTTTTGGAATTTTCTAGTACACATCGAGTAAGAACGGAACGAAATGATAATTTTAATTTTCTCTCTGTCTCCGCCTTTCCCAACCTATTTTGGCTTGAAATGAAGCCATAATGGTATTTTTTAATTTTTAGAGTTTTTTTTGCTATTTTGTTGGAATTTTCTATTTCGCATCGGTTAGGAACGAAACGGAATGATAATTTTATATTCTCTCTTTCCCGGCATTTTCCAATCTATTTTGGCTTGATGGTAGTTTTTAATTTTTTGAATTTTTTTGCTATTTTTTTGGAATTTTCTATTTCGCTTCGGGTTGGAACGGAACGGAACGATAATTTTTATTTTCTCTCTTTCTCGGCCTTTTCCAACCTATTTTGGCTTGAAATGAAGCAATAATGGTATGTCTTAATTTTTAGAATTTTTTTTCTATTGTTTTGAAATTTTCAATTACGAGTCGGGTAGGAACGAAACGTAACGATATTTTTTATTTTCTCTCTTACACCTCCTTTTCCATACTATTTTGGCTTGAAATGAAGCTATAATTGTATTTTTTAATTTTTAGAATTTGTTTTGCTAATTTTTTGGAATTTTCTATTTCGCGTCGGTTAGGAACGAAACGGAATGATAATTTCATATTCTCTCTTTCTCGGAATTTTCCAACCTGTTTTGGCTTGAAATGAAGCCATAATGTTAGTTTTCATTTTTTGAATTTTTTTGCTATTTTTTTGGAATTTTCTATTTCGCGTCGGGTTGGAACGGAACGGAACGATAATTTTTATTTTCTCTCTTTCTCGGCCTATTCCAACCTTTTTTGGCATGAAATGAAGCCATAATGGTATTTTTTAATTTTCAGAATTTTTTTTGCTATTTTTTGGGAATTTTCTATTACGCGTCTGGTAGGAACGAAACGGAATGATAATTTTATATTCTCTCTTTCCCGGCATTTTCCAACCTAGTTTGGCTTGAAATGAAGCCATAATGGTATTTTTCAATTTTTTGAATTTTTTTGCTATGTTTTTGGAATTTTCTAGTACACATCGAGTAGGAACGGAACGAAATGATAATTTTAATTTTCTCTCTGTCTCCGCCTTTCCCAACCTATTTTGGCTTGAAATGAAGCCATAATGGTATTTTTTAATTTTTAGAGTTTTTTTTGCTATTTTGTTGGAATTTTCTATTTCGCGTCGGTTAGGAACGAAACGGAATGATAATTTTATATTCTCTCTTTCCCGGCATTTTCCAATCTATTTTGGCTTGATGGTAGTTTTTAATTTTTTGAATTTTTTTGCTATTTTTTTGGAATTTTCTATTTCGCTTCGGGTTGGAACGGAACGGAACGATAATTTTTATTTTCTCTCTTTCTCGGCCTTTTCCAACCTATTTTGGCTTGAAATGAAGCAATAATGGTATGTCTTAATTTTTAGAATTTTTTTTCTATTGTTTTGAAATTTTCAATTACGAGTCGGGTAGGAACGAAACGTAATGATATTTTTTATTTTCTCTCTTACACCTCCTTTTCCATACTATTTTGGCTTGAAATGAAGCTATAATTGTATTTTTTTAATTTGTAGAATTTTTTTTGCTAATTTTTTGGAATTTTCTATTTCGCGTCGGTTAGGAACGAAACGGAATGATAATTTCATATTCTCTCTTTCTCGGAATTTTCCAACCTGTTTTGGCTTGAAATGAAGCCATAATGTTAGTTTTCATTTTTTGAATTTTTTTGCTATTTTTTTGGAATTTTCTATTTCGCGTCGGGTTGGAACGAAACGGAACGATAATTTTTATTTTCTCTCTTTCTCGGCCTATTCCAACCTTTTTTGGCATGAAATGAAGCCATAATGGTATTTTTTAATTTTCAGAATTTTTTTTGCTATTTTTTTGGGAATTTTCTATTACGCGTCTGGTAGGAACGAAACGGAATGATAATTTTATATTCTCTCTTTCCCGGCATTTTCCAACCTAGTTTGGCTTGAAATGAAGCCATAATGGTATTTTTCAATTCTTTGAATTTTTTTGCTATGTTTTTTGAATTTTCTAGTACACATGGAGTAGGAACGGAACGAAATGATAATTTTAATTTTCTCTCTGTCTCCGCCTTTCCCAACCTATTTTGGCTTGAAATGAAGCCATAATGGTATTTTTTAATTTTTAGAGTTTTTTTTGCTATTTTGTTGGAATTTTCTATTTCGCGTCGGTTAGGAACGAAACGGAATGATAATTTTATATTCTCTCTTTCCCGGCATTTTCCAATCTATTTTGGCTTGATGGTAGTTTTTAATTTTTTGAATTTTTTAGCTATTTTTTTGGAATTTTCTATTTCGCTTCGGGTTGGAACGGAACGGAACGATAATTTTTATTTTCTCTCTTTCTCGGCCTTTTCCAACCTATTTTGGCTAGAAATGAAGCAATAATGGTATGTCTTAATTTTTAGAATTTTTTTTCTATTGTTTTGAAATTTTCAATTACGAGTCGGGTAGGAACGAAACGTAACGATATTTTTTATTTTCTCTCTTACACCTCCTTTTCCATACTATTTTGGCTTGAAATGAAGCTATAATTGTATTTTTTAATTTTTAGAATTTTTTTTGCTAATTTTTTGGAATTTTCTATTTCGCGTCGGTTAGGAACGAAACGGAATGATAATTTCATATTCTCTCTTTCTCGGAATTTTCCAACCTGTTTTGGCTTGAAATGAAGCCATAATGGTATTTTTCAGTTTTTTGAATTTTTTTGTTATTTTTTTGGAATTTTCAATTTCGCGTCGGGTTGGAACGGAACGGAATGATAATTTTTATTTTCTCTCTTTCTCGGCCTTTTCAAACCTATTTTGGCTTGAAATGAAGCCATAATGGTATTTTTTAATTTTTTAATTTTTTTTGCTATTTTTTTGGAATTTTCTATTACGCGTCGGTTAGGAAAGAAACGGAATGATAATTTTATATTTTCTCTTTCCCGGCGTTTTCCAACCTATTTTGGCTTGAAATGAAGCCATAATGGTATTTTTCAATTTTTTGAATTCTTTTCTATTTTTTTGGAATTTTCTATTATGCATTGGGTAGGAACGGAACTGAACGATAATTTTTATTTTCTCTCTTTCTCGGCCTATTCCAACCTTTTTTGGCATGAAATGAAGCCATAATGGTATTTTTTAATTTTCAGAATTTTTTTTGCTATTTTTTGGGAATTTTCTATTACACGTCAGGTAGAAACGAAACAGAATGATAATTTTATATTCTCTCTTTCCCGGCATTTTCCAACCTATTTTGGCTTGAAATGAAGCCATAATGGTATTTTTCAGTTTTTTCAATTTTTTTGGAATTTTCAATTTCGCGTCGGGTTGGAACGGAACGGAATGATAATTTTTATTTTCTCTCTTTCTCGGCCTTTTCAAACCTATTTTGGCTTGAAATGAAGCCATAATGGTATTTTTTAATTTTTAAATTTTTTTTGCTATTTTTTTGGAATTTTCTATTACGCGTCGGTTAGGAAAGAAACGGAATGATAATTTTATATTCTCTCTTTCCCGGTGTTTTCCAACCTATTTTGGCTTGAAATGAAGCCATAATGGTATTTTTCAATTTTTTGAATTTTTTTGCTATTTTTTTGGAATTTTATATTACGCATCGAATAGGAACGGAACGAAACGATAATTTTCACTTTCTCTCTTTCTCGGCCTTTTCCTACCTATTTTGGCTTGAAATGAAGCCATAATGGTATTTTTTAATTTTTAGAATTTTTTTTGCTATTTTTTTGGAATTTTCTATTAGACGTCAGGTAGAAACGAAACAGAATGATAATTTTATATTCTCTCTTTCTCGGCATTTTCCAACCTGTTTTGGCTTGAAATGAAGCCATAATGGTATTTTTCAGTTTTATGAATTTTTTTGTTATTTTTTTGGAATTTTCAATTTCGCGTCGGGTTGGAACGGAACGGAATGATAATTTTTATTTTCTCTCTTTCTCGGCCTTTTCAAACCTATTTTGGCTTGAAATGAAGCCATAATGGTATTTTTTAATTTTTAAATTTTTTTTTGCTATTTTTTTGGAATTTTCTATTACGCGTCGGTTAGGAAAGAAACGGAATGATAATTTTATATTCTCTCTTTCCCGGCGTTTTCCAACCTATTTTGGCTTGAAATGAAGCCATAACGGTATTTTTCAATTTTTTGAATTTTTTTCTATTTTTTTGGAATTTTCTATTACGCGTCTGGTAGGAACGAAACGGAACGATAATTTTTATTTTCTCTCTTTCTCGGCCTATTCCAACCTTTTTTGGCATGAAATGAAGCCATAATGGTATTTTTTAATTTTCAGAATTTTTTTTGCTATTTTTTGGGAATTTTCTATTACGCGTCTGGTAGGAACGAAACGGAATGATAATTTTATATTCTCTCTTTCCCGGCATTTTCCAACCTAGTTTGGCTTGAAATGAAGCCATAATGGTATTTTTCAATTTTTTGAATTTTTTTGCTATGTTTTTGGAATTTTCTAGTACACATCGAGTAGGAACGGAACGAAATGATAATTTTAATTTTCTCTCTGTCTCCGCCTTTCCCAACCTATTTTGGCTTGAAATGAAGCCATAATGGTATTTTTTAATTTTTAGAGTTTTTTTTGCTATTTTGTTGGAATTTTCTATTTCGCGTCGGTTAGGAACGAAACGGAATGATAATTTTATATTCTCTCTTTCCCGGCATTTTCCAATCTATTTTGGCTTGATGGTAGTTTTTAATTTTTTGAATTTTTTTGCTATTTTTTTGGAATTTTCTATTTCGCTTCGGGTTGGAACGGAACGGAACGATAATTTTTATTTTCTCTCTTTCTCGGCCTTTTCCAACCTATTTTGGCTTGAAATGAAGCAATAATGGTATGTCTTAATTTTTAGAATTTTTTTTCTATTGTTTTGAAATTTTCAATTACGAGTCGGGTAGGAACGAAACGTAACGATATTTTTTATTTTCTCTCTTACACCTCCTTTTCCATACTATTTTGGCTTGAAATGAAGCTATAATTGTATTTTTTAATTTTTAGAATTTTTTTTGCTAATTTTTTGGAATTTTCTATTTCGCGTCGGTTAGGAACGAAACGGAATGATAATTTCATATTCTCTCTTTCTCGGAATTTTCCAACCTGTTTTGGCTTGAAATGAAGCCATAATGGTATTTTTCAGTTTTTTGAATTTTTTTGTTATTTTTTTGGAATTTTCAATTTCGCGTCGGGTTGGAACGGAACGGAATGATAATTTTTATTTTCTCTCTTTCTCGGCCTTTTCAAACCTATTTTGGCTTGAAATGAAGCCATAATGGTATTTTTTAATTTTTAAATTTTTTTTGCTATTTTTTTGGAATTTTCTATTACGCGTCGGTTAGGAAAGAAACGGAATGATAATTTTATATTCTCTCTTTCCCGGCGTTTTCCAACCTATTTTCGCTTGAAATGAAGCCATAATGGTATTTTTCAATTTTTTGAATTTTTTTCTATTTTTTTGGAATTTTCTATTATGCATTGGGTAGGAACGGAACTGAACGATAATTTTTATTTTCTCTCTTTCTCGGCCTATTCCAACCTTTTTTGGCATGAAATGAAGCCATAATGGTATTTTTTAATTTTCAGAATTTTTTTTGCTATTTTTTGGGAATTTTCTATTACGCGTCTGGTAGGAACGAAACGGAATGATAATTTTATATTCTCTCTTTCTCGGCATTTTCCAACCTGTTTTGGCTTGAAATGAAGCCATAATGGTATTTTTCAGTTTTATGAATTTTTTTGTTATTTTTTTGGAATTTTCAATTTCGCGTCGGGTTGGAACGGAACGGAATGATAATTCTTATTTTCTCTCTTTCTCGGCCTTTTCAAACCTATTTTGGCTTGAAATGAAGCCATAATGGTATTTTTTAATTTTTAAATTTTTTTTTGCTATTTTTTTGGAATTTTCTATTACGCGTCGGTTAGGAAAGAAACGGAATGATAATTTTATATTCTCTCTTTCCCGGCGTTTTCCAACCTATTTTGGCTTGAAATGAAGCCATAACGGTATTTTTCAATTTTTTGAATTTTTTTCTATTTTTTTGGAATTTTCTATTACGCGTCTGGTAGGAACGAAACGGAACGATAATTTTTATTTTCTCTCTTTCTCGGCCTATTCCAACCTTTTTTGGCATGAAATGAAGCCATAATGGTATTTTTTAATTTTCAGAATTTTTTTTGCTATTTTTTGGGAATTTTCTATTACGCGTCTGGTAGGAACGAAACGGAATGATAATTTTATATTCTCTCTTTCCCGGCATTTTCCAACCTAGTTTGGCTTGAAATGAAGCCATAATGGTATTTTTCAATTTTTTGAATTTTTTTGCTATGTTTTTGGAATTTTCTAGTACACATCGAGTAGGAACGGAACGAAATGATAATTTTAATTTTCTCTCTGTCTCCGCCTTTCCCAACCTATTTTGGCTTGAAATGAAGCCATAATGGTATTTTTTAATTTTTAGAGTTTTTTTTGCTATTTTGTTGGAATTTTCTATTTCGCGTCGGTTAGGAACGAAACGGAATGATAATTTTATATTCTCTCTTTCCCGGCATTTTCCAATCTATTTTGGCTTGATGGTAGTTTTTAATTTTTTGAATTTTTTTGCTATTTTTTTGGAATTTTCTATTTCGCTTCGGGTTGGAACGGAACGGAACGATAATTTTTATTTTCTCTCTTTCTCGGCCTTTTCCAACCTATTTTGGCTTGAAATGAAGCAATAATGGTATGTCTTAATTTTTAGAATTTTTTTTCTATTGTTTTGAAATTTTCAATTACGAGTCGGGTAGGAACGAAACGTAACGATATTTTTTATTTTCTCTCTTACACCTCCTTTTCCATACTATTTTGGCTTGAAATGAAGCTATAATTGTATTTTTTAATTTTTAGAATTTTTTTTGCTAATTTTTTGGAATTTTCTATTTCGCGTCGGTTAGGAACGAAACGGAATGATAATTTCATATTCTCTCTTTCTCGGAATTTTCAAACCTGTTTTGGCTTGAAATGAAGCCATAATTATAGTTTTCATTTTTTGAATTTTTTTGCTATTTTTTTGAAATTTTCTATTTCGCGTCGGGTTGGAACGGAACGGAACGATAATTTTTATTTTCTCTCTTTCTCGGCCTATTCCAACCTTTTTTGGCATGAAATGAAGCCATAATGGTATTTTTTAATTTTCAGAATTTTTTTTGCTATTTTTTTGGGAATTTTCTATTACGCGTCTGGTAGGAACGAAACGGAATGATAATTTTATATTCTCTCTTTCCCGGCATTTTCCAACCTAGTTTGGCTTGAAATGAAGCCATAATGGTATTTTTCAATTTTTTGAATTTTTTTGCTATGTTTTTGGAATTTTCTAGTACACATCGAGTAGGAACGGAACGAAATGATAATTTTAATTTTCTCTCTGTCTCCGCCTTTCCCAACCTATTTTGGCTTGAAATGAAGCCATAATGGTATTTTTTAATTTTTAGAGTTTTTTTTGCTATTTTGTTGGAATTTTCTATTTCGCGTCGGTTAGGAACGAAACGGAATGATAATTTTATATTCTCTCTTTCCCGGCATTTTCCAATCTATTTTGGCTTGATGGTAGTTTTTAATTTTTTGAATTTTTTTGCTATTTTTTTGGAATTTTCTATTTCGCTTCGGGTTGGAACGGAACGGAACGATAATTTTTATTTTCTCTCTTTCTCGGCCTTTTCCAACCTATTTTGGCTTGAAATGAAGCAATAATGGTATGTCTTAATTTTTAGAATTTTTTTTCTATTGTTTTGAAATTTTCAATTACGAGTCGGGTAGGAACGAAACGTAACGATATTTTTTATTTTCTCTCTTACACCTCCTTTTCCATACTATTTTGGCTTGAAATGAAGCTATAATTGTATTTTTTAATTTTTAGAATTTTTTTTGCTAATTTTTTGGAATTTTCTATTTCGCGTCGGTTAGGAACGAAACGGAATGATAATTTCATATTCTCTCTTTCTCGGAATTTTCCAACCTGTTTTTGGCTTGAAATGAAGCCATAATGGTATTTTTCAGTTTTTTGAATTTTTTTGTTATTTTTTTGGAATTTTCAATTTCGCGTCGGGTTGGAACGGAACGGAATGATAATTTTTATTTTCTCTCTTTCTCGGCCTTTTCAAACCTATTTTGGCTTGAAATGAAGCCATAATGGTATTTTTTAATTTTTTAATTTTTTTTGCTATTTTTTTGGAATTTTCTATTACGCGTCGGTTAGGAAAGAAACGGAATGATAATTTTATATTCTCTCTTTCCCGGCGTTTTCCAACCTATTTTCGCTTGAAATGAAGCCATAATGGTATTTTTCTATTTTTTGAATTTTTTTCTATTTTTTTGGAATTTTCTATTATGCATTGGGTAGGAACGGAACTGAACGATAATTTTTATTTTCTCTCTTTCTCGGCCTATTCCAACCTTTTTTGGCATGAAATGAAGCCATAATGGTATTTTTTAATTTTCAGAATTTTTTTTGCTATTTTTTGGGAATTTTCTATTACGCGTCTGGTAGGAACGAAACGGAATGATAATTTTATATTCTCTCTTTCTCGGCATTTTCCAACCTGTTTTGGCTTGAAATGAAGCCATAATGGTATTTTTCAGTTTTATGAATTTTTTTGTTATTTTTTTGGAATTTTCAATTTCGCGTCGGGTTGGAACGGAACGGAATGATAATTCTTATTTTCTCTCTTTCTCGGCCTTTTCAAACCTATTTTGGCTTGAAATGAAGCCATAATGGTATTTTTTAATTTTTAAATTTTTTTTTGCTATTTTTTTGGAATTTTCTATTACGCGTCGGTTAGGATTGAAACGGAATGATAATTTTATATTCTCTCTTTCCCGGCGTTTTCCAACCTATTTTGGCTTGAAATGAAGCCATAACGGTATTTTTCAATTTTTTGAATTTTTTTGCTATGTTTTTGGAATTTTCTAGTACACATCGAGTAGGAACGGAACGAAATGATAATTTTAATTTTCTCTCTGTCTCCGCCTTTCCCAACCTATTTTGGCTTGAAATGAAGCCATAATGGTATTTTTTAATTTTTAGAGTTTTTTTTGCTATTTTGTTGGAATTTTCTATTTCGCGTCGGTTAGGAACGAAACGGAATGATAATTTTATATTCTCTCTTTCCCGGCATTTTCCAATCTATTTTGGCTTGATGGTAGTTTTTAATTTTTTGAATTTTTTTGCTATTTTTTTGGAATTTTCTATTTCGCTTCGGGTTGGAACGGAACGGAACGATAATTTTTATTTTCTCTCTTTCTCGGCCTTTTCCAACCTATTTTGGCTTGAAATGAAGCAATAATGGTATGTCTTAATTTTTAGAATTTTTTTTCTATTGTTTTGAAATTTTCAATTACGAGTCGGGTAGGAACGAAACGTAACGATATTTTTTATTTTCTCTCTTACACCTCCTTTTCCATACTATTTTGGCTTGAAATGAAGCTATAATTGTATTTTTTAATTTTTAGAATTTTTTTTGCTAATTTTTTGGAATTTTCTATTTCGCGTCGGTTAGGAACGAAACGGAATGATAATTTCATATTCTCTCTTTCTCGGAATTTTCCAACCTGTTTTTGGCTTGAAATGAAGCCATAATGGTATTTTTCAGTTTTTTGAATTTTTTTGTTATTTTTTTGGAATTTTCAATTTCGCGTCGGGTTGGAACGGAACGGAATGATAATTTTTATTTTCTCTCTTTCTCGGCCTTTTCAAACCTATTTTGGCTTGAAATGAAGCCATAATGGTATTTTTTAATTTTTTAATTTTTTTTGCTATTTTTTTGGAATTTTCTATTACGCGTCGGTTAGGAAAGAAACGGAATGATAATTTTATATTCTCTCTTTCCCGGCGTTTTCCAACCTATTTTCGCTTGAAATGAAGCCATAATGGTATTTTTCTATTTTTTGAATTTTTTTCTATTTTTTTGGAATTTTCTATTATGCATTGGGTAGGAACGGAACTGAACGATAATTTTTATTTTCTCTCTTTCTCGGCCTATTCCAACCTTTTTTGGCATGAAATGAAGCCATAATGGTATTTTTTAATTTTCAGAATTTTTTTTGCTATTTTTTGGGAATTTTCTATTACGCGTCTGGTAGGAACGAAACGGAATGATAATTTTATATTCTCTCTTTCTCGGCATTTTCCAACCTGTTTTGGCTTGAAATGAAGCCATAATGGTATTTTTCAGTTTTATGAATTTTTTTGTTATTTTTTTGGAATTTTCAATTTCGCGTCGGGTTGGAACGGAACGGAATGATAATTCTTATTTTCTCTCTTTCTCGGCCTTTTCAAACCTATTTTGGCTTGAAATGAAGCCATAATGGTATTTTTTAATTTTTAAATTTTTTTTTGCTATTTTTTTGGAATTTTCTACTACGCGTCGGTTAGGATTGAAACGGAATGATAATTTTATATTCTCTCTTTCCCGGCGTTTTCCAACCTATTTTGGCTTGAAATGAAGCCATAACGGTATTTTTCAATTTTTTGAATTTTTTTGCTATGTTTTTGGAATTTTCTAGTACACATCGAGTAGGAACGGAACGAAATGATAATTTTAATTTTCTCTCTGTCTCCGCCTTTCCCAACCTATTTTGGCTTGAAATGAAGCCATAATGGTATTTTTTAATTTTTAGAGTTTTTTTTGCTATTTTGTTGGAATTTTCTATTTCGCGTCGGTTAGGAACGAAACGGAATGATAATTTTATATCCTCTCTTTCCCGGCATTTTCCAATCTATTTTGGCTTGATGGTAGTTTTTAATTTTTTGAATTTTTTTGCTATTTTTTTGGAATTTTCTATTTCGCTTCGGGTTGGAACGGAACGGAACGATAATTTTTATTTTCTCTCTTTCTCGGCCTTTTCCAACCTATTTTGGCTTGAAATGAAGCAATAATGGTATGTCTTAATTTTTAGAATTTTTTTTCTATTGTTTTGAAATTTTCAATTACGAGTCGGGTAGGAACGAAACGTAACGATATTTTTTATTTTCTCTCTTACACCTCCTTTTCCATACTATTTTGGCTTGAAATGAAGCTATAATTGTATTTTTTAATTTTTAGAATTTTTTTTGCTAATTTTTTGGAATTTTCTATTTCGCGTCGGTTAGGAACGAAACGGAATGATAATTTCATATTCTCTCTTTCTCGGAATTTTCCAACCTGTTTTGGCTTGAAATGAAGCCATAATGTTAGTTTTCATTTTTTGAATTTTTTTGCTATTTTTTTGGAATTTTCTATTTCGCGTCGGGTTGGAACGGAACGGAACGATAATTTTTATTTTCTCTCTTTCTCGGCCTATTCCAACCTTTTTTGGCATGAAATGAAGCCATAATGGTATTTTTTAATTTTCAGAATTTTTTTTGCTATTTTTTTGGGAATTTTCTATTACGCGTCTGGTAGGAACGAAACGGAATGATAATTTTATATTCTCTCTTTCCCGGCATTTTCCAACCTAGTTTGGCTTGAAATGAAGCCATAATGGTATTTTTCAATTTTTTGAATTTTTTTGCTATGTTTTTGGAATTTTCTAGTACACATCGAGTAGGAACGGAACGAAATGATAATTTTAATTTTCTCTCTGTCTCCGCCTTTCCCAACCTATTTTGGCTTGAAATGAAGCCATAATGGTATTTTTTAATTTTTAGAGTTTTTTTTGCTATTTTGTTGGAATTTTCTATTTCGCGTCGGTTAGGAACGAAACGGAATGATAATTTTATATTCTCTCTTTCCCGGCATTTTCCAATCTATTTTGGCTTGATGGTAGTTTTTAATTTTTTGAATTTTTTTGCTATTTTTTTGGAATTTTCTATTTCGCTTCGGGTTGGAACGGAACGGAACGATAATTTTTATTTTCTCTCTTTCTCGGCCTTTTCCAACCTATTTTGGCTTGAAATGAAGCAATAATGGTATGTCTTAATTTTTAGAATTTTTTTTCTATTGTTTTGAAATTTTCAATTACGAGTCGGGTAGGAACGAAACGTAACGATATTTTTTATTTTCTCTCTTACACCTCCTTTTCCATACTATTTTGGCTTGAAATGAAGCTATAATTGTATTTTTTAATTTTTAGAATTTTTTTTGCTAATTTTTTGGAATTTTCTATTTCGCGTCGGTTAGGAACGAAACGGAATGATAATTTCATATTCTCTCTTTCTCGGAATTTTCCAACCTGTTTTGGCTTGAAATGAAGCCATAATGTTAGTTTTCATTTTTTGAATTTTTTTGCTATTTTTTTGAAATTTTCTATTTCGCGTCGGGTTGGAACGGAACGGAACGATAATTTTTATTTTCTCTCTTTCTCGGCCTATTCCAACCTTTTTTGGCATGAAATGAAGCCATAATGGTATTTTTTAATTTTCAGAATTTTTTTTGCTATTTTTTTGGGAATTTTATATTACGCGTCTGGTAGGAACGAAACGGAATGATAATTTTATATTCTCTCTTTCCCGGCATTTTCCAACCTAGTTTGGCTTGAAATGAAGCCATAATGGTATTTTTCAATTTTTTGAATTTTTTTGCTATGTTTTTGGAATTTTCTAGTACACATGGAGTAGGAACGGAACGAAATGATAATTTTAATTTTCTCTCTGTCTCCGCCTTTCCCAACCTATTTTGGCTTGAAATGAAGCCATAATGGTATTTTTTAATTTTTAGAGTTTTTTTTGCTATTTTGATGGAATTTTCTATTTCGCGTCGGTTAGGAACGAAACGGAATGATAATTTTATATTCTCTCTTTCCCGGCATTTTCCAATCTATTTTGGCTTGATGGTAGTTTTTAATTTTTTGAATTTTTTTGCTATTTTTTTGGAATTTTCTATTTCGCTTCGGGTTGGAACGGAACGGAACGATAATTTTTATTTTCTCTCTTTCTCGGCCTTTTCCAACCTATTTTGGCTTGAAATGAAGCAATAATGGTATGTCTTAATTTTTAGAATTTTTTTTCTATTGTTTTGAAATTTTCAATTACGAGTCGGGTAGGAACGAAACGTAACGATATTTTTTATTTTCTCTCTTACACCTCCTTTTCCATACTATTTTGGCTTGAAATGAAGCTATAATTGTATTTTTTAATTTTTAGAATTTTTTTTGCTAATTTTTTGGAATTTTCTATTTCGCGTCGGTTAGGAACGAAACGGAATGATAATTTCATATTCTCTCTTTCTCGGAATTTTCCAACCTATTTTGGCTTGAAATGAAGCCATAATGGTATTTTTCAATTTTTTGAATTTTTTTGCTATTTTTTTGGAATTTTATATTACGCATCGAATAGGAACGGAACGAAACGATAATTTTCACTTTCTCTCTTTCTCGGCCTTTTCCTACCTATTTTGGCTTGAAATGAAGCCATAATGGTATTTTTTAATTTTTAGAATTTTTTTTGCTATTTTTTTGGAATTTTCTATTAGACGTCAGGTAGAAACGAAACAGAATGATAATTTTATATTCTCTCTTTCTCGGCATTTTCCAACCTGTTTTGGCTTGAAATGAAGCCATAATGGTATTTTTCAGTTTTATGAATTTTTTTGTTATTTTTTTGGAATTTTCAATTTCGCGTCGGGTTGGAACGGAACGGAATGATAATTTTTATTTTCTCTCTTTCTCGGCCTTTTCAAACCTATTTTGGCTTGAAATGAAGCCATAATGGTATTTTTTAATTTTTAAATTTTTTTTTGCTATTTTTTTGGAATTTTCTATTACGCGTCGGTTAGGAAAGAAACGGAATGATAATTTTATATTCTCTCTTTCCCGGCGTTTTCCAACCTATTTTGGCTTGAAATGAAGCCATAACGGTATTTTTCAATTTTTTGAATTTTTTTCTATTTTTTTGGAATTTTCTATTACGCGTCTGGTAGGAACGAAACGGAACGATAATTTTTATTTTCTCTCTTTCTCGGCCTATTCCAACCTTTTTTGGCATGAAATGAAGCCATAATGGTATTTTTTAATTTTCAGAATTTTTTTTGCTATTTTTTGGGAATTTTCTATTACGCGTCTGGTAGGAACGAAACGGAATGATAATTTTATATTCTCTCTTTCCCGGCATTTTCCAACCTAGTTTGGCTTGAAATGAAGCCATAATGGTATTTTTCAATTTTTTGAATTTTTTTGCTATGTTTTTGGAATTTTCTAGTACACATCGAGTAGGAACGGAACGAAATGATAATTTTAATTTTCTCTCTGTCTCCGCCTTTCCCAACCTATTTTGGCTTGAAATGAAGCCATAATGGTATTTTTTAATTTTTAGAGTTTTTTTTGCTATTTTGTTGGAATTTTCTATTTCGCGTCGGTTAGGAACGAAACGGAATGATAATTTTATATTCTCTCTTTCCCGGCATTTTCCAATCTATTTTGGCTTGATGGTAGTTTTTAATTTTTTGAATTTTTTTGCTATTTTTTTGGAATTTTCTATTTCGCTTCGGGTTGGAACGGAACGGAACGATAATTTTTATTTTCTCTCTTTCTCGGCCTTTTCCAACCTATTTTGGCTTGAAATGAAGCAATAATGGTATGTCTTAATTTTTAGAATTTTTTTTCTATTGTTTTGAAATTTTCAATTACGAGTCGGGTAGGAACGAAACGTAACGATATTTTTTATTTTCTCTCTTACACCTCCTTTTCCATACTATTTTGGCTTGAAATGAAGCTATAATTGTATTTTTTAATTTTTAGAATTTTTTTTGCTAATTTTTTGGAATTTTCTATTTCGCGTCGGTTAGGAACGGAACGGAATGATAATTTCATATTCTCTCTTTCTCGGAATTTTCCAACCTGTTTTGGCTTGAAATGAAGCCATAATGGTATTTTTCAGTTTTTTGAATTTTTTTGTTATTTTTTTGGAATTTTCAATTTCGCGTCGGGTTGGAACGGAACGGAATGATAATTTTTATTTTCTCTCTTTCTCGGCCTTTTCAAACCTATTTTGGCTTGAAATGAAGCCATAATGGTATTTTTTAATTTTTAAATTTTTTTTGCTATTTTTTTGGAATTTTCTATTACGCGTCGGTTAGGAAAGAAACGGAATGATAATTTTATATTCTCTCTTTCCCGGCGTTTTCCAACCTATTTTCGCTTGAAATGAAGCCATAATGGTATTTTTCAATTTTTTGAATTTTTTTCTATTTTTTTGGAATTTTCTATTATGCATTGGGTAGGAACGGAACTGAACGATAATTTTTATTTTCTCTCTTTCTCGGCCTATTCCAACCTTTTTTGGCATGAAATGAAGCCATAATGGTATTTTTTAATTTTCAGAATTTTTTTTCCTATTTTTTGGGAATTTTCTATTACGCGTCTGGTAGGAACGAAACGGAATGATAATTTTATATTCTCTCTTTCTCGGCATTTTCCAACCTGTTTTGGCTTGAAATGAAGCCATAATGGTATTTTTCAGTTTTATGAATTTTTTTGTTATTTTTTTGGAATTTTCAATTTCGCGTCGGGTTGGAACGGAACGGAATGATAATTCTTATTTTCTCTCTTTCTCGGCCTTTTCAAACCTATTTTGGCTTGAAATGAAGCCATAATGGTATTTTTTAATTTTTAAATTTTTTTTTGCTATTTTTTTGGAATTTTCTATTACGCGTCGGTTAGGAAAGAAACGAAATGATAATTTTATATTCTCTCTTTCCCGGCGTTTTCCAACCTATTTTGGCTTGAAATGAAGCCATAACGGTATTTTTCAATTTTTTGAATTTTTTTCTATTTTTTTGGAATTTTCTATTACGCGTCTGGTAGGAACGAAACGGAACGATAATTTTTATTTTCTCTCTTTCTCGGCCTATTCCAACCTTTTTTGGCATGAAATGAAGCCATAATGGTATTTTTTAATTTTCAGAATTTTTTTTGCTATTTTTTGGGAATTTTCTATTACGCGTCTGGTAGGAACGAAACGGAATGATAATTTTATATTCTCTCTTTCCCGGCATTTTCCAACCTAGTTTGGCTTGAAATGAAGCCATAACGGTATTTTTCAATTTTTTGAATTTTTTTGCTATGTTTTTGGAATTTTCTATTACACATCGAGTAGGAACGGAACGAAATGATAATTTTAATTTTCTCTCTGTCTCCGCCTTTCCCAACCTATTTTGGCTTGAAATGAAGCCATAATGGTATTTTTTAATTTTTAGAGTTTTTTTTGCTATTTTGTTGGAATTTTCTATTTCGCGTCGGTTAGGAACGAAACGGAATGATAATTTTATATTCTCTCTTTCCCGGCATTTTCCAATCTATTTTGGCTTGATGGTAGTTTTTAATTTTTTGAATTTTTTTGCTATTTTTTTGGAATTTTCTATTTCGCTTCGGGTTGGAACGGAACGGAACGATAATTTTTATTTTCTCTCTTTCTCGGCCTTTTCCAACCTATTTTGGCTTGAAATGAAGCAATAATGGTATGTCTTAATTTTTAGAATTTTTTTTCTATTGTTTTGAAATTTTCAATTACGAGTCGGGTAGGAACGAAACGTAACGATATTTTTTATTTTCTCTCTTACACCTCCTTTTCCATACTATTTTGGCTTGAAATGAAGCTATAATTGTATTTTTTAATTTTTAGAATTTTTTTTGCTAATTTTTTGGAATTTTCTATTTCGCGTCGGTTAGGAACGAAACGGAATGATAATTTCATATTCTCTCTTTCTCGGAATTTTCCAACCTGTTTTTGGCTTGAAATGAAGCCATAATGGTATTTTTCAGTTTTTTGAATTTTTTTGTTATTTTTTTGGAATTTTCAATTTCGCGTCGGGTTGGAACGGAACGGAATGATAATTTTTATTTTCTCTCTTTCTCGGCCTTTTCAAACCTATTTTGGCTTGAAATGAAGCCATAATGGTATTTTTTAATTTTTTAATTTTTTTTGCTATTTTTTTGGAATTTTCTATTACGCGTCGGTTAGGAAAGAAACGGAATGATAATTTTATATTCTCTCTTTCCCGGCGTTTTCCAACCTATTTTCGCTTGAAATGAAGCCATAATGGTATTTTTCTATTTTTTGAATTTTTTTCTATTTTTTTGGAATTTTCTATTATGCATTGGGTAGGAACGGAACTGAACGATAATTTTTATTTTCTCTCTTTCTCGGCCTATTCCAACCTTTTTTGGCATGAAATGAAGCCATAATGGTATTTTTTAATTTTCAGAATTTTTTTTGCTATTTTTTGGGAATTTTCTATTACGCGTCTGGTAGGAACGAAACGGAATGATAATTTTATATTCTCTCTTTCTCGGCATTTTCCAACCTGTTTTGGCTTGAAATGAAGCCATAATGGTATTTTTCAGTTTTATGAATTTTTTTGTTATTTTTTTGGAATTTTCAATTTCGCGTCGGGTTGGAACGGAACGGAATGATAATTCTTATTTTCTCTCTTTCTCGGCCTTTTCAAACCTATTTTGGCTTGAAATGAAGCCATAATGGTATTTTTTAATTTTTAAATTTTTTTTTGCTATTTTTTTGGAATTTTCTATTACGCGTCGGTTAGGAAAGAAACGGAATGATAATTTTATATTCTCTCTTTCCCGGCGTTTTCCAACCTATTTTGGCTTGAAATGAAGCCATAACGGTATTTTTCAATTTTTTGAATTTTTTTGCTATGTTTTTGGAATTTTCTAGTACACATCGAGTAGGAACGGAACGAAATGATAATTTTAATTTTCTCTCTGTCTCCGCCTTTCCCAACCTATTTTGGCTTGAAATGAAGCCATAATGGTATTTTTTAATTATTAGAGTTTTTTTTGCTATTTTGTTGGAATTTTCTATTTCGCGTCGGTTAGGAACGAAACGGAATGATAATTTTATATTCTCTCTTTCCCGGCATTTTCCAATCTATTTTGGCTTGATGGTAGTTTTTAATTTTTTGAATTTTTTTGCTATTTTTTTGGAATTTTCTATTTCGCTTCGGGTTGGAACGGAACGGAACGATAATTTTTATTTTCTCTCTTTCTCGGCCTTTTCCAACCTATTTTGGCTTGAAATGAAGCAATAATGGTATGTCTTAATTTTTAGAATTTTTTTTCTATTGTTTTGAAATTTTCAATTACGAGTCGGGTAGGAACGAAACGTAACGATATTTTTTATTTTCTCTCTTACACCTCCTTTTCCATACTATTTTGGCTTGAAATGAAGCTATAATTGTATTTTTTAATTTTTAGAATTTTTTTTGCTAATTTTTTGGAATTTTCTATTTCGCGTCGGTTAGGAACGAAACGGAATGATAATTTCATATTCTCTCTTTCTCGGAATTTTCCAACCTGTTTTGGCTTGAAATGAAGCCATAATGTTAGTTTTCATTTTTTGAATTTTTTTGCTATTTTTTTGGAATTTTCTATTTCGCGTCGGGTTGGAACGGAACGGAACGATAATTTTTATTTTCTCTCTTTCTCGGCCTATTCCAACCTTTTTTGGCATGAAATGAAGCCATAATGGTATTTTTTAATTTTCAGAATTTTTTTTGCTATTTTTTTGGTAATTTTCTATTACGCATCTGGTAGGAACGAAACGGAATGATAATTTTATATTCTCTCTTTCCCGGCATTTTCCAACCTAGTTTGGCTTGAAATGAAGCCATAATGGTATTTTTCAATTTTTTGAATTTTTTTGCTATGTTTTTGGAATTTTCTAGTACACATCGAGTAGGAACGGAACGAAATGATAATTTTAATTTTCTCTCTGTCTCCGCCTTTCCCAACCTATTTTGGCTTGAAATGAAGCCATAATGGTATTTTTTAATTTTTAGAGTTTTTTTTGCTATTTTGTTGGAATTTTCTATTTCGCGTCGGTTAGGAACGAAACGGAATGATAATTTTATATTCTCTCTTTCCCGGCATTTTCCAATCTATTTTGGCTTGATGGTAGTTTTTAATTTTTTGAATTTTTTTGCTATTTTTTTGGAATTTTCTATTTCGCTTCGGGTTGGAACGGAACGGAACGATAATTTTTATTTTCTCTCTTTCTCGGCCTTTTCCAACCTATTTTGGCTTGAAATGAAGCAATAATGGTATGTCTTAATTTTTAGAATTTTTTTTCTATTGTTTTTAAATTTTCAATTACGAGTCGGGTAGGAACGAAACGTAACGATATTTTTTATTTTCTCTCTTACACCTCCTTTTCCATACTATTTTGGCTTGAAATGAAGCTATAATTGTATTTTTTAATTTTTAGAATTTTTTTTGCTAATTTTTTGGAATTTTCTATTTCGCGTCGGTTAGGAACGAAACGGAATGATAATTTCATATTCTCTCTTTCTCGGAATTTTCCAACCTGTTTTGGCTTGAAATGAAGCCATAATGTTAGTTTTCATTTTTTGAATTTTTTTGCTATTTTTTTGGAATTTTCTATTTCGCGTCGGGTTGGAACGGAACGGAACGATAATTTTTATTTTCTCTCTTTCTCGGCCTATTCCAACCTTTTTTGGCATGAAATGAAGCCATAATGGTATTTTTTAATTTTCAGAATTTTTTTTGCTATTTTTTTGGGAATTTTCTATTACGCGTCTGGTAGGAACGAAACGGAATGATAATTTTATATTCTCTCTTTCCCGGCATTTTCCAACCTAGTTTGGCTTGAAATGAAGCCATAATGGTATTTTTCAATTTTTTGAATTTTTTTGCTATGTTTTTGGAATTTTCTAGTACACATGGAGTAGGAACGGAACGAAATGATAATTTTAATTTTCTCTCTGTCTCCGCCTTTCCCAACCTATTTTGGCTTGAAATGAAGCCATAATGGTATTTTTTAATTTTTAGAGTTTTTTTTGCTATTTTGTTGGAATTTTCTATTTCGCGTCGGTTAGGAACGAAACGGAATGATAATTTTATATTCTCTCTTTCCCGGCATTTTCCAATCTATTTTGGCTTGATGGTAGTTTTTAATTTTTTGAATTTTTTAGCTATTTTTTTGGAATTTTCTATTTCGCTTCGGGTTGGAACGGAACGGAACGATAATTCTTATTTTCTCTCTTTCTCGGCCTTTTCCAACCTATTTTGGCTAGAAATGAAGCAATAATGGTATGTCTTAATTTTTAGAATTTTTTTTCTATTGTTTTGAAATTTTCAATTACGAGTCGGGTAGGAACGAAACGTAACGATATTTTTTATTTTCTCTCTTACACCTCCTTTTCCATACTATTTTGGCTTGAAATGAAGCTATAATTGTATTTTTTAATTTTTAGAATTTTTTTTGCTAATTTTTTGGAATTTTCTATTTCGCGTCGGTTAGGAACGAAACGGAATGATAATTTCATATTCTCTCTTTCTCGGAATTTTCCAACCTGTTTTGGCTTGAAATGAAGCCATAATGGTATTTTTCAGTTTTTTGAATTTTTTTGTTATTTTTTTGGAATTGTCAATTTCGCGTCGGGTTGGAACGGAACGGAATGATAATTTTTATTTTCTCTCTTTCTCGGCCTTTTCAAACCTATTTTGGCTTGAAATGAAGCCATAATGGTATTTTTTAATTTTTAAATTTTTTTTGCTATTTTTTTGGAATTTTCTATTACGCGTCGGTTAGGAAAGAAACGGAATGATAATTTTATATTCTCTCTTTCCCGGCGTTTTCCAACCTATTTTGGCTTGAAATGAAGCCATAATGGTATTTTTCAATTTTTTGAATTCTTTTCTATTTTTTTGGAATTTTCTATTATGCATTGGGTAGGAACGGAACTGAACGATAATTTTTATTTTCTCTCTTTCTCGGCCTATTCCAACCTTTTTTGGCATGAAATGAAGCCATAATGGTATTTTTTAATTTTCAGAATTTTTTTTGCTATTTTTTGGGAATTTTCTATTACACGTCAGGTAGAAACGAAACAGAATGATAATTTTATATTCTCTCTTTCCCGGCATTTTCCAACCTATTTTGGCTTGAAATGAAGCCATAATGGTATTTTTCAGTTTTTTCAATTTTTTTGTTATTTTTTTGGAATTTTCAATTTCGCGTCGGGTTGGAACGGAACGGAATGATAATTTTTATTTTCTCTCTTTCTCGGCCTTTTCAAACCTATTTTGGCTTGAAATGAAGCCATAATGGTATTTTTTAATTTTTAAATTTTTTTTGCTATTTTTTTGGAATTTTCTATTACGCGTCGGTTAGGAAAGAAACGGAATGATAATTTTATATTCTCTCTTTCCCGGTGTTTTCCAACCTATTTTGGCTTGAAATGAAGCCATAATGGTATTTTTCAAATTTTTGAATTTTTTTGCTATTTTTTTGGAATTTTATATTACGCATCGAATAGGAACGGAACGAAACGATAATTTTCACTTTCTCTCTTTCTCGGCCTTTTCCTACCTATTTTGGCTTGAAATGAAGCCATAATGGTATTTTTTAATTTTTAGAATTTTTTTTGCTATTTTTTTGGAATTTTCTATTAGACGTCAGGTAGAAACGAAACAGAATGATAATTTTATATTCTCTCTTTCTCGGCATTTTCCAACCTGTTTTGGCTTGAAATGAAGCCATAATGGTATTTTTCTATTTTTTGAATTTTTTTCTATTTTTTTGGAATTTTCTATTATGCATTGGGTAGGAACGGAACTGAACGATAATTTTTATTTTCTCTCTTTCTCGGCCTATTCCAACCTTTTTTGGCATGAAATGAAGCCATAATGGTATTTTTTAATTTTCAGAATTTTTTTTGCTATTTTTTGGGAATTTTCTATTACGCGTCTGGTAGGAACGAAACGGAATGATAATTTTATATTCTCTCTTTCTCGGCATTTTCCAACCTGTTTTGGCTTGAAATGAAGCCATAATGGTATTTTTCAGTTTTATGAATTTTTTTGTTATTTTTTTGGAATTTTCAATTTCGCGTCGGGTTGGAACGGAACGGAATGATAATTCTTATTTTCTCTCTTTCTCGGCCTTTTCAAACCTATTTTGGCTTGAAATGAAGCCATAATGGTATTTTTTAATTTTTAAATTTTTTTTTGCTATTTTTTTGGAATTTTCTATTACGCGTCGGTTAGGAAAGAAACGGAATGATAATTTTATATTCTCTCTTTCCCGGCGTTTTCCAACCTATTTTGGCTTGAAATGAAGCCATAACGGTATTTTTCAATTTTTTGAATTTTTTTGCTATGTTTTTGGAATTTTCTAGTACACATCGAGTAGGAACGGAACGAAATGATAATTTTAATTTTCTCTCTGTCTCCGCCTTTCCCAACCTATTTTGGCTTGAAATGAAGCCATAATGGTATTTTTTAATTATTAGAGTTTTTTTTGCTATTTTGTTGGAATTTTCTATTTCGCGTCGGTTAGGAACGAAACGGAATGATAATTTTATATTCTCTCTTTCCCGGCATTTTCCAATCTATTTTGGCTTGATGGTAGTTTTTAATTTTTTGAATTTTTTTGCTATTTTTTTGGAATTTTCTATTTCGCTTCGGGTTGGAACGGAACGGAACGATAATTTTTATTTTCTCTCTTTCTCGGCCTTTTCCAACCTATTTTGGCTTGAAATGAAGCAATAATGGTATGTCTTAATTTTTAGAATTTTTTTTCTATTGTTTTTAAATTTTCAATTACGAGTCGGGTAGGAACGAAACGTAACGATATTTTTTATTTTCTCTCTTACACCTCCTTTTCCATACTATTTTGGCTTGAAATGAAGCTATAATTGTATTTTTTAATTTTTAGAATTTTTTTTGCTAATTTTTTGGAATTTTCTATTTCGCGTCGGTTAGGAACGAAACGGAATGATAATTTCATATTCTCTCTTTCTCGGAATTTTCCAACCTGTTTTGGCTTGAAATGAAGCCATAATGTTAGTTTTCATTTTTTGAATTTTTTTGCTATTTTTTTGGAATTTTCTATTTCGCGTCGGGTTGGAACGGAACGGAACGATAATTTTTATTTTCTCTCTTTCTCGGCCTATTCCAACCTTTTTTGGCATGAAATGAAGCCATAATGGTATTTTTTAATTTTCAGAATTTTTTTTGCTATTTTTTTGGGAATTTTCTATTACGCGTCTGGTAGGAACGAAACGGAATGATAATTTTATATTCTCTCTTTCCCGGCATTTTCCAACCTAGTTTGGCTTGAAATGAAGCCATAATGGTATTTTTCAATTTTTTGAATTTTTTTGCTATGTTTTTGGAATTTTCTAGTACACATCGAGTAGGAACGGAACGAAATGATAATTTTAATTTTCTCTCTGTCTCCGCCTTTCCCAACCTATTTTGGCTTGAAATGAAGCCATAATGGTATTTTTTAATTTTTAGAGTTTTTTTTGCTATTTTGTTGGAATTTTCTATTTCGCGTCGGTTAGGAACGAAACGGAATGATAATTTTATATTCTCTCTTTCCCGGCATTTTCCAATCTATTTTGGCTTGATGGTAGTTTTTAATTTTTTGAATTTTTTTGCTATTTTTTTGGAATTTTCTATTTCGCTTCGGGTTGGAACGGAACGGAACGATAATTTTTATTTTCTCTCTTTCTCGGCCTTTTCCAACCTATTTTGGCTTGAAATGAAGCAATAATGGTATGTCTTAATTTTTAGAATTTTTTTTCTATTGTTTTGAAATTTTCAATTACGAGTCGGGTAGGAACGAAACGTAACGATATTTTTTATTTTCTCTCTTACACCTCCTTTTCCATACTATTTTGGCTTGAAATGAAGCTATAATTGTATTTTTTAATTTTTAGAATTTTTTTTGCTAATTTTTTGGAATTTTTCTATTTCGCGTCGGTTAGGAACGAAACGGAATGATAATTTCATATTCTCTCTTTCTCGGAATTTTCCAACCTGTTTTGGCTTGAAATGAAGCCATAATGTTAGTTTTCATTTTTTGAATTTTTTTGCTATTTTTTTGAAATTTTCTATTTCGCGTCGGGTTGGAACGGAACGGAACGATAATTTTTATTTTCTCTCTTTCTCGGCCTATTCCAACCTTTTTTGGCATGAAATGAAGCCATAATGGTATTTTTTAATTTTCAGAATTTTTTTTGCTATTTTTTTGGGAATTTTCTATTACGCGTCTGGTAGGAACGAAACGGAATGATAATTTTATATTCTCTCTTTCCCGGCATTTTCCAACCTAGTTTGGCTTGAAATGAAGCCATAATGGTATTTTTCAATTTTTTGAATTTTTTTGCTATGTTTTTGGAATTTTCTAGTACACATGGAGTAGGAACGGAACGAAATGATAATTTTAATTTTCTCTCTGTCTCCGCCTTTCCCAACCTATTTTGGCTTGAAATGAAGCCATAATGGTATTTTTTAATTTTTAGAGTTTTTTTTGCTATTTTGTTGGAATTTTCTATTTCGCGTCGGTTAGGAACGAAACGGAATGATAATTTTATATTCTCTCTTTCCCGGCATTTTCCAATCTATTTTGGCTTGATGGTAGTTTTTAATTTTTTGAATTTTTTTGCTATTTTTTTGGAATTTTCTATTTCGCTTCGGGTTGGAACGGAACGGAACGATAATTTTTATTTTCTCTCTTTCTCGGCCTTTTCCAACCTATTTTGGCTTGAAATGAAGCAATAATGGTATGTCTTAATTTTTAGAATTTTTTTTCTATTGTTTTGAAATTTTCAATTACGAGTCGGGTAGGAACGAAACGTAACGATATTTTTTATTTTCTCTCTTACACCTCCTTTTCCATACTATTTTGGCTTGAAATGAAGCTATAATTGTATTTTTTAATTTTTAGAATTTTTTTTGCTAATTTTTTGGAATTTTCTATTTCGCGTCGGTTAGGAACGAAACGGAATGATAATTTCATATTCTCTCTTTCTCGGAATTTTCCAACCTGTTTTGGCTTGAAATGAAGCCATAATGTTAGTTTTCATTTTTTGAATTTTTTTGCTATTTTTTTGAAATTTTCTATTTCGCGTCGGGTTGGAACGGAACGGAACGATAATTTTTATTTTCTCTCTTTCTCGGCCTATTCCAACCTTTTTTGGCATGAAATGAAGCCATAATGGTATTTTTTAATTTTCAGAATTTTTTTTGCTATTTTTTTGGGAATTTTCTATTACGCGTCTGGTAGGAACGAAACGGAATGATAATTTTATATTCTCTCTTTCCCGGCATTTTCCAACCTAGTTTGGCTTGATGGTAGTTTTTAATTTTTTGAATTTTTTTGCTATTTTTTTGGAATTTTCTATTTCGCTTCGGGTTGGAACGGAACGGAACGATAATTTTTATTTTCTCTCTTTCTCGGCCTTTTCCAACCTATTTTGGCTTGAAATGAAGCAATAATGGTATGTCTTAATTTTTAGAATTTTTTTTCTATTGTTTTGAAATTTTCAATTACGAGTCGGGTAGGAACGAAACGTAACGATATTTTTTATTTTCTCTCTTACACCTCCTTTTCCATACTATTTTGGCTTGAAATGAAGCTATAATTGTATTTTTTAATTTTTAGAATTTTTTTTGCTAATTTTTTGGAATTTTCTATTTCGCGTCAGTTAGGAACGAAACGGAATGATAATTTCATATTCTCTCTTTCTCGGAATTTTCCAACCTGTTTTGGCTTGAAATGAAGCCATAATGGTATTTTTCAGTTTTTTGAATTTTTTTGTTATTTTTTTGGAATTTTCAATTTCGCGTCGGGTTGGAACGGAACGGAATGATAATTTTTATTTTCTCTCTTTCTCGGCCTTTTCAAACCTATTTTGGCTTGAAATGAAGCCATAATGGTATTTTTTAATTTTTAAATTTTTTTTGCTATTTTTTTGGAATTTTCTATTACGCGTCGGTTAGGAAAGAAACGGAATGATAATTTTATATTCTCTCTTTCCCGGCGTTTTCCAACCTATTTTCGCTTGAAATGAAGCCATAATGGTATTTTTCTATTTTTTGAATTTTTTTCTATTTTTTTGGAATTTTCTATTATGCATTGGGTAGGAACGGAACTGAACGATAATTTTTATTTTCTCTCTTTCTCGGCCTATTCCAACCTTTTTTGGCATGAAATGAAGCCATAATGGTATTTTTTAATTTTCAGAATTTTTTTTGCTATTTTTTGGGAATTTTCTATTACGCGTCTGGTAGGAACGAAACGGAATGATAATTTTATATTCTCTCTTTCTCGGCATTTTCCAACCTGTTTTGGCTTGAAATGAAGCCATAATGGTATTTTTCAGTTTTATGAATTTTTTTGTTATTTTTTTGGAATTTTCAATTTCGCGTCGGGTTGGAACGGAACGGAAGGATAATTCTTATTTTCTCTCTTTCTCGGCCTTTTCAAACCTATTTTGGCTTGAAATGAAGCCATAATGGTATTTTTTAATTTTTAAATTTTTTTTTGCTATTTTTTTGGAATTTTCTATTACGCGTCGGTTAGGAAAGAAACGGAATGATAATTTTATATTCTCTCTTTCCCGGCGTTTTCCAACCTATTTTGGCTTGAAATGAAGCCATAACGGTATTTTTCAATTTTTTGAATTTTTTTGCTATGTTTTTGGAATTTTCTAGTACACATCGAGTAGGAACGGAACGAAATGATAATTTTAATTTTCTCTCTGTCTCCGCCTTTCCCAACCTATTTTGGCTTGAAATGAAGCCATAATGGTATTTTTTAATTATTAGAGTTTTTTTTGCTATTTTGTTGGAATTTTCTATTTCGCGTCGGTTAGGAACGAAACGGAATGATAATTTTATATTCTCTCTTTCCCTGCATTTTCCAATCTATTTTGGCTTGATGGTAGTTTTTAATTTTTTGAATTTTTTTGCTATTTTTTTGGAATTTTCTATTTCGCTTCGGGTTGGAACGGAACGGAACGATAATTTTTATTTTCTCTCTTTCTCGGCCTTTTCCAACCTATTTTGGCTTGAAATGAAGCAATAATGGTATGTCTTAATTTTTAGAATTTTTTTTCTATTGTTTTGAAATTTTCAATTACGAGTCGGGTAGGAACGAAACGTAACGATATTTTTTATTTTCTCTCTTACACCTCCTTTTCCATACTATTTTGGCTTGAAATGAAGCTATAATTGTATTTTTTAATTTTTAGAATTTTTTTTGCTAATTTTTTGGAATTTTCTATTTCGCGTCGGTTAGGAACGAAACGGAATGATAATTTCATATTCTCTCTTTCTCGGAATTTTCCAACCTGTTTTGGCTTGAAATGAAGCCATAATGTTAGTTTTCATTTTTTGAATTTTTTTGCTATTTTTTTGGAATTTTCTATTTCGCGTCGGGTTGGAACGGAACGGAACGATAATTTTTATTTTCTCTCTTTCTCGGCCTATTCCAACCTTTTTTGGCATGAAATGAAGCCATAATGGTATTTTTTAATTTTCAGAATTTTTTTTGCTATTTTTTTGGGAATTTTCTATTACGCGTCTGGTAGGAACGAAACGGAATGATAATTTTATATTCTCTCTTTCCCGGCATTTTCCAACCTAGTTTGGCTTGAAATGAAGCCATAATGGTATTTTTCAATTTTTTGAATTTTTTTGCTATGTTTTTGGAATTTTCTAGTACACATGGAGTAGGAACGGAACGAAATGATAATTTTAATTTTCTCTCTGTCTCCGCCTTTCCCAACCTATTTTGGCTTGAAATGAAGCCATAATGGTATTTTTTAATTTTTAGAGTTTTTTTTGCTATTTTGTTGGAATTTTCTATTTCGCGTCGGTTAGGAACGAAACGGAATGATAATTTTATATTCTCACTTTCCCGGCGTTTTCCAACCTATTTTGGCTTGAAATGAAGCCATAACGGTATTTTTCAATTTTTTGAATTTTTTTCTATTTTTTTGGAATTTTCTATTACGCGTCTGGTAGGAACGAAACGGAACGATAATTTTTATTTTCTCTCTTTCTCGGCCTATTCCAACCTTTTTTGGCATGAAATGAAGCCATAATGGTATTTTTTAATTTTCAGAATTTTTTTTGCTATTTTTTGGGAATTTTCTATTACGCGTCTGGTAGGAACGAAACGGAATGATAATTTTATATTCTCTCTTTCCCGGCATTTTCCAACCTAGTTTGGCTTGAAATGAAGCCATAATGGTATTTTTCAATTTTTTGAATTTTTTTGCTATGTTTTTGGAATTTTCTAGTACACATGGAGTAGGAACGGAACGAAATGATAATTTTAATTTTCTCTCTGTCTCCGCCTTTCCCAACCTATTTTGGCTTGAAATGAAGCCATAATGGTATTTTTTAATTTTTAGAGTTTTTTTTGCTATTTTGTTGGAATTTTCTATTTCGCGTCGGTTAGGAACGAAACGGAATGATAATTTTATATTCTCTCTTTCCCGGCATTTTCCAATCTATTTTGGCTTGATGGTAGTTTTTAATTTTTTGAATTTTTTTGCTATTTTTTTGGAATTTTCTATTTCGCTTCGGGTTGGAACGGAACGGAACGATAATTTTTATTTTCTCTCTTTCTCGGCCTTTTCCAACCTATTTTGGCTTGAAATGAAGCAATAATGGTATGTCTTAATTTTTAGAATTTTTTTTCTATTGTTTTGAAATTTTCAATTACGAGTCGGGTAGGAACGAAACGTAACGATATTTTTTATTTTCTCTCTTACACCTCCTTTTCCATACTATTTTGGCTTGAAATGAAGCTATAATTGTATTTTTTAATTTTTAGAATTTTTTTTGCTAATTTTTTGGAATTTTCTATTTCGCGTCGGTTAGGAACGAAACGGAATGATAATTTCATATTCTCTCTTTCTCGGAATTTTCCAACCTGTTTTGGCTTGAAATGAAGCCATAATGTTAGTTTTCATTTTTTGAATTTTTTTGCTATTTTTTTGGAATTTTCTATTTCGCGTCGGGTTGGAACGGAACGGAACGATAATTTTTATTTTCTCTCTTTCTCGGCCTATTCCAACCTTTTTTGGCTTGAAATGAAGCCATAATGTTAGTTTTCATTTTTTGAATTTTTTTGCTATTTTTTTGGAATTTTCTATTTCGCGTCGGGTTGGAACGGAACGTAACGATATTTTTTATTTTCTCTCTTACACCACCTTTTCCATACTATTTTGGCTTGAAATGAAGCTATAATTGTATTTTTTAATTTTTAGAATTTTTTTTGCTAATTTTTTGGAATTTTCTATTTCGCGTCGGTTAGGAACGAAACGGAATGATAATTTTATATTCTCTCTTTCCCGGCATTTTCAAACCTATTTTGGCTTGAAATGAAGCCATAATGGTATTTTTTAATTTTAAATTTTTTTTTGCTATTTTTTTGGAATTTTCTATTACGCGTCGGTTAGGAAAGAAACGGAATGATAATTTTATATTCTCTCTTTCCCGGCGTTTTCCAACCTATTTTGGCTTGAAATGAAGCCATAACGGTATTTTTCAATTTTTTGAATTTTTTTGCTATGTTTTTGGAATTTTCTAGTACACATCGAGTAGGAACGGAACGAAATGATAATTTTAATTTTCTCTCTGTCTCCGCCTTTCCCAACCTATTTTGGCTTGAAATGAAGCCATAATGGTATTTTTTAATTATTAGAGTTTTTTTTGCTATTTTGTTGGAATTTTCTATTTCGCGTCGGTTAGGAACGAAACGGAATGATAATTTTATATTCTCTCTTTCCCGGCATTTTCCAATCTATTTTGGCTTGATGGTAGTTTTTAATTTTTTGAATTTTTTTGCTATTTTTTTGGAATTTTCTATTTCGCTTCGGGTTGGAACGGAACGGAACGATAATTTTTATTTTCTCTCTTTCTCGGCCTTTTCCAACCTATTTTGGCTTGAAATGAAGCAATAATGGTATGTCTTAATTTTTAGAATTTTTTTTCTATTGTTTTGAAATTTTCAATTACGAGTCGGGTAGGAACGAAACGTAACGATATTTTTTATTTTCTCTCTTACACCTCCTTTTCCATACTATTTTGGCTTGAAATGAAGCTATAATTGTATTTTTTAATTTTTAGAATTTTTTTTGCTAATTTTTTGGAATTTTCTATTTCGCGTCGGTTAGGAACGAAACGGAATGATAATTTCATATTCTCTCTTTCTCGGAATTTTCCAACCTGTTTTGGCTTGAAATGAAGCCATAATGTTAGTTTTCATTTTTTGAATTTTTTTGCTATTTTTTTGAAATTTTCTATTTCGCGTCGGGTTGGAACGGAACGGAACGATAATTTTTATTTTCTCTCTTTCTCGGCCTATTCCAACCTTTTTTGGCATGAAATGAAGCCATAATGGTATTTTTTAATTTTCAGAATTTTTTTTGCTATTTTTTTGGGAATTTTCTATTACGCGTCTGGTAGGAACGAAACGGAATGATAATTTTATATTCTCTCTTTCCCGGCATTTTCCAACCTAGTTTGGCTTGAAATGAAGCCATAATGGTATTTTTCAATTTTTTGAATTTTTTTGCTATGTTTTTGGAATTTTCTAGTACACATCGAGTAGGAACGGAACGAAATGATAATTTTAATTTTCTCTCTGTCTCCGCCTTTCCCAACCTATTTTGGCTTGAAATGAAGCCATAATGGTATTTTTTAATTTTTAGAGTTTTTTTTGCTATTTTGTTGGAATTTTCTATTTCGCGTCGGTTAGGAACGAAACGGAATGATAATTTTATATTCTCTCTTTCCCGGCATTTTCCAATCTATTTTGGCTTGATGGTAGTTTTTAATTTTTTGAATTTTTTTGCTATTTTTTTGGAATTTTCTATTTCGCTTCGGGTTGGAACGGAACGGAACGATAATTTTTATTTTCTCTCTTTCTCGGCCTTTTCCAACCTATTTTGGCTTGAAATGAAGCAATAATGGTATGTCTTAATTTTTAGAATTTTTTTTCTATTGTTTTGAAATTTTCAATTACGAGTCGGGTAGGAACGAAACGTAACGATATTTTTTATTTTCTCTCTTACACCTCCTTTTCCATACTATTTTGGCTTGAAATGAAGCTATAATTGTATTTTTTAATTTTTAGAATTTTTTTTGCTAATTTTTTGGAATTTTCTATTTCGCGTCGGTTAGGAACGAAACGGAATGATAATTTCATATTCTCTCTTTCTCGGAATTTTCCAACCTGTTTTGGCTTGAAATGAAGCCATAATGGTATTTTTCAGTTTTTTGAATTTTTTTGTTATTTTTTTGGAATTTTCAATTTCGCGTCGGGTTGGAACGGAACGGAATGATAATTTTTATTTTCTCTCTTTCTCGGCCTTTTCAAACCTATTTTGGCTTGAAATGAAGCCATAATGGTATTTTTTAATTTTTAAATTTTTTTTGCTATTTTTTTGGAATTTTCTATTACGCGTCGGTTAGGAAAGAAACGGAATGATAATTTTATATTCTCTCTTTCCCGGCGTTTTCCAACCTATTTTCGCTTGAAATGAAGCCATAATGGTATTTTTCTATTTTTTGAATTTTTTTCTATTTTTTTGGAATTTTCTATTATGCATTGGGTAGGAACGGAACTGAACGATAATTTTTATTTTCTCTCTTTCTCGGCCTATTCCAACCTTTTTTGGCATGAAATGAAGCCATAATGGTATTTTTTAATTTTCAGAATTTTTTTTGCTATTTTTTGGGAATTTTCTATTACGCGTCTGGTAGGAACGAAACGGAATGATAATTTTATATTCTCTCTTTCTCGGCATTTTCCAACCTGTTTTGGCTTGAAATGAAGCCATAATGGTATTTTTCAGTTTTATGAATTTTTTTGTTATTTTTTTGGAATTTTCAATTTCGCGTCGGGTTGGAACGGAACGGAATGATAATTCTTATTTTCTCTCTTTCTCGGCCTTTTCAAACCTATTTTGGCTTGAAATGAAGCCATAATGGTATTTTTTAATTTTTAAATTTTTTTTTGCTATTTTTTTGGAATTTTCTATTACGCGTCGGTTAGGAAAGAAACGGAATGATAATTTTATATTCTCTCTTTCCCGGCGTTTTCCAACCTATTTTGGCTTGAAATGAAGCCATAACGGTATTTTTCAATTTTTTGAATTTTTTTGCTATGTTTTTGGAATTTTCTAGTACACATCGAGTAGGAACGGAACGAAATGATAATTTTAATTTTCTCTCTGTCTCCGCCTTTCCCAACCTATTTTGGCTTGAAATGAAGCCATAATGGTATTTTTTAATTATTAGAGTTTTTTTTGCTATTTTGTTGGAATTTTCTATTTCGCGTCGGTTAGGAACGAAACGGAATGATAATTTTATATTCTCTCTTTCCCGGCATTTTCCAATCTATTTTGGCTTGATGGTAGTTTTTAATTTTTTGAATTTTTTTGCTATTTTTTTGGAATTTTCTATTTCGCTTCGGGTTGGAACGGAACGGAACGATAATTTTTATTTTCTCTCTTTCTCGGCCTTTTCCAACCTATTTTGGCTTGAAATGAAGCAATAATGGTATGTCTTAATTTTTAGAATTTTTTTTCTATTGTTTTGAAATTTTCAATTACGAGTCGGGTAGGAACGAAACGTAACGATATTTTTTATTTTCTCTCTTACACCTCCTTTTCCATACTATTTTGGCTTGAAATGAAGCTATAATTGTATTTTTTAATTTTTAGAATTTTTTTTGCTAATTTTTTGGAATTTTCTATTTCGCGTCGGTTAGGAACGATACGGAATGATAATTTCATATTCTCTCTTTCTCGGAATTTTCCAACCTGTTTTGGCTTGAAATGAAGCCATAATGTTAGTTTTCATTTTTTGAATTTTTTTGCAATTTTTTTGGAATTTTCTATTTCGCGTCGGGTTGGAACGGAACGGAACGATAATTTTTATTTTCTCTCTTTCTCGGCCTATTCCAACCTTTTTTGGCATGAAATGAAGCCATAATGGTATTTTTTAATTTTCAGAATTTTTTTTGCTATTTTTTTGGGAATTTTCTATTACGCGTCTGGTAGGAACGAAACGGAATGATAATTTTATATTCTCTCTTTCCCGGCATTTTCCAACCTAGTTTGGCTTGAAATGAAGCCATAATGGTATTTTTCAATTTTTTGAATTTTTTTGCTATGTTTTTGGAATTTTCTAGTACACATCGAGTAGGAACGGAACGAAATGATAATTTTAATTTTCTCTCTGTCTCCGCCTTTCCCAACCTATTTTGGCTTGAAATGAAGCCATAATGGTATTTTTTAATTTTTAGAGTTTTTTTTGCTATTTTGTTGGAATTTTCTATTTCGCGTCGGTTAGGAACGAAACGGAATGATAATTTTATATTCTCTCTTTCCCGGCATTTTCCAATCTATTTTGGCTTGATGGTAGTTTTTAATTTTTTGAATTTTTTTGCTATTTTTTTGGAATTTTCTATTTCGCTTCGGGTTGGAACGGAACGGAACGATAATTTTTATTTTCTCTCTTTCTCGGCCTTTTCCAACCTATTTTGGCTTGAAATGAAGCAATAATGGTATGTCTTAATTTTTAGAATTTTTTTTCTATTGTTTTGAAATTTTCAATTACGAGTCGGGTAAGAACGAAACGTAACGATATTTTTTATTTTCTCTCTTACACCTCCTTTTCCATACTATTTTGGCTTGAAATGAAGCTATAATTGTATTTTTTAATTTTTAGAATTTTTTTTGCTAATTTTTTGGAATTTTCTATTTCGCGTCGGTTAGGAACGAAACGGAATGATAATTTCATATTCTCTCTTTCTCGGAATTTTCCAACCTGTTTTGGCTTGAAATGAAGCCATAATGGTATTTTTCAGTTTTTTGAATTTTTTTGTTATTTTTTTGGAATTTTCAATTTCGCGTCGGGTTGGAACGGAACGGAATGATAATTTTTATTTTCTCTCTTTCTCGGCCTTTTCAAACCTATTTTGGCTTGAAATGAAGCCATAATGGTATTTTTTAATTTTTAAATTTTTTTTGCTATTTTTTTGGGAATTTTCTATTACGCGTCTGGTAGGAACGAAACGGAATGATAATTTTATATTCTCTCTTTCCCGGCATTTTCCAACCTAGTTTGGCTTGAAATGAAGCCATAATGGTATTTTTCAATTTTTTGAATTTTTTTGCTAATTTTTTGGAATTTTCTATTTCGCGTCGGTTAGGAACGAAACGGAATGATAATTTCATATTCTCTCTTTCTCGGAATTTTCCAACCTGTTTTGGCTTGAAATGAAGCCATAATGTTAGTTTTCATTTTTTGAATTTTTTTGCTATTTTTTTGAAATTTTCTATTTCGCGTCGGGTTGGAACGGAACGGAACGATAATTTTTATTTTCTCTCTTTCTCGGCCTATTCCAACCTTTTTTGGCATGAAATGAAGCCATAATGGTATTTTTCTATTTTTTGAATTTTTTTCTATTTTTTTGGAATTTTCTATTATGCATTGGGTAGGAACGGAACTGAACGATAATTTTTATTTTCTCTCTTTCTCGGCCTATTCCAACCTTTTTTGGCATGAAATGAAGCCATAATGGTATTTTTTAATTTTCAGAATTTTTTTTGCTATTTTTTGGGAATTTTCTATTACGCGTCTGGTAGGAACGAAACGGAATGATAATTTTATATTCTCTCTTTCTCGGCATTTTCCAACCTGTTTTGGCTTGAAATGAAGCCATAATGGTATTTTTCAGTTTTATGAATTTTTTTGTTATTTTTTTGGAATTTTCAATTTCGCGTCGGGTTGGAACGGAACGGAATGATAATTCTTATTTTCTCTCTTTCTCGGCCTTTTCAAACCTATTTTGGCTTGAAATGAAGCCATAATGGTATTTTTTAATTTTTAAATTTTTTTTTGCTATTTTTTTGGAATTTTCTATTACGCGTCGGTTAGGAAAGAAACGGAATGATAATTTTATATTCTCTCTTTCCCGGCGTTTTCCAACCTATTTTGGCTTGAAATGAAGCCATAACGGTATTTTTCAATTTTTTGAATTTTTTTGCTATGTTTTTGGAATTTTCTAGTACACATCGAGTAGGAACGGAACGAAATGATAATTTTAATTTTCTCTCTGTCTCCGCCTTTCCCAACCTATTTTGGCTTGAAATGAAGCCATAATGGTATTTTTTAATTATTAGAGTTTTTTTTGCTATTTTGTTGGAATTTTCTATTTCGCGTCGGTTAGGAACGAAACAGAATGATAATTTTATATTCTCTCTTTCCCGGCATTTTCCAATCTATTTTGGCTTGATGGTAGTTTTTAATTTTTTGAATTTTTTTGCTATTTTTTTGGAATTTTCTATTTCGCTTCGGGTTGGAACGGAACGGAACGATAATTTTTATTTTCTCTCTTTCTCGGCCTTTTCCAACCTATTTTCGCTTGAAATGAAGCAATAATGGTATGTCTTAATTTTTAGAATTTTTTTTCTATTGTTTTGAAATTTTCAATTACGAGTCGGGTAGGAACGAAACGTAACGATATTTTTTATTTTCTCTCTTACACCTCCTTTTCCATACTATTTTGGCTTGAAATGAAGCTATAATTGTATTTTTTAATTTTTAGAATTTTTTTTGCTAATTTTTTGGAATTTTCTATTTCGCGTCGGTTAGGAACGAAACGGAATGATAATTTCATATTCTCTCTTTCTCGGAATTTTCCAACCTGTTTTGGCTTGAAATGAAGCCATAATGTTAGTTTTCATTTTTTGAATTTTTTTGCTATTTTTTTGGAATTTTCTATTTCGCGTCGGGTTGGAACGGAACGGAACGATAATTTTTATTTTCTCTCTTTCTCGGCCTATTCCAACCTTTTTTGGCATGAAATGAAGCCATAATGGTATTTTTTAATTTTCAGAATTTTTTTTGCTATTTTTTTGGGAATTTTCTATTACGCGTCTGGTAGAAACGAAACGGAATGATAATTTTATATTCTCTCTTTCCCGGCATTTTCCAACCTAGTTTGGCTTGAAATGAAGCCATAATGGTATTTTTCAATTTTTTGAATTTTTTTGCTATGTTTTTGGAATTTTCTAGTACACATCGAGTAGGAACGGAACGAAATGATAATTTTAATTTTCTCTCTGTCTCCGCCTTTCCCAACCTATTTTGGCTTGAAATGAAGCCATAATGGTATTTTTTAATTTTTAGAGTTTTTTTTGCTATTTTGTTGGAATTTTCTATTTCGCGTCGGTTAGGAACGAAACGGAATGATAATTTTATATTCTCTCTTTCCCGGCATTTTCCAATCTATTTTGGCTTGATGGTAGTTTTTAATTTCTTGAATTTTTTTGCTATTTTTTTGGAATTTTCTATTTCGCTTCGGGTTGGAACGGAACGGAACGATAATTTTTATTTTCTCTATTTCTCGGCCTTTTCCAACCTATTTTGGCTTGAAATGAAGCAATAATGGTATGTCTTAATTTTTAGAATTTTTTTTCTATTGTTTTGAAATTTTCAATTACGAGTCGGGTAGGAACGAAACGTAACGATATTTTTTATTTTCTCTCTTACACCTCCTTTTCCATACTATTTTGGCTTGAAATGAAGCTATAATTGTATTTTTTAATTTTTAGAATTTTTTTTGCTAATTTTTTGGAATTTTCTATTTCGCGTCGGTTAGGAACGAAACGGAATGATAATTTCATATTCTCTCTTTCTCGGAATTTTCCAACCTGTTTTGGCTTGAAATGAAGCCATAATGTTAGTTTTCATTTTTTGAATTTTTTTGCTATTTTTTTGAAATTTTCTATTTCGCGTCGGGTTGGAACGGAACGGAACGATAATTTTTATTTTCTCTCTTTCTCGGCCTATTCCAACCTTTTTTGGCATGAAATGAAGCCATAATGGTATTTTTTAATTTTCAGAATTTTTTTTGCTATTTTTTTGGGAATTTTCTATTACGCGTCTGGTAGGAACGAAACGGAATGATAATTTTATATTCTCTCTTTCCCGGCATTTTCCAACCTAGTTTGGCTTGAAATGAAGCCATAATGGTATTTTTCAATTTTTTAAATTTTTTTGCTATGTTTTTGGAATTTTCTAGTACACATCGAGTAGGAACGGAACGAAATGATAATTTTAATTTTCTCTCTGTCTCCGCCTTTCCCAACCTATTTTGGCTTGAAATGAAGCCATAATGGTATTTTTTAATTTTTAGAGTTTTTTTTGCTATTTTGTTGGAATTTTCTATTTCGCGTCGGTTAGGAACGAAACGGAATGATAATTTTATATTCTCTCTTTCCCGGCATTTTCCAATCTATTTTGGCTTGATGGTAGTTTTTAATTTTTTGAATTTTTTTGCTATTTTTTTGGAATTTTCTATTTCGCTTCGGGTTGGAACGGAACGGAACGATAATTTTTATTTTCTCTCTTTCTCGGCCTTTTCCAACCTATTTTGGCTTGAAATGAAGCAATAATGGTATGTCTTAATTTTTAGAATTTTTTTTCTATTGTTTTGAAATTTTCAATTACGAGTCGGGTAGGAACGAAACGTAACGATATTTTTTATTTTCTCTCTTACACCTCCTTTTCCATACTATTTTGGCTTGAAATGAAGCTATAATTGTATTTTTTAATTTTTAGAATTTTTTTTGCGAATTTTTTGGAATTTTCTATTTCGCGTCGGTTAGGAACGAAACGGAATGATAATTTCATATTCTCTCTTTCTCGGAATTTTCCAACCTGTTTTGGCTTGAAATGAAGCCATAATGGTATTTTTCAGTTTTTTGAATTTTTTTGTTATTTTTTTGGAATTTTCAATTTCGCGTCGGGTTGGAACGGAACGGAATGATAATTTTTATTTTCTCTCTTTCTCGGCCTTTTCAAACCTATTTTGGCTTGAAATGAAGCCATAATGGTATTTTTTAATTTTTAAATTTTTTTTGCTATTTTTTTGGGAATTTTCTATTACGCGTCTGGTAGGAACGAAACGGAATGATAATTTTATATTCTCTCTTTCCCGGCATTTTCCAACCTAGTTTGGCTTGAAATGAAGCCATAATGGTATTTTTCAATTTTTTGAATTTTTTTGCTAATTTTTTGGAATTTTCTATTTCGCGTCGGTTAGGAACGAAACGGAATGATAATTTCATATTCTCTCTTTCTCGGAATTTTCCAACCTGTTTTGGCTTGAAATGAAGCCATAATGTTAGTTTTCATTTTTTGAATTTTTTTGCTATTTTTTTGAAATTTTCTATTTCGCGTCGGGTTGGAACGGAACGGAACGATAATTTTTATTTTCTCTCTTTCTCGGCCTATTCCAACCTTTTTTGGCATGAAATGAAGCCATAATGGTATTTTTCTATTTTTTGAATTTTTTTCTATTTTTTTGGAATTTTCTATTATGCATTGGGTAGGAACGGAACTGAACGATAATTTTTATTTTCTCTCTTTCTCGGCCTATTCCAACCTTTTTTGGCATGAAATGAAGCCATAATGGTATTTTTTAATTTTCAGAATTTTTTTTGCTATTTTTTGGGAATTTTCTATTACGCGTCTGGTAGGAACGAAACGGAATGATAATTTTATATTCTCTCTTTCTCGGCATTTTCCAACCTGTTTTGGCTTGAAATGAAGCCATAATGGTATTTTTCAGTTTTATGAATTTTTTTGTTATTTTTTTGGAATTTTCAATTTCGCGTCGGGTTGGAACGGAACGGAATGATAATTCTTATTTTCTCTCTTTCTCGGCCTTTTCAAACCTATTTTGGCTTGAAATGAAGCCATAATGGTATTTTTTAATTTTTAAATTTTTTTTTGCTATTTTTTTGGAATTTTCTATTACGCGTCGGTTAGGAAAGAAACGGAATGATAATTTTATATTCTCTCTTTCCCGGCGTTTTCCAACCTATTTTGGCTTGAAATGAAGCCATAACGGTATTTTTCAATTTTTTGAATTTTTTTGCTATGTTTTTGGAATTTTCTAGTACACATCGAGTAGGAACGGAACGAAATGATAATTTTAATTTTCTCTCTGTCTCCGCCTTTCCCAACCTATTTTGGCTTGAAATGAAGCCATAATGGTATTTTTTAATTATTAGAGTTTTTTTTGCTATTTTGTTGGAATTTTCTATTTCGCGTCGGTTAGGAACGAAACAGAATGATAATTTTATATTCTCTCTTTCCCGGCATTTTCCAATCTATTTTGGCTTGATGGTAGTTTTTAATTTTTTGAATTTTTTTGCTATTTTTTTGGAATTTTCTATTTCGCTTCGGGTTGGAACGGAACGGAACGATAATTTTTATTTTCTCTCTTTCTCGGCCTTTTCCAACCTATTTTCGCTTGAAATGAAGCAATAATGGTATGTCTTAATTTTTAGAATTTTTTTTCTATTGTTTTGAAATTTTCAATTACGAGTCGGGTAGGAACGAAACGTAACGATATTTTTTATTTTCTCTCTTACACCTCCTTTTCCATACTATTTTGGCTTGAAATGAAGCTATAATTGTATTTTTTAATTTTTAGAATTTTTTTTGCTAATTTTTTGGAATTTTCTATTTCGCGTCGGTTAGGAACGAAACGGAATGATAATTTCATATTCTCTCTTTCTCGGAATTTTCCAACCTGTTTTGGCTTGAAATGAAGCCATAATGTTAGTTTTCATTTTTTGAATTTTTTTGCTATTTTTTTGGAATTTTCTATTTCGCGTCGGGTTGGAACGGAACGGAACGATAATTTTTATTTTCTCTCTTTCTCGGCCTATTCCAACCTTTTTTGGCATGAAATGAAGCCATAATGGTATTTTTTAATTTTCAGAATTTTTTTTGCTATTTTTTTGGGAATTTTCTATTACGCGTCTGGTAGAAACGAAACGGAATGATAATTTTATATTCTCTCTTTCCCGGCATTTTCCAACCTAGTTTGGCTTGAAATGAAGCCATAATGGTATTTTTCAATTTTTTGAATTTTTTTGCTATGTTTTTGGAATTTTCTAGTACACATCGAGTAGGAACGGAACGAAATGATAATTTTAATTTTCTCTCTGTCTCCGCCTTTCCCAACCTATTTTGGCTTGAAATGAAGCCATAATGGTATTTTTTAATTTTTAGAGTTTTTTTTGCTATTTTGTTGGAATTTTCTATTTCGCGTCGGTTAGGAACGAAACGGAATGATAATTTTATATTCTCTCTTTCCCGGCATTTTCCAATCTATTTTGGCTTGATGGTAGTTTTTAATTTCTTGAATTTTTTTGCTATTTTTTTGGAATTTTCTATTTCGCTTCGGGTTGGAACGGAACGGAACGATAATTTTTATTTTCTCTATTTCTCGGCCTTTTCCAACCTATTTTGGCTTGAAATGAAGCAATAATGGTATGTCTTAATTTTTAGAATTTTTTTTCTATTGTTTTGAAATTTTCAATTACGAGTCGGGTAGGAACGAAACGTAACGATATTTTTTATTTTCTCTCTTACACCTCCTTTTCCATACTATTTTGGCTTGAAATGAAGCTATAATTGTATTTTTTAATTTTTAGAATTTTTTTTGCTAATTTTTTGGAATTTTCTATTTCGCGTCGGTTAGGAACGAAACGGAATGATAATTTCAAATTCTCTCTTTCTCGGAATTTTCCAACCTGTTTTGGCTTGAAATGAAGCCATAATGTTAGTTTTCATTTTTTGAATTTTTTTGCTATTTTTTTGAAATTTTCTATTTCGCGTCGGGTTGGAACGGAACGGAACGATAATTTTTATTTTCTCTCTTTCTCGGCCTATTCCAACCTTTTTTGGCATGAAATGAAGCCATAATGGTATTTTTTAATTTTCAGAATTTTTTTTGCTATTTTTTTGGGAATTTTCTATTACGCGTCTGGTAGGAACGAAACGGAATGATAATTTTATATTCTCTCTTTCCCGGCATTTTCCAACCTAGTTTGGCTTGAAATGAAGCCATAATGGTATTTTTCAATTTTTTGAATTTTTTTGCTATGTTTTTGGAATTTTCTAGTACACATCGAGTAGGAACGGAACGAAATGATAATTTTAATTTTCTCTCTGTCTCCGCCTTTCCCAACCTATTTTGGCTTGAAATGAAGCCATAATGGTATTTTTTAATTTTTAGAGTTTTTTTTGCTATTTTGTTGGAATTTTCTATTTCGCGTCGGTTAGGAACGAAACGGAATGATAATTTTATATTCTCTCTTTCCCGGCATTTTCCAATCTATTTTGGCTTGATGGTAGTTTTTAATTTTTTGAATTTTTTTGCTATTTTTTTGGAATTTTCTATTTCGCTTCGGGTTGGAACGGAACGGAACGATAATTTTTATTTTCTCTCTTTCTCGGCCTTTTCCAACCTATTTTGGCTTGAAATGAAGCAATAATGGTATGTCTTAATTTTTAGAATTTTTTTTCTATTGTTTTGAAATTTTCAATTACGAGTCGGGTAGGAACGAAACGTAACGATATTTTTTATTTTCTCTCTTACACCTCCTTTTCCATACTATTTTGGCTTGAAATGAAGCTATAATTGTATTTTTTAATTTTTAGAATTTTTTTTGCTAATTTTTTGGAATTTTCTATTTCGCGTCGGTTAGGAACGAAACGGAATGATAATTTCATATTCTCTCTTTCTCGGAATTTTCCAACCTGTTTTGGCTTGAAATGAAGCCATAATGGTATTTTTCAGTTTTTTGAATTTTTTTGTTATTTTTTTGGAATTTTCAATTTCGCGTCGGGTTGGAACGGAACGGAATGATAATTTTTATTTTCTCTCTTTCTCGGCCTTTTCAAACCTATTTTGGCTTGAAATGAAGCCATAATGGTATTTTTTAATTTTTAAATTTTTTTTGCTATTTTTTTGGAATTTTCTATTACGCGTCGGTTAGGAAAGAAACGGAATGATAATTTTTTATTCTCTCTTTCCCGGCGTTTTCCAACCTATTTTGGCTTGAAATGAAGCCATAATGGTATTTTTCAATTTTTTGAATTCTTTTCTATTTTTTTGGAATTTTCTATTATGCATTGGGTAGGAACGGAACTGAACGATAATTTTTATTTTCTCTCTTTCTCGGCCTATTCCAACCTTTTTTGGCATGAAATGAAGCCATAATGGTATTTTTTAATTTTCAGAATTTTTTTTGCTATTTTTTGGGAATTTTCTATTACACGTCAGGTAGAAACGAAACAGAATGATAATTTTATATTCTCTCTTTCCTGGCATTTTCCAACCTATTTTGGCTTGAAATGAAGCCATAATGGTATTTTTCAGTTTTTTCAATTTTTTTGTTATTTTTTTGGAATTTTCAATTTCGCGTCGGGTTGGAACGGAACGGAATGATAATTTTTATTTTCTCTCTTTCTCGGCCTTTTCAAACCTATTTTGGCTTGAAATGAAGCCATAATGGTATTTTTTAATTTTTAAATTTTTTTTGCTATTTTTTTGGAATTTTCTATTACGCGTCGGTTAGGAAAGAAACGGAATGATAATTTTATATTCTCTCTTTCCCGGTGTTTTCCAACCTATTTTGGCTTGAAATGAAGCCATAATGGTATTTTTCAATTTTTTGAATTTTTTTGCTATTTTTTTGGAATTTTATATTACGCATCGAATAGGAACGGAACGAAACGATAATTTTCACTTTCTCTCTTTCTCGGCCTTTTCCTACCTATTTTGGCTTGAAATGAAGCCATAATGGTATTTTTTAATTTTTAGAATTTTTTTTGCTATTTTTTTGGAATTTTCTATTTGACGTCAGGTAGAAACGAAACAGAATGAGAATTTTATATTCTCTCTTTCTCGGCATTTTCCAACCTGTTTTGGCTTGAAATGAAGCCATAATGGTATTTTTTCAGTTTTATGAATTTTTTTGTTATTTTTTTGGAATTTTCAATTTCGCGTCGGGTTGGAACGGAACGGAATGATAATTTTTATTTTCTCTCTTTCTCGGCCTTTTCAAACCTATTTTGGCTTGAAATGAAGCCATAATGGTATTTTTTAATTTTTAAATTTTTTTTTGCTATTTTTTTGGAATTTTCTATTACGCGTCGGTTAGGAAAGAAACGGAATGATAATTTTATATTCTCTCTTTCCCGGCGTTTTCCAACCTATTTTGGCTTGAAATGAAGCCATAATGGTATTTTTCTATTTTTTGAATTTTTTTCTATTTTTTTGGAATTTTCTATTATGCATTGGGTAGGAACGGAACTGAACGATAATTTTTATTTTCTCTCTTTCTCGGCCTATTCCAACCTTTTTTGGCATGAAATGAAGCCATAATGGTATTTTTTAATTTTCAGAATTTTTTTTGCTATTTTTTGGGAATTTTCTATTACGCGTCTGGTAGGAACGAAACGGAATGATAATTTTATATTCTCTCTTTCTCGGCATTTTCCAACCTGTTTTGGCTTGAAATGAAGCCATAATGGTATTTTTCAGTTTTATGAATTTTTTTGTTATTTTTTTGGAATTTTCAATTTCGCGTCGGGTTGGAACGGAACAGAATGATAATTTTTATTTTCTCTCTTTCTCGGCCTTTTCAAACCTATTTTGGCTTGAAATGAAGCCATAATGGTATTTTTTAATTTTTAAATTTTTTTTGCTATTTTTTTGGAATTTTCTATTACGCGTCGGTTAGGAAAGAAACGGAATGATAATTTTATATTCTCTCTTTCCCGGCGTTTTCCAACCTATTTTCGCTTGAAATGAAGCCATAATGGTATTTTTCTATTTTTTGAATTTTTTTCTATTTTTTTGGAATTTTCTATTATGCATTGGGTAGGAACGGAACTGAACGATAATTTTTATTTTCTCTCTTTCTCGGCCTATTCCAACCTTTTTTGGCATGAAATGAAGCCATAATGGTATTTTTTAATTTTCAGAATTTTTTTTGCTATTTTTTGGGAATTTTCTATTACGCGTCTGGTAGGAACGAAACGGAATGATAATTTTATATTCTCTCTTTCTCGGCATTTTCCAACATGTTTTGGCTTGAAATGAAGCCATAATGGTATTTTTCAGTTTTATGAATTTTTTTGTTATTTTTTTGGAATTTTCAATTTCGCGTCGGGTTGGAACGGAACGGAATGATAATTCTTATTTTCTCTCTTTCTCGGCCTTTTCAAACCTATTTTGGCTTGAAATGAAGCCATAATGGTATTTTTTAATTTTTAAATTTTTTTTTGCTATTTTTTTGGAATTTTCTATTACGCGTCGGTTAGGAAAGAAACGGAATGATAATTTTATATTCTCTCTTTCCCGGCGTTTTCCAACCTATTTTGGCTTGAAATGAAGCCATAACGGTATTTTTCAATTTTTTGAATTTTTTTGCTATGTTTTTGGAATTTTCTAGTACACATCGAGTAGGAACGGAACGAAATGATAATTTTAATTTTCTCTCTGTCTCCGCCTTTCCCAACCTATTTTGGCTTGAAATGAAGCCATAATGGTATTTTTTAATTATTAGAGTTTTTTTTGCTATTTTGTTGGAATTTTCTATTTCGCGTCGGTTAGGAACGAAACGGAATGATAATTTTATATTCTCTCTTTCCCGGCATTTTCCAATCTATTTTGGCTTGATGGTAGTTTTTAATTTTTTGAATTTTTTTGCTATTTTTTTGGAATTTTCTATTTCGCTTCGGGTTGGAACGGAACGGAACGATAATTTTTATTTTCTCTCTTTCTCGGCCTTTTCCAACCTATTTTGGCTTGAAATGAAGCAATAATGGTATGTCTTAATTTTTAGAATTTTTTTTCTATTGTTTTGAAATTTTCAATTACGAGTCGGGTAGGAACGAAACGTAACGATATTTTTTATTTTCTCTCTTACACCTCCTTTTCCATACTATTTTGGCTTGAAATGAAGCTATAATTGTATTTTTTAATTTTTAGAATTTTTTTTGCTAATTTTTTGGAATTTTCTATTTCGCGTCGGTTAGGAACGAAACGGAATGATAATTTCATATTCTCTCTTTCTCGGAATTTTCCAACCTGTTTTGGCTTGAAATGAAGCCATAATGTTAGTTTTCATTTTTTGAATTTTTTTGCTATTTTTTTGGAATTTTCTATTTCGCGTCGGGTTGGAACGGAACGGAACGATAATTTTTATTTTCTCTCTTTCTCGGCCTATTCCAACCTTTTTTGGCATGAAATGAAGCCATAATGGTATTTTTTAATTTTCAGAATTTTTTTTGCTATTTTTTTGGGAATTTTCTATTACGCGTCTGGTAGGAACGAAACGGAATGATAATTTCATATTCTCTCTTTCTCGGAATTTTCCAACCTGTTTTGGCTTGAAATGAAGCCATAATGTTAGTTTTCATTTTTTGAATTTTTTTGCTATTTTTTTGGAATTTTCTATTTCGCGTCGGGTTGGAACGGAACGGAACGATAATTTTTATTTTCTCTCTTTCTCGGCCTATTCCAACCTTTTTTGGCATGAAATGAAGCCATAATGGTATTTTTTAATTTTTAGAGTTTTTTTTGCTATTTTGTTGGAATTTTCTATTTCGCGTCGGTTAGGAACGAAACGGAATGATAATTTCATATTCTCTCTTTCTCGGAATTTTCCACCCTGTTTTGGCTTGAAATGAAGCCATAATGTTAGTTTTCATTTTTTGAATTTTTTTGCTATTTTTTTGGAATTTTCTATTTCGCGTCGGGTTGGAACGGAACGGAACGATAATTTTTATTTTCTCTCTTTCTCGGCCTATTCCAACCTTTTTTGGCATGAAATGAAGCCATAATGGTATTTTTTAATTTTCAGAATTTTTTTTGCTATTTTTTTGGGAATTTTCTATTACGCGTCTGGTAGGAACGAAACGGAATGATAATTTTATATTCTCTCTTTCCCGGCATTTTCCAACCTAGTTTGGCTTGAAATGAAGCCATAATGGTATTTTTCAATTTTTTGAATTTTTTTGCTAATTTTTTGGAATTTTCTATTTCGCGTCGGTTAGGAACGAAACGGAATGATAATTTCATATTCTCTCTTTCTCGGAATTTTCCAACCTGTTTTGGCTTGAAATGAAGCCATAATGTTAGTTTTCATTTTTTGAATTTTTTTGCTATTTTTTTGAAATTTTCTATTTCGCGTCGGGTTGGAACGGAACGGAACGATAATTTTTATTTTCTCTCTTTCTCGGCCTATTCCAACCTTTTTTGGCATGAAATGAAGCCATAATGGTATTTTTCTATTTTTTGAATTTTTTTCTATTTTTTTGGAATTTTCTATTATTCATTGGGTAGGAACGGAACTGAACGATAATTTTTATTTTCTCTCTTTCTCGGCCTATTCCAACCTTTTTTGGCATGAAATGAAGCCATAATGGTATTTTTTAATTTTCAGAATTTTTTTTGCTATTTTTTGGGAATTTTCTATTACGCGTCTGGTAGGAACGAAACGGAATGATAATTTTATATTCTCTCTTTCTCGGCATTTTCCAACCTGTTTTGGCTTGAAATGAAGCCATAATGGTATTTTTCAGTTTTATGAATTTTTTTGTTATTTTTTTGGAATTTTCAATTTCGCGTCGGGTTGGAACGGAACGGAATGATAATTCTTATTTTCTCTCTTTCTCGGCCTTTTCAAACCTATTTTGGCTTGAAATGAAGCCATAATGGTATTTTTTAATTTTTAAATTTTTTTTTGCTATTTTTTTGGAATTTTCTATTACGCGTCGGTTAGGAAAGAAACGGAATGATAATTTTATATTCTCTCTTTCCCGGCGTTTTCCAACCTATTTTGGCTTGAAATGAAGCCATAACGGTATTTTTCAATTTTTTGAATTTTTTTGCTATGTTTTTGGAATTTTCTAGTACACATCGAGTAGGAACGGAACGAAATGATAATTTTAATTTTCTCTCTGTCTCCGCCTTTCCCAACCTATTTTGGCTTGAAATGAAGCCATAATGGTATTTTTTAATTATTAGAGTTTTTTTTGCTATTTTGTTGGAATTTTCTATTTCGCGTCGGTTAGGAACGAAACAGAATGATAATTTTATATTCTCTCTTTCCCGGCATTTTCCAATCTATTTTGGCTTGATGGTAGTTTTTAATTTTTTGAATTTTTTTGCTATTTTTTTGGAATTTTCTATTTCGCTTCGGGTTGGAACGGAACGGAACGATAATTTTTATTTTCTCTCTTTCTCGGCCTTTTCCAACCTATTTTCGCTTGAAATGAAGCAATAATGGTATGTCTTAATTTTTAGAATTTTTTTTCTATTGTTTTGAAATTTTCAATTACGAGTCGGGTAGGAACGAAACGTAACGATATTTTTTATTTTCTCTCTTACACCTCCTTTTCCATACTATTATGGCTTGAAATGAAGCTATAATTGTATTTTTTAATTTTTAGAATTTTTTTTGCTAATTTTTTGGAATTTTCTATTTCGCGTCGGTTAGGAACGAAACGGAATGATAATTTCATATTCTCTCTTTCTCTGAATTTTCCAACCTGTTTTGGCTTGAAATGAAGCCATAATGTTAGTTTTCATTTTTTGAATTTTTTTGCTATTTTTTTGGAATTTTCTATTTCGCGTCGGGTTGGAACGGAACGGAACGATAATTTTTATTTTCTCTCTTTCTCGGCCTATTCCAACCTTTTTTGGCATGAAATGAAGCCATAATGGTATTTTTTAATTTTCAGAATTTTTTTTGCTATTTTTTTGGGAATTTTCTATTACGCGTCTGGTAGAAACGAAACGGAATGATAATTTTATATTCTCTCTTTCCCGGCATTTTCCAACCTAGTTTGGCTTGAAATGAAGCCATAATGGTATTTTTCAATTTTTTGAATTTTTTTGCTATGTTTTTGGAATTTTCTAGTACACATCGAGTAGGAACGGAACGAAATGATAATTTTAATTTTCTCTCTGTCTCCGCCTTTCCCAACCTATTTTGGCTTGAAATGAAGCCATAATGGTATTTTTTAATTTTTAGAGTTTTTTTTGCTATTTTGTTGGAATTTTCTATTTCGCGTCGGTTAGGAACGAAACGGAATGATAATTTTATATTCTCTCTTTCCCGGCATTTTCCAATCTATTTTGGCTTGATGGTAGTTTTTAATTTTTTGAATTGTTTAGCTATTTTTTTGGAATTTTCTATTTCGCTTCGGGTTGGAACGGAACGGAACGATAATTTTTATTTTCTCTCTTTCTCGGCCTTTTCCAACCTATTTTGGCTAGAAATGAAGCAATAATGGTATGTCTTAATTTTTAGAATTTTTTTTCTATTGTTTTGAAATTTTCAATTACGAGTCGGGTAGGAACGAAACGTAACGATATTTTTTATTTTCTCTCTTACACCTCCTTTTCCATACTATTTTGGCTTGAAATGAAGCTATAATTGTATTTTTTAATTTTTAGAATTTTTTTTGCTAATTTTTTGGAATTTTCTATTTCGCGTCGGTTAGGAACGAAACGGAATGATAATTTCATATTCTCTCTTTCTCGGAATTTTCCAACCTGTTTTGGCTTGAAATGAAGCCATAATGGTATTTTTCAGTTTTTTGAATTTTTTTGTTATTTTTTTGGAATTTTCAATTTCGCGTCGGGTTGGAACGGAACGGAATGATAATTTTTATTTTCTCTCTTTCTCGGCCTTTTCAAACCTATTTTGGCTTGAAATGAAGCCATAATGGTATTTTTTAATTTTTAAATTTTTTTTGCTATTTTTTTGGAATTTTCTATTACGCGTCGGTTAGGAAAGAAACGGAATGATAATTTTTTATTCTCTCTTTCCCGGCGTTTTCCAACCTATTTTGGCTTGAAATGAAGCCATAATGGTATTTTTCAATTTTTTGAATTCTTTTCTATTTTTTTGGAATTTTCTATTATGCATTGGGTAGGAACGGAACTGAACGATAATTTTTATTTTCTCTCTTTCTCGGCCTATTCCAACCTTTTTTGGCATGAAATGAAGCCATAATGGTATTTTTTAATTTTCAGAATTTTTTTTGCTATTTTTTGGGAATTTTCTATTACACGTCAGGTAGAAACGAAACAGAATGATAATTTTATATTCTCTCTTTCCCGGCATTTTCCAACCTATTTTGGCTTGAAATGAAGCCATAATGGTATTTTTCAGTTTTTTCAATTTTTTTGGAATTTTCAATTTCGCGTCGGGTTGGAACGGAACGGAATGATAATTTTTATTTTCTCTCTTTCTCGGCCTTTTCAAACCTATTTTGGCTTGAAATGAAGCCATAATGGTATTTTTTAATTTTTAAATTTTTTTTGCTATTTTTTTGGAATTTTCTATTACGCGTCGGTTAGGAAAGAAACGGAATGATAATTTTATATTCTCTCTTTCCCGGTGTTTTCCAACCTATTTTGGCTTGAAATGAAGCCATAATGGTATTTTTCAATTTTTTGAATTTTTTTGCTATTTTTTTGGAATTTTATATTACGCATCGAATAGGAACGGAACGAAACGATAATTTTCACTTTCTCTCTTTCTCGGCCTTTTCCTACCTATTTTGGCTTGAAATGAAGCCATAATGGTATTTTTTAATTTTTAGAATTTTTTTTGCTATTTTTTTGGAATTTTCTATTAGACGTCAGGTAGAAACGAAACAGAATGATAATTTTATATTCTCTCTTTCTCGGCATTTTCCAACCTGTTTTGGCTTGAAATGAAGCCATAATGGTATTTTTCAGTTTTATGAATTTTTTTGTTATTTTTTTGGAATTTTCAATTTCGCGTCGGGTTGGAACGGAACGGAATGATAATTTTTATTTTCTCTCTTTCTCGGCCTTTTCAAACCTATTTTGGCTTGAAATGAAGCCATAATGGTATTTTTTAATTTTTAAATTTTTTTTTGCTATTTTTTTGGAATTTTCTATTACGCGTCGGTTAGGAAAGAAACGGAATGATAATTTTATATTCTCTCTTTCCCGGCGTTTTCCAACATATTTTGGCTTGAAATGAAGCCATAACGGTATTTTTCAATTTTTTGAATTTTTTTCTATTTTTTTGGAATTTTCTATTACGCGTCTGGTAGGAACGAAACGGAACGATAATTTTTATTTTCTCTCTTTCTCGGCCTATTCCAACCTTTTTTGGCATGAAATGAAGCCATAATGGTATTTTTTAATTTTCAGAATTTTTTTTGCTATTTTTTGGGAATTTTCTATTACGCGTCTTGTAGGAACGAAACGGAATGATAATTTTATATTCTCTCTTTCCCGGCATTTTCCAACCTAGTTTGGCTTGAAATGAAGCCATAATGGTATTTTTCAATTTTTTGAATTTTTTTGCTATGTTTTTGGAATTTTCTAGTACACATCGAGTAGGAACGGAACGAAATGATAATTTTAATTTTCTCTCTGTCTCCGCCTTTCCCAACCTATTTTGGCTTGAAATGAAGCCATAATGGTATTTTTTAATTTTTAGAGTTTTTTTTGCTATTTTGTTGGAATTTTCTATTTCGCGTCGGTTAGGAACGAAACGGAATGATAATTTTATATTCTCTCTTTCCCGGCATTTTCCAATCTATTTTGGCTTGATGGTAGTTTTTAATTTTTTGAATTTTTTTGCTATTTTTTTGGAATTTTCTATTTCGCTTCGGGTTGGAACGGAACGGAACGATAATTTTTATTTTCTCTCTTTCTCGGCCTTTTCCAACCTATTTTGGCTTGAAATGAAGCAATAATGGTATGTCTTAATTTTTAGAATTTTTTTTCTATTGTTTTGAAATTTTCAATTACGAGTCGGGTAGGAACGAAACGTAACGATATTTTTTATTTTCTCTCTTACACCTCCTTTTCCATACTATTTTGGCTTGAAATGAAGCTATAATTGTATTTTTTAATTTTTAGAATTTTTTTTGCTAATTTTTTGGAATTTTCTATTTCGCGTCGGTTAGGAACGAAACGGAATGATAATTTCATATTCTCTCTTTCTCGGAATTTTCCAACCTGTTTTGGCTTGAAATGAAGCCATAATGTTAGTTTTCATTTTTTGAATTTTTTTGCTATTTTTTTGAAATTTTCTATTTCGCGTCGGGTTGGAACGGAACGGAACGATAATTTTTATTTTCTCTCTTTCTCGGCCTATTCCAACCTTTTTTGGCATGAAATGAAGCCATAATGGTATTTTTTAATTTTCATAATTTTTTTTGCTATTTTTTTGGGAATTTTCTATTACGCGTCTGGTAGGAACGAAACGGAATGATAATTTTATATTCTCTCTTTCCCGGCATTTTCCAACCTAGTTTGGCTTGAAATGAAGCCATAATGGTATTTTTCAATTTTTTGAATTTTTTTGCTATGTTTTTGGAATTTTCTAGTACACATGGAGTAGGAACGGAACGAAATGATAATTTTAATTTTCTCTCTGTCTCCGCCTTTCCCAACCTATTTTGGCTTGAAATGAAGCCATAATGGTATTTTTTAATTTTTAGAGTTTTTTTTGCTATTTTGTTGGAATTTTCTATTTCGCGTCGGTTAGGAACGAAACGGAATGATAATTTTATATTCTCTCTTTCCCGGCATTTTCCAATCTATTTTGGCTTGATGGTAGTTTTTAATTTTTTGAATTTTTTTGCTATTTTTTTGGAATTTTCTATTTCGCTTCGGGTTGGAACGGAACGGAACGATAATTTTTATTTTCTCTCTTTCTCGGCCTTTTCCAACCTATTTTGGCTTGAAATGAAGCAATAATGGTATGTCTTAATTTTTAGAATTTTTTTTCTATTGTTTTGAAATTTTCAATTACGAGTCGGGTAGGAACGAAACGTAACGATATTTTTTATTTTCTCTCTTACACCTCCTTTTCCATACTATTTTGGCTTGAAATGAAGCTATAATTGTATTTTTTAATTTTTAGAATTTTTTTTGCTAATTTTTTGGAATTTTCTATTTCGCGTCGGTTAGGAACGAAACGGAATGATAATTTCATATTCTCTCTTTCTCGGAATTTTCCAACCTGTTTTGGCTTGAAATGAAGCCATAATGGTATTTTTCAGTTTTTTGAATTTTTTTGTTATTTTTTTGGAATTTTCAATTTCGCGTCGGGTTGGAACGGAACAGAATGATAATTTTTATTTTCTCTCTTTCTCGGCCTTTTCAAACCTATTTTGGCTTGAAATGAAGCCATAATGGTATTTTTTAATTTTTAAATTTTTTTTGCTATTTTTTTGGAATTTTCTATTACGCGTCGGTTAGGAAAGAAACGGAATGATAATTTTATATTCTCTCTTTCCCGGCGTTTTCCAACCTATTTTCGCTTGAAATGAAGCCATAATGGTATTTTTCTATTTTTTGAATTTTTTTCTATTTTTTTGGAATTTTCTATTATGCATTGGGTAGGAACGGAACTGAACGATAATTTTTATTTTCTCTCTTTCTCGGCCTATTCCAACCTTTTTTGGCATGAAATGAAGCCATAATGGTATTTTTTAATTTTCAGAATTTTTTTTGCTATTTTTTGGGAATTTTCTATTACGCGTCTGGTAGGAACGAAACGGAATGATAATTTTATATTCTCTCTTTCTCGGCATTTTCCAACCTGTTTTGGCTTGAAATGAAGCCATAATGGTATTTTTCAGTTTTATGAATTTTTTTGTTATTTTTTTGGAATTTTCAATTTCGCGTCGGGTTGGAACGGAACGGAATGATAATTCTTATTTTCTCTCTTTCTCGGCCTTTTCAAACCTATTTTGGCTTGAAATGAAGCCATAATGGTATTTTTTAATTTTTAAATTTTTTTTTGCTATTTTTTTGGAATTTTCTATTACGCGTCGGTTAGGAAAGAAACGGAATGATAATTTTATATTCTCTCTTTCCCGGCGTTTTCCAACCTATTTTGGCTTGAAATGAAGCCATAACGGTATTTTTCAATTTTTTGAATTTTTTTGCTATGTTTTTGGAATTTTCTAGTACACATCGAGTAGGAACGGAACGAAATGATAATTTTAATTTTCTCTCTGTCTCCGCCTTTCCCAACCTATTTTGGCTTGAAATGAAGCCATAATGGTATTTTTTAATTATTAGAGTTTTTTTTGCTATTTTGTTGGAATTTTCTATTTCGCGTCGGTTAGGAACGAAACGGAATGATAATTTTATATTCTCTCTTTCCCGGCATTTTCCAATCTATTTTGGCTTGATGGTAGTTTTTAATTTTTTGAATTTTTTTGCTATTTTTTTGGAATTTTCTATTTCGCTTCGGGTTGGAACGGAACGGAACGATAATTTTTATTTTCTCTCTTTCTCGGCCTTTTCCAACCTATTTTGGCTTGAAATGAAGCAATAATGGTATGTCTTAATTTTTAGAATTTTTTTTCTATTGTTTTGAAATTTTCAATTACGAGTCGGGTAGGAACGAAACGTAACGATATTTTTTATTTTCTCTCTTACACCTCCTTTTCCATACTATTTTGGCTTGAAATGAAGCTATAATTGTATTTTTTAATTTTTAGAATTTTTTTTGCTAATTTTTTGGAATTTTCTATTTCGCGTCGGTTAGGAACGAAACGGAATGATAATTTCATATTCTCTCTTTCTCGGAATTTTCCAACCTGTTTTGGCTTGAAATGAAGCCATAATGTTAGTTTTCATTTTTTGAATTTTTTTGCTATTTTTTTGGAATTTTCTATTTCGCGTCGGGTTGGAACGGAACGGAACGATAATTTTTATTTTCTCTCTTTCTCGGCCTATTCCAACCTTTTTTGGCATGAAATGAAGCCATAATGGTATTTTTTAATTTTCAGAATTTTTTTTGCTATTTTTTTGGGAATTTTCTATTACGCGTCTGGTAGGAACGAAACGGAATGATAATTTTATATTCTCTCTTTCCCGGCATTTTCCAACCTAGTTTGGCTTGAAATGAAGCCATAATGGTATTTTTCAATTTTTTGAATTTTTTTGCTATGTTTTTGGAATTTTCTATTATGCATTGGGTAGGAACGGAACTGAACGATAATTTTTATTTTCTCTCTTTCTCGGCCTATTCCAACCTTTTTTGGCATGAAATGAAGCCATAATGGTATTTTTTAATTTTTAGAGTTTTTTTTGCTATTTTGTTGGAATTTTCTATTTCGCGTCGGTTAGGAACGAAACGGAATGATAATTTTATATTCTCTCTTTCCCGGCATTTTCCAATCTATTTTGGCTTGATGGTAGTTTTTAATTTTTTGAATTTTTTTGCTATTTTTTTGGAATTTTCTATTTCGCTTCGGGTTGGAACGGAACGGAACGATAATTTTTATTTTCTCTCTTTCTCGGCCTTTTCCAACCTATTTTGGCTTGAAATGAAGCAATAATGGTATGTTAAAATTTTTAGAATTTTTTTTCTATTGTTTTGAAATTTTCAATTACGAGTCGGGTAGGAACGAAACGTAACGATATTTTTTATTTTCTCTCTTACACCTCCTTTTCCATACTATTTTGGCTTGAAATGAAGCTATAATTGTATTTTTTAATTTTTAGAATTTTTTTTGCTAATTTTTTGGAATTTTCTATTTCGCGTCGGTTAGGAACGAAACGGAATGATAATTTCATATTCTCTCTTTCTCGGAATTTTCCAACCTGTTTTGGCTTGAAATGAAGCCATAATGTTAGTTTTCATTTTTTGAATTTTTTTGCTATTTTTTTGAAATTTTCTATTTCGCGTCGGGTTGGAACGGAACGGAACGATAATTTTTATTTTCTCTCTTTCTCGGCCTATTCCAACCTTTTTTGGCATGAAATGAAGCCATAATGGTATTTTTTAATTTTCAGAATTTTTTTTGCTATTTTTTTGGGAATTTTCTATTACGCGTCTGGTAGGAACGAAACGGAATGATAATTTTATATTCTCTCTTTCCCGGCATTTTCCAACCTAGTTTGGCTTGAAATGAAGCCATAATGGTATTTTTCAATTTTTTGAATTTTTTTGCTATGTTTTTGGAATTTTCTAGTACACATGGAGTAGGAACGGAACGAAATGATAATTTTAATTTTCTCTCTGTCTCCGCCTTTCCCAACCTATTTTGGCTTGAAATGAAGCCATAATGGTATTTTTTAATTTTTAGAGTTTTTTTTGCTATTTTGTTGGAATTTTCTATTTCGCGTCGGTTAGGAACGAAACGGAATGATAATTTTATATTCTCTCTTTCCCGGCATTTTCCAATCTATTTTGGCTTGATGGTAGTTTTTAATTTTTTGAATTTTTTTGCTATTTTTTTGGAATTTTCTATTTCGCTTCGGGTTGGAACGGAACGGAACGATAATTTTTATTTTCTCTCTTTCTCGGCCTTTTCCAACCTATTTTGGCTTGAAATGAAGCAATAATGGTATGTCTTAATTTTTAGAATTTTTTTTCTATTGTTTTGAAATTTTCAATTACGAGTCGGGTAGGAACGAAACGTAACGATATTTTTTATTTTCTCTCTTACACCTCCTTTTCCATACTATTTTGGCTTGAAATGAAGCTATAATTGTATTTTTTAATTTTTAGAATTTTTTTTGCTAATTTTTTGGAATTTTCTATTTCGCGTCGGTTAGGAACGAAACGGAATGATAATTTCATATTCTCTCTTTCTCGGAATTTTCCAACCTGTTTTCGCTTGAAATGAAGCCATAATGGTATTTTTCAGTTTTTTGAATTTTTTTGTTATTTTTTTGGAATTTTCAATTTCGCGTCGGGTTGGAACGGAACAGAATGATAATTTTTATTTTCTCTCTTTCTCGGCCTTTTCAAACCTATTTTGGCTTGAAATGAAGCCATAATGGTATTTTTTAATTTTTAAATTTTTTTTGCTATTTTTTTGGAATTTTCTATTACGCGTCGGTTAGGAAAGAAACGGAATGATAATTTTATATTCTCTCTTTCCCGGCGTTTTCCAACCTATTTTCGCTTGAAATGAAGCCATAATGGTATTTTTCTATTTTTTGAATTTTTTTCTATTTTTTTGGAATTTTCTATTATGCATTGGGTAGGAACGGAACTGAACGATAATTTTTATTTTCTCTCTTTCTCGGCCTATTCCAACCTTTTTTGGCATGAAATGAAGCCATAATGGTATTTTTTAATTTTCAGAATTTTTTTTGCTATTTTTTGGGAATTTTCTATTACGCGTCTGGTAGGAACGAAACGGAATGATAATTTTATATTCTCTCTTTCTCGGCATTTTCCAACCTGTTTTGGCTTGAAATGAAGCCATAATGGTATTTTTCAGTTTTATGAATTTTTTTGTTATTTTTTTGGAATTTTCAATTTCGCGTCGGGTTGGAACGGAACGGAATGATAATTCTTATTTTCTCTCTTTCTCGGCCTTTTCAAACCTATTTTGGCTTGAAATGAAGCCATAATGGTATTTTTTAATTTTTAAATTTTTTTTTGCTATTTTTTTGGAATTTTCTATTACGCGTCGGTTAGGAAAGAAACGGAATGATAATTTTATATTCTCTCTTTCCCGGCGTTTTCCAACCTATTTTGGCTTGAAATGAAGCCATAACGGTATTTTTCAATTTTTTGAATTTTTTTGCTATGTTTTTGGAATTTTCTAGTACACATCGAGTAGGAACGGAACGAAATGATAATTTTAATTTTCTCTCTGTCTCCGCCTTTCCCAACCTATTTTGGCTTGAAATGAAGCCATAATGGTATTTTTTAATTATTAGAGTTTTTTTTGCTATTTTGTTGGAATTTTCTATTTCGCGTCGGTTAGGAACGAAACGGAATGATAATTTTATATTCTCTCTTTCCCGGCATTTTCCAATCTATTTTGGCTTGATGGTAGTTTTTAATTTTTTGAATTTTTTTGCTATTTTTTTGGAATTTTCTATTTCGCTTCGGGTTGGAACGGAACGGAACGATAATTTTTATTTTCTCTCTTTCTCGGCCTTTTCCAACCTATTTTGGCTTGAAATGAAGCAATAATGGTATGTCTTAATTTTTAGAATTTTTTTTCTATTGTTTTGAAATTTTCAATTACGAGTCGGGTAGGAACGAAACGTAACGATATTTTTTATTTTCTCTCTTACACCTCCTTTTCCATACTATTTTGGCTTGAAATGAAGCTATAATTGTATTTTTTAATTTTTAGAATTTTTTTTGCTAATTTTTTGGAATTTTCTATTTCGCGTCGGTTAGGAACGAAACGGAATGATAATTTCATATTCTCTCTTTCTCGGAATTTTCCAACCTGTTTTGGCTTGAAATGAAGCCATAATGTTAGTTTTCATTTTTTGAATTTTTTTGCTATTTTTTTGGAATTTTCTATTTCGCGTCGGGTTGGAACGGAACGGAACGATAATTTTTATTTTCTCTCTTTCTCGGCCTATTCCAACCTTTTTTGGCATGAAATGAAGCCATAATGGTATTTTTTAATTTTCAGAATTTTTTTTGCTATTTTTTTGGGAATTTTCTATTACGCGTCTGGTAGGAACGAAACGGAATGATAATTTTATATTCTCTCTTTCCCGGCATTTTCCAACCTAGTTTGGCTTGAAATGAAGCCATAATGGTATTTTTCAATTTTTTGAATTTTTTTGCTATGTTTTTGGAATTTTCTATTATGCATTGGGTAGGAACGGAACTGAACGATAATTTTTATTTTCTCTCTTTCTCGGCCTATTCCAACCTTTTTTGGCATGAAATGAAGCCATAATGGTATTTTTTAATTTTTAGAGTTTTTTTTGCTATTTTGTTGGAATTTTCTATTTCGCGTCGGTTAGGAACGAAACGGAATGATAATTTCATATTCTCTCTTTCTCGGAATTTTCCACCCTGTTTTGGCTTGAAATGAAGCCATAATGTTAGTTTTCATTTTTTGAATTTTTTTGCTATTTTTTTGGAATTTTCTATTTCGCGTCGGGTTGGAACGGAACGGAACGATAATTTTTATTTTCTCTCTTTCTCGGCCTATTCCAACCTTTTTTGGCATGAAATGAAGCCATAATGGTATTTTTTAATTTTCAGAATTTTTTTTGCTATTTTTTTGGGAATTTTCTATTACGCGTCTGGTAGGAACGAAACGGAATGATAATTTTATATTCTCTCTTTCCCGGCATTTTCCAACCTAGTTTGGCTTGAAATGAAGCCATAATGGTATTTTTCAATTTTTTGAATTTTTTTGCTAATTTTTTGGAATTTTCTATTTCGCGTCGGTTAGGAACGAAACGGAATGATAATTTCATATTCTCTCTTTCTCGGAATTTTCCAACCTGTTTTGGCTTGAAATGAAGCCATAATGTTAGTTTTCATTTTTTGAATTTTTTTGCTATTTTTTTGAAATTTTCTATTTCGCGTCGGGTTGGAACGGAACGGAACGATAATTTTTATTTTCTCTCTTTCTCGGCCTATTCCAACCTTTTTTGGCATGAAATGAAGCCATAATGGTATTTTTCTATTTTTTGAATTTTTTTCTATTTTTTTGGAATTTTCTATTATGCATTGGGTAGGAACGGAACTGAACGATAATTTTTATTTTCTCTCTTTCTCGGCCTATTCCAACCTTTTTTGGCATGAAATGAAGCCATAATGGTATTTTTTAATTTTCAGAATTTTTTTTGCTATTTTTTGGGAATTTTCTATTACGCGTCTGGTAGGAACGAAACGGAATGATAATTTTATATTCTCTCTTTCTCGGCATTTTCCAACCTGTTTTGGCTTGAAATGAAGCCATAATGGTATTTTTCAGTTTTATGAATTTTTTTGTTATTTTTTTGGAATTTTCAATTTCGCGTCGGGTTGGAACGGAACGGAATGATAATTCTTATTTTCTCTCTTTCTCGGCCTTTTCAAACCTATTTTGGCTTGAAATGAAGCCATAATGGTATTTTTTAATTTTTAAATTTTTTTTTGCTATTTTTTTGGAATTTTCTATTACGCGTCGGTTAGGAAAGAAACGGAATGATAATTTTATATTCTCTCTTTCCCGGCGTTTTCCAACCTATTTTGGCTTGAAATGAAGCCATAACGGTATTTTTCAATTTTTTGAATTTTTTTGCTATGTTTTTGGAATTTTCTAGTACACATCGAGTAGGAACGGAACGAAATGATAATTTTAATTTTCTCTCTGTCTCCGCCTTTCCCAACCTATTTTGGCTTGAAATGAAGCCATAATGGTATTTTTTAATTATTAGAGTTTTTTTTGCTATTTTGTTGGAATTTTCTATTTCGCGTCGGTTAGGAACGAAACAGAATGATAATTTTATATTCTCTCTTTCCCGGCATTTTCCAATCTATTTTGGCTTGATGGTAGTTTTTAATTTTTTGAATTTTTTTGCTATTTTTTTGGAATTTTCTATTTCGCTTCGGGTTGGAACGGAACGGAACGATAATTTTTATTTTCTCTCTTTCTCGGCCTTTTCCAACCTATTTTCGCTTGAAATGAAGCAATAATGGTATGTCTTAATTTTTAGAATTTTTTTTCTATTGTTTTGAAATTTTCAATTACGAGTCGGGTAGGAACGAAACGTAACGATATTTTTTATTTTCTCTCTTACACCTCCTTTTCCATACTATTATGGCTTGAAATGAAGCTATAATTGTATTTTTTAATTTTTAGAATTTTTTTTGCTAATTTTTTGGAATTTTCTATTTCGCGTCGGTTAGGAACGAAACGGAATGATAATTTCATATTCTCTCTTTCTCTGAATTTTCCAACCTGTTTTGGCTTGAAATGAAGCCATAATGTTAGTTTTCATTTTTTGAATTTTTTTGCTATTTTTTTGGAATTTTCTATTTCGCGTCGGGTTGGAACGGAACGGAACGATAATTTTTATTTTCTCTCTTTCTCGGCCTATTCCAACCTTTTTTGGCATGAAATGAAGCCATAATGGTATTTTTTAATTTTCAGAATTTTTTTTGCTATTTTTTTGGGAATTTTCTATTACGCGTCTGGTAGAAACGAAACGGAATGATAATTTTATATTCTCTCTTTCCCGGCATTTTCCAACCTAGTTTGGCTTGAAATGAAGCCATAATGGTATTTTTCAATTTTTTGAATTTTTTTGCTATGTTTTTGGAATTTTCTAGTACACATCGAGTAGGAACGGAACGAAATGATAATTTTAATTTTCTCTCTGTCTCCGCCTTTCCCAACCTATTTTGGCTTGAAATGAAGCCATAATGGTATTTTTTAATTTTTAGAGTTTTTTTTGCTATTTTGTTGGAATTTTCTATTTCGCGTCGGTTAGGAACGAAACGGAATGATAATTTTATATTCTCTCTTTCCCGGCATTTTCCAATCTATTTTGGCTTGATGGTAGTTTTTAATTTTTTGAATTTTTTTGCTATTTTTTTGGAATTTTCTATTTCGCTTCGGGTTGGAACGGAACGGAACGATAATTTTTATTTTCTCTCTTTCTCGGCCTTTTCCAACCTATTTTGGCTTGAAATGAAGCAATAATGGTATGTCTTAATTTTTAGAATTTTTTTTCTATTGTTTTGAAATTTTCGATTACGAGTCGGGTAGGAACGAAACGTAACGATATTTTTTATTTTCTCTCTTACACCTCCTTTTCCATACTATTTTGGCTTGAAATGAAGCTATAATTGTATTTTTTAATTTTTAGAATTTTTTTTGCTAATTTTTTGGAATTTTCTATTTCGCGTCGGTTAGGAACGAAACGGAATGATAATTTCATATTCTCTCTTTCTCGGAATTTTCCAACCTGTGTTGGCTTGAAATGAAGCCATAATGTTAGTTTTCATTTTTTGAATTTTTTTGCTATTTTTTTGGAATTTTCTATTTCGCGTCGGGTTGGAACGGAACGGAACGATAATTTTTATTTTCTCTCTTTCTCGGCCTATTCCAACCTTTTTTGGCATGAAATGAAGCCATAATGGTATTTTTTAATTTTCAGAATTTTTTTTGCTATTTTTTTGGGAATTTTCTATTACGCGTCTGGTAGGAACGAAACGGAATGATAATTTTATATTCTCTCTTTCCCGGCATTTTCCAACCTAGTTTGGCTTGAAATGAAGCCATAATGGTATTTTTCAATTTTTTGAATTTTTTTGCTATGTTTTTGGAATTTTCTATTATGCATTGGGTAGGAACGGAACTGAACGATAATTTTTATTTTCTCTCTTTCTCGGCCTATTCCAACCTTTTTTGGCATGAAATGAAGCCATAATGGTATTTTTTAATTTTTAGAGTTTTTTTTGCTATTTTGTTGGAATTTTCTATTTCGCGTCGGTTAGGAACGAAACGGAATGATAATTTTATATTCTCTCTTTCCCGGCATTTTCCAATCTATTTTGGCTTGATGGTAGTTTTTAATTTTTTGAATTTTTTTGCTATTTTTTTGGAATTTTCTATTTCGCTTCGGGTTGGAACGGAACGGAACGATAATTTTTATTTTCTCTCTTTCTCGGCCTTTTCCAACCTATTTTGGCTTGAAATGAAGCAATAATGGTATGTTAAAATTTTTAGAATTTTTTTTCTATTGTTTTGAAATTTTCAATTACGAGTCGGGTAGGAACGAAACGTAACGATATTTTTTATTTTCTCTCTTACACCTCCTTTTCCATACTATTTTGGCTTGAAATGAAGCTATAATTGTATTTTTTAATTTTTAGAATTTTTTTTGCTAATTTTTTGGAATTTTCTATTTCGCGTCGGTTAGGAACGAAACGGAATGATAATTTCATATTCTCTCTTTCTCGGAATTTTCCAACCTGTTTTGGCTTGAAATGAAGCCATAATGTTAGTTTTCATTTTTTGAATTTTTTTGCTATTTTTTTGAAATTTTCTATTTCGCGTCGGGTTGGAACGGAACGGAACGATAATTTTTATTTTCTCTCTTTCTCGGCCTATTCCAACCTTTTTTGGCATGAAATGAAGCCATAATGGTATTTTTTAATTTTCAGAATTTTTTTTGCTATTTTTTTGGGAATTTTCTATTACGCGTCTGGTAGGAACGAAACGGAATGATAATTTTATATTCTCTCTTTCCCGGCATTTTCCAACCTAGTTTGGCTTGAAATGAAGCCATAATGGTATTTTTCAATTTTTTGAATTTTTTTGCTATGTTTTTGGAATTTTCTAGTACACATGGAGTAGGAACGGAACGAAATGATAATTTTAATTTTCTCTCTGTCTCCGCCTTTCCCAACCTATTTTGGCTTGAAATGAAGCCATAATGGTATTTTTTAATTTTTAGAGTTTTTTTTGCTATTTTGTTGGAATTTTCTATTTCGCGTCGGTTAGGAACGAAACGGAATGATAATTTTATATTCTCTCTTTCCCGGCATTTTCCAATCTATTTTGGCTTGATGGTAGTTTTTAATTTTTTGAATTTTTTTGCTATTTTTTTGGAATTTTCTATTTCGCTTCGGGTTGGAACGGAACGGAACGATAATTTTTATTTTCTCTCTTTCTCGGCCTTTTCCAACCTATTTTGGCTTGAAATGAAGCAATAATGGTATGTCTTAATTTTTAGAATTTTTTTTCTATTGTTTTGAAATTTTCAATTACGAGTCGGGTAGGAACGAAACGTAACGATATTTTTTATTTTCTCTCTTACACCTCCTTTTCCATACTATTTTGGCTTGAAATGAAGCTATAATTGTATTTTTTAATTTTTAGAATTTTTTTTGCTAATTTTTTGGAATTTTCTATTTCGCGTCGGTTAGGAACGAAACGGAATGATAATTTCATATTCTCTCTTTCTCGGAATTTTCCAACCTGTTTTGGCTTGAAATGAAGCCATAATGTTAGTTTTCATTTTTTGAATTTTTTTGCTATTTTTTTGAAATTTTCTATTTCGCGTCGGGTTGGAACGGAACGGAACGATAATTTTTATTTTCTCTCTTTCTCGGCCTATTCCAACCTTTTTTGGCATGAAATGAAGCCATAATGGTATTTTTTAATTTTCAGAATTTTTTTTGCTATTTTTTTGGGAATTTTCTATTACGCGTCTGGTAGGAACGAAACGGAATGATAATTTTATATTCTCTCTTTCCCGGCATTTTCCAACCTAGTTTGGCTTGAAATGAAGCCATAATGGTATTTTTCAATTTTTTGAATTTTTTTGCTATGTTTTTGGAATTTTCTAGTACACATGGAGTAGGAACGGAACGAAATGATAATTTTAATTTTCTCTCTGTCTCCGCCTTTCCCAACCTATTTTGGCTTGAAATGAAGCCATAATGGTATTTTTTAATTTTTAGAGTTTTTTTTGCTATTTTGTTGGAATTTTCTATTTCGCGTCGGTTAGGAACGAAACGGAATGATAATTTTATATTCTCTCTTTCCCGGCATTTTCCAATCTATTTTGGCTTGATGGTAGTTTTTAATTTTTTGAATTTTTTTGCTATTTTTTTGGAATTTTCTATTTCGCTTCGGGTTGGAACGGAACGGAACGATAATTTTTATTTTCTCTCTTTCTCGGCCTTTTCCAACCTATTTTGGCTTGAAATGAAGCAATAATGGTATGTCTTAATTTTTAGAATTTTTTTTCTATTGTTTTGAAATTTTCAATTACGAGTCGGGTAGGAACGAAACGTAACGATATTTTTTATTTTCTCTCTTACACCTCCTTTTCCATACTATTTTGGCTTGAAATGAAGCTATAATTGTATTTTTTAATTTTTAGAATTTTTTTTGCTAATTTTTTGGAATTTTCTATTTCGCGTCGGTTAGGAACGAAACGGAATGATAATTTCATATTCTCTCTTTCTCGGAATTTTCCAACCTGTTTTCGCTTGAAATGAAGCCATAATGGTATTTTTCAGTTTTTTGAATTTTTTTGTTATTTTTTTGGAATTTTCAATTTCGCGTCGGGTTGGAACGGAACAGAATGATAATTTTTATTTTCTCTCTTTCTCGGCCTTTTCAAACCTATTTTGGCTTGAAATGAAGCCATAATGGTATTTTTTAATTTTTAAATTTTTTTTGCTATTTTTTTGGAATTTTCTATTACGCGTCGGTTAGGAAAGAAACGGAATGATAATTTTATATTCTCTCTTTCCCGGCGTTTTCCAACCTATTTTCGCTTGAAATGAAGCCATAATGGTATTTTTCTATTTTTTGAATTTTTTTCTATTTTTTTGGAATTTTCTATTATGCATTGGGTAGGAACGGAACTGAACGATAATTTTTATTTTCTCTCTTTCTCGGCCTATTCCAACCTTTTTTGGCATGAAATGAAGCCATAATGGTATTTTTTAATTTTCAGAATTTTTTTTGCTATTTTTTGGGAATTTTCTATTACGCGTCTGGTAGGAACGAAACGGAATGATAATTTTATATTCTCTCTTTCTCGGCATTTTCCAACCTGTTTTGGCTTGAAATGAAGCCATAATGGTATTTTTCAGTTTTATGAATTTTTTTGTTATTTTTTTGGAATTTTCAATTTCGCGTCGGGTTGGAACGGAACGGAATGATAATTCTTATTTTCTCTCTTTCTCGGCCTTTTCAAACCTATTTTGGCTTGAAATGAAGCCATAATGGTATTTTTTAATTTTTAAATTTTTTTTTGCTATTTTTTTGGAATTTTCTATTACGCGTCGGTTAGGAAAGAAACGGAATGATAATTTTATATTCTCTCTTTCCCGGCGTTTTCCAACCTATTTTGGCTTGAAATGAAGCCATAACGGTATTTTTCAATTTTTTGAATTTTTTTGCTATGTTTTTGGAATTTTCTAGTACACATCGAGTAGGAACGGAACGAAATGATAATTTTAATTTTCTCTCTGTCTCCGCCTTTCCCAACCTATTTTGGCTTGAAATGAAGCCATAATGGTATTTTTTAATTATTAGAGTTTTTTTTGCTATTTTGTTGGAATTTTCTATTTCGCGTCGGTTAGGAACGAAACGGAATGATAATTTTATATTCTCTCTTTCCCGGCATTTTCCAATCTATTTTGGCTTGATGGTAGTTTTTAATTTTTTGAATTTTTTTGCTATTTTTTTGGAATTTTCTATTTCGCTTCGGGTTGGAACGGAACGGAACGATAATTTTTATTTTCTCTCTTTCTCGGCCTTTTCCAACCTATTTTGGCTTGAAATGAAGCAATAATGGTATGTCTTAATTTTTAGAATTTTTTTTCTATTGTTTTGAAATTTTCAATTACGAGTCGGGTAGGAACGAAACGTAACGATATTTTTTATTTTCTCTCTTACACCTCCTTTTCCATACTATTTTGGCTTGAAATGAAGCTATAATTGTATTTTTTAATTTTTAGAATTTTTTTTGCTAATTTTTTGGAATTTTCTATTTCGCGTCGGTTAGGAACGAAACGGAATGATAATTTCATATTCTCTCTTTCTCGGAATTTTCCAACCTGTTTTGGCTTGAAATGAAGCCATAATGTTAGTTTTCATTTTTTGAATTTTTTTGCTATTTTTTTGGAATTTTCTATTTCGCGTCGGGTTGGAACGGAACGGAACGATAATTTTTATTTTCTCTCTTTCTCGGCCTATTCCAACCTTTTTTGGCATGAAATGAAGCCATAATGGTATTTTTTAATTTTCAGAATTTTTTTTGCTATTTTTTTGGGAATTTTCTATTACGCGTCTGGTAGGAACGAAACGGAATGATAATTTTATATTCTCTCTTTCCCGGCATTTTCCAACCTAGTTTGGCTTGAAATGAAGCCATAATGGTATTTTTCAATTTTTTGAATTTTTTTGCTATGTTTTTGGAATTTTCTATTATGCATTGGGTAGGAACGGAACTGAACGATAATTTTTATTTTCTCTCTTTCTCGGCCTATTCCAACCTTTTTTGGCATGAAATGAAGCCATAATGGTATTTTTTAATTTTTAGAGTTTTTTTTGCTATTTTGTTGGAATTTTCTATTTCGCGTCGGTTAGGAACGAAACGGAATGATAATTTCATATTCTCTCTTTCTCGGAATTTTCCACCCTGTTTTGGCTTGAAATGAAGCCATAATGTTAGTTTTCATTTTTTGAATTTTTTTGCTATTTTTTTGGAATTTTCTATTTCGCGTCGGGTTGGAACGGAACGGAACGATAATTTTTATTTTCTCTCTTTCTCGGCCTATTCCAACCTTTTTTGGCATGAAATGAAGCCATAATGGTATTTTTTAATTTTCAGAATTTTTTTTGCTATTTTTTTGGGAATTTTCTATTACGCGTCTGGTAGGAACGAAACGGAATGATAATTTTATATTCTCTCTTTCCCGGCATTTTCCAACCTAGTTTGGCTTGAAATGAAGCCATAATGGTATTTTTCAATTTTTTGAATTTTTTTGCTAATTTTTTGGAATTTTCTATTTCGCGTCGGTTAGGAACGAAACGGAATGATAATTTCATATTCTCTCTTTCTCGGAATTTTCCAACCTGTTTTGGCTTGAAATGAAGCCATAATGTTAGTTTTCATTTTTTGAATTTTTTTGCTATTTTTTTGAAATTTTCTATTTCGCGTCGGGTTGGAACGGAACGGAACGATAATTTTTATTTTCTCTCTTTCTCGGCCTATTCCAACCTTTTTTGGCATGAAATGAAGCCATAATGGTATTTTTCTATTTTTTGAATTTTTTTCTATTTTTTTGGAATTTTCTATTATGCATTGGGTAGGAACGGAACTGAACGATAATTTTTATTTTCTCTCTTTCTCGGCCTATTCCAACCTTTTTTGGCATGAAATGAAGCCATAATGGTATTTTTTAATTTTCAGAATTTTTTTTGCTATTTTTTGGGAATTTTCTATTACGCGTCTGGTAGGAACGAAACGGAATGATAATTTTATATTCTCTCTTTCTCGGCATTTTCCAACCTGTTTTGGCTTGAAATGAAGCCATAATGGTATTTTTCAGTTTTATGAATTTTTTTGTTATTTTTTTGGAATTTTCAATTTCGCGTCGGGTTGGAACGGAACGGAATGATAATTCTTATTTTCTCTCTTTCTCGGCCTTTTCAAACCTATTTTGGCTTGAAATGAAGCCATAATGGTATTTTTTAATTTTTAAATTTTTTTTTGCTATTTTTTTGGAATTTTCTATTACGCGTCGGTTAGGAAAGAAACGGAATGATAATTTTATATTCTCTCTTTCCCGGCGTTTTCCAACCTATTTTGGCTTGAAATGAAGCCATAACGGTATTTTTCAATTTTTTGAATTTTTTTGCTATGTTTTTGGAATTTTCTAGTACACATCGAGTAGGAACGGAACGAAATGATAATTTTAATTTTCTCTCTGTCTCCGCCTTTCCCAACCTATTTTGGCTTGAAATGAAGCCATAATGGTATTTTTTAATTATTAGAGTTTTTTTTGCTATTTTGTTGGAATTTTCTATTTCGCGTCGGTTAGGAACGAAACAGAATGATAATTTTATATTCTCTCTTTCCCGGCATTTTCCAATCTATTTTGGCTTGATGGTAGTTTTTAATTTTTTGAATTTTTTTGCTATTTTTTTGGAATTTTCTATTTCGCTTCGGGTTGGAACGGAACGGAACGATAATTTTTATTTTCTCTCTTTCTCGGCCTTTTCCAACCTATTTTCGCTTGAAATGAAGCAATAATGGTATGTCTTAATTTTTAGAATTTTTTTTCTATTGTTTTGAAATTTTCAATTACGAGTCGGGTAGGAACGAAACGTAACGATATTTTTTATTTTCTCTCTTACACCTCCTTTTCCATACTATTATGGCTTGAAATGAAGCTATAATTGTATTTTTTAATTTTTAGAATTTTTTTTGCTAATTTTTTGGAATTTTCTATTTCGCGTCGGTTAGGAACGAAACGGAATGATAATTTCATATTCTCTCTTTCTCTGAATTTTCCAACCTGTTTTGGCTTGAAATGAAGCCATAATGTTAGTTTTCATTTTTTGAATTTTTTTGCTATTTTTTTGGAATTTTCTATTTCGCGTCGGGTTGGAACGGAACGGAACGATAATTTTTATTTTCTCTCTTTCTCGGCCTATTCCAACCTTTTTTGGCATGAAATGAAGCCATAATGGTATTTTTTAATTTTCAGAATTTTTTTTGCTATTTTTTTGGGAATTTTCTATTACGCGTCTGGTAGAAACGAAACGGAATGATAATTTTATATTCTCTCTTTCCCGGCATTTTCCAACCTAGTTTGGCTTGAAATGAAGCCATAATGGTATTTTTCAATTTTTTGAATTTTTTTGCTATGTTTTTGGAATTTTCTAGTACACATCGAGTAGGAACGGAACGAAATGATAATTTTAATTTTCTCTCTGTCTCCGCCTTTCCCAACCTATTTTGGCTTGAAATGAAGCCATAATGGTATTTTTTAATTTTTAGAGTTTTTTTTGCTATTTTGTTGGAATTTTCTATTTCGCGTCGGTTAGGAACGAAACGGAATGATAATTTTATATTCTCTCTTTCCCGGCATTTTCCAATCTATTTTGGCTTGATGGTAGTTTTTAATTTTTTGAATTTTTTTGCTATTTTTTTGGAATTTTCTATTTCGCTTCGGGTTGGAACGGAACGGAACGATAATTTTTATTTTCTCTTTTTCTCGGCCTTTTCCAACCTATTTTGGCTTGAAATGAAGCAATAATGGTATGTCTTAATTTTTAGAATTTTTTTTCTATTGTTTTGAAATTTTCGATTACGAGTCGGGTAGGAACGAAACGTAACGATATTTTTTATTTTCTCTCTTACACCTCCTTTTCCATACTATTTTGGCTTGAAATGAAGCTATAATTGTATTTTTTAATTTTTAGAATTTTTTTTGCTAATTTTTTGGAATTTTCTATTTCGCGTCGGTTAGGAACGAAACGGAATGATAATTTCATATTCTCTCTTTCTCGGAATTTTCCAACCTGTGTTGGCTTGAAATGAAGCCATAATGTTAGTTTTCATTTTTTTAATTTTTTTGCTATTTTTTTGGAATTTTCTATTTCGCGTCGGGTTGGAACGGAACGGAACGATAATTTTTATTTTCTCTCTTTCTCGGCCTATTCCAACCTTTTTTGGCATGAAATGAAGCCATAATGGTATTTTTTAATTTTCAGAATTTTTTTTGCTATTTTTTTGGGAATTTTCTATTACGCGTCTGGTAGGAACGAAACGGAATGATAATTTTATATTCTCTCTTTCCCGGCATTTTCCAACCTAGTTTGGCTTGAAATGAAGCCATAATGGTATTTTTCAATTTTTTGAATTTTTTTGCTATGTTTTTGGAATTTTCTATTATGCATTGGGTAGGAACGGAACTGAACGATAATTTTTATTTTCTCTCTTTCTCGGCCTATTCCAACCTTTTTTGGCATGAAATGAAGCCATAATGGTATTTTTTAATTTTTAGAGTTTTTTTTGCTATTTTGTTGGAATTTTCTATTTCGCGTCGGTTAGGAACGAAACGGAATGATAATTTTATATTCTCTCTTTCCCGGCATTTTCCAATCTATTTTGGCTTGATGGTAGTTTTTAATTTTTTGAATTTTTTTGCTATTTTTTTGGAATTTTCTATTTCGCTTCGGGTTGGAACGGAACGGAACGATAATTTTTATTTTCTCTCTTTCTCGGCCTTTTCCAACCTATTTTGGCTTGAAATGAAGCAATAATGGTATGTTAAAATTTTTAGAATTTTTTTTCTATTGTTTTGAAATTTTCAATTACGAGTCGGGTAGGAACGAAACGTAACGATATTTTTTATTTTCTCTCTTACACCTCCTTTTCCATACTATTTTGGCTTGAAATGAAGCTATAATTGTATTTTTTAATTTTTAGAATTTTTTTTGCTAATTTTTTGGAATTTTCTATTTCGCGTCGGTTAGGAACGAAACGGAATGATAATTTCATATTCTCTCTTTCTCGGAATTTTCCAACCTGTTTTGGCTTGAAATGAAGCCATAATGTTAGTTTTCATTTTTTGAATTTTTTTGCTATTTTTTTGAAATTTTCTATTTCGCGTCGGGTTGGAACGGAACGGAACGATAATTTTTATTTTCTCTCTTTCTCGGCCTATTCCAACCTTTTTTGGCATGAAATGAAGCCATAATGGTATTTTTTAATTTTCAGAATTTTTTTTGCTATTTTTTTGGGAATTTTCTATTACGCGTCTGGTAGGAACGAAACGGAATGATAATTTTATATTCTCTCTTTCCCGGCATTTTCCAACCTAGTTTGGCTTGAAATGAAGCCATAATGGTATTTTTCAATTTTTTGAATTTTTTTGCTATGTTTTTGGAATTTTCTAGTACACATGGAGTAGGAACGGAACGAAATGATAATTTTAATTTTCTCTCTGTCTCCGCCTTTCCCAACCTATTTTGGCTTGAAATGAAGCCATAATGGTATTTTTTAATTTTTAGAGTTTTTTTTGCTATTTTGTTGGAATTTTCTATTTCGCGTCGGTTAGGAACGAAACGGAATGATAATTTTATATTCTCTCTTTCCCGGCATTTTCCAATCTATTTTGGCTTGATGGTAGTTTTTAATTTTTTGAATTTTTTTGCTATTTTTTTGGAATTTTCTATTTCGCTTCGGGTTGGAACGGAACGGAACGATAATTTTTATTTTCTCTCTTTCTCGGCCTTTTCCAACCTATTTTGGCTTGAAATGAAGCAATAATGGTATGTCTTAATTTTTAGAATTTTTTTTCTATTGTTTTGAAATTTTCAATTACGAGTCGGGTAGGAACGAAACGTAACGATATTTTTTATTTTCTCTCTTACACCTCCTTTTCCATACTATTTTGGCTTGAAATGAAGCTATAATTGTATTTTTTAATTTTTAGAATTTTTTTTGCTAATTTTTTGGAATTTTCTATTTCGCGTCGGTTAGGAACGAAACGGAATGATAATTTCATATTCTCTCTTTCTCGGAATTTTCCAACCTGTTTTGGCTTGAAATGAAGCCATAATGTTAGTTTTCATTTTTTGAATTTTTTTGCTATTTTTTTGAAATTTTCTATTTCGCGTCGGGTTGGAACGGAACGGAACGATAATTTTTATTTTCTCTCTTTCTCGGCCTATTCCAACCTTTTTTGGCATGAAATGAAGCCATAATGGTATTTTTTAATTTTCAGAATTTTTTTTGCTATTTTTTTGGGAATTTTCTATTACGCGTCTGGTAGGAACGAAACGGAATGATAATTTTATATTCTCTCTTTCCCGGCATTTTCCAACCTAGTTTGGCTTGAAATGAAGCCATAATGGTATTTTTCAATTTTTTGAATTTTTTTGCTATGTTTTTGGAATTTTCTAGTACACATGGAGTAGGAACGGAACGAAATGATAATTTTAATTTTCTCTCTGTCTCCGCCTTTCCCAACCTATTTTGGCTTGAAATGAAGCCATAATGGTATTTTTTAATTTTTAGAGTTTTTTTTGCTATTTTGTTGGAATTTTCTATTTCGCGTCGGTTAGGAACGAAACGGAATGATAATTTTATATTCTCTCTTTCCCGGCATTTTCCAATCTATTTTGGCTTGATGGTAGTTTTTAATTTTTTGAATTTTTTTGCTATTTTTTTGGAATTTTCTATTTCGCTTCGGGTTGGAACGGAACGGAACGATAATTTTTATTTTCTCTCTTTCTCGGCCTTTTCCAACCTATTTTGGCTTGAAATGAAGCAATAATGGTATGTCTTAATTTTTAGAATTTTTTTTCTATTGTTTTGAAATTTTCAATTACGAGTCGGGTAGGAACGAAACGTAACGATATTTTTTATTTTCTCTCTTACACCTCCTTTTCCATACTATTTTGGCTTGAAATGAAGCTATAATTGTATTTTTTAATTTTTAGAATTTTTTTTGCTAATTTTTTGGAATTTTCTATTTCGCGTCGGTTAGGAACGAAACGGAATGATAATTTCATATTCTCTCTTTCTCGGAATTTTCCAACCTGTTTTGGCTTGAAATGAAGCCATAATGGTATTTTTCAGTTTTTTGAATTTTTTTGTTATTTTTTTGGAATTTTCAATTTCGCGTCGGGTTGGAACGGAACAGAATGATAATTTTTATTTTCTCTCTTTCTCGGCCTTTTCAAACCTATTTTGGCTTGAAATGAAGCCATAATGGTATTTTTTAATTTTTAAATTTTTTTTGCTATTTTTTTGGAATTTTCTATTACGCGTCGGTTAGGAAAGAAACGGAATGATAATTTTATATTCTCTCTTTCCCGGCGTTTTCCAACCTATTTTCGCTTGAAATGAAGCCATAATGGTATTTTTCTATTTTTTGAATTTTTTTCTATTTTTTTGGAATTTTCTATTATGCATTGGGTAGGAACGGAACTGAACGATAATTTTTATTTTCTCTCTTTCTCGGCCTATTCCAACCTTTTTTGGCATGAAATGAAGCCATAATGGTATTTTTTAATTTTCAGAATTTTTTTTGCTATTTTTTGGGAATTTTCTATTACGCGTCTGGTAGGAACGAAACGGAATGATAATTTTATATTCTCTCTTTCTCGGCATTTTCCAACCTGTTTTGGCTTGAAATGAAGCCATAATGGTATTTTTCAGTTTTATGAATTTTTTTGTTATTTTTTTGGAATTTTCAATTTCGCGTCGGGTTGGAACGGAACGGAATGATAATTCTTATTTTCTCTCTTTCTCGGCCTTTTCAAACCTATTTTGGCTTGAAATGAAGCCATAATGGTATTTTTTAATTTTTAAATTTTTTTTTGCTATTTTTTTGGAATTTTCTATTACGCGTCGGTTAGGAAAGAAACGGAATGATAATTTTATATTCTCTCTTTCCCGGCGTTTTCCAACCTATTTTGGCTTGAAATGAAGCCATAACGGTATTTTTCAATTTTTTGAATTTTTTTGCTATGTTTTTGGAATTTTCTAGTACACATCGAGTAGGAACGGAACGAAATGATAATTTTAATTTTCTCTCTGTCTCCGCCTTTCCCAACCTATTTTGGCTTGAAATGAAGCCATAATGGTATTTTTTAATTATTAGAGTTTTTTTTGCTATTTTGTTGGAATTTTCTATTTCGCGTCGGTTAGGAACGAAACGGAATGATAATTTTATATTCTCTCTTTCCCGGCATTTTCCAATCTATTTTGGCTTGATGGTAGTTTTTAATTTTTTGAATTTTTTTGCTATTTTTTTGGAATTTTCTATTTCGCTTCGGGTTGGAACGGAACGGAACGATAATTTTTATTTTCTCTCTTTCTCGGCCTTTTCCAACCTATTTTGGCTTGAAATGAAGCAATAATGGTATGTCTTAATTTTTAGAATTTTTTTTCTATTGTTTTGAAATTTTCAATTACGAGTCGGGTAGGAACGAAACGTAACGATATTTTTTATTTTCTCTCTTACACCTCCTTTTCCATACTATTTTGGCTTGAAATGAAGCTATAATTGTATTTTTTAATTTTTAGAATTTTTTTTGCTAATTTTTTGGAATTTTCTATTTCGCGTCGGTTAGGAACGAAACGGAATGATAATTTCATATTCTCTCTTTCTCGGAATTTTCCAACCTGTTTTGGCTTGAAATGAAGCCATAATGTTAGTTTTCATTTTTTGAATTTTTTTGCTATTTTTTTGGAATTTTCTATTTCGCGTCGGGTTGGAACGGAACGGAACGATAATTTTTATTTTCTCTCTTTCTCGGCCTATTCCAACCTTTTTTGGCATGAAATGAAGCCATAATGGTATTTTTTAATTTTCAGAATTTTTTTTGCTATTTTTTTGGGAATTTTCTATTACGCGTCTGGTAGGAACGAAACGGAATGATAATTTTATATTCTCTCTTTCCCGGCATTTTCCAACCTAGTTTGGCTTGAAATGAAGCCATAATGGTATTTTTCAATTTTTTGAATTTTTTTGCTATGTTTTTGGAATTTTCTATTATGCATTGGGTAGGAACGGAACTGAACGATAATTTTTATTTTCTCTCTTTCTCGGCCTATTCCAACCTTTTTTGGCATGAAATGAAGCCATAATGGTATTTTTTAATTTTTAGAGTTTTTTTTGCTATTTTGTTGGAATTTTCTATTTCGCGTCGGTTAGGAACGAAACGGAATGATAATTTCATATTCTCTCTTTCTCGGAATTTTCCACCCTGTTTTGGCTTGAAATGAAGCCATAATGTTAGTTTTCATTTTTTGAATTTTTTTGCTATTTTTTTGGAATTTTCTATTTCGCGTCGGGTTGGAACGGAACGGAACGATAATTTTTATTTTCTCTCTTTCTCGGCCTATTCCAACCTTTTTTGGCATGAAATGAAGCCATAATGGTATTTTTTAATTTTCAGAATTTTTTTTGCTATTTTTTTGGGAATTTTCTATTACGCGTCTGGTAGCAACGAAACGGAATGATAATTTTATATTCTCTCTTTCCCGGCATTTTCCAACCTAGTTTGGCTTGAAATGAAGCCATAATGGTATTTTTCAATTTTTTGAATTTTTTTGCTAATTTTTTGGAATTTTCTATTTCGCGTCGGTTAGGAACGAAACGGAATGATAATTTCATATTCTCTCTTTCTCGGAATTTTCCAACCTGTTTTGGCTTGAAATGAAGCCATAATGTTAGTTTTCATTTTTTGAATTTTTTTGCTATTTTTTTGAAATTTTCTATTTCGCGTCGGGTTGGAACGGAACGGAACGATAATTTTTATTTTCTCTCTTTCTCGGCCTATTCCAACCTTTTTTGGCATGAAATGAAGCCATAATGGTATTTTTCTATTTTTTGAATTTTTTTCTATTTTTTTGGAATTTTCTATTATGCATTGGGTAGGAACGGAACTGAACGATAATTTTTATTTTCTCTCTTTCTCGGCCTATTCCAACCTTTTTTGGCATGAAATGAAGCCATAATGGTATTTTTTAATTTTCAGAATTTTTTTTGCTATTTTTTGGGAATTTTCTATTACGCGTCTGGTAGGAACGAAACGGAATGATAATTTTATATTCTCTCTTTCTCGGCATTTTCCAACCTGTTTTGGCTTGAAATGAAGCCATAATGGTATTTTTCAGTTTTATGAATTTTTTTGTTATTTTTTTGGAATTTTCAATTTCGCGTCGGGTTGGAACGGAACGGAATGATAATTCTTATTTTCTCTCTTTCTCGGCCTTTTCAAACCTATTTTGGCTTGAAATGAAGCCATAATGGTATTTTTTAATTTTTAAATTTTTTTTTGCTATTTTTTTGGAATTTTCTATTACGCGTCGGTTAGGAAAGAAACGGAATGATAATTTTATATTCTCTCTTTCCCGGCGTTTTCCAACCTATTTTGGCTTGAAATGAAGCCATAACGGTATTTTTCAATTTTTTGAATTTTTTTGCTATGTTTTTGGAATTTTCTAGTACACATCGAGTAGGAACGGAACGAAATGATAATTTTAATTTTCTCTCTGTCTCCGCCTTTCCCAACCTATTTTGGCTTGAAATGAAGCCATAATGGTATTTTTTAATTATTAGAGTTTTTTTTGCTATTTTGTTGGAATTTTCTATTTCGCGTCGGTTAGGAACGAAACAGAATGATAATTTTATATTCTCTCTTTCCCGGCATTTTCCAATCTATTTTGGCTTGATGGTAGTTTTTAATTTTTTGAATTTTTTTGCTATTTTTTTGGAATTTTCTATTTCGCTTCGGGTTGGAACGGAACGGAACGATAATTTTTATTTTCTCTCTTTCTCGGCCTTTTCCAACCTATTTTCGCTTGAAATGAAGCAATAATGGTATGTCTTAATTTTTAGAATTTTTTTTCTATTGTTTTGAAATTTTCAATTACGAGTCGGGTAGGAACGAAACGTAACGATATTTTTTATTTTCTCTCTTACACCTCCTTTTCCATACTATTTTGGCTTGAAATGAAGCTATAATTGTATTTTTTAATTTTTAGAATTTTTTTTGCTAATTTTTTGGAATTTTCTATTTCGCGTCGGTTAGGAACGAAACGGAATGATAATTTCATATTCTCTCTTTCTCTGAATTTTCCAACCTGTTTTGGCTTGAAATGAAGCCATAATGTTAGTTTTCATTTTTTGAATTTTTTTGCTATTTTTTTGGAATTTTCTATTTCGCGTCGGGTTGGAACGGAACGGAACGATAATTTTTATTTTCTCTCTTTCTCGGCCTATTCCAACCTTTTTTGGCATGAAATGAAGCCATAATGGTATTTTTTAATTTTCAGAATTTTTTTTGCTATTTTTTTGGGAATTTTCTATTACGCGTCTGGTAGAAACGAAACGGAATGATAATTTTATATTCTCTCTTTCCCGGCATTTTCCAACCTAGTTTGGCTTGAAATGAAGCCATAATGGTATTTTTCAATTTTTTGAATTTTTTTGCTATGTTTTTGGAATTTTCTAGTACACATCGAGTAGGAACGGAACGAAATGATAATTTTAATTTTCTCTCTGTCTCCGCCTTTCCCAACCTATTTTGGCTTGAAATGAAGCCATAATGGTATTTTTTAATTTTTAGAGTTTTTTTTGCTATTTTGTTGGAATTTTCTATTTCGCGTCGGTTAGGAACGAAACGGAATGATAATTTTATATTCTCTCTTTCCCGGCATTTTCCAATCTATTTTGGCTTGATGGTAGTTTTTAATTTTTTGAATTTTTTTGCTATTTTTTTGGAATTTTCTATTTCGCTTCGGGTTGGAACGGAACGGAACGATAATTTTTATTTTCTCTCTTTCTCGGCCTTTTCCAACCTATTTTGGCTTGAAATGAAGCAATAATGGTATGTCTTAATTTTTAGAATTTTTTTTCTATTGTTTTGAAATTTTCGATTACGAGTCGGGTAGGAACGAAACGTAACGATATTTTTTATTTTCTCTCTTACACCTCCTTTTCCATACTATTTTGGCTTGAAATGAAGCTATAATTGTATTTTTTAATTTTTAGAATTTTTTTTGCTAATTTTTTGGAATTTTCTATTTCGCGTCGGTTAGGAACGAAACGGAATGATAATTTCATATTCTCTCTTTCTCGGAATTTTCCAACCTGTTTTGGCTTGAAATGAAGCCATAATGTTAGTTTTCATTTTTTGAATTTTTTTGCTATTTTTTTGGAATTTTCTATTTCGCGTCGGGTTGGAACGGAACGGAACGATAATTTTTATTTTCTCTCTTTCTCGGCCTATTCCAACCTTTTTTGGCATGAAATGAAGCCATAATGGTATTTTTTAATTTTCAGAATTTTTTTTGCTATTTTTTTGGGAATTTTCTATTACGCGTCTGGTAGGAACGAAACGGAATGATAATTTTATATTCTCTCTTTCCCGGCATTTTCCAACCTAGTTTGGCTTGAAATGAAGCCATAATGGTATTTTTCAATTTTTTGAATTTTTTTGCTATGTTTTTGGAATTTTCTATTATGCATTGGGTAGGAACGGAACTGAACGATAATTTTTATTTTCTCTCTTTCTCGGCCTATTCCAACCTTTTTTGGCATGAAATGAAGCCATAATGGTATTTTTTAATTTTTAGAGTTTTTTTTGCTATTTTGTTGGAATTTTCTATTTCGCGTCGGTTAGGAACGAAACGGAATGATAATTTCATATTCTCTCTTTCTCGGAATTTTCCACCCTGTTTTGGCTTGAAATGAAGCCATAATGTTAGTTTTCATTTTTTGAATTTTTTTGCTATTTTTTTGGAATTTTCTATTTCGCGTCGGGTTGGAACGGAACGGAACGATAATTTTTATTTTCTCTCTTTCTCGGCCTATTCCAACCTTTTTTGGCATGAAATGAAGCCATAATGGTATTTTTTAATTTTCAGAATTTTTTTTGCTATTTTTTTGGGAATTTTCTATTACGCGTCTGGTAGGAAAGAAACGGAATGATAATTTTATATTCTCTCTTTCCCGGCATTTTCCAACCTAGTTTGGCTTGAAATGAAGCCATAATGGTATTTTTCAATTTTTTGAATTTTTTTGCTAATTTTTTGGAATTTTCTATTTCGCGTCGGTTAGGAACGAAACGGAATGATAATTTCATATTCTCTCTTTCTCGGAATTTTCCAACCTGTTTTGGCTTGAAATGAAGCCATAATGTTAGTTTTCATTTTTTGAATTTTTTTGCTATTTTTTTGAAATTTTCTATTTCGCGTCGGGTTGGAACGGAACGGAACGATAATTTTTATTTTCTCTCTTTCTCGGCCTATTCCAACCTTTTTTGGCATGAAATGAAGCCATAATGGTATTTTTCTATTTTTTGAATTTTTTTCTATTTTTTTGGAATTTTCTATTATGCATTGGGTAGGAACGGAACTGAACGATAATTTTTATTTTCTCTCTTTCTCGGCCTATTCCAACCTTTTTTGGCATGAAATGAAGCCATAATGGTATTTTTTAATTTTCAGAATTTTTTTTGCTATTTTTTGGGAATTTTCTATTACGCGTCTGGTAGGAACGAAACGGAATGATAATTTTATATTCTCTCTTTCTCGGCATTTTCCAACCTGTTTTGGCTTGAAATGAAGCCATAATGGTATTTTTCAGTTTTATGAATTTTTTTGTTATTTTTTTGGAATTTTCAATTTCGCGTCGGGTTGGAACGGAACGGAATGATAATTCTTATTTTCTCTCTTTCTCGGCCTTTTCAAACCTATTTTGGCTTGAAATGAAGCCATAATGGTATTTTTTAATTTTTAAATTCTTTTTTGCTAATTTTTTGGAATTTTCTATTTCGCGTCGGTTAGGAACGAAACGGAATGATAATTTCATATTCTCTCTTTCTCGGAATTTTCCAACCTGTTTTGGCTTGAAATGAAGCCATAATGTTAGTTTTCATTTTTTGAATTTTTTTGCTATTTTTTTGGAATTTTCAATTTCGCGTCGGGTTGGAACGGAACGGAATGATAATTCTTATTTTCTCTCTTTCTCGGCCTTTTCAAACCTAGTTTGGCTTGAAATGAAGCCATAATGGTATTTTTCAATTTTTTGAATTTTTTTGCTATGTTTTTGGAATTTTCTATTATGCATTGGGTAGGAACGGAACTGAACGATAATTTTTATTTTCTCTCTTTCTCGGCCTATTCCAACCTTTTTTGGCATGAAATGAAGCCATAATGGTATTTTTTAATTTTTAGAGTTTTTTTTGCTATTTTGTTGGAATTTTCTATTTCGCGTCGGTTAGGAACGAAACGGAATGATAATTTCATATTCTCTCTTTCTCGGAATTTTCCACCCTGTTTTGGCTTGAAATGAAGCCATAATGTTAGTTTTCATTTTTTGAATTTTTTTGCTATTTTTTTGGAATTTTCTATTTCGCGTCGGGTTGGAACGGAACGGAACGATAATTTTTATTTTCTCTCTTTCTCGGCCTATTCCAACCTTTTTTGGCATGAAATGAAGCCATAATGGTATTTTTTAATTTTCAGAATTTTTTTTGCTATTTTTTTGGGAATTTTCTATTACGCGTCTGGTAGGAACGAAACGGAATGATAATTTTATATTCTCTCTTTCCCGGCATTTTCCAACCTAGTTTGGCTTGAAATGAAGCCATAATGGTATTTTTCAATTTTTTGAATTTTTTTGCTATGTTTTTGGAATTTTCTAGTACACATCGAGTAGGAACGGAACGAAATGATAATTTTAATTTTCTCTCTGTCTCCGCCTTTCCCAACCTATTTTGGCTTGAAATGAAGCCATAATGGTATTTTTTAATTTTTAGAGTTTTTTTTGCTATTTTGTTGGAATTTTCTATTTCGCGTCGGTTAGGAACGAAACGGAATGATAATTTTATATTCTCTCTTTCCCGGCATTTTCCAATCTATTTTGGCTTGATGGTAGTTTTTAATTTTTTGAATTTTTTTGCTATTTTTTTGGAATTTTCTATTTCGCTTCGGGTTGGAACGGAACGGAACGATAATTTTTATTTTCTCTCTTTCTCGGCCTTTTCCAACCTATTTTGGCTTGAAATGAAGCAATAATGGTATGTCTTAATTTTTAGAATTTTTTTTCTATTGTTTTGAAATTTTCAATTACGAGTCGGGTAGGAACGAAACGTAACGATATTTTTTATTTTCTCTCTTACACCTCCTTTTCCATACTATTTTGGCTTGAAATGAAGCTATAATTGTATTTTTTAATTTTTAGAATTTTTTTTGCTAATTTTTTGGAATTTTCTATTTCGCGTCGGTTAGGAACGAAACGGAATGATAATTTCATATTCTCTCTTTCTCGGAATTTTCCAACCTGTTTTGGCTTGAAATGAAGCCATAATGTTAGTTTTCATTTTTTGAATTTTTTTGCTATTTTTTTTAAATTTTCTATTTCGCGTCGGGTTGGAACGGAACGGAACGATAATTTTTATTTTCTCTCTTTCTCGGCCTATTCCAACCTTTTTTGGCATGAAATGAAGCCATAATGGTATTTTTTAATTTTCAGAATTTTTTTTGCTATTTTTTTGGGAATTTTCTATTACGCGTCTGGTAGGAACGAAACGGAATGATAATTTTATATTCTCTCTTTCCCGGCATTTTCCAACCTAGTTTGGCTTGAAATGAAGCCATAATGGTATTTTTCAATTTTTTGAATTTTTTTGCTATGTTTTTGGAATTTTCTATTATGCATTGGGTAGGAACGGAACTGAACGATAATTTTTATTTTCTCTCTTTCTCGGCCTATTCCAACCTTTTTTGGCATGAAATGAAGCCATAATGGTATTTTTTAATTTTTAGAGTTTTTTTTGCTATTTTGTTGGAATTTTCTATTTCGCGTCGGTTAGGAACGAAACGGAATGATAATTTCATATTCTCTCTTTCTCGGAATTTTCCACCCTGTTTTGGCTTGAAATGAAGCCATAATGTTAGTTTTCATTTTTTGAATTTTTTTGCTATTTTTTTGAAATTTTCTATTTCGCGTCGGGTTGGAACGGAACGGAACGATAATTTTTATTTTCTCTCTTTCTCGGCCTATTCCAACCTTTTTTGGCATGAAATGAAGCCATAATGGTATTTTTCTATTTTTTGAATTTTTTTCTATTTTTTTGGAATTTTCTATTATGCATTGGGTAGGAACGGAACTGAACGATAATTTTTATTTTCTCTCTTTCTCGGCCTATTCCAACCTTTTTTGGCATGAAATGAAGCCATAATGGTATTTTTTAATTTTCAGAATTTTTTTTGCTATTTTTTGGGAATTTTCTATTACGCGTCTGGTAGGAACGAAACGGAATGATAATTTTATATTCTCTCTTTCTCGGCATTTTCCAACCTGTTTTGGCTTGAAATGAAGCCATAATGGTATTTTTCAGTTTTATGAATTTTTTTGTTATTTTTTTGGAATTTTCAATTTCGCGTCGGGTTGGAACGGAACGGAATGATAATTCTTATTTTCTCTCTTTCTCGGCCTTTTCAAACCTATTTTGGCTTGAAATGAAGCCATAATGGTATTTTTTAATTTTTAAATTCTTTTTTGCTAATTTTTTGGAATTTTCTATTTCGCGTCGGTTAGGAACGAAACGGAATGATAATTTCATATTCTCTCTTTCTCGGAATTTTCCAACCTGTTTTGGCTTGAAATGAAGCCATAATGTTAGTTTTCATTTTTTGAATTTTTTTGCTATTTTTTTGGAATTTTCAATTTCGCGTCGGGTTGGAACGGAACGGAATGATAATTCTTATTTTCTCTCTTTCTCGGCCTTTTCAAACCTAGTTTGGCTTGAAATGAAGCCATAATGGTATTTTTCAATTTTTTGAATTTTTTTGCTATGTTTTTGGAATTTTCTATTATGCATTGGGTAGGAACGGAACTGAACGATAATTTTTATTTTCTCTCTTTCTCGGCCTATTCCAACCTTTTTTGGCATGAAATGAAGCCATAATGGTATTTTTTAATTTTTAGAGTTTTTTTTGCTATTTTGTTGGAATTTTCTATTTCGCGTCGGTTAGGAACGAAACGGAATGATAATTTCATATTCTCTCTTTCTCGGAATTTTCCACCCTGTTTTGGCTTGAAATGAAGCCATAATGTTAGTTTTCATTTTTTGAATTTTTTTGCTATTTTTTTGGAATTTTCTATTTCGCGTCGGGTTGGAACGGAACGGAACGATAATTTTTATTTTCTCTCTTTCTCGGCCTATTCCAACCTTTTTTGGCATGAAATGAAGCCATAATGGTATTTTTTAATTTTCAGAATTTTTTTTGCTATTTTTTTGGGAATTTTCTATTACGCGTCTGGTAGGAACGAAACGGAATGATAATTTTATATTCTCTCTTTCCCGGCATTTTCCAACCTAGTTTGGCTTGAAATGAAGCCATAATGGTATTTTTCAATTTTTTGAATTTTTTTGCTATGTTTTTGGAATTTTCTAGTACACATCGAGTAGGAACGGAACGAAATGATAATTTTAATTTTCTCTCTGTCTCCGCCTTTCCCAACCTATTTTGGCTTGAAATGAAGCCATAATGGTATTTTTTAATTTTTAGAGTTTTTTTTGCTATTTTGTTGGAATTTTCTATTTCGCGTCGGTTAGGAACGAAACGGAATGATAATTTTATATTCTCTCTTTCCCGGCATTTTCCAATCTATTTTGGCTTGATGGTAGTTTTTAATTTTTTGAATTTTTTTGCTATTTTTTTGGAATTTTCTATTTCGCTTCGGGTTGGAACGGAACGGAACGATAATTTTTATTTTCTCTCTTTCTCGGCCTTTTCCAACCTATTTTGGCTTGAAATGAAGCAATAATGGTATGTCTTAATTTTTAGAATTTTTTTTCTATTGTTTTGAAATTTTCAATTACGAGTCGGGTAGGAACGAAACGTAACGATATTTTTTATTTTCTCTCTTACACCTCCTTTTCCATACTATTTTGGCTTGAAATGAAGCTATAATTGTATTTTTTAATTTTTAGAATTTTTTTTGCTAATTTTTTGGAATTTTCTATTTCGCGTCGGTTAGGAACGAAACGGAATGATAATTTCATATTCTCTCTTTCTCGGAATTTTCCAACCTGTTTTGGCTTGAAATGAAGCCATAATGTTAGTTTTCATTTTTTGAATTTTTTTGCTATTTTTTTTAAATTTTCTATTTCGCGTCGGGTTGGAACGGAACGGAACGATAATTTTTATTTTCTCTCTTTCTCGGCCTATTCCAACCTTTTTTGGCATGAAATGAAGCCATAATGGTATTTTTTAATTTTCAGAATTTTTTTTGCTATTTTTTTGGGAATTTTCTATTACGCGTCTGGTAGGAACGAAACGGAATGATAATTTTATATTCTCTCTTTCCCGGCATTTTCCAACCTAGTTTGGCTTGAAATGAAGCCATAATGGTATTTTTCAATTTTTTGAATTTTTTTGCTATGTTTTTGGAATTTTCTATTATGCATTGGGTAGGAACGGAACTGAACGATAATTTTTATTTTCTCTCTTTCTCGGCCTATTCCAACCTTTTTTGGCATGAAATGAAGCCATAATGGTATTTTTTAATTTTTAGAGTTTTTTTTGCTATTTTGTTGGAATTTTCTATTTCGCGTCGGTTAGGAACGAAACGGAATGATAATTTCATATTCTCTCTTTCTCGGAATTTTCCACCCTGTTTTGGCTTGAAATGAAGCCATAATGTTAGTTTTCATTTTTTGAATTTTTTTGCTATTTTTTTGGAATTTTCTATTTCGCGTCGGGTTGGAACGGAACGGAACGATAATTTTTATTTTCTCTCTTTCTCGGCCTATTCCAACCTTTTTTGGCATGAAATGAAGCCATAATGGTATTTTTTAATTTTCAGAATTTTTTTTGCTATTTTTTTGGGAATTTTCTATTACGCGTCTGGTAGGAACGAAACGGAATGATAATTTTATATTCTCTCTTTCCCGGCATTTTCCAACCTAGTTTGGCTTGAAATGAAGCCATAATGGTATTTTTCAATTTTTTGAATTTTTTTGCTATGTTTTTGGAATTTTCTAGTACACATCGAGTAGGAACGGAACGAAATGATAATTTTAATTTTCTCTCTGTCTCCGCCTTTCCCAACCTATTTTGGCTTGAAATGAAGCCATAATGGTATTTTTTAATTTTTAGAGTTTTTTTTGCTATTTTGTTGGAATTTTCTATTTCGCGTCGGTTAGGAACGAAACGGAATGATAATTTTATATTCTCTCTTTCCCGGCATTTTCCAATCTATTTTGGCTTGATGGTAGTTTTTAATTTTTTGAATTTTTTTGCTATTTTTTTGGAATTTTCTATTTCGCTTCGGGTTGGAACGGAACGGAACGATAATTTTTATTTTCTCTCTTTCTCGGCCTTTTCCAACCTATTTTGGCTTGAAATGAAGCAATAATGGTATGTCTTAATTTTTAGAATTTTTTTTCTATTGTTTTGAAATTTTCAATTACGAGTCGGGTAGGAACGAAACGTAACGATATTTTTTATTTTCTCTCTTACACCTCCTTTTCCATACTATTTTGGCTTGAAATGAAGCTATAATTGTATTTTTTAATTTTTAGAATTTTTTTTGCTAATTTTTTGGAATTTTCTATTTCGCGTCGGTTAGGAACGAAACGGAATGATAATTTCATATTCTCTCTTTCTCGGAATTTTCCAACCTGTTTTGGCTTGAAATGAAGCCATAATGTTAGTTTTCATTTTTTGAATTTTTTTGCTATTTTTTTTAAATTTTCTATTTCGCGTCGGGTTGGAACGGAACGGAACGATAATTTTTATTTTCTCTCTTTCTCGGCCTATTCCAACCTTTTTTGGCATGAAATGAAGCCATAATGGTATTTTTTAATTTTCAGAATTTTTTTTGCTATTTTTTTGGGAATTTTCTATTACGCGTCTGGTAGGAACGAAACGGAATGATAATTTTATATTCTCTCTTTCCCGGCATTTTCCAACCTAGTTTGGCTTGAAATGAAGCCATAATGGTATTTTTCAATTTTTTGAATTTTTTTGCTATGTTTTTGGAATTTTCTATTATGCATTGGGTAGGAACGGAACTGAACGATAATTTTTATTTTCTCTCTTTCTCGGCCTATTCCAACCTTTTTTGGCATGAAATGAAGCCATAATGGTATTTTTTAATTTTTAGAGTTTTTTTTGCTATTTTGTTGGAATTTTCTATTTCGCGTCGGTTAGGAACGAAACGGAATGATAATTTCATATTCTCTCTTTCTCGGAATTTTCCACCCTGTTTTGGCTTGAAATGAAGCCATAATGTTAGTTTTCATTTTTTGAATTTTTTTGCTATTTTTTTGGAATTTTCTATTTCGCGTCGGGTTGGAACGGAACGGAACGATAATTTTTATTTTCTCTCTTTCTCGGCCTATTCCAACCTTTTTTGGCATGAAATGAAGCCATAATGGTATTTTTTAATTTTCAGAATTTTTTTTGCTATTTTTTTGGGAATTTTCTATTACGCGTCTGGTAGGAACGAAACGGAATGATAATTTTATATTCTCTCTTTCCCGGCATTTTCCAACCTAGTTTGGCTTGAAATGAAGCCATAATGGTATTTTTCAATTTTTTGAATTTTTTTGCTATGTTTTTGGAATTTTCTAGTACACATCGAGTAGGAACGGAACGAAATGATAATTTTAATTTTCTCTCTGTCTCCGCCTTTCCCAACCTATTTTGGCTTGAAATGAAGCCATAATGGTATTTTTTAATTTTTAGAGTTTTTTTTGCTATTTTGTTGGAATTTTCTATTTCGCGTCGGTTAGGAACGAAACGGAATGATAATTTTATATTCTCTCTTTCCCGGCATTTTCCAATCTATTTTGGCTTGATGGTAGTTTTTAATTTTTTGAATTTTTTTGCTATTTTTTTGGAATTTTCTATTTCGCTTCGGGTTGGAACGGAACGGAACGATAATTTTTATTTTCTCTCTTTCTCGGCCTTTTCCAACCTATTTTGGCTTGAAATGAAGCAATAATGGTATGTCTTAATTTTTAGAATTTTTTTTCTATTGTTTTGAAATTTTCAATTACGAGTCGGGTAGGAACGAAACGTAACGATATTTTTTATTTTCTCTCTTACACCTCCTTTTCCATACTATTTTGGCTTGAAATGAAGCTATAATTGTATTTTTTAATTTTTAGAATTTTTTTTGCTAATTTTTTGGAATTTTCTATTTCGCGTCGGTTAGGAACGAAACGGAATGATAATTTCATATTCTCTCTTTCTCGGAATTTTCCAACCTGTTTTGGCTTGAAATGAAGCCATAATGTTAGTTTTCATTTTTTGAATTTTTTTGCTATTTTTTTGAAATTTTCTATTTCGCGTCGGGTTGGAACGGAACGGAACGATAATTTTTATTTTCTCTCTTTCTCGGCCTATTCCAACCTTTTTTGGCATGAAATGAAGCCATAATGGTATTTTTTAATTTTCAGAATTTTTTTTGCTATTTTTTTGGGAATTTTCTATTACGCGTCTGGTAGGAACGAAACGGAATGATAATTTTATATTCTCTCTTTCCCGGCATTTTCCAACCTAGTTTGGCTTGAAATGAAGCCATAATGGTATTTTTCAATTTTTTGAATTTTTTTGCTATGTTTTTGGAATTTTCTATTATGCATTGGGTAGGAACGGAACTGAACGATAATTTTTATTTTCTCTCTTTCTCGGCCTATTCCAACCTTTTTTGGCATGAAATGAAGCCATAATGGTATTTTTTAATTTTTAGAGTTTTTTTTGCTATTTTGTTGGAATTTTCTATTTCGCGTCGGTTAGGAACGAAACGGAATGATAATTTCATATTCTCTCTTTCTCGGAATTTTCCACCCTGTTTTGGCTTGAAAAGAAGCCATAATGTTAGTTTTCATTTTTTGAATTTTTTTGCTATTTTTTTGGAATTTTCTATTTCGCGTCGGTTAGGAAAGAAACGGAATGATAATTTTTTATTCTCTCTTTCCCGGCGTTTTCCAACCTATTTTGGCTTGAAATGAAGCCATAATGGTATTTTTCAATTTTTTGAATTCTTTTCTATTTTTTTGGAATTTTCTATTATGCATTGGGTAGGAACGGAACTGAACGATAATTTTTATTTTCTCTCTTTCTCGGCCTATTCCAACCTTTTTTGGCATGAAATGAAGCCATAATGGTATTTTTTAATTTTCAGAATTTTTTTTGCTATTTTTTGGGAATTTTCTATTACACGTCAGGTAGAAACGAAACAGAATGATAATTTTATATTCTCTCTTTCCCGGCATTTTCCAACCTATTTTGGCTTGAAATGAAGCCATAATGGTATTTTTCAGTTTTTTGAATTTTTTTGTTATTTTTTTGGAATTTTCAATTTCGCGTCGGGTTGGAACGGAACGGAATGATAATTTTTATTTTCTCTCTTTCTCGGCCTTTTCAAACCTATTTTGGCTTGAAATGAAGCCATAATGGTATTTTTTAATTTTTAAATTTTTTTTGCTATTTTTTTGGAATTTTCTATTACGCGTCGGTTAGGAAAGAAACGGAATGATAATTTTATATTCTCTCTTTCCCGGTGTTTTTCAACCTATTTTGGCTTGAAATGAAGCCATAATGGTATTTTTCAATTTTTTGAATTTTTTTGCTATTTTTATGGAATTTTATATTACGCATCGAATAGGAACGGAACGAAACGATAATTTTCACTTTCTCTCTTTCTCGGCCTTTTCCTACCTATTTTGGCTTGAAATGAAGCCATAATGGTATTTTTTAATTTTTAGAATTTTTTTTGCTATTTTTTTGGAATTTTCTATTAGACGTCAGGTAGAAACGAAACAGAATGATAATTTTATATTCTCTCTTTCTCGGCATTTTCCAACCTGTTTTGGCTTGAAATGAAGCCATAATGGTATTTTTCAGTTTTATGAATTTTTTTGTTATTTTTTTGGAATTTTCAATTTCGCGTCGGGTTGGAACGGAACGGAATGATAATTTTTATTTTCTCTCTTTCTCGGCCTTTTCAAACCTATTTTGGCTTGAAATGAAGCCATAATGGTATTTTTTAATTTTTAAATTTTTTTTTGCTATTTTTTTGGAATTTTCTATTACGCGTCGGTTAGGAAAGAAACGGAATGATAATTTTATATTCTCTCTTTCCCGGCGTTTTCCAACCTATTTTGGCTTGAAATGAAGCCATAACGGTATTTTTCAATTTTTTGAATTTTTTTCTATTTTTTTGGAATTTTCTATTACGCGTCTGGTAGGAACGAAACGGAACGATAATTTTTATTTTCTCTCTTTCTCGGCCTATTCCAACCTTTTTTGGCATGAAATGAAGCCATAATGGTATTTTTTAATTTTCAGAATTTTTTTTGCTATTTTTTGGGAATTTTCTATTACGCGTCTGGTAGGAACGAAACGGAATGATAATTTTATATTCTCTCTTTCCCGGCATTTTCCAACCTAGTTTGGCTTGAAATGAAGCCATAATGGTATTTTTCAATTTTTTGAATTTTTTTGCTATGTTTTTGGAATTTTCCAGTACACATCGAGTAGGAACGGAACGAAATGATAATTTTAATTTTCTCTCTGTCTCCGCCTTTCCCAACCTATTTTGGCTTGAAATGAAGCCATAATGGTATTTTTTAATTATTAGAGTTTTTTTTGCTATTTTGTTGGAATTTTCTATTTCGCGTCGGTTAGGAACGAAACGGAATGATAATTTTATATTCTCTCTTTCCCGGCATTTTCCAATCTATTTTGGCTTGATGGTAGTTTTTAATTTTTTGAATTTTTTTGCTATTTTTTTGGAATTTTCTATTTCGCTTCGGGTTTGAACGGAACGGAACGATAATTTTTATTTTCTCTCTTTCTCGGCCTTTTCCAACCTATTTTGGCTTGAAATGAAGCAATAATGGTATGTCTTAATTTTTAGAATTTTTTTTCTATTGTTTTGAAATTTTCAATTACGAGTCGGGTAGGAACGAAACGTAACGATATTTTTTATTTTCTCTCTTACACCTCCTTTTCCATATTATTTTGGCTTGAAATGAAGCTATAATTGTATTTTTTAATTTTTAGAATTTTTTTTGCTAATTTTTTGGAATTTTCTATTTCGCGTCGGTTAGGAACGAAACGGAATGATAATTTCATATTCTCTCTTTCTCGGAATTTTCCAACCTGTTTTGGCTTGAAATGAAGCCATAATGTTAGTTTTCATTTTTTGAATTTTTTTGCTATTTTTTTGGAATTTTCTATTTCGCGTCGGGTTGGAACGGAACGGAACGATAATTTTTATTTTCTCTCTTTCTCGGCCTATTCCAACCTTTTTTGGCATGAAATGAAGCCATAATGGTATTTTTTAATTTTCAGAATTTTTTTTGCTATTTTTTTGGGAATTTTCTATTACGCGTCTGGTAGGAACGAAACGGAATGATAATTTTATATTCTCTCTTTCCCGGCATTTTCCAACCTAGTTTGGCTTGAAATGAAGCCATAATGGTATTTTTCAATTTTTTGAATTTTTTTGCTATGTTTTTGGAATTTTCTAGTACACATCGAGTAGGAACGGAACGAAATGATAATTTTAATTTTCTCTCTGTCTCCGCCTTTCCCAACCTATTTTGGCTTGAAATGAAGCCATAATGGTATTTTTTAATTTTTAGAGTTTTTTTTGCTATTTTGTTGGAATTTTCTATTTCGCGTCGGTTAGGAACGAAACGGAATGATAATTTTATATTCTCTCTTTCCCGGCATTTTCCAATCTATTTTGGCTTGATGGTAGTTTTTAATTTTTTGAATTTTTTTGCTATTTTTTTGGAATTTTCTATTTCGCTTCGGGTTGGAACGGAACGGAACGATAATTTTTATTTTCTCTCTTTCTCGGCCTTTTCCAACCTATTTTGGCTTGAAATGAAGCAATAATGGTATGTCTTAATTTTTAGAATTTTTTTTCTATTGTTTTGAAATTTTCAATTACGAGTCGGGTAGGAACGAAACGTAACGATATTTTTTATTTTCTCTCTTACACCTCCTTTTCCATACTATTTTGGCTTGAAATGAAGCTATAATTGTATTTTTTAATTTTTAGAATTTTTTTTGCTAATTTTTTGGAATTTTCTATTTCGCGTCGGTTAGGAACGAAACGGAATGATAATTTCATATTCTCTCTTTCTCGGAATTTTCCAACCTGTTTTGGCTTGAAATGAAGCCATAATGTTAGTTTTCATTTTTTGAATTTTTTTGCTATTTTTTTGAAATTTTCTATTTCGCGTCGGGTTAGAACGGAACGGAACGATAATTTTTATTTTCTCTCTTTCTCGGCCTATTCCAACCTTTTTTGGCATGAAATGAAGCCATAATGGTATTTTTTAATTTTCAGAATTTTTTTTGCTATTTTTTTGGGAATTTTCTATTACGCGTCTGGTAGGAACGAAACGGAATGATAATTTTATATTCTCTCTTTCCCGGCATTTTCCAACCTAGTTTGGCTTGAAATGAAGCCATAATGGTATTTTTCAATTTTTTGAATTTTTTTGCTATGTTTTTGGAATTTTCTATTATGCATTGGGTAGGAACGGAACTGAACGATAATTTTTATTTTCTCTCTTTCTCGGCCTATTCCAACCTTTTTTGGCATGAAATGAAGCCATAATGGTATTTTTTAATTTTTAGAGTTTTTTTTTCTATTTTGTTGGAATTTTCTATTTCGCGTCGGTTAGGAACGAAACGGAATGATAATTTCATATTCTCTCTTTCTCGGAATTTTCCACCCTGTTTTGGCTTGAAATGAAGCCATAATGTTAGTTTTCATTTTTTGAATTTTTTTGCTATTTTTTTGGAATTTTCTATTTCGCGTCGGTTAGGAAAGAAACGGAATGATAATTTTTTATTCTCTCTTTCCCGGCGTTTTCCAACCTATTTTGGCTTGAAATGAAGCCATAATGGTATTTTTCAATTTTTTGAATTCTTTTCTATTTTTTTGGAATTTTCTATTATGCATTGGGTAGGAACGGAACTGAACGATAATTTTTATTTTCTCTCTTTCTCGGCCTATTCCAACCTTTTTTGGCATGAAATGAAGCCATAATGGTATTTTTTAATTTTCAGAATTTTTTTTGCTATTTTTTGGGAATTTTCTATTACACGTCAGGTAGAAACGAAACAGAATGATAATTTTATATTCTCTCTTTCCCGGCATTTTCCAACCTATTTTGGCTTGAAATGAAGCCATAATGGTATTTTTCAGTTTTTTGAATTTTTTTGTTATTTTTTTGGAATTTTCAATTTCGCGTCGGGTTGGAACGGAACGGAATGATAATTTTTATTTTCTCTCTTTCTCGGCCTTTTCAAACCTATTTTGGCTTGAAATGAAGCCATAATGGTATTTTTTAATTTTTAAATTTTTTTTGCTATTTTTTTGGAATTTTCTATTACGCGTCGGTTAGGAAAGAAACGGAATGATAATTTTATATTCTCTCTTTCCCGGTGTTTTCCAACCTATTTTGGCTTGAAATGAAGCCATAATGGTATTTTTCAATTTTTTGAATTTTTTTGCTATTTTTTTGGAATTTTATATTACGCATCGAATAGGAACGGAACGAAACGATAATTTTCACTTTCTCTCTTTCTCGGCCTTTTCCTACCTATTTTGGCTTGAAATGAAGCCATAATGGTATTTTTTAATTTTTAGAATTTTTTTTGCTATTTTTTTGGAATTTTCTATTAGACGTCAGGTAGAAACGAAACAGAATGATAATTTTATATTCTCTCTTTCTCGGCATTTTCCAACCTGTTTTGGCTTGAAATGAAGCCATAATGGTATTTTTCAGTTTTATGAATTTTTTTGTTATTTTTTTGGAATTTTCAATTTCGCGTCGGGTTGGAACGGAACGGAATGATAATTTTTATTTTCTCTCTTTCTCGGCCTTTTCAAACCTATTTTGGCTTGAAATGAAGCCATAATGGTATTTTTTAATTTTTAAATTTTTTTTTGCTATTTTTTTGGAATTTTCTATTACGCGTCGGTTAGGAAAGAAACGGAATGATAATTTTATATTCTCTCTTTCCCGGCGTTTTCCAACCTATTTTGGCTTGAAATGAAGCCATAACGGTATTTTTCAATTTTTTGAATTTTTTTCTATTTTTTTGGAATTTTCTATTACGCGTCTGGTAGGAACGAAACGGAACGATAATTTTTATTTTCTCTCTTTCTCGGCCTATTCCAACCTTTTTTGGCATGAAATGAAGCCATAATGGTATTTTTTAATTTTCAGAATTTTTTTTGCTATTTTTTGGGAATTTTCTATTACGCGTCTGGTAGGAACGAAACGGAATGATAATTTTATATTCTCTCTTTCCCGGCATTTTCCAACCTAGTTTGGCTTGAAATGAAGCCATAATGGTATTTTTCAATTTTTTGAATTTTTTTGCTATGTTTTTGGAATTTTCTAGTACACATCGAGTAGGAACGGAACGAAATGATAATTTTAATTTTCTCTCTGTCTCCGCCTTTCCCAACCTATTTTGGCTTGAAATGAAGCCATAATGGTATTTTTTAATTTTTAGAGTTTTTTTTGCTATTTTGTTGGAATTTTCTATTTCGCGTCGGTTAGGAACGAAACGGAATGATAATTTTATATTCTCTCTTTCCCGGCATTTTCCAATCTATTTTGGCTTGATGGTAGTTTTTAATTTTTTGAATTTTTTTGCTATTTTTTTGGAATTTTCTATTTCGCTTCGGGTTGGAACGGAACGGAACGATAATTTTTATTTTCTCTCTTTCTCGGCCTTTTCCAACCTATTTTGGCTTGAAATGAAGCAATAATGGTATGTCTTAATTTTTAGAATTTTTTTTCTATTGTTTTGAAATTTTCAATTACGAGTCGGGTAGGAACGAAACGTAACGATATTTTTTATTTTCTCTCTTACACCTCCTTTTCCATACTATTTTGGCTTGAAATGAAGCTATAATTGTATTTTTTAATTTTTAGAATTTTTTTTGCTAATTTTTTGGAATTTTCTATTTCGCGTCGGTTAGGAACGAAACGGAATGATAATTTCATATTCTCTCTTTCTCGGAATTTTCCAACCTGTTTTGGCTTGAAATGAAGCCATAATGGTATTTTTCAGTTTTTTGAATTTTTTTGTTATTTTTTTGGAATTTTCAATTTCGCGTCGGGTTGGAACGGAACGGAATGATAATTTTTATTTTCTCTCTTTCTCGGCCTTTTCAAACCTATTTTGGCTTGAAATGAAGCCATAATGGTATTTTTTAATTTTTAAATTTTTTTTGCTATTTTTTTGGAATTTTCTATTACGCGTCGGTTAGGAAAGAAACGGAATGATAATTTTATATTCTCTCTTTCCCGGCGTTTTCCAACCTATTTTCGCTTGAAATGAAGCCATAATGGTATTTTTCAATTTTTTGAATTTTTTTCTATTTTTTTGGAATTTTCTATTATGCATTGGGTAGGAACGGAACTGAACGATAATTTTTATTTTCTCTCTTTCTCGGCCTATTCCAACCTTTTTTGGCATGAAATGAAGCCATAATGGTATTTTTTAATTTTCAGAATTTTTTTTGCTATTTTTTGGGAATTTTCTATTACGCGTCTGGTAGGAACGAAACGGAATGATAATTTTATATTCTCTCTTTCTCGGCATTTTCCAACCTGTTTTGGCTTGAAATGAAGCCATAATGGTATTTTTCAGTTTTATGAATTTTTTTGTTATTTTTTTGGAATTTTCAATTTCGCGTCGGGTTGGAACGGAACGGAATGATAATTCTTATTTTCTCTCTTTCTCGGCCTTTTCAAACCTATTTTGGCTTGAAATGAAGCCATAATGGTATTTTTTAATTTTTTAATTTTTTTTTGCTATTTTTTTGGAATTTTCTATTACGCGTCGGTTAGGAAAGAAACGGAATGATAATTTTATATTCTCTCTTTCCCGGCGTTTTCCAACCTATTTTGGCTTGAAATGAAGCCATAACGGTATTTTTCAATTTTTTGAATTTTTTTCTATTTTTTTGGAATTTTCTATTACGCGTCTGGTAGGAACGAAACGGAACGATAATTTTTACTTTCTCTCTTTCTCGGCCTATTCCAACCTTTTTTGGCATGAAATGAAGCCATAATGGTATTTTTTAATTTTCAGAATTTTTTTTGCTATTTTTTTGGGAATTTTCTATTACGCGTCTGGTAGGAACGAAACGGAATGATAATTTTATATTCTCTCTTTCCCGGCATTTTCCAACCTAGTTTGGCTTGAAATGAAGCCATAATGGTATTTTTCAATTTTTTGAATTTTTTTGCTATGTTTTTGGAATTTTCTAGTACACATGGAGTAGGAACGGAACGAAATGATAATTTTAATTTTCTCTCTGTCTCCGCCTTTCCCAACCTATTTTGGCTTGAAATGAAGCCGTAATGGTATTTTTTAATTTTTAGAGTTTTTTTTGCTATTTTGTTGGAATTTTCTATTTCGCGTCGGTTAGGAACGAAACGGAATGATAATTTTATATTCTCTCTTTCCCGGCATTTTCCAATCTATTTTGGCTTGATGGTAGTTTTTAATTTTTTGAATTTTTTTGCTATTTTTTTGGAATTTTCTATTTCGCTTCGGGTTGGAACGGAACGGAACGATAATTTTTATTTTCTCTCTTTCTCGGCCTTTTCCAACCTATTTTGGCTTGAAATGAAGCAATAATGGTATGTCTTAATTTTTAGAATTTTTTTTCTATTGTTTTGAAATTTTCAATTACGAGTCGGGTAGGAACGAAACGTAACGATATTTTTTATTTTCTCTCTTACACCTCCTTTTCCATACTATTTTGGCTTGAAATGAAGCTATAATTGTATTTTTTAATTTTTAGAATTTTTTTTGCTAATTTTTTGGAATTTTCTATTTCGCGTCGGTTAGGAACGAAACGGAATGATAATTTCATATTCTCTCTTTCTCGGAATTTTCCAACCTGTTTTGGCTTGAAATGAAGCCATAATGGTATTTTTCAGTTTTTTGAATTTTTTTGTTATTTTTTTGGAATTTTCAATTTCGCGTCGGGTTGGAACGGAACGGAATGATAATTTTTATTTTCTCTCTTTCTCGGCCTTTTCAAACCTATTTTGGCTTGAAATGAAGCCATAATGGTATTTTTTAATTTTTAAATTTTTTTTGCTATTTTTTTGGAATTTTCTATTACGCGTCGGTTAGGAAAGAAACGGAATGATAATTTTATATTCTCTCTTTCCCGGCGTTTTCCAACCTATTTTCGCTTGAAATGAAGCCATAATGGTATTTTTCAATTTTTTGAATTTTTTTCTATTTTTTTGGAATTTTCTATTATGCATTGGGTAGGAACGGAACTGAACGATAATTTTTATTTTCTCTCTTTCTCGGCCTATTCCAACCTTTTTTGGCATGAAATGAAGCCATAATGGTATTTTTTAATTTTCAGAATTTTTTTTGCTATTTTTTGGGAATTTTCTATTACGCGTCTGGTAGGAACGAAACGGAATGATAATTTTATATTCTCTCTTTCTCGGCATTTTCCAACCTGTTTTGGCTTGAAATGAAGCCATAATGGTATTTTTCAGTTTTATGAATTTTTTTGTTATTTTTTTGGAATTTTCAATTTCGCGTCGGGTTGGAACGGAACGGAATGATAATTCTTATTTTCTCTCTTTCTCGGCCTTTTCAAACCTATTTTGGCTTGAAATGAAGCCATAATGGTATTTTTTAATTTTTAAATTTTTTTTTGCTATTTTTTTGGAATTTTCTATTACGCGTCGGTTAGGAAAGAAACGGAATGATAATTTTATATTCTCTCTTTCCCGGCGTTTTCCAACCTATTTTGGCTTGAAATGAAGCCATAACGGTATTTTTCAATTTTTTGAATTTTTTTCTATTTTTTTGGAATTTTCTATTACGCGTCTGGTAGGAACGAAACGGAACGATAATTTTTATTTTCTCTCTTTCTCGGCCTATTCCAACCTTTTTTGGCATGAAATGAAGCCATAATGGTATTTTTTAATTTTCAGAATTTTTTTTGCTATTTTTTGGGAATTTTCTATTACGCGTCTGGTAGGAACGAAACGGAATGATAATTTTATATTCTCTCTTTCCCGGCATTTTCCAACCTAGTTTGGCTTGAAATGAAGCCATAATGGTATTTTTCAATTTTTTGAATTTTTTTGCTATGTTTTTGGAATTTTCTAGTACACATCGAGTAGGAACGGAACGAAATGATAATTTTAATTTTCTCTCTGTCTCCGCCTTTCCCAACCTATTTTGGCTTGAAATGAAGCCATAATGGTATTTTTTAATTTTTAGAGTTTTTTTTGCTATTTTGTTGGAATTTTCTATTTCTCGTCGGTTAGGAACGAAACGGAATGATAATTTTATATTCTCTCTTTCCCGGCATTTTCCAATCTATTTTGGCTTGATGGTAGTTTTTAATTTTTTGAATTTTTTTGCTATTTTTTTGGAATTTTCTATTTCGCTTCGGGTTGGAACGGAACGGAACGATAATTTTTATTTTCTCTCTTTCTCGGCCTTTTCCAACCTATTTTGGCTTGAAATGAAGCAATAATGGTATGTCTTAATTTTTAGAATTTTTTTTCTATTGTTTTGAAATTTTCAATTACGAGTCGGGTAGGAACGAAACGTAACGATATTTTTTATTTTCTCTCTTACACCTCCTTTTCCATACTATTTTGGCTTGAAATGAAGCTATAATTGTATTTTTTTAATTTTTAGAATTTTTTTTGCTAATTTTTTGGAATTTTCTATTTCGCGTCGGGTAGGAACGAAACGGAATGATAATTTCATATTCTCTCTTTCTCGGAATTTTCCAACCTGTTTTGGCTTGAAATGAAGCCATAATGGTATTTTTCAATTTTTTGAATTTTTTTCTATTTTTTTGGAATTTTCTATTACTCGTCGGGTTGGAACGGAACGGAACGATAATTTTTATTTTCTCTCTTTCTCGGCCTATTCCAACCTTTTTTGGCATGAAATGAAGCCATAATGGTATTTTTTAATTTTCAGAATTTTTTTTGCTATTTTTTTGGGAATTTTCTATTACGCGTCTGGTAGGAACGAAACGGAATGATAATTTTATATTCTCTCTTTCCCGGCATTTTCCAACCTAGTTTGGCTTGAAATGAAGCCATAATGGTATTTTTCAATTTTTTGAATTTTTTTGCTATGTTTTTGGAATTTTCTAGTACACATCGAGTAGGAACGGAACGAAATGATAATTTTAATTTTCTCTCTGTCTCCGCCTTTCCCAACCTATTTTGGCTTGAAATGAAGCCATAATGGTATTTTTTAATTTTTAGAGTTTTTTTTGCTATTTTGTTGGAATTTTCTATTTCGCGTCGGTTAGGAACGAAATGGAATGATAATTTTATATTCTCTCTTTCCCGGCATTTTCCAATCTATTTTGGCTTGATGGTAGTTTTTAATTTTTTGAATTTTTTTGCTATTTTTTTGGAATTTTCTATTTCGCTTCGGGTTGGAACGGAACGGAACGATAATTTTTATTTTCTCTCTTTCTCGTCCTTTTCCAACCTATTTTGGCTTGAAATGAAGCAATAATGGTATGTCTTAATTTTTAGAATTTTTTTTCTATTGTTTTGAAATTTTCAATTACGAGTCGGGTAGGAACGAAACGTAACGATATTTTTTATTTTCTCTCTTACACCTCCTTTTCCATACTATTTTGGCTTGAAATGAAGCTATAATTGTATTTTTTAAATTTTAGAATTTTTTTTGCTAATTTTTTGGAATTTTCTATTTCGCGTCGGTTAGGAACGAAACGGAATGATAATTTCATATTCTCTCTTTCTCGGAATTTTCCAACCTGTTTTGGCTTGAAATGAAGCCATAATGGTATTTTTCAGTTTTTTGAATTTTTTTGTTATTTTTTTGGAATTTTCAATTTCGCGTCGGGTTGGAACGGAACGGAATGATAATTTTTATTTTCTCTCTTTCTCGGCCTTTTCAAACCTATTTTGGCTTGAAATGAAGCCATAATGGTATTTTTTAATTTTTAAATTTTTTTTGCTATTTTTTTGGAATTTTCTATTACGCGTCGGTTAGGAAAGAAACGGAATGATAATTTTATATTCTCTCTTTCCCGGCGTTTTCCAACCTATTTTCGCTTGAAATGAAGCCATAATGGTATTTTTCAATTTTTTGAATTTTTTTCTATTTTTTTGGAATTTTCTATTATGCATTGGGTAGGAACGGAACTGAACGATAATTTTTATTTTCTCTCTTTCTCGGCCTATTCCAACCTTTTTTGGCATGAAATGAAGCCATAATGGTATTTTTTAATTTTCAGAATTTTTTTTGCTATTTTTTGGGAATTTTCTATTACGCGTCTGGTAGGAACGAAACGGAATGATAATTTTATATTCTCTCTTTCTCGGCATTTTCCAACCTGTTTTGGCTTGAAATGAAGCCATAATGGTATTTTTCAGTTTTATGAATTTTTTTGTTATTTTTTTGGAATTTTCAATTTCGCGTCGGGTTGGAACGGAACGGAATGATAATTCTTATTTTCTCTCTTTCTCGGCCTTTTCAAACCTATTTTGGCTTGAAATGAAGCCATAATGGTATTTTTTAATTTTTAAATTTTTTTTTGCTATTTTTTTGGAATTTTCTATTACGCGTCGGTTAGGAAAGAAACGGAATGATAATTTTATATTCTCTCTTTCCCGGCGTTTTCCAACCTATTTTGGCTTGAAATGAAGCCATAACGGTATTTTTCAATTTTTTGAATTTTTTTCTATTTTTTTGGAATTTTCTATTACGCGTCTGGTAGGAACGAAACGGAACGATAATTTTTATTTTCTCTCTTTCTCGGCCTATTCCAACCTTTTTTGGCATGAAATGAAGCCATAATGGTATTTTTTAATTTTCAGAATTTTTTTTGCTATTTTTTGGGAATTTTCTATTACGCGTCTGGTAGGAACGAAACGGAATGATAATTTTATATTCTCTCTTTCCCGGCATTTTCCAACCTAGTTTGGCTTGAAATGAAGCCATAATGGTATTTTTCAATTTTTTGAATTTTTTTGCTATGTTTTTGGAATTTTCTAGTACACATCGAGTAGGAACAGAACGAAATGATAATTTTAATTTTCTCTCTGTCTCCGCCTTTCCCAACCTATTTTGGCTTGAAATGAAGCCATAATGGTATTTTTTAATTTTTAGAGTTTTTTTTGCTATTTTGTTGGAATTTTCTATTTCTCGTCGGTTAGGAACGAAACGGAATGATAATTTTATATTCTCTCTTTCCCGGCATTTTCCAATCTATTTTGGCTTGATGGTAGTTTTTAATTTTTTGAATTTTTTTGCTATTTTTTTGGAATTTTCTATTTCGCTTCGGGTTGGAACGGAACGGAACGATAATTTTTATTTTCTCTCTTTCTCGGCCTTTTCCAACCTATTTTGGCTTGAAATGAAGCAATAATGGTATGTCTTAATTTTTAGAATTTTTTTTCTATTGTTTTGAAATTTTCAATTACGAGTCGGGTAGGAACGAAACGTAACGATATTTTTTATTTTCTCTCTTACACCTCCTTTTCCATACTATTTTGGCTTGAAATGAAGCTATAATTGTATTTTTTAATTTTTAGAATTTTTTTTGCTAATTTTTTGGAATTTTCTATTTCGCGTCGGTTAGGAACGAAACGGAATGATAATTTCATATTCTCTCTTTCTCGGAATTTTCCAACCTGTTTTGGCTTGAAATGAAGCCATAATGGTATTTTTCAGTTTTTTGAATTTTTTTGTTATTTTTTTGGAATTTTCAATTTCGCGTCGGGTTGGAACGGAACGGAATGATAATTTTTATTTTCTCTCTTTCTCGGCCTTTTCAAACCTATTTTGGCTTGAAATGAAGCCATAATGGTATTTTATAATTTTTAAATTTTTTTTGCTATTTTTTTGGAATTTTCTATTACGCGTCGGTTAGGAAAGAAACGGAATGATAATTTTATATTCTCTCTTTCCCGGCGTTTTCCAACCTATTTTCGCTTGAAATGAAGCGATAATGGTATTTTTCAATTTTTTGAATTTTTTTCTATTTTTTTGGAATTTTCTATTATGCATTGGGTAGGAACGGAACTGAACGATAATTTTTATTTTCTCTCTTTCTCGGCCTATTCCAACCTTTTTTGGCATGAAATGAAGCCATAATGGTATTTTTTAATTTTCAGAAATTTTTTTGCTATTTTTTGGGAATTTTCTATTACGCGTCTGGTAGGAACGAAACGGAATGATAATTTTATATTCTCTCTTTCCCGGCATTTTCCAACCTAGTTTGGCTTGAAATGAAGCCATAATGGTATTTTTCAATTTTTTGAATTTTTTTGCTATGTTTTTGGAATTTTCTAGTACACATCGAGTAGGAACGGAACGAAATGATAATTTTAATTTTCTCTCTGTCTCCGCCTTTCCCAACCTATTTTGGCTTGAAATGAAGCCATAATGGTATTTTTTAATTTTTAGAGTTTTTTTTGCTATTTTGTTGGAATTTTCTATTTCGCGTCGGTTAGGAACGAAACGGAATGATAATTTTATATTCTCTCTTTCCCGGCATTTTCCAATCTATTTTGGCTTGATGGTAGTTTTTAATTTTTTGAATTTTTTTGCTATTTTTTTGGAATTTTCTATTTCGCTTCGGGTTGGAACGGAACGGAACGATAATTTTTATTTTCTCTCTTTCTCGGCCTTTTCCAACCTATTTTGGCTTGAAATGAAGCAATAATGGTATGTCTTAATTTTTAGAATTTTTTTTCTATTGTTTTGAAATTTTCAATTACGAGTCGGGTAGGAACGAAACGTAACGATATTTTTTATTTTCTCTCTTACACCTCCTTTTCCATACTATTTTGGCTTGAAATGAAGCTATAATTGTATTTTTTAATTTTTAGAATTTTTTTTGCTAATTTTTTGGAATTTTCTATTTCGCGTCGGTTAGGAACGAAACGGAATGATAATTTCATATTCTCTCTTTCTCGGAATTTTCCAACCTGTTTTGGCTTGAAATGAAGCCATAATGTTAGTTTTCATTTTTTGAATTTTTTTGCTATTTTTTTGAAATTTTCTATTTCGCGTCGGGTTGGAACGGAACGGAACGATAATTTTTATTTTCTCTCTTTCTCGGCCTATTCCAACCTTTTTTGGCATGAAATGAAGCCATAATGGTATTTTTTAATTTTCAGAATTTTTTTTGCTATTTTTTTGGGAATTTTCTATTACGCGTCTGGTAGGAACGAAACGGAATGATAATTTTATATTCTCTCTTTCCCGGCATTTTCCAACCTAGTTTGGCTTGAAATGAAGCCATAATGGTATTTTTCAATTTTTTGAATTTTTTTGCTATGTTTTTGGAATTTTCTAGTACACATGGAGTAGGAACGGAACGAAATGATAATTTTAATTTTCTCTCTGTCTCCGCCTTTCCCAACCTATTTTGGCTTGAAATGAAGCCGTAATGGTATTTTTTAATTTTTAGAGTTTTTTTTGCTATTTTGTTGGAATTTTCTATTTCGCGTCGGTTAGGAACGAAACGGAATGATAATTTTATATTCTCTCTTTCCCGGCATTTTCCAATCTATTTTGGCTTGATGGTAGTTTTTAATTTTTTGAATTTTTTTGCTATTTTTTTGGAATTTTCTATTTCGCTTCGGGTTGGAACGGAACGGAACGATAATTTTTATTTTCTCTCTTTCTCGGCCTTTTCCAACCTATTTTGGCTTGAAATGAAGCAATAATGGTATGACTTAATTTTTAGAATTTTTTTTCTATTGTTTTGAAATTTTCAATTACGAGTCGGGTAGGAACGAAACGTAACGATATTTTTTATTTTCTCTCTTACACCTCCTTTTCCATACTATTTTGGCTTGAAATGAAGCTATAATTGTATTTTTTAATTTTTAGAATTTTTTTTGCTAATTTTTTGGAATTTTCTATTTCGCGTCGGTTAGGAACGAAACGGAATGATAATTTCATATTCTCTCTTTCTCGGAATTTTCCAACCTGTTTTGGCTTGAAATGAAGCCATAATGTTAGTTTTCATTTTTTGAATTTTTTTGCTATTTTTTTGAAATTTTCTATTTCGCGTCGGGTTGGAACGGAACGGAACGATAATTTTTATTTTCTCTCTTTCTCGGCCTATTCCAACCTTTTTTGGCATGAAATGAAGCCATAATGGTATTTTTTAATTTTCAGAATTTTTTTTGCTATTTTTTTGGGAATTTTCTATTACGCGTCTGGTAGGAACGAAACGGAATGATAATTTTATATTCTCTCTTTCCCGGCATTTTCCAACCTAGTTTGGCTTGAAATGAAGCCATAATGGTATTTTTCAATTTTTTGAATTTTTTTGCTATGTTTTTGGAATTTTCTAGTACACATGGAGTAGGAACGGAACGAAATGATAATTTTAATTTTCTCTCTGTCTCCGCCTTTCCCAACCTATTTTGGCTTGAAATGAAGCCGTAATGGTATTTTTTAATTTTTAGAGTTTTTTTTGCTATTTTGTTGGAATTTTCTATTTCGCGTCGGTTAGGAACGAAACGGAATGATAATTTTATATTCTCTCTTTCCCGGCATTTTCCAATCTATTTTGGCTTGATGGTAGTTTTTAATTTTTTGAATTTTTTTGCTATTTTTTTGGAATTTTCTATTTCGCTTCGGGTTGGAACGGAACGGAACGATAATTTTTATTTTCTCTCTTTCTCGGCCTTTTCCAACCTATTTTGGCTTGAAATGAAGCAATAATGGTATGTCTTAATTTTTAGAATTTTTTTTCTATTGTTTTGAAATTTTCAATTACGAGTCGGGTAGGAACGAAACGTAACGATATTTTTTATTTTCTCTCTTACACCTCCTTTTCCATACTATTTTGGCTTGAAATGAAGCTATAATTGTATTTTTTAATTTTTAGAATTTTTTTTGCTAATTTTTTGGAATTTTCTATTTCGCGTCGGTTAGGAACGAAACGGAATGATAATTTCATATTCTCTCTTTCTCGGAATTTTCCAACCTGTTTTGGCTTGAAATGAAGCCATAATGGTATTTTTCAGTTTTTTGAATTTTTTTGTTATTTTTTTGGAATTTTCAATTTCGCGTCGGGTTGGAACGGAACGGAATGATAATTTTTATTTTCTCTCTTTCTCGGCCTTTTCAATCCTATTTTGGCTTGAAATGAAGCCATAATGGTATTTTTTAATTTTTAAATTTTTTTTGCTATTTTTTTGGAATTTTCTATTACGCGTCGGTTAGGAAAGAAACGGAATGATAATTTTATATTCTCTCTTTCCCGGCGTTTTCCAACCTATTTTCGCTTGAAATGAAGCCATAATGGTATTTTTCAATTTTTTGAATTTTTTTCTATTTTTTTGGAATTTTCTATTATGCATTGGGTAGGAACGGAACTGAACGATAATTTTTATTTTCTCTCTTTCTCGGCCTATTCCAACCTTTTTTGGCATGAAATGAAGCCATAATGGTATTTTTTAATTTTCAGAATTTTTTTTGCTATTTTTTGGGAATTTTCTATTACGCGTCTGGTAGGAACGAAACGGAATGATAATTTTATATTCTCTCTTTCTCGGCATTTTCCAACCTGTTTTGGCTTGAAATGAAGCCATAATGGTATTTTTCAGTTTTATGAATTTTTTTGTTATTTTTTTGGAATTTTCAATTTCGCGTCGGGTTGGAACGGAACGGAATGATAATTCTTATTTTCTCTCTTTCTCGGCCTTTTCAAACCTATTTTGGCTTGAAATGAAGCCATAATGGTATTTTTTAATTTTTAAATTTTTTTTTGCTATTTTTTTGGAATTTTCTATTACGCGTCGGTTAGGAAAGAAACGGAATGATAATTTTATATTCTCTCTTTCCCGGCGTTTTCCAACCTATTTTGGCTTGAAATGAAGCCATAACGGTATTTTTCAATTTTTTGAATTTTTTTCTATTTTTTTGGAATTTTCTATTACGCGTCTGGTAGGAACGAAACGGAACGATAATTTTTATTTTCTCTCTTTCTCGGCCTATTCCAACCTTTTTTGGCATGAAATGAAGCCATAATGGTATTTTTTAATTTTCAGAATTTTTTTTGCTATTTTTTGGGAATTTTCTATTACGCGTCTGGTAGGAACGAAACGGAATGATAATTTTATATTCTCTCTTTCCCGGCATTTTCCAACCTAGTTTGGCTTGAAATGAAGCCATAATGGTATTTTTCAATTTTTTGAATTTTTTTGCTATGTTTTTGGAATTTTCTAGTACACATCGAGTAGGAACGGAACGAAATGATAATTTTAATTTTCTCTCTGTCTCCGCCTTTCCCAACCTATTTTGGCTTGAAATGAAGCCATAATGGTATTTTTTAATTTTTAGAGTTTTTTTTGCTATTTTGTTGGAATTTTCTATTTCGCGTCGGTTAGGAACGAAACGGAATGATAATTTTATATTCTCTCTTTCCCGGCATTTTCCAATCTATTTTGGCTTGATGGTAGTTTTTAATTTTTTGAATTTTTTTGCTATTTTTTTGGAATTTTCTATTTCGCTTCGGGTTGGAACGGAACGGAACGATAATTTTTATTTTCTCTCTTTCTCGGCCTTTTCCAACCTATTTTGGCTTGAAATGAAGCAATAATGGTATGTCTTAATTTTTAGAATTTTTTTTCTATTGTTTTGAAATTTTCAATTACGAGTCGGGTAGGAACGAAACGTAACGATATTTTTTATTTTCTCTCTTACACCTCCTTTTCCATACTATTTTGGCTTGAAATGAAGCTATAATTGTATTTTTTAATTTTTAGAATTTTTTTTGCTAATTTTTTGGAATTTTCTATTTCGCGTCGGGTAGGAACGAAACGGAATGATAATTTCATATTCTCTCTTTCTCGGAATTTTCCAACCTGTTTTGGCTTGAAATGAAGCCATAATGGTATTTTTCAATTTTTTGAATTTTTTTCTATTTTTTTGGAATTTTCTATTACGCGTCGGGTTGGAACGGAACGGAACGATAATTTTTATTTTCTCTCTTTCTCGGCCTATTCCAACCTTTTTTGGCATGAAATGAAGCCATAATGGTATTTTTTAGTTTTCAGAATTTTTTTTGCTATTTTTTTGGGAATTTTCTATTACGCGTCTGGTAGGAACGAAACGGAATGATAATTTTATATTCTCTCTTTCCCGGCATTTTCCAACCTAGTTTGGCTTGAAATGAAGCCATAATGGTATTTTTCAATTTTTTGAATTTTTTTGCTATGTTTTTGGAATTTTCTAGTACACATCGAGTAGGAACGGAACGAAATGATAATTTTAATTTTCTCTCTGTCTCCGCCTTTCCCAACCTATTTTGGCTTGAAATGAAGCCATAATGGTATTTTTTAATTTTTAGAGTTTTTTTTGCTATTTTGTTGGAATTTTCTATTTCGCGTCGGTTAGGAACGAAACGGAATGATAATTTTATATTCTCTCTTTCCCGGCATTTTCCAATCTATTTTGGCTTGATGGTAGTTTTTAATTTTTTGAATTTTTTTGCTATTTTTTTGGAATTTTCTATTTCGCTTCGGGTTGGAACGGAACGGAACGATAATTTTTATTTTCTCTCTTTCTCGGCCTTTTCCAACCTATTTTGGCTTGAAATGAAGCAATAATGGTATGTCTTAATTTTTAGAATTTTTTTTCTATTGTTTTGAAATTTTCAATTACGAGTCGGGTAGGAACGAAACGTAACGATATTTTTTATTTTCTCTCTTACACCTCCTTTTCCATACTATTTTGGCTTGAAATGAAGCTACAATTGTATTTTTTAATTTTTAGAATTTTTTTTGCTAATTTTTTGGAATTTTCTATTTCGCGTCGGTTAGGAACGAAACGGAATGATAATTTCATATTCTCTCTTTCTCGGAATTTTCCAACCTGTTTTGGCTTGAAATGAAGCCATAATGGTATTTTTCAGTTTTTTGAATTTTTTTGTTATTTTTTTGGAATTTTCAATTTCGCGTCGGGTTGGAACGGAACGGAATGATAATTTTTATTTTCTCTCTTTCTCGGCCTTTTCAAACCTATTTTGGCTTGAAATGAAGCCATAATGGTATTTTTTAATTTTTAAATTTTTTTTGCTATTTTTTTGGAATTTTCTATTACGCGTCGGTTAGGAAAGAAACGGAATGATAATTTTATATTCTCTCTTTCCCGGCGTTTTCCAACCTATTTTCGCTTGAAATGAAGCCATAATGGTATTTTTCAATTTTTTGAATTTTTTTCTATTTTTTTGGAATTTTCTATTATGCATTGGGTAGGAACGGAACTGAACGATAATTTTTATTTTCTCTCTTTCTCGGCCTATTCCAACCTTTTTTGGCATGAAATGAAGCCATAATGGTATTTTTTAATTTTCAGAATTTTTTTTGCTATTTTTTGGGAATTTTCTATTACGCGTCTGGTAGGAACGAAACGGAATGATAATTTTATATTCTCTCTTTCCCGGCATTTTCCAACCTAGTTTGGCTTGAAATGAAGCCATAATGGTATTTTTCAATTTTTTGAATTTTTTTGCTATGTTTTTGGAATTTTCTAGTACACATCGAGTAGGAACGGAACGAAATGATAATTTTAATTTTCTCTCTGTCTCCGCCTTTCCCAACCTATTTTGGCTTGAAATGAAGCCATAATGGTATTTTTTAATTTTTAGAGTTTTTTTTGCTATTTTGTTGGAATTTTCTATTTCGCGTCGGTTAGGAACGAAATGGAATGATAATTTTATATTCTCTCTTTCCCGGCATTTTCCAATCTATTTTGGCTTGATGGTAGTTTTTAATTTTTTGAATTTTTTTGCTATTTTTTTGGAATTTTCTATTTCGCTTCGGGTTGGAACGGAACGGAACGATAATTTTTATTTTCTCTCTTTCTCGGCCTTTTCCAACCTATTTTGGCTTGAAATGAAGCAATAATGGTATGTCTTAATTTTTAGAATTTTTTTTCTATTGTTTTGAAATTTTCAATTACGAGTCGGGTAGGAACGAAACGTAACGATATTTTTTATTTTCTCTCTTACACCTCCTTTTCCATACTATTTTGGCTTGAAATGAAGCTATAATTGTATTTTTTAAATTTTAGAATTTTTTTTGCTAATTTTTTGGAATTTTCTATTTCGCGTCGGTTAGGAACGAAACGGAATGATAATTTCATATTCTCTCTTTCTCGGAATTTTCCAACCTGTTTTGGCTTGAAATGAAGCCATAATGGTATTTTTCAGTTTTTTGAATTTTTTTGTTATTTTTTTGGAATTTTCAATTTCGCGTCGGGTTGGAACGGAACGGAATGATAATTTTTATTTTCTCTCTTTCTCGGCCTTTTCAAACCTATTTTGGCTTGAAATGAAGCCATAATGGTATTTTTTAATTTTTAAATTTTTTTTGCTATTTTTTTGGAATTTTCTATTACGCGTCGGTTAGGAAAGAAACGGAATGATAATTTTATATTCTCTCTTTCCCGGCGTTTTCCAACCTATTTTCGCTTGAAATGAAGCCATAATGGTATTTTTCAATTTTTTGAATTTTTTTCTATTTTTTTGGAATTTTCTATTATGCATTGGGTAGGAACGGAACTGAACGATAATTTTTATTTTCTCTCTTTCTCGGCCTATTCCAACCTTTTTTGGCATGAAATGAAGCCATAATGGTATTTTTTAATTTTCAGAATTTTTTTTGCTATTTTTTGGGAATTTTCTATTACGCGTCTGGTAGGAACGAAACGGAATGATAATTTTATATTCTCTCTTTCTCGGCATTTTCCAACCTGTTTTGGCTTGAAATGAAGCCATAATGGTATTTTTCAGTTTTATGAATTTTTTTGTTATTTTTTTGGAATTTTCAATTTCGCGTCGGGTTGGAACGGAACGGAATGATAATTCTTATTTTCTCTCTTTCTCGGCCTTTTCAAACCTATTTTGGCTTGAAATGAAGCCATAATGGTATTTTTTAATTTTTTAATTTTTTTTTGCTATTTTTTTGGAATTTTCTATTACGCGTCGGTTAGGAAAGAAACGGAATGATAATTTTATATTCTCTCTTTCCCGGCGTTTTCCAACCTATTTTGGCTTGAAATGAAGCCATAACGGTATTTTTCAATTTTTTGAATTTTTTTCTATTTTTTTGGAATTTTCTATTACGCGTCTGGTAGGAACGAAACGGAACGATAATTTTTATTTTCTCTCTTTCTCGGCCTATTCCAACCTTTTTTGGCATGAAATGAAGCCATAATGGTATTTTTTAATTTTCAGAATTTTTTTTGCTATTTTTTGGGAATTTTCTATTACGCGTCTGGTAGGAACGAAACGGAATGATAATTTTATATTCTCTCTTTCCCGGCATTTTCCAACCTAGTTTGGCTTGAAATGAAGCCATAATGGTATTTTTCAATTTTTTGAATTTTTTTGCTATGTTTTTGGAATTTTCTAGTACACATCGAGTAGGAACGGAACGAAATGATAATTTTAATTTTCTCTCTGTCTCCGCCTTTCCCAACCTATTTTGGCTTGAAATGAAGCCATAATGGTATTTTTTAATTTTTAGAGTTTTTTTTGCTATTTTGTTGGAATTTTCTATTTCGCGTCGGTTAGGAACGAAACGGAATGATAATTTTATATTCTCTCTTTCCCGGCATTTTCCAATCTATTTTGGCTTGATGGTAGTTTTTAATTTTTTGAATTTTTTTGCTATTTTTTTGGAATTTTCTATTTCGCTTCGGGTTGGAACGGAACGGAACGATAATTTTTATTTTCTCTCTTTCTCGGCCTTTTCCAACCTATTTTGGCTTGAAATGAAGCAATAATGGTATGTCTTAATTTTTAGAATTTTTTTTCTATTGTTTTGAAATTTTCAATTACGAGTCGGGTAGGAACGAAACGTAACGATATTTTTTATTTTCTCTCTTACACCTCCTTTTCCATACTATTTTGGCTTGAAATGAAGCTATAATTGTATTTTTTAATTTTTAGAATTTTTTTTGCTAATTTTTTGGAATTTTCTATTTCGCGTCGGTTAGGAACGAAACGGAATGATAATTTCATATTCTCTCTTTCTCGGAATTTTCCAACCTGTTTTGGCTTGAAATGAAGCCATAATGGTATTTTTCAGTTTTTTGAATTTTTTTGTTATTTTTTTGGAATTTTCAATTTCGCGTCGGGTTGGAACGGAACGGAATGATAATTTTTATTTTCTCTCTTTCTCGGCCTTTTCAAACCTATTTTGGCTTGAAATGAAGCCATAATGGTATTTTTTAATTTTTAAATTTTTTTTGCTATTTTTTTGGAATTTTCTATTACGCGTCGGTTAGGAAAGAAACGGAATGATAATTTTATATTCTCTCTTTCCCGGCGTTTTCCAACCTATTTTCGCTTGAAATGAAGCCATAATGGTATTTTTCAATTTTTTGAATTTTTTTCTATTTTTTTGGAATTTTCTATTATGCATTGGGTAGGAACGGAACTGAACGATAATTTTTATTTTCTCTCTTTCTCGGCCTATTCCAACCTTTTTTGGCATGAAATGAAGCCATAATGGTATTTTTTAATTTTCAGAATTTTTTTTGCTATTTTTTGGGAATTTTCTATTACGCGTCTGGTAGGAACGAAACGGAATGATAATTTTATATTCTCTCTTTCTCGGCATTTTCCAACCTGTTTTGGCTTGAAATGAAGCCATAATGGTATTTTTCAGTTTTATGAATTTTTTTGTTATTTTTTTGGAATTTTCAATTTCGCGTCGGGTTGGAACGGAACGGAATGATAATTCTTATTTTCTCTCTTTCTCGGCCTTTTCAAACCTATTTTGGCTTGAAATGAAGCCATAATGGTATTTTTTAATTTTTTAATTTTTTTTTGCTATTTTTTTGGAATTTTCTATTACGCGTCGGTTAGGAAAGAAACGGAATGATAATTTTATATTCTCTCTTTCCCGGCGTTTTCCAACCTATTTTGGCTTGAAATGAAGCCATAACGGTATTTTTCAATTTTTTGAATTTTTTTCTATTTTTTTGGAATTTTCTATTACGCGTCTGGTAGGAACGAAACGGAACGATAATTTTTATTTTCTCTCTTTCTCGGCCTATTCCAACCTTTTTTGGCATGAAATGAAGCCATAATGGTATTTTTTAATTTTCAGAATTTTTTTTGCTATTTTTTGGGAATTTTCTATTACGCGTCTGGTAGGAACGAAACGGAATGATAATTTTATATTCTCTCTTTCCCGGCATTTTCCAACCTAGTTTGGCTTGAAATGAAGCCATAATGGTATTTTTCAATTTTTTGAATTTTTTTGCTATGTTTTTGGAATTTTCTAGTACACATCGAGTAGGAACGGAACGAAATGATAATTTTAATTTTCTCTCTGTCTCCGCCTTTCCCAACCTATTTTGGCTTGAAATGAAGCCATAATGGTATTTTTTAATTTTTAGAGTTTTTTTTGCTATTTTGTTGGAATTTTCTATTTCGCGTCGGTTAGGAACGAAACGGAATGATAATTTTATATTCTCTCTTTCCCGGCATTTTCCAATCTATTTTGGCTTGATGGTAGTTTTTAATTTTTTGAATTTTTTTGCTATTTTTTTGGAATTTTCTATTTCGCTTCGGGTTGGAACGGAACGGAACGATAATTTTTATTTTCTCTCTTTCTCGGCCTTTTCCAACCTATTTTGGCTTGAAATGAAGCAATAATGGTATGTCTTAATTTTTAGAATTTTTTTTCTATTGTTTTGAAATTTTCAATTACGAGTCGGGTAGGAACGAAACGTAACGATATTTTTTATTTTCTCTCTTACACCTCCTTTTCCATACTATTTTGGCTTGAAATGAAGCTATAATTGTATTTTTTAATTTTTAGAATTTTTTTTGCTAATTTTTTGGAATTTTCTATTTCGCGTCGGTTAGGAACGAAACGGAATGATAATTTCATATTCTCTCTTTCTCGGAATTTTCCAACCTGTTTTGGCTTGAAATGAAGCCATAATGGTATTTTTCAGTTTTTTGAATTTTTTTGTTATTTTTTTGGAATTTTCAATTTCGCGTCGGGTTGGAACGGAACGGAATGATAATTTTTATTTTCTCTCTTTCTCGGCCTTTTCAAACCTATTTTGGCTTGAAATGAAGCCATAATGGTATTTTTTAATTTTTAAATTTTTTTTGCTATTTTTTTGGAATTTTCTATTACGCGTCGGTTAGGAAAGAAACGGAATGATAATTTTATATTCTCTCTTTCCCGGCGTTTTCCAACCTATTTTCGCTTGAAATGAAGCGATAATGGTATTTTTCAATTTTTTGAATTTTTTTCTATTTTTTTGGAATTTTCTATTATGCATTGGGTAGGAACGGAACTGAACGATAATTTTTATTTTCTCTCTTTCTCGGCCTATTCCAACCTTTTTTGGCATGAAATGAAGCCATAATGGTATTTTTTAATTTTCAGAATTTTTTTTGCTATTTTTTGGGAATTTTCTATTACGCGTCTGGTAGGAACGAAACGGAATGATAATTTTATATTCTCTCTTTCCCGGCATTTTCCAACCTAGTTTGGCTTGAAATGAAGCCATAATGGTATTTTTCAATTTTTTGAATTTTTTTGCTATGTTTTTGGAATTTTCTAGTACACATCGAGTAGGAACGGAACGAAATGATAATTTTAATTTTCTCTCTGTCTCCGCCTTTCCCAACCTATTTTGGCTTGAAATGAAGCCATAATGGTATTTTTTAATTTTTAGAGTTTTTTTTGCTATTTTGTTGGAATTTTCTATTTCGCGTCGGTTAGGAACGAAACGGAATGATAATTTTATATTCTCTCTTTCCCGGCATTTTCCAATCTATTTTGGCTTGATGGTAGTTTTTAATTTTTTGAATTTTTTTGCTATTTTTTTGGAATTTTCTATTTCGCTTCGGGTTGGAACGGAACGGAACGATAATTTTTATTTTCTCTCTTTCTCGGCCTTTTCCAACCTATTTTGGCTTGAAATGAAGCAATAATGGTATGTCTTAATTTTTAGAATTTTTTTTCTATTGTTTTGAAATTTTCAATTACGAGTCGGGTAGGAACGAAACGTAACGATATTTTTTATTTTCTCTCTTACACCTCCTTTTCCATACTATTTTGGCTTGAAATGAAGCTATAATTGTATTTTTTAATTTTTAGAATTTTTTTTGCTAATTTTTTGGAATTTTCTATTTCGCGTCGGTTAGGAACGAAACGGAATGATAATTTCATATTCTCTCTTTCTCGGAATTTTCCAACCTGTTTTGGCTTGAAATGAAGCCATAATGGTATTTTTCAGTTTTTTGAATTTTTTTGTTATTTTTTTGGAATTTTCAATTTCGCGTCGGGTTGGAACGGAACGGAATGATAATTTTTATTTTCTCTCTTTCTCGGCCTTTTCAAACCTATTTTGGCTTGAAATGAAGCCATAATGGTATTTTTTAATTTTTAAATTTTTTTTGCTATTTTTTTGGAATTTTCTATTACGCGTCGGTTAGGAAAGAAACGGAATGATAATTTTATATTCTCTCTTTCCCGGCGTTTTCCAACCTATTTTCGCTTGAAATGAAGCGATAATGGTATTTTTCAATTTTTTGAATTTTTTTCTATTTTTTTGGAATTTTCTATTATGCATTGGGTAGGAACGGAACTGAACGATAATTTTTATTTTCTCTCTTTCTCGGCCTATTCCAACCTTTTTTGGCATGAAATGAAGCCATAATGGTATTTTTTAATTTTCAGAATTTTTTTTGCTATTTTTTGGGAATTTTCTATTACGCGTCTGGTAGGAACGAAACGGAATGATAATTTTATATTCTCTCTTTCCCGGCATTTTCCAACCTAGTTTGGCTTGAAATGAAGCCATAATGGTATTTTTCAATTTTTTGAATTTTTTTGCTATGTTTTTGGAATTTTCTAGTACACATCGAGTAGGAACGGAACGAAATGATAATTTTAATTTTCTCTCTGTCTCCGCCTTTCCCAACCTATTTTGGCTTGAAATGAAGCCATAATGGTATTTTTTAATTTTTAGAGTTTTTTTTGCTATTTTGTTGGAATTTTCTATTTCGCGTCGGTTAGGAACGAAACGGAATGATAATTTTATATTCTCTCTTTCCCGGCATTTTCCAATCTATTTTGGCTTGATGGTAGTTTTTAATTTTTTGAATTTTTTTGCTATTTTTTTGGAATTTTCTATTTCGCTTCGGGTTGGAACGGAACGGAACGATAATTTTTATTTTCTCTCTTTCTCGGCCTTTTCCAACCTATTTTGGCTTGAAATGAAGCAATAATGGTATGTCTTAATTTTTAGAATTTTTTTTCTATTGTTTTGAAATTTTCAATTACGAGTCGGGTAGGAACGAAACGTAACGATATTTTTTATTTTCTCTCTTACACCTCCTTTTCCATACTATTTTGGCTTGAAATGAAGCTATAATTGTATTTTTTAATTTTTAGAATTTTTTTTGCTAATTTTTTGGAATTTTCTATTTCGCGTCGGTTAGGAACGAAACTGAATGATAATTTCATATTCTCTCTTTCTCGGAATTTTCCAACCTGTTTTGGCTTGAAATGAAGCCATAATGTTAGTTTTCATTTTTTGAATTTTTTTGCTATTTTTTTGAAATTTTCTATTTCGCGTCGGGTTGGAACGGAACGGAACGATAATTTTTATTTTCTCTCTTTCTCGGCCTATTCCAACCTTTTTTGGCATGAAATGAAGCCATAATGGTATTTTTTAATTTTCAGAATTTTTTTTGCTATTTTTTTGGGAATTTTCTATTACGCGTCTGGTAGGAACGAAACGGAATGATAATTTTATATTCTCTCTTTCCCGGCATTTTCCAACCTAGTTTGGCTTGAAATGAAGCCATAATGGTATTTTTCAATTTTTTGAATTTTTTTGCTATGTTTTTGGAATTTTCTAGTACACATGGAGTAGGAACGGAACGAAATGATAATTTTAATTTTCTCTCTGTCTCCGCCTTTCCCAACCTATTTTGGCTTGAAATGAAGCCGTAATGGTATTGTTTAATTTTTAGAGTTTTTTTTGCTATTTTGTTGGAATTTTCTATTTCGCGTCGGTTAGGAACGAAACGGAATGATAATTTTATATTCTCTCTTTCCCGGCATTTTCCAATCTATTTTGGCTTGATGGTAGTTTTTAATTTTTTGAATTTTTTTGCTATTTTTTTGGAATTTTCTATTTCGCTTCGGGTTGGAACGGAACGGAACGATAATTTTTATTTTCTCTCTTTCTCGGCCTTTTCCAACCTATTTTGGCTTGAAATGAACCAATAATGGTATGTCTTAATTTTTAGAATTTTTTTTCTATTGTTTTGAAATTTTCAATTACGAGTCGGGTAGGAACGAAACGTAACGATATTTTTTATTTTCTCTCTTACACCTCCTTTTCCATACTATTTTGGCTTGAAATGAAGCTATAATTGTATTTTTTAATTTTTAGAATTTTTTTTGCTAATTTTTTGGAATTTTCTATTTCGCGTCGGTTAGGAACGAAACGGAATGATAATTTCATATTCTCTCTTTCTCGGAATTTTCCAACCTGTTTTGGCTTGAAATGAAGCCATAATGGTATTTTTCAGTTTTTTGAATTTTTTTGTTATTTTTTTGGAATTTTCAATTTCGCGTCGGGTTGGAACGGAACGGAATGATAATTTTTATTTTCTCTCTTTCTCGGCCTTTTCAAACCTATTTTGGCTTGAAATGAAGCCATAATGGTATTTTTTAATTTTTAAATTTTTTTTGCTATTTTTTTGGAATTTTCTATTACGCGTCGGTTAGGAAAGAAACGGAATGATAATTTTATATTCTCTCTTTCCCGGCGTTTTCCAACCTATTTTCGCTTGAAATGAAGCCATAATGGTATTTTTCAATTTTTTGAATTTTTTTCTATTTTTTTGGAATTTTCTATTATGCATTGGGTAGGAACGGAACTGAACGATAATTTTTATTTTCTCTCTTTCTCGGCCTATTCCAACCTTTTTTGGCATGAAATGAAGCCATAATGGTATTTTTTAATTTTCAGAATTTTTTTTGCTATTTTTTGGGAATTTTCTATTACGCGTCTGGTAGGAACTAAACGGAATGATAATTTTATATTCTCTCTTTCTCGGCATTTTCCAACCTGTTTTGGCTTGAAATGAAGCCATAATGGTATTTTTCAGTTTTATGAATTTTTTTGTTATTTTTTTGGAATTTTCAATTTCGCGTCGGGTTGGAACGGAACGGAATGATAATTCTTATTTTCTCTCTTTCTCGGCCTTTTCAAACCTATTTTGGCTTGAAATGAAGCCATAATGGTATTTTTTAATTTTTAAATTTTTTTTTGCTATTTTTTTGGAATTTTCTATTACGCGTCGGTTAGGAAAGAAACGGAATGATAATTTTATATTCTCTCTTTCCCGGCGTTTTCCAACCTATTTTGGCTTGAAATGAAGCCATAACGGTATTTTTCAATTTTTTGAATTTTTTTCTATTTTTTTGGAATTTTCTATTACGCGTCTGGTAGGAACGAAACGGAACGATAATTTTTATTTTCTCTCTTTCTCGGCCTATTCCAACCTTTTTTGGCATGAAATGAAGCCATAATGGTATTTTTTAATTTTCAGAATTTTTTTTGCTATTTTTTGGGAATTTTCTATTACGCGTCTGGTAGGAACGAAACGGAATGATAATTTTATATTCTCTCTTTCCCGGCATTTTCCAACCTAGTTTGGCTTGAAATGAAGCCATAATGGTATTTTTCAATTTTTTGAATTTTTTTGCTATGTTTTTGGAATTTTCTAGTACACATCGAGTAGGAACGGAACGAAATGATAATTTTAATTTTCTCTCTGTCTCCGCCTTTCCCAACCTATTTTGGCTTGAAATGAAGCCATAATGGTATTTTTTAATTTTTAGAGTTTTTTTTGCTATTTTGTTGGAATTTTCTATTTCGCGTCGGTTAGGAACGAAACGGAATGATAATTTTATATTCTCTCTTTCCCGGCATTTTCCAATCTATTTTGGCTTGATGGTAGTTTTTAATTTTTTGAATTTTTTTGCTATTTTTTTGGAATTTTCTATTTCGCTTCGGGTTGGAACGGAACGGAACGAGAATTTTTATTTTCTCTCTTTCTCGGCCTTTTCCAACCTATTTTGGCTTGAAATGAAGCAATAATGGTATGTCTTAATTTTTAGAATTTTTTTTCTATTGTTTTGAAATTTTCAATTACGAGTCGGGTAGGAACGAAACGTAACGATATTTTTTATTTTCTCTCTTACACCTCCTTTTCCATACTATTTTGGCTTGAAATGAAGCTATAATTGTATTTTTTAATTTTTAGAATTTTTTTTGCTAATTTTTTGGAATTTTCTATTTCGCGTCGGGTAGGAACGAAACGGAATGATAATTTCATATTCTCTCTTTCTCGGAATTTTCCAACCTGTTTTGGCTTGAAATGAAGCCATAATGGTATTTTTCAATTTTTTGAATTTTTTTCTATTTTTTTGGAATTTTCTATTACGCGTCGGGTTGGAACGGAACGGAACGATAATTTTTATTTTCTCTCTTTCTCGGCCTATTCCAACCTTTTTTGGCATGAAATGAAGCCATAATGGTATTTTTTAATTTTCAGAATTTTTTTTGCTATTTTTTTGGGAATTTTCTATTACGCGTCTGGTAGGAACGAAACGGAATGATAATTTTATATTCTCTCTTTCCCGGCATTTTCCAACCTAGTTTGGCTTGAAATGAAGCCATAATGGTATTTTTCAATTTTTTGAATTTTTTTGCTATGTTTTTGGAATTTTCTAGTACACATCGAGTAGGAACGGAACGAAATGATAATTTTAATTTTCTCTCTGTCTCCGCCTTTCCCAACCTATTTTGGCTTGAAATGAAGCCATAATGGTATTTTTTAATTTTTAGAGTTTTTTTTGCTATTTTGTTGGAATTTTCTATTTCGCGTCGGTTAGGAACGAAATGGAATGATAATTTTATATTCTCTCTTTCCCGGCATTTTCCAATCTATTTTGGCTTGATGGTAGTTTTTAATTTTTTGAATTTTTTTGCTATTTTTTTGGAATTTTCTATTTCGCTTCGGGTTGGAACGGAACGGAACGATAATTTTTATTTTCTCTCTTTCTCGGCCTTTTCCAACCTATTTTGGCTTGAAATGAAGCAATAATGGTATGTCTTAATTTTTAGAATTTTTTTTCTATTGTTTTGAAATTTTCAATTACGAGTCGGGTAGGAACGAAACGTAACGATATTTTTTATTTTCTCTCTTACACCTCCTTTTCCATACTATTTTGGCTTGAAATGAAGCTATAATTGTATTTTTTAAATTTTAGAATTTTTTTTGCTAATTTTTTGGAATTTTCTATTTCGCGTCGGTTAGGAACGAAACGGAATGATAATTTCATATTCTCTCTTTCTCGGAATTTTCCAACCTGTTTTGGCTTGAAATGAAGCCATAATGGTATTTTTCAGTTTTTTGAATTTTTTTGTTATTTTTTTGGAATTTTCAATTTCGCGTCGGGTTGGAACGGAACGGAATGATAATTTTTATTTTCTCTCTTTCTCGGCCTTTTCAAACCTATTTTGGCTTGAAATGAAGCCATAATGGTATTTTTTAATTTTTAAATTTTTTTTGCTATTTTTTTGGAATTTTCTATTACGCGTCGGTTAGGAAAGAAACGGAATGATAATTTTATATTCTCTCTTTCCCGGCGTTTTCCAACCTATTTTCGCTTGAAATGAAGCCATAATGGTATTTTTCAATTTTTTGAATTTTTTTCTATTTTTTTGGAATTTTCTATTATGCATTGGGTAGGAACAAAACTGAACGATAATTTTTATTTTCTCTCTTTCTCGGCCTATTCCAACCTTTTTTGGCATGAAATGAAGCCATAATGGTATTTTTTAATTTTCAGAATTTTTTTTGCTATTTTTTGGTAATTTTCTATTACGCGTCTGGTAGGAACGAAACGGAATGATAATTTTATATTCTCTCTTTCTCGGCATTTTCCAACCTGTTTTGGCTTGAAATGAAGCCATAATGGTATTTTTCAGTTTTATGAATTTTTTTGTTATTTTTTTGGAATTTTCAATTTCGCGTCGGGTTGGAACGGAACGGAATGATAATTCTTATTTTCTCTCTTTCTCGGCCTTTTCAAACCTATTTTGGCTTGAAATGAAGCCATAATGGTATTTTTTAATTTTTAAATTTTTTTTTGCTATTTTTTTGGAATTTTCTATTACGCGTCGGTTAGGAAAGAAACGGAATGATAATTTTATATTCTCTCTTTCCCGGCATTTTCCAACCTATTTTGGCTTGAAATGAAGCCATAACGGTATTTTTCAATTTTTTGAATTTTTTTCTATTTTTTTGGAATTTTCTATTACGCGTCTGGTAGGAACGAAACGGAACGATAATTTTTATTTTCTCTCTTTCTCGGCCTATTCCAACCTTTTTTGGCATGAAATGAAGCCATAATGGTATTTTTTAATTTTCAGAATTTTTTTTGCTATTTTTTGGGAATTTTCTATTACGCGTCTGGTAGGAACGAAACGGAATGATAATTTTATATTCTCTCTTTCCCGGCATTTTCCAACCTAGTTTGGCTTGAAATGAAGCCATAATGGTATTTTTCAATTTTTTGAATTTTTTTGCTATGTTTTTGGAATTTTCTAGTACACATCGAGTAGGAACGGAACGAAATGATAATTTTAATTTTCTCTCTGTCTCCGCCTTTCCCAACCTATTTTGGCTTGAAATGAAGCCATAATGGTATTTTTTAATTTTTAGAGTTTTTTTTGCTATTTTGTTGGAATTTTCTATTTCGCGTCGGTTAGGAACGAAACGGAATGATAATTTTATATTCTCTCTTTCCCGGCATTTTCCAATCTATTTTGGCTTGATGGTAGTTTTTAATTTTTTGAATTTTTTTGCTATTTTTTTGGAATTTTCTATTTCGCTTCGGGTTGGAACGGAACGGAACGATAATTTTTATTTTCTCTCTTTCTCGGCCTTTTCCAACCTATTTTGGCTTGAAATGAAGCAATAATGGTATGACTTAATTTTTAGAATTTTTTTTCTATTGTTTTGAAATTTTCAATTACGAGTCGGGTAGGAACGAAACGTAACGATATTTTTTATTTTCTCTCTTACACCTCCTTTTCCATACTATTTTGGCTTGAAATGAAGCTATAATTGTATTTTTTAATTTTTAGAATTTTTTTTGCTAATTTTTTGGAATTTTCTATTTCGCGTCGGTTAGGAACGAAACGGAATGATAATTTCATATTCTCTCTTTCTCGGAATTTTCCAACCTGTTTTGGCTTGAAATGAAGCCATAATGGTATTTTTCAGTTTTTTGAATTTTTTTGTTATTTTTTTGGAATTTTCAATTTCGCGTCGGGTTGGAACGGAACGGAATGATAATTTTTATTTTCTCTCTTTCTCGGCCTTTTCAAACCTATTTTGGCTTGAAATGAAGCCATAATGGTATTTTTTAATTTTTAAATTTTTTTTGCTATTTTTTTGGAATTTTCTATTACGCGTCGGTTAGGAAAGAAACGGAATGATAATTTTATATTCTCTCTTTCCCGGCGTTTTCCAACCTATTTTCGCTTGAAATGAAGCGATAATGGTATTTTTCAATTTTTTGAATTTTTTTCTATTTTTTTGGAATTTTCTATTATGCATTGGGTAGGAACGGAACTGAACGATAATTTTTATTTTCTCTCTTTCTCGGCCTATTCCAACCTTTTTTGGCATGAAATGAAGCCATAATGGTATTTTTTAATTTTCAGAATTTTTTTTGCTATTTTTTTGGGAATTTTCTATTACGCGTCTGGTAGGAACGAAACGGAATGATAATTTTATATTCTCTCTTTCCCGGCATTTTCCAACCTAGTTTGGCTTGAAATGAAGCCATAATGGTATTTTTCAATTTTTTGAATTTTTTTGCTATGTTTTTGGAATTTTCTAGTACACATGGAGTAGGAACGGAACGAAATGATAATTTTAATTTTCTCTCTGTCTCCGCCTTTCCCAACCTATTTTGGCTTGAAATGAAGCCGTAATGGTATTTTTTAATTTTTAGAGTTTTTTTTGCTATTTTGTTGGAATTTTCTATTTCGCGTCGGTTAGGAACGAAACGGAATGATAATTTTATATTCTCTCTTTCCCGGCATTTTCCAATCTATTTTGGCTTGATGGTAGTTTTTAATTTTTTGAATTTTTTTGCTATTTTTTTGGAATTTTCTATTTCGCTTCGGGTTGGAACGGAACGGAACGATAATTTTTATTTTCTCTCTTTCTCGGCCTTTTCCAACCTATTTTGGCTTGAAATGAAGCAATAATGGTATGTCTTAATTTTTAGAATTTTTTTTCTATTGTTTTGAAATTTTCAATTACGAGTCGGGTAGGAACGAAACGTAACGATATTTTTTATTTTCTCTCTTACACCTCCTTTTCCATACTATTTTGGCTTGAAATGAAGCTATAATTGTATTTTTTAATTTTTAGAATTTTTTTTGCTAATTTTTTGGAATTTTCTATTTCGCGTCGGTTAGGAACGAAACGGAATGATAATTTCATATTCTCTCTTTCTCGGAATTTTCCAACCTGTTTTGGCTTGAAATGAAGCCATAATGGTATTTTTCAGTTTTTTGAATTTTTTTGTTATTTTTTTGGAATTTTCAATTTCGCGTCGGGTTGGAACGGAACGGAATGATAATTTTTATTTTCTCTCTTTCTCGGCCTTTTCAATCCTATTTTGGCTTGAAATGAAGCCATAATGGTATTTTTTAATTTTTAAATTTTTTTTGCTATTTTTTTGGAATTTTCTATTACGCGTCGGTTAGGAAAGAAACGGAATGATAATTTTATATTCTCTCTTTCCCGGCGTTTTCCAACCTATTTTCGCTTGAAATGAAGCCATAATGGTATTTTTCAATTTTTTGAATTTTTTTCTATTTTTTTGGAATTTTCTATTATGCATTGGGTAGGAACGGAACTGAACGATAATTTTTATTTTCTCTCTTTCTCGGCCTATTCCAACCTTTTTTGGCATGAAATGAAGCCATAATGGTATTTTTTAATTTTCAGAATTTTTTTTGCTATTTTTTGGGAATTTTCTATTACGCGTCTGGTAGGAACGAAACGGAATGATAATTTTATATTCTCTCTTTCTCGGCATTTTCCAACCTGTTTTGGCTTGAAATGAAGCCATAATGGTATTTTTCAGTTTTATGAATTTTTTTGTTATTTTCTTGGAATTTTCAATTTCGCGTCGGGTTGGAACGGAACGGAATGATAATTCTTATTTTCTCTCTTTCTCGGCCTTTTCAAACCTATTTTGGCTTGAAATGAAGCCATAATGGTATTTTTTAATTTTTAAATTTTTTTTTGCTATTTTTTTGGAATTTTCTATTACGCGTCGGTTAGGAAAGAAACGGAATGATAATTTTATATTCTCTCTTTCCCGGCGTTTTCCAACCTATTTTGGCTTGAAATGAAGCCATAACGGTATTTTTCAATTTTTTGAATTTTTTTCTATTTTTTTGGAATTTTCTATTACGCGTCTGGTAGGAACGAAACGGAACGATAATTTTTATTTTCTCTCTTTCTCGGCCTATTCCAACCTTTTTTGGCATGAAATGAAGCCATAATGGTATTTTTTAATTTTCAGAATTTTTTTTGCTATTTTTTGGGAATTTTCTATTACGCGTCTGGTAGGAACGAAACGGAATGATAATTTTATATTCTCTCTTTCCCGGCATTTTCCAACCTAGTTTGGCTTGAAATGAAGCCATAATGGTATTTTTCAATTTTTTGAATTTTTTTGCTATGTTTTTGGAATTTTCTAGTACACATCGAGTAGGAACGGAACGAAATGATAATTTTAATTTTCTCTCTGTCTCCGCCTTTCCCAACCTATTTTGGCTTGAAATGAAGCCATAATGGTATTTTTTAATTTTTAGAGTTTTTTTTGCTATTTTGTTGGAATTTTCTATTTCGCGTCGGTTAGGAACGAAACGGAATGATAATTTTATATTCTCTCTTTCCCGGCATTTTCCAATCTATTTTGGCTTGATGGTAGTTTTTAATTTTTTGAATTTTTTTGCTATTTTTTTGGAATTTTCTATTTCGCTTCGGGTTGGAACGGAACGGAACGATAATTTTTATTTTCTCTCTTTCTCGGCCTTTTCCAACCTATTTTGGCTTGAAATGAAGCAATAATGGTATGACTTAATTTTTAGAATTTTTTTTCTATTGTTTTGAAATTTTCAATTACGAGTCGGGTAGGAACGAAACGTAACGATATTTTTTATTTTCTCTCTTACACCTCCTTTTCCATACTATTTTGGCTTGAAATGAAGCTATAATTGTATTTTTTAATTTTTAGAATTTTTTTTGCTAATTTTTTGGAATTTTCTATTTCGCGTCGGTTAGGAACGAAACGGAATGATAATTTCATATTCTCTCTTTCTCGGAATTTTCCAACCTATTTTCGCTTGAAATGAAGCCATAATGGTATTTTTCAATTTTTTGAATTTTTTTCTATTTTTTTGGAATTTTCTATTATGCATTGGGTAGGAACGGAACTGAACGATAATTTTTATTTTCTCTCTTTCTCGGCCTATTCCAACCTTTTTTGGCATGAAATGAAGCCATAATGGTATTTTTTAATTTTCAGAATTTTTTTTGCTATTTTTTGGGAATTTTCTATTACGCGTCTGGTAGGAACTAAACGGAATGATAATTTTATATTCTCTCTTTCTCGGCATTTTCCAACCTGTTTTGGCTTGAAATGAAGCCATAATGGTATTTTTCAGTTTTATGAATTTTTTTGTTATTTTTTTGGAATTTTCAATTTCGCGTCGGGTTGGAACGGAACGGAATGATAATTCTTATTTTCTCTCTTTCTCGGCCTTTTCAAACCTATTTTGGCTTGAAATGAAGCCATAATGGTATTTTTTAATTTTTAAATTTTTTTTTGCTATTTTTTTGGAATTTTCTATTACGCGTCGGTTAGGAAAGAAACGGAATGATAATTTTATATTCTCTCTTTCCCGGCGTTTTCCAACCTATTTTGGCTTGAAATGAAGCCATAACGGTATTTTTCAATTTTTTGAATTTTTTTCTATTTTTTTGGAATTTTCTATTACGCGTCTGGTAGGAACGAAACGGAACGATAATTTTTATTTTCTCTCTTTCTCGGCCTATTCCAACCTTTTTTGGCATGAAATGAAGCCCTAATGGTATTTTTTAATTTTCAGAATTTTTTTTGCTATTTTTTGGGAATTTTCTATTACGCGTCTGGTAGGAACGAAACGGAATGATAATTTTATATTCTCTCTTTCCCGGCATTTTCCAACCTAGTTTGGCTTGAAATGAAGCCATAATGGTATTTTTCAATTTTTTGAATTTTTTTGCTATGTTTTTGGAATTTTCTAGTACACATCGAGTAGGAACGGAACGAAATGATAATTTTAATTTTCTCTCTGTCTCCGCCTTTCCCAACCTATTTTGGCTTGAAATGAAGCCATAATGGTATTTTTTAATTTTTAGAGTTTTTTTTGCTATTTTGTTGGAATTTTCTATTTCGCGTCGGTTAGGAACGAAACGGAATGATAATTTTATATTCTCTCTTTCCCGGCATTTTCCAATCTATTTTGGCTTGATGGTAGTTTTTAATTTTTTGAATTTTTTTGCTATTTTTTTGGAATTTTCTATTTCGCTTCGGGTTGGAACGGAACGGAACGAGAATTTTTATTTTCTCTCTTTCTCGGCCTTTTCCAACCTATTTTGGCTTGAAATGAAGCAATAATGGTATGTCTTAATTTTTAGAATTTTTTTTCTATTGTTTTGAAATTTTCAATTACGAGTCGGGTAGGAACGAAACGTAACGATATTTTTTATTTTCTCTCTTACACCTCCTTTTCCATACTATTTTGGCTTGAAATGAAGCTATAATTGTATTTTTTAATTTTTAGAATTCTTTTTGCTAATTTTTTGGAATTTTCTATTTCGCGTCGGGTAGGAACGAAACGGAATGATAATTTCATATTCTCTCTTTCTCGGAATTTTCCAACCTGTTTTGGCTTGAAATGAAGCCATAATGGTATTTTTCAATTTTTTGAATTTTTTTCTATTTTTTTGGAATTTTCTATTACGCGTCGGGTTGGAACGGAACGGAACGATAATTTTTATTTTCTCTCTTTCTCGGCCTATTCCAACCTTTTTTGGCATGAAATGAAGCCATAATGGTATTTTTTAATTTTCAGAATTTTTTTTGCTATTTTTTTGGGAATTTTCTATTATGCGTCTGGTAGGAACGAAACGGAATGATAATTTTATATTCTCTCTTTCCCGGCATTTTCCAACCTAGTTTGGCTTGAAATGAAGCCATAATGGTATTTTTCAATTTTTTGAATTTTTTTGCTATGTTTTTGGAATTTTCTAGTACACATCGAGTAGGAACGGAACGAAATGATAATTTTAATTTTCTCTCTGTCTCCGCCTTTCCCAACCTATTTTGGCTTGAAATGAAGCCATAATGGTATTTTTTAATTTTTAGAGTTTTTTTTGCTATTTTGTTGGAATTTTCTATTTCGCGTCGGTTAGGAACGAAATGGAATGATAATTTTATATTCTCTCTTTCCCGGCATTTTCCAATCTATTTTGGCTTGATGGTAGTTTTTAATTTTTTGAATTTTTTTGCTATTTTTTTGGAATTTTCTATTTCGCTTCGGGTTGGAACGGAACGGAACGATAATTTTTATTTTCTCTCTTTCTCGGCCTTTTCCAACCTATTTTGGCTTGAAATGAAGCAATAATGGTATGTCTTAATTTTTAGAATTTTTTTTCTATTGTTTTGAAATTTTCAATTACGAGTCGGGTAGGAACGAAACGTAACGATATTTTTTATTTTCTCTCTTACACCTCCTTTTCCATACTATTTTGGCTTGAAATGAAGCTATAATTGTATTTTTTAAATTTTAGAATTTTTTTTGCTAATTTTTTGGAATTTTCTATTTCGCGTCGGTTAGGAACGAAACGGAATGATAATTTCATATTCTCTCTTTCTCGGAATTTTCCAACCTGTTTTGGCTTGAAATGAAGCCATAATGGTATTTTTCAGTTTTTTGAATTTTTTTGTTATTTTTTTGGAATTTTCAATTTCGCGTCGGGTTGGAACGGAACGGAATGATAATTTTTATTTTCTCTCTTTCTCGGCCTTTTCAAACCTATTTTGGCTTGAAATGAAGCCATAATGGTATTTTTTAATTTTTAAATTTTTTTTGCTATTTTTTTGGAATTTTCTATTACGCGTCGGTTAGGAAAGAAACGGAATGATAATTTTATATTCTCTCTTTCCCGGCGTTTTCCAACCTATTTTCGCTTGAAATGAAGCCATAATGGTATTTTTCAATTTTTTGAATTTTTTTCTATTTTTTTGGAATTTTCTATTATGCATTGGGTAGGAACAAAACTGAACGATAATTTTTATTTTCTCTCTTTCTCGGCCTATTCCAACCTTTTTTGGCATGAAATGAAGCCATAATGGTATTTTTTAATTTTCAGAATTTTTTTTGCTATTTTTTGGTAATTTTCTATTACGCGTCTGGTAGGAACGAAACGGAATGATAATTTTATATTCTCTCTTTCTCGGCATTTTCCAACCTGTTTTGGCTTGAAATGAAGCCATAATGGTATTTTTCAGTTTTATGAATTTTTTTGTTATTTTTTTGGAATTTTCAATTTCGCGTCGGGTTGGAACGGAACGGAATGATAATTCTTATTTTCTCTCTTTCTCGGCCTTTTCAAACCTATTTTGGCTTGAAATGAAGCCATAATGGTATTTTTTAATTTTTAAATTTTTTTTTGCTATTTTTTTGGAATTTTCTATTACGCGTCGGTTAGGAAAGAAACGGAATGATAATTTTATATTCTCTCTTTCCCGGCATTTTCCAACCTATTTTGGCTTGAAATGAAGCCATAACGGTATTTTTCAATTTTTTGAATTTTTTTCTATTTTTTTGGAATTTTCTATTACGCGTCTGGTAGGAACGAAACGGAACGATAATTTTTATTTTCTCTCTTTCTCGGCCTATTCCAACCTTTTTTGGCATGAAATGAAGCCATAATGGTATTTTTTAATTTTCAGAATTTTTTTTGCTATTTTTTGGGAATTTTCTATTACGCGTCTGGTAGGAACGAAACGGAATGATAATTTTATATTCTCTCTTTCCCGGCATTTTCCAACCTAGTTTGGCTTGAAATGAAGCCATAATGGTATTTTTCAATTTTTTGAATTTTTTTGCTATGTTTTTGGAATTTTCTAGTACACATCGAGTAGGAACGGAACGAAATGATAATTTTAATTTTCTCTCTGTCTCCGCCTTTCCCAACCTATTTTGGCTTGAAATGAAGCCATAATGGTATTTTTTAATTTTTAGAGTTTTTTTTGCTATTTTGTTGGAATTTTCTATTTCGCGTCGGTTAGGAACGAAACGGAATGATAATTTTATATTCTCTCTTTCCCGGCATTTTCCAATCTATTTTGGCTTGATGGTAGTTTTTAATTTTTTGAATTTTTTTGCTATTTTTTTGGAATTTTCTATTTCGCTTCGGGTTGGAACGGAACGGAACGATAATTTTTATTTTCTCTCTTTCTCGGCCTTTTCCAACCTATTTTGGCTTGAAATGAAGCAATAATGGTATGACTTAATTTTTAGAATTTTTTTTCTATTGTTTTGAAATTTTCAATTACGAGTCGGGTAGGAACGAAACGTAACGATATTTTTTATTTTCTCTCTTACACCTCCTTTTCCATACTATTTTGGCTTGAAATGAAGCTATAATTGTATTTTTTAATTTTTAGAATTTTTTTTGCTAATTTTTTGGAATTTTCTATTTCGCGTCGGTTAGGAACGAAACGGAATGATAATTTCATATTCTCTCTTTCTCGGAATTTTCCAACCTGTTTTGGCTTGAAATGAAGCCATAATGGTATTTTTCAGTTTTTTGAATTTTTTTGTTATTTTTTTGGAATTTTCAATTTCGCGTCGGGTTGGAACGGAACGGAATGATAATTTTTATTTTCTCTCTTTCTCGGCCTTTTCAAACCTATTTTGGCTTGAAATGAAGCCATAATGGTATTTTTTAATTTTTAAATTTTTTTTGCTATTTTTTTGGAATTTTCTATTACGCGTCGGTTAGGAAAGAAACGGAATGATAATTTTATATTCTCTCTTTCCCGGCGTTTTCCAACCTATTTTCGCTTGAAATGAAGCGATAATGGTATTTTTCAATTTTTTGAATTTTTTTCTATTTTTTTGGAATTTTCTATTATGCATTGGGTAGGAACGGAACTGAACGATAATTTTTATTTTCTCTCTTTCTCGGCCTATTCCAACCTTTTTTGGCATGAAATGAAGCCATAATGGTATTTTTTAATTTTCAGAATTTTTTTAGCTATTTTTTGGGAATTTTCTATTACGCGTCTGGTAGGAACGAAACGGAATGATAATTTTATATTCTCTCTTTCCCGGCATTTTCCAACCTAGTTTGGCTTGAAATGAAGCCATAATGGTATTTTTCAATTTTTTGAATTTTTTTGCTATGTTTTTGGAATTTTCTAGTACACATCGAGTAGGAACGGAACGAAATGATAATTTTAATTTTCTCTCTGTCTCCACCTTTCCCAACCTATTTTGGCTTGAAATGAAGCCATAATGGTATTTTTTAATTTTTAGAGTTTTTTTTGCTATTTTGTTGGAATTTTCTATTTCGCGTCGGTTAGGAACGAAACGGAATGATAATTTTATATTCTCTCTTTCCCGGCATTTTCCAATCTATTTTGGCTTGATGGTAGTTTTTAATTTTTTGAATTTTTTTGCTATTTTTTTGGAATTTTCTATTTCGCTTCGGGTTGGAACGGAACGGAACGATAATTTTTATTTTCTCTCTTTCTCGGCCTTTTCCAACCTATTTTGGCTTGAAATGAAGCAATAATGGTATGACTTAATTTTTAGAATTTTTTTTCTATTGTTTTGAAATTTTCAATTACGAGTCGGGTAGGAACGAAACGTAACGATATTTTTTATTTTCTCTCTTACACCTCCTTTTCCATACTATTTTGGCTTGAAATGAAGCTATAATTGTATTTTTTAATTTTTAGAATTTTTTTTGCTAATTTTTTGGAATTTTCTATTTCGCGTCGGTTAGGAACGAAACGGAATGATAATTTCATATTCTCTCTTTCTCGGAATTTTCCAACCTGTTTTGGCTTGAAATGAAGCCATAATGTTAGTTTTCATTTTTTGAATTTTTTTGCTATTTTTTTGAAATTTTCTATTTCGCGTCGGGTTGGAACGGAACGGAACGATAATTTTTATTTTCTCTCTTTCTCGGCCTATTCCAACCTTTTTTGGCATGAAATGAAGCCATAATGGTATTTTTTAATTTTCAGAATTTTTTTTGCTATTTTTTTGGGAATTTTCTATTACGCGTCTGGTAGGAACGAAACGGAATGATAATTTTATATTCTCTCTTTCCCGGCATTTTCCAACCTAGTTTGGCTTGAAATGAAGCCATAATGGTATTTTTCAATTTTTTGAATTTTTTTGCTATGTTTTTGGAATTTTCTAGTACACATGGAGTAGGAACGGAACGAAATGATAATTTTAATTTTCTCTCTGTCTCCGCCTTTCCCAACCTATTTTGGCTTGAAATGAAGCCGTAATGGTATTTTTTAATTTTTAGAGTTTTTTTTGCTATTTTGTTGGAATTTTCTATTTCGCGTCGGTTAGGAACGAAACGGAATGATAATTTTATATTCTCTCTTTCCCGGCATTTTCCAATCTATTTTGGCTTGATGGTAGTTTTTAATTTTTTGAATTTTTTTGCTATTTTTTTGGAATTTTCTATTTCGCTTCGGGTTGGAACGGAACGGAACGATAATTTTTATTTTCTCTCTTTCTCGGCCTTTTCCAACCTATTTTGGCTTGAAATGAAGCAATAATGGTATGTCTTAATTTTTAGAATTTTTTTTCTATTGTTTTGAAATTTTCAATTACGAGTCGGGTAGGAACGAAACGTAACGATATTTTTTATTTTCTCTCTTACACCTCCTTTTCCATACTATTTTGGCTTGAAATGAAGCTATAATTGTATTTTTTAATTTTTAGAATTTTTTTTGCTAATTTTTTGGAATTTTCTATTTCGCGTCGGTTAGGAACGAAACGGAATGATAATTTCATATTCTCTCTTTCTCGGAATTTTCCAACCTGTTTTGGCTTGAAATGAAGCCATAATGGTATTTTTCAGTTTTTTGAATTTTTTTGTTATTTTTTTGGAATTTTCAATTTCGCGTCGGGTTGGAACGGAACGGAATGATAATTTTTATTTTCTCTCTTTCTCGGCCTTTTCAAACCTATTTTGGCTTGAAATGAAGCCATAATGGTATTTTTTAATTTTTAAATTTTTTTTGCTATTTTTTTGGAATTTTCTATTACGCGTCGGTTAGGAAAGAAACGGAATGATAATTTTATATTCTCTCTTTCCCGGCGTTTTCCAACCTATTTTCGCTTGAAATGAAGCCATAATGGTATTTTTCAATTTTTTGAATTTTTTTCTATTTTTTTGGAATTTTCTATTATGCATTGGGTAGGAACGGAACTGAACGATAATTTTTATTTTCTCTCTTTCTTGGCCTATTCCAACCTTTTTTGGCATGAAATGAAGCCATAATGGTATTTTTTAATTTTCAGAATTTTTTTTGCTATTTTTTGGGAATTTTCTATTACGCGTCTGGTAGGAACGAAACGGAATGATAATTTCATATTCTCTCTTTCTCGGAATTTTCCAACCTGTTTTGGCTTGAAATGAAGCCATAATGTTAGTTTTCATTTTTTGAATTTTTTTGCTATTTTTTTGAAATTTTCTATTTCGCGTCGGGTTGGAACGGAACGGAACGATAATTTTTATTTTCTCTCTTTCTCGGCCTATTCCAACCTTTTTTGGCATGAAATGAAGCCATAATGGTATTTTTTAATTTTCAGAATTTTTTTTGCTATTTTTTTGGGAATTTTCTATTACGCGTCTGGTAGGAACGAAACGGAATGATAATTTTATATTCTCTCTTTCCCGGCATTTTCCAACCTAGTTTGGCTTGAAATGAAGCCATAATGGTATTTTTCAATTTTTTGAATTTTTTTGCTATGTTTTTGGAATTTTCTAGTACACATGGAGTAGGAACGAAACGAAATGATAATTTTAATTTTCTCTCTGTCTCCGCCTTTCCCAACCTATTTTGGCTTGAAATGAAGCCGTAATGGTATTTTTTAATTTTTAGAGTTTTTTTTGCTATTTTGTTGGAATTTTCTATTTCGCGTCGGTTAGGAACGAAACGGAATGATAATTTTATATTCTCTCTTTCCCGGCATTTTCCAATCTATTTTGGCTTGATGGTAGTTTTTAATTTTTTGAATTTTTTTGCTATTTTTTTGGAATTTTCTATTTCGCTTCGGGTTGGAACGGAACGGAACGATAATTTTTATTTTCTCTCTTTCTCGGCCTTTTCCGACCTATTTTGGCTTGAAATGAAGCAATAATGGTATGTCTTAATTTTTAGAATTTTTTTTCTATTGTTTTGAAATTTTCAATTACGAGTCGGGTAGGAACGAAACGTAACGATATTTTTTATTTTCTCTCTTACACCTCCTTTTCCATACTATTTTGGCTTGAAATGAAGCTATAATTGTATTTTTTAATTTTTAGAATTTTTTTTGCTAATTTTTTGGAATTTTCTATTTCGCGTCGGTTAGGAACGAAACGGAATGATAATTTCATATTCTCTCTTTCTCGGAATTTTCCAACCTGTTTTGGCTTGAAATGAAGCCATAATGGTATTTTTCAGTTTTTTGAATTTTTTTGTTATTTTTTTGGAATTTTCAATTTCGCGTCGGGTTGGAACGGAACGGAATGATAATTTTTATTTTCTCTCTTTCTCGGCCTTTTCAAACCTATTTTGGCTTGAAATGAAGCCATAATGGTATTTTTTAATTTTTAAATTTTTTTTGCTATTTTTTTGGAATTTTCTATTACGCGTCGGTTAGGAAAGAAACGGAATGATAATTTTATATTCTCTCTTTCCCGGCGTTTTCCAACCTATTTTCGCTTGAAATGAAGCCATAATGGTATTTTTCAATTTTTTGAATTTTTTTCTATTTTTTTGGAATTTTCTATTATGCATTGGGTAGGAACGGAACTGAACGATAATTTTTATTTTCTCTCTTTCTCGGCCTATTCCAACCATTTTTGGCATGAGATGAAGCCATAATGGTATTTTTTAATTTTCAGAATTTTTTTTGCTATTTTTTGGGAATTTTCTATTACGCGTCTGGTAGGAACGAAACGGAATGATAATTTTATATTCTCTCTTTCTCGGCATTTTCCAACCTGTTTTGGCTTGAAATGAAGCCATAATGGTATTTTTCAGTTTTATGAATTTTTTTGTTATTTTTTTGGAATTTTCAATTTCGCGTCGGGTTGGAACGGAACGGAATGATAATTCTTATTTTCTCTCTTTCTCGGCCTTTTCAAACCTATTTTGGCTTGAAATGAAGCCATAATGGTATTTTTTAATTTTTAAATTTTTTTTTGCTATTTTTTTGGAATTTTCTATTACGCGTCGGTTAGGAAAGAAACGGAATGATAATTTTATATTCTCTCTTTCCCGGCGTTTTCCAACCTATTTTGGCTTGAAATGAAGCCATAACGGTATTTTTCAATTTTTTGAATTTTTTTGCTATGTTTTTGGAATTTTCTAGTACACATCGAGTAGGAACGGAACGAAATGATAATTTTTATTTTCTCTCTGTCTCCGCCTTTCCCAACCTATTTTGGCTTGAAATGAAGCCATAATGGTATTTTTTAGTTTTTAGAGTTTTTTTTGCTATTTTGTTGGAATTTTCTATTTCGCGTCGGTTAGGAACGAAACGGAATGATAATTTTATATTCTCTCTTTCCCGGCATTTTCCAATCTATTTTGGCTTGATGGTAGTTTTTAATTTTTTGAATTTTTTTGCTATTTTTTTGGAATTTTCTATTTCGCTTCGGGTTGGAACGGAACGGAACGATAATTTTTATTTTCTCTCTTTCTCGGCCTTTTCCAACCTATTTTGGCTTGAAACGAAGCAATAATGGTATGTCTTAATTTTTAGAATTTTTTTTCTATTGTTTTGAAATTTTCAATTACGAGTCGGGTAGGAACGAAACGTAACGATATTTTTTATTTTCTCTCTTACACCTCCTTTTCCATACTATTTTGGCTTGAAATGAAGCTATAATTGTATTTTTTTAATTTTTAGAATTTTTTTTGCTAATTTTTTGGAATTTTCTATTTCGCGTCGGTTAGGAACGAAACGGAATGATAATTTCATATTCTCTCTTTCTCGGAATTTTCCAACCTGTTTTGGCTTGAAATGAAGCCATAATGTTAGTTTTCATTTTTTGAATTTTTTTGCTATTTTTTTGGAATTTTCTATTTCGCGTCGGGTTGGAACGGAACGGAACGATAATTTTTATTTTCTCTCTTTCTCGGCCTATTCCAACCTTTTTTGGCATGAAATGAAGCCATAATGGTATTTTTTAATTTCAGAATTTTTTTTGCTATTTTTTTGGGAATTTTCTATTACGCGTCTGGTAGGAACGAAACGGAATGATAATTTTATATTCTCTCTTTCCCGGCATTTTCCAACCTAGTTTGGCTTGAAATGAAGCCATAATGGTATTTTTCAATTTTTTGAATTTTTTTGCTATGTTTTTGGAATTTTCTAGTACACATGGAGTAGGAACGGAACGAAATGATAATTTTAATTTTCTCTCTGTCTCCGCCTTTCCCAACCTATTTTGGCTTGAAATGAAGCCATAATGGTATTTTTTAATTTTTAGAGTTTTTTTTGCTATTTTGTTGGAATTTTCTATTTCGCGTCGGTTAGGAACGAAACGGAATGATAATTTTATATTCTCTCTTACCCGGCATTTTCCAATCTATTTTGGCTTGATGGTAGTTTTTAATTTTTTGAATTTTTTAGCTATTTTTTTGGAATTTTCTATTTCGCTTCGGGTTGGAACGGAACGGAACGATAATTTTTATTTTCTCTCTTTCTCGGCCTTTTCCAACCTATTTTGGCTAGAAATGAAGCAATAATGGTATGTCTTAATTTTTAGAATTTTTTTTCTATTGTTGTGAAATTTTCAATTACGAGTCGGGTAGGAACGAAACGTAACGATATTTTTTATTTTCTCTCTTACACCTCCTTTTCCATACTATTTTGGCTTGAAATGAAGCTATAATTGTATTTTTTAATTTTTAGAATTTTTTTTGCTAATTTTTTGGAATTTTCTATTTCGCGTCGGTTAGGAACGAAACGGAATGATAATTTCATATTCTCTCTTTCTCGGAATTTTCCAACCTGTTTTGGCTTGAAATGAAGCCATAATGGTATTTTTCAGTTTTTTGAATTTTTTTGTTATTTTTTGGGAATTTTCAATTTCGCGTCGGGTTGGAACGGAACGGAATGATAATTTTTATTTTCTCTCTTTCTCGGCCTTTTCAAACCTATTTTGGCTTGAAATGAAGCCATAATGGTATTTTTTAATTTTTAAATTTTTTTTGCTATTTTTTTGGAATTTTCTATTACGCGTCGGTTAGGAAAGAAACGGAATGATAATTTTATATTCTCTCTTTCCCGGCGTTTTCCAACCTATTTTGGCTTGAAATGAAGCCATAATGGTATTTTTCAATTTTTTGAATTCTTTTCTATTTTTTTGGAATTTTCTATTATGCATTGGGTAGGAACGGAACTGAACGATAATTTTTATTTTCTCTCTTTCTCGGCCTATTCCAACCTTTTTTGGCATGAAATGAAGCCATAATGGTATTTTTTAATTTTCAGAATTTTTTTTGCTATTTTTTGGGAATTTTCTATTACACGTCAGGTAGAAACGAAACAGAATGATAATTTTATATTCTCTCTTTCCCGGCATTTTCCAACCTATTTTGGCTTGAAATGAAGCCATAATGGTATTTTTCAGTTTTTTGAATTTTTTTGTTATTTTTTTGGAATTTTCAATTTCGCGTCGGGTTGGAACGGAACGGAATGATAATTTTTATTTTCTCTCTTTCTCGGCCTTTTCAAACCTATTTTGGCTTGAAATGAAGCCATAATGGTATTTTTTAATTTTTAAATTTTTTTTGCTATTTTTTTGGAATTTTCTATTACGCGTCGGTTAGGAAAGAAACGGAATGATAATTTTATATTCTCTCTTTCCCGGTGTTTTCCAACCTATTTTGGCTTGAAATGAAGCCATAATGGTATTTTTCAATTTTTTGAATTTTTTTGCTATTTTTTTGGAATTTTATATTACGCATCGAATAGGAACGGAACGAAACGATAATTTTCACTTTCTCTCTTTCTCGGCCTTTTCCTACCTATTTTGGCTTGAAATGAAGCCATAATGGTATTTTTTAATTTTTAGAATTTTTTTTGCTATTTTTTTGGAATTTTCTATTAGACGTCAGGTAGAAACGAAACAGAATGATAATTTTATATTCTCTCTTTCTCGGCATTTTTCCAACCTGTTTTGGCTTGAAATGAAGCCATAATGGTATTTTTCAGTTTTATGAATTTTTTTGTTATTTTTTTGGAATTTTCAATTTCGCGTCGGGTTGGAACGGAACGGAATGATAATTTTTATTTTCTCTCTTTCTCGGCCTTTTCAAACCTATTTTGGCTTGAAATGAAGCCATAATGGTATTTTTTAATTTTTAAATTTTTTTTTGCTATTTTTTTGGAATTTTCTATTACGCGTCGGTTAGGAAAGAAACGGAATGATAATTTTATATTCTCTCTTTCCCGGCGTTTTCCAACCTATTTTGGCTCGAAATGAAGCCATAACGGTATTTTTCAATTTTTTGAATTTTTTTCTATTTTTTTGGAATTTTCTATTACGCGTCTGGTAGGAACGAAACGGAACGATAATTTTTATTTTCTCTCTTTATCGGCCTATTCCAACCTTTTTTGGCATGAAATGAAGCCATAATGGTATTTTTTAATTTTCAGAATTTTTTTTGCTATTTTTTGGGAATTTTCTATTACGCGTCTGGTAGGAACGAAACGGAATGATAATTTTATATTCTCTCTTTCCCGGCATTTTCCAACCTAGTTTGGCTTGAAATGAAGCCATAAAGGTATTTTTCAATTTTTTGAATTTTTTTGCTATGTTTTTGGAATTTTCTAGTACACATGGAGTAGGAACGGAACGAAATGATAATTTTAATTTTCTCTCTGTCTCCGCCTTTCCCAACCTATTTTGGCTTGAAATGAAGCCATAATGGTATTTTTTAATTTTTAGAGTTTTTTTTGCTATTTTGTTGGAATTTTCTATTTCGCGTCGGTTAGGAACGAAACGGAATGATAATTTTATATTCTCTCTTTCCCGGCATTTTCCAATCTATTTTGGCTTGATGGTAGTTTTTAATTTTTTGAATTTTTTTGCTATTTTTTTGGAATTTTCTATTTCGCTTCGGGTTGGAACGGAACGGAACCATAATTTTTATTTTCTCTCTTTCTCGGCCTTTTCCAACCTATTTTGGCTTGAAATGAAGCAATAATGGTATGTCTTAATTTTTAGAATTTTTTTTCTATTGTTTTGAAATTTTCAATTACGAGTCGGGTAGGAACGAAACGTAACGATATTTTTTATTTTCTCTCTTACACCTCCTTTTCCATACTATTTTGGCTTGAAATGAAGCTATAATTGTATTTTTTAATTTTTAGAATTTTTTTTGCTAATTTTTTGGAATTTTCTATTTCGCGTCGGTTAGGAACGAAACGGAATGATAATTTCATATTCTCTCTTTCTCGGAATTTTCCAACCTGTTTTGGCTTGAAATGAAGCCATAATGGTATTTTTCAGTTTTTTGAATTTTTTTGTTATTTTTTTGGAATTTTCAATTTCGCGTCGGGTTGGAACGGAACGGAATGATAATTTTTATTTTCTCTCTTTCTCGGCCTTTTCAAACCTATTTTGGCTTGAAATGAAGCCATAATGGTATTTTTTAATTTTTAAATTTTTTTTGCTATTTTTTTGGAATTTTCTATTACGCGTCGGTTAGGAAAGAAACGGAATGATAATTTTATATTCTCTCTTTCCCGGCGTTTTCCAACCTATTTTCGCTTGAAATGAAGCCATAATGGTATTTTTCAATTTTTTGAATTTTTTTCTATTTTTTTGGAATTTTCTATTATGCATTGGGTAGGAACGGAACTGAACGATAATTTTTATTTTCTCTCTTTCTCGGCCTATTCCAACCTTTTTTGGCATGAAATGAAGCCATAATGGTATTTTTTAATTTTCAGAATTTTTTTTGCTATTTTTTGGGAATTTTCTATTACGCGTCTGGTAGGAACGAAACGGAATGATAATTTTATATTCTCTCTTTCTCGGCATTTTCCAACCTGTTTTGGCTTGAAATGAAGCCATAATGGTATTTTTCAGTTTTATGAATTTTTTTGTTATTTTTTTGGAATTTTCAATTTCGCGTCGGGTTGGAACGGAACGGAATGATAATTCTTATTTTCTCTCTTTCTCGGCCTTTTCAAACCTATTTTGGCTTGAAATGAAGCCATAATGGTATTTTTTAATTTTTAAATTTTTTTTCGCTATTTTTTTGGAATTTTCTATTACGCGTCGGTTAGGAAAGAAACGGAATGATAATTTTATATTCTCTCTTTCCCGGCGTTTTCCAACCTATTTTGGCTTGAAATGAAGCCATAACGGTATTTTTCAATTTTTTGAATTTTTTTCTATTTTTTTGGAATTTTCTATTACGCGTCTGGTAGGAACGAAACGGAACGATAATTTTTATTTTCTCTCTTTCTCGGCCTATTCCAACCTTTTTTGGCATGAAATGAAGCCATAATGGTATTTTTTAATTTTCAGAATTTTTTTTGCTATTTTTTGGGAATTTTCTATTACGCGTCTGGTAGGAACGAAACGGAATGATAATTTTATATTCTCTCTTTCCCGGCATTTTCCAACCTAGTTTGGCTTGAAATGAAGCCATAATGGTATTTTTCAATTTTTTGTATTTTTTTGCTATGTTTTTGGAATTTTCTAGTACACATCGAGTAGGAACGGAACGAAATGATAATTTTAATTTTCTCTCTGTCTCCGCCTTTCCCAACCTATTTTGGCTTGAAATGAAGCCATAATGGTATTTTTTAATTTTTAGAGTTTTTTTTGCTATTTTGTTGGAATTTTCTATTTCGCGTCGGTTAGGAACGAAACGGAATGATAATTTTATATTCTCTCTTTCCCGGCATTTTCCAATCTATTTTGGCTTGATGGTAGTTTTTAATTTTTTGAATTTTTTTGCTATTTTTTTGGAATTTTCTATTTCGCTTCGGGTTGGAACGGAACGGAACGATAATTTTTATTTTCTCTCTTTCTCGGCCTTTTCCAACCTATTTTGGCTTGAAATGAAGCAATAATGGTATGTCTTAATTTTTAGAATTTTTTTTCTATTGTTTTGAAATTTTCAATTACGAGTCGGGTAGGAACGAAACGTAACGATATTTTTTATTTTCTCTCTTACACCTCCTTTTCCATACTATTTTGGCTTGAAATGAAGCTATAATTGTATTTTTTAATTTTTAGAATTTTTTTTGCTAATTTTTTGGAATTTTCTATTTCGCGTCGGTTAGGAACGAAACGGAATGATAATTTCATATTCTCTCTTTCTCGGAATTTTCCAACCTGTTTTGGCTTGAAATGAAGCCATAATGGTATTTTTCAGTTTTTTGAATTTTTTTGTTATTTTTTTGGAATTTTCAATTTCGCGTCGGGTTGGAACGGAACGGAATGATAATTTTTATTTTCTCTCTTTCTCGGCCTTTTCAAACCTATTTTGGCTTGAAATGAAGCCATAATGGTATTTTTTAATTTTTAAATTTTTTTTGCTATTTTTTTGGAATTTTCTATTACGCGTCGGTTAGGAAAGAAACGGAATGATAATTTTATATTCTCTCTTTCCCGGCGTTTTCCAACCTATTTTCGCTTGAAATGAAGCCATAATGGTATTTTTCAATTTTTTGAATTTTTTTCTATTTTTTTGGAATTTTCTATTATGCATTGGGTAGGAACGGAACTGAACGATAATTTTTATTTTCTCTCTTTCTCGGCCTATTCCAACCTTTTTTGGCATGAAATGAAGCCATAATGGTATTTTTTAATTTTCAGAATTTTTTTTGCTATTTTTTGGGAATTTTCTATTACGCGTCTGGTAGGAACGAAACGGAATGATAATTTTATATTCTCTCTTTCTCGGCATTTTCCAACCAGTTTTGGCTTGAAATGAAGCCATAATGGTATTTTTCAGTTTTATGAATTTTTTTGTTATTTTTTTGGAATTTTCAATTTCGCGTCGGGTTGGAACGGAACGGAATGATAATTCTTATTTTCTCTCTTTCTCGGCCTTTTCAAACCTATTTTGGCTTGAAATGAAGCCATAATGGTATTTTTTAATTTTTAAATTTTTTTTCGCTATTTTTTTGGAATTTTCTATTACGCGTCGGTTAGGAAAGAAACGGAATGATAATTTTATATTCTCTCTTTCCCGGCGTTTTCCAACCTATTTTGGCTTGAAATGAAGCCATAACGGTATTTTTCAATTTTTTGAATTTTTTTCTATTTTTTTGGAATTTTCTATTACGCGTCTGGTAGGAACGAAACGGAACGATAATTTTTATTTTCTCTCTTTCTCGGCCTATTCCAACCTTTTTTGGCATGAAATGAAGCCATAATGGTATTTTTTAATTTTCAGAATTTTTTTTGCTATTTTTTGGGAATTTTCTATTACGCGTCTGGTAGGAACGAAACGGAATGATAATTTTATATTCTCTCTTTCCCGGCATTTTCCAACCTAGTTTGGCTTGAAATGAAGCCATAATGGTATTTTTCAATTTTTTGTATTTTTTTGCTATGTTTTTGGAATTTTCTAGTACACATCGAGTAGGAACGGAACGAAATGATAATTTTAATTTTCTCTCTGTCTCCGCCTTTCCCAACCTATTTTGGCTTGAAATGAAGCCCTAATGGTATTTTTTAATTTTTAGAGTTTTTTTTGCTATTTTGTTGGAATTTTCTATTTCGCGTCGGTTAGGAACGAAACGGAATGATAATTTTATATTCTCTCTTTCCCGGCATTTTCCAATCTATTTTGGCTTGATGGTAGTTTTTAATTTTTTGAATTTTTTTGCTATTTTTTTGGAATTTTCTATTTCGCTTCGGGTTGGAACGGAACGGAACGATAATTTTTATTTTCTCTCTTTCTCGGCCTTTTCCAACCTATTTTGGCTTGAAATGAAGCAATAATGGTATGTCTTAATTTTTAGAATTTTTTTTCTATTGTTTTGAAATTTTCAATTACGAGTCGGGTAGGAACGAAACGTAACGATATTTTTTATTTTCTCTCTTACACCTCCTTTTCCATACTATTTTGGCTTGAAATGAAGCTATAATTGTATTTTTTAATTTTTAGAATTTTTTTTGCTAATTTTTTGGAATTTTCTATTTCGCGTCGGTTAGGAACGAAACGGAATGATAATTTCATATTCTCTCTTTCTCGGAATTTTCCAACCTGTTTTGGCTTGAAATGAAGCCATAATGTTAGTTTTCATTTTTTGAATTTTTTTGCTATTTTTTTGAAATTTTCTATTTCGCGTCGGGTTGGAACGGAACGGAACGATAATTTTTATTTTCTCTCTTTCTCGGCCTATTCCAACCTTTTTTGGCATGAAATGAAGCCATAATGGTATTTTTTAATTTTCAGAATTTTTTTTGCTATTTTTTTGGGAATTTTCTATTACGCGTCTGGTAGGAACGAAACGGAATGATAATTTTATATTCTCTCTTTCCCGGCATTTTCCAACCTAGTTTGGCTTGAAATGAAGCCATAATGGTATTTTTCAATTTTTTGAATTTTTTTGCTATGTTTTTGGAATTTTCTAGTACACATGGAGTAGGAACGGAACGAAATGATAATTTTAATTTTCTCTCTGTCTCCGCCTTTCCCAACCTATTTTGGCTTGAAATGAAGCCATAATGGTATTTTTTAATTTTTAGAGTTTTTTTTGCTATTTTGTTGGAATTTTCTATTTCGCGTCGGTTAGGAACGAAACGGAATGATAATTTTATATTCTCTCTTTCCCGGCATTTTCCAATCTATTTTGGCTTGATGGTAGTTTTTAATTTTTTGAATTTTTTAGCTATTTTTTTGGAATTTTCTATTTCGCTTCGGGTTGGAACGGAACGGAACGATAATTTTTATTTTCTCTCTTTCTCGGCCTTTTCCAACCTATTTTGGCTTGAAATGAAGCAATAATGGTATGTCTTAATTTTTAGAATTTTTTTTCTATTGTTTTGAAATTTTCAATTACGAGTCGGGTAGGAACGAAACGTAACGATATTTTTTATTTTCTCTCTTACACCTCCTTTTCCATACTATTTTGGCTTGAAATGAAGCTATAATTGTATTTTTTAATTTTTAGAATTTTTTTTGCTAATTTTTTGGAATTTTCTATTTCGCGTCGGTTAGGAACGAAACGGAATGATAATTTCATATTCTCTCTTTCTCGGAATTTTCCAACCTGTTTTGGCTTGAAATGAAGCCATAATGGTATTTTTCAGTTTTTTGAATTTTTTTGTTATTTTTTTGGAATTTTCAATTTCGCGTCGGGTTGGAACGGAACGGAATGATAATTTTTATTTTCTCTCTTTCTCGGCCTTTTCAAACCTATTTTGGCTTGAAATGAAGCCATAATGGTATTTTTTAATTTTTAAATTTTTTTTGCTATTTTTTTGGAATTTTCTATTACGCGTCGGTTAGGAAAGAAACGGAATGATAATTTTATATTCTCTCTTTCCCGGCGTTTTCCAACCTATTTTCGCTTGAAATGAAGCCATAATGGTATTTTTCAATTTTTTGAATTTTTTTCTATTTTTTTGGAATTTTCTATTATGCATTGGGTAGGAACGGAACTGAACGATAATTTTTATTTTCTCTCTTTCTCGGCCTATTCCAACCTTTTTTGGCATGAAATGAAGCCATAATGGTATTTTTTAATTTTCAGAATTTTTTTTGCTATTTTTTGGGAATTTTCTATTACGCGTCTGGTAGGAACGAAACGGAATGATAATTTTATATTCTCTCTTTCTCGGCATTTTCCAACCTGTTTTGGCTTGAAATGAAGCCATAATGGTATTTTTCAGTTTTATGAATTTTTTTGTTATTTTTTTGGAATTTTCAATTTCGCGTCGGGTTGGAACGGAACGGAATGATAATTCTTATTTTCTCTCTTTCTCGGCCTTTTCAAACCTATTTTGGCTTGAAATGAAGCCATAATGGTATTTTTTAATTTTTAAATTTTTTTTTGCTATTTTTTTGGAATTTTCTATTACGCGTCGGTTAGGAAAGAAACGGAATGATAATTTTATATTCTCTCTTTCCCGGCGTTTTCCAACCTATTTTGGCTTGAAATGAAGCCATAACGGTATTTTTCAATTTTTTGAATTTTTTTCTATTTTTTTGGAATTTTCTATTACGCGTCTGGGAGGAACGAAACGGAACGATAATTTTTATTTTCTCTCTTTCTCGGCCTATTCCAACCTTTTTTGGCATGAAATGAAGCCATAATGGTATTTTTTAATTTTCAGAATTTTTTTTGCTATTTTTTGGGAATTTTCTATTACGCGTCTGGTAGGAACGAAACGGAATGATAATTTTATATTCTCTCTTTCCCGGCATTTTCCAACCTAGTTTGGCTTGAAATGAAGCCATAATGGTATTTTTCAATTTTTTGAATTTTTTTGCTATGTTTTTGGAATTTTCTAGTACACATCGAGTAGGAACGGAACGAAATGATAATTTTAATTTTCTCTCTGTCTCCGCCTTTCCCAACCTATTTTGGCTTGAAATGAAGCCATAATGGTATTTTTTAATTTTTAGAGTTTTTTTTGCTATTTTGTTGGAATTTTCTATTTCGCGTCGGTTAGGAACGAAACGGAATGATAATTTTATATTCTCTCTTTCCCGGCATTTTCCAATCTATTTTGGCTTGATGGTAGTTTTTAATTTTTTGAATTTTTTTGCTATTTTTTTGGAATTTTCTATTTCGCTTCGGGTTGGAACGGAACGGAACGATAATTTTTATTTTCTCTCTTTCTCGGCCTTTTCCAACCTATTTTGGCTTGAAATGAAGCAATAATGGTATGTCTTAATTTTTAGAATTTTTTTTCTATTGTTTTGAAATTTTCAATTACGAGTCGGGTAGGAACGAAACGTAACGATATTTTTTATTTTCTCTCTTACACCTCCTTTTCCATACTATTTTGGCTTGAAATGAAGCTATAATTGTATTTTTTAATTTTTAGAATTTTTTTTGCTAATTTTTTGGAATTTTCTATTTCGCGTCGGTTAGGAACGAAACGGAATGATAATTTCATATTCTCTCTTTCTCGGAATTTTCCAACCTGTTTTGGCTTGAAATGAAGCCATAATGGTATTTTTCAGTTTTTTGAATTTTTTTGTTATTTTTTTGGAATTTTCAATTTCGCGTCGGGTTGGAACGGAACGGAATGATAATTTTTATTTTCTCTCTTTCTCGGCCTTTTCAAACCTATTTTGGCTTGAAATGAAGCCATAATGGTATTTTATAATTTTTAAATTTTTTTTGCTATTTTTTTGGAATTTTCTATTACGCGTCGGTTAGGAAAGAAACGGAATGATAATTTTATATTCTCTCTTTCCCGGCGTTTTCCAACCTATTTTCGCTTGAAATGAAGCGATAATGGTATTTTTCAATTTTTTGAATTTTTTTCTATTTTTTTGGAATTTTCTATTATGCATTGGGTAGGAACGGAACTGAACGATAATTTTTATTTTCTCTCTTTCTCGGCCTATTCCAACCTTTTTTGGCATGAAATGAAGCCATAATGGTATTTTTTAATTTTCAGAAATTTTTTTTCTATTTTTTGGGAATTTTCTATTACGCGTCTGGTAGGAACGAAACGGAATGATAATTTTATATTCTCTCTTTCCCGGCATTTTCCAACCTAGTTTGGCTTGAAATGAAGCCATAATGGTATTTTTCAATTTTTTGAATTTTTTTGCTATGTTTTTGGAATTTTCTAGTACACATCGAGTAGGAACGGAACGAAATGATAATTTTAATTTTCTCTCTGTCTCCGCCTTTCCCAACCTATTTTGGCTTGAAATGAAGCCATAATGGTATTTTTTAATTTTTAGAGTTTTTTTTGCTATTTTGTTGGAATTTTCTATTTCGCGTCGGTTAGGAACGAAACGGAATGATAATTTTATATTCTCTCTTTCCCGGCATTTTCCAATCTATTTTGGCTTGATGGTAGTTTTTAATTTTTTGAATTTTTTTGCTATTTTTTTGGAATTTTCTATTTCGCTTCGGGTTGGAACGGAACGGAACGATAATTTTTATTTTCTCTCTTTCTCGGCCTTTTCCAACCTATTTTGGCTTGAAACGAAGCAATAATGGTATGTCTTAATTTTTAGAATTTTTTTTCTATTGTTTTGAAATTTTCAATTACGAGTCGGGTAGGAACGAAACGTAACGATATTTTTTATTTTCTCTCTTACACCTCCTTTTCCATACTATTTTGGCTTGAAATGAAGCTATAATTGTATTTTTTAATTTTTAGAATTTTTTTTGCTAATTTTTTGGAATTTTCTATTTCGCGTCGGTTAGGAACGAAACGGAATGATAATTTCATATTCTCTCTTTCTCGGAATTTTCCAACCTGTTTTGGCTTGAAATGAAGCCATAATGGTATTTTTCAGTTTTTTGAATTTTTTTGTTATTTTTTTGGAATTTTCAATTTCGCGTCGGGTTGGAACGGAACGGAATGATAATTTTTATTTTCTCTCTTTCTCGGCCTTTTCAAACCTATTTTGGCTTGAAATGAAGCCATAATGGTATTTTTTAATTTTTAAATTTTTTTTGCTATTTTTTTGGAATTTTCTATTACGCGTCGGTTAGGAAAGAAACGGAATGATAATTTTATATTCTCTCTTTCCCGGCGTTTTCCAACCTATTTTCGCTTGAAATGAAGCGATAATGGTATTTTTCAATTTTTTGAATTTTTTTCTATTTTTTTGGAATTTTCTATTATGCATTGGGTAGGAACGGAACTGAACGATAATTTTTATTTTCTCTCTTTCTCGGCCTATTCCAACCTTTTTTGGCATGAAATGAAGCCATAATGGTATTTTTTAATTTTCAGAAATTTTTTTGCTATTTTTTGGGAATTTTCTATTACGCGTCTGGTAGGAACGAAACGGAATGATAATTTTATATTCTCTCTTTCCCGGCATTTTCCAACCTAGTTTGGCTTGAAATGAAGCCATAATGGTATTTTTCAATTTTTTGAATTTTTTTGCTATGTTTTTGGAATTTTCTAGTACACATCGAGTAGGAACGGAACGAAATGATAATTTTAATTTTCTCTCTGTCTCCGCCTTTCCCAACCTATTTTGGCTTGAAATGAAGCCATAATGGTATTTTTTAATTTTTAGAGTTTTTTTTGCTATTTTGTTGGAATTTTCTATTTCGCGTCGGTTAGGAACGAAACGGAATGATAATTTTATATTCTCTCTTTCCCGGCATTTTCCAATCTATTTTGGCTTGATGGTAGTTTTTAATTTTTTGAATTTTTTTGCTATTTTTTTGGAATTTTCTATTTCGCTTCGGGTTGGAACGGAACGGAACGATAATTTTTATTTTCTCTCTTTCTCGGCCTTTTCCAACCTATTTTGGCTTGAAACGAAGCAATAATGGTATGTCTTAATTTTTAGAATTTTTTTTCTATTGTTTTGAAATTTTCAATTACGAGTCGGGTAGGAACGAAACGTAACGATATTTTTTATTTTCTCTCTTACACCTCCTTTTCCATACTATTTTGGCTTGAAATGAAGCTATAATTGTATTTTTTAATTTTTAGAATTTTTTTTGCTAATTTTTTGGAATTTTCTATTTCGCGTCGGTTAGGAACGAAACGGAATGATAATTTCATATTCTCTCTTTCTCGGAATTTTCCAACCTGTTTTGGCTTGAAATGAAGCCATAATGGTATTTTTCAGTTTTTTGAATTTTTTTGTTATTTTTTTGGAATTTTCAATTTCGCGTCGGGTTGGAACGGAACGGAATGATAATTTTTATTTTCTCTCTTTCTCGGCCTTTTCAAACCTATTTTGGCTTGAAATGAAGACATAATGGTATTTTTTAATTTTTAAATTTTTTTTGCTATTTTTTTGGAATTTTCTATTACGCGTCGGTTAGGAAAGAAACGGAATGATAATTTTATATTCTCTCTTTCCCGGCGTTTTCCAACCTATTTTCGCTTGAAATGAAGCCATAATGGTATTTTTCAATTTTTTGAATTTTTTTCTATTTTTTTGGAATTTTCTATTATGCATTGGGTAGGAACGGAACTGAACGATAATTTTTATTTTCTCTCTTTCTCGGCCTATTCCAACCTTTTTTGGCATGAAATGAAGCCATAATGGTATTTTTTAATTTTCAGAATTTTTTTTGCTATTTTTTGGGAATTTTCTATTACGCGTCTGGTAGGAACGAAACGGAATGATAATTTTATATTCTCTCTTTCTCGGCATTTTCCAACCTGTTTTGGCTTGAAATGAAGCCATAATGGTATTTTTCAGTTTTATGGATTTTTTTGTTATTTTTTTGGAATTTTCAATTTCGCGTCGGGTTGGAACGGAACGGAATGATAATTCTTATTTTCTCTCTTTCTCGGCCTTTTCAAACCTATTTTGGCTTGAAATGAAGCCATAATGGTATTTTTTAATTTTTAAATTTTTTTTTGCTATTTTTTTGGAATTTTCTATTACGCGTCGGTTAGGAAAGAAACGGAATGATAATTTTATATTCTCTCTTTCCCGGCGTTTTCCAACCTATTTTGGCTTGAAATGAAGCCATAACGGTATTTTTCAATTTTTTGAATTTTTTTCTATTTTTTTGGAATTTTCTATTACGCGTCTGGGAGGAACGAAACGGAACGATAATTTTTATTTTCTCTCTTTCTCGGCCTATTCCAACCTTTTTTGGCATGAAATGAAGCCATAATGGTATTTTTTAATTTTCAGAATTTTTTTTGCTATTTTTTGGGAATTTTCTATTACGCGTCTGGTAGGAACGAAACGGAATGATAATTTTATATTCTCTCTTTCCCGGCATTTTCCAACCTAGTTTGGCTTGAAATGAAGCCATAATGGTATTTTTCAATTTTTTGAATTTTTTTGCTATGTTTTTGGAATTTTCTAGTACACATCGAGTAGGAACGGAACGAAATGATAATTTTAATTTTCTCTCTGTCTCCGCCTTTCCCAACCTATTTTGGCTTGAAATGAAGCCATAATGGTATTTTTTAATTTTTAGAGTTTTTTTTGCTATTTTGTTGGAATTTTCTATTTCGCGTCGGTTAGGAACGAAACGGAATGATAATTTTATATTCTCTCTTTCCCGGCATTTTCCAATCTATTTTGGCTTGATGGTAGTTTTTAATTTTTTGAATTTTTTTGCTATTTTTTTGGAATTTTCTATTTCGCTTCGGGTTGGAACGGAACGGAACGATAATTTTTATTTTCTCTCTTTCTCGGCCTTTTCCAACCTATTTTGGCTTGAAATGAAGCAATAATGGTATGTCTTAATTTTTAGAATTTTTTTTCTATTGTTTTGAAATTTTCAATTACGAGTCGGGTAGGAACGAAACGTAACGATATTTTTTATTTTCTCTCTTACACCTCCTTTTCCATACTATTTTGGCTTGAAATGAAGCTATAATTGTATTTTTTAATTTTTAGAATTTTTTTTGCTAATTTTTTGGAATTTTCTATTTCGCGTCGGTTAGGAACGAAACGGAATGATAATTTCATATTCTCTCTTTCTCGGAATTTTCCAACCTGTTTTGGCTTGAAATGAAGCCATAATGGTATTTTTCAGTTTTTTGAATTTTTTTGTTATTTTTTTGGAATTTTCAATTTCGCGTCGGGTTGGAACGGAACGGAATGATAATTTTTATTTTCTCTCTTTCTCGGCCTTTTCAAACCTATTTTGGCTTGAAATGAAGCCATAATGGTATTTTATAATTTTTAAATTTTTTTTGCTATTTTTTTGGAATTTTCTATTACGCGTCGGTTAGGAAAGAAACGGAATGATAATTTTATATTCTCTCTTTCCCGGCGTTTTCCAACCTATTTTCGCTTGAAATGAAGCGATAATGGTATTTTTCAATTTTTTGAATTTTTTTCTATTTTTTTGGAATTTTCTATTATGCATTGGGTAGGAACGGAACTGAACGATAATTTTTATTTTCTCTCTTTCTCGGCCTATTCCAACCTTTTTTGGCATGAAATGAAGCCATAATGGTATTTTTTAATTTTCAGAAATTTTTTTTCTATTTTTTGGGAATTTTCTATTACGCGTCTGGTAGGAACGAAACGGAATGATAATTTTATATTCTCTCTTTCCCGGCATTTTCCAACCTAGTTTGGCTTGAAATGAAGCCATAATGGTATTTTTCAATTTTTTGAATTTTTTTGCTATGTTTTTGGAATTTTCTAGTACACATCGAGTAGGAACGGAACGAAATGATAATTTTAATTTTCTCTCTGTCTCCGCCTTTCCCAACCTATTTTGGCTTGAAATGAAGCCATAATGGTATTTTTTAATTTTTAGAGTTTTTTTTGCTATTTTGTTGGAATTTTCTATTTCGCGTCGGTTAGGAACGAAACGGAATGATAATTTTATATTCTCTCTTTCCCGGCATTTTCCAATCTATTTTGGCTTGATGGTAGTTTTTAATTTTTTGAATTTTTTTGCTATTTTTTTGGAATTTTCTATTTCGCTTCGGGTTGGAACGGAACGGAACGATAATTTTTATTTTCTCTCTTTCTCGGCCTTTTCCAACCTATTTTGGCTTGAAACGAAGCAATAATGGTATGTCTTAATTTTTAGAATTTTTTTTCTATTGTTTTGAAATTTTCAATTACGAGTCGGGTAGGAACGAAACGTAACGATATTTTTTATTTTCTCTCTTACACCTCCTTTTCCATACTATTTTGGCTTGAAATGAAGCTATAATTGTATTTTTTAATTTTTAGAATTTTTTTTGCTAATTTTTTGGAATTTTCTATTTCGCGTCGGTTAGGAACGAAACGGAATGATAATTTCATATTCTCTCTTTCTCGGAATTTTCCAACCTGTTTTGGCTTGAAATGAAGCCATAATGGTATTTTTCAGTTTTTTGAATTTTTTTGTTATTTTTTTGGAATTTTCAATTTCGCGTCGGGTTGGAACGGAACGGAATGATAATTTTTATTTTCTCTCTTTCTCGGCCTTTTCAAACCTATTTTGGCTTGAAATGAAGCCATAATGGTATTTTTTAATTTTTAAATTTTTTTTGCTATTTTTTTGGAATTTTCTATTACGCGTCGGTTAGGAAAGAAACGGAATGATAATTTTATATTCTCTCTTTCCCGGCGTTTTCCAACCTATTTTCGCTTGAAATGAAGCGATAATGGTATTTTTCAATTTTTTGAATTTTTTTCTATTTTTTTGGAATTTTCTATTATGCATTGGGTAGGAACGGAACTGAACGATAATTTTTATTTTCTCTCTTTCTCGGCCTATTCCAACCTTTTTTGGCATGAAATGAAGCCATAATGGTATTTTTTAATTTTCAGAAATTTTTTTGCTATTTTTTGGGAATTTTCTATTACGCGTCTGGTAGGAACGAAACGGAATGATAATTTTATATTCTCTCTTTCCCGGCATTTTCCAACCTAGTTTGGCTTGAAATGAAGCCATAATGGTATTTTTCAATTTTTTGAATTTTTTTGCTATGTTTTTGGAATTTTCTAGTACACATCGAGTAGGAACGGAACGAAATGATAATTTTAATTTTCTCTCTGTCTCCGCCTTTCCCAACCTATTTTGGCTTGAAATGAAGCCATAATGGTATTTTTTAATTTTTAGAGTTTTTTTTGCTATTTTGTTGGAATTTTCTATTTCGCGTCGGTTAGGAACGAAACGGAATGATAATTTTATATTCTCTCTTTCCCGGCATTTTCCAATCTATTTTGGCTTGATGGTAGTTTTTAATTTTTTGAATTTTTTTGCTATTTTTTTGGAATTTTCTATTTCGCTTCGGGTTGGAACGGAACGGAACGATAATTTTTATTTTCTCTCTTTCTCGGCCTTTTCCAACCTATTTTGGCTTGAAACGAAGCAATAATGGTATGTCTTAATTTTTAGAATTTTTTTTCTATTGTTTTGAAATTTTCAATTACGAGTCGGGTAGGAACGAAACGTAACGATATTTTTTATTTTCTCTCTTACACCTCCTTTTCCATACTATTTTGGCTTGAAATGAAGCTATAATTGTATTTTTTAATTTTTAGAATTTTTTTTGCTAATTTTTTGGAATTTTCTATTTCGCGTCGGTTAGGAACGAAACGGAATGATAATTTCATATTCTCTCTTTCTCGGAATTTTCCAACCTGTTTTGGCTTGAAATGAAGCCATAATGGTATTTTTCAGTTTTTTGAATTTTTTTGTTATTTTTTTGGAATTTTCAATTTCGCGTCGGGTTGGAACGGAACGGAATGATAATTTTTATTTTCTCTCTTTCTCGGCCTTTTCAAACCTATTTTGGCTTGAAATGAAGCCATAATGGTATTTTTTAATTTTTAAATTTTTTTTGCTATTTTTTTGGAATTTTCTATTACGCGTCGGTTAGGAAAGAAACGGAATGATAATTTTATATTCTCTCTTTCCCGGCGTTTTCCAACCTATTTTCGCTTGAAATGAAGCCATAATGGTATTTTTCAATTTTTTGAATTTTTTTCTATTTTTTTGGAATTTTCTATTATGCATTGGGTAGGAACGGAACTGAACGATAATTTTTATTTTCTCTCTTTCTCGGCCTATTCCAACCTTTTTTGGCATGAAATGAAGCCATAATGGTATTTTTTAATTTTCAGAATTTTTTTTGCTATTTTTTGGGAATTTTCTATTACGCGTCTGGTAGGAACGAAACGGAATGATAATTTTATATTCTCTCTTTCTCGGCATTTTCCAACCTGTTTTGGCTTGAAATGAAGCCATAATGGTATTTTTCAGTTTTATGGATTTTTTTGTTATTTTTTTGGAATTTTCAATTTCGCGTCGGGTTGGAACGGAACGGAATGATAATTCTTATTTTCTCTCTTTCTCGGCCTTTTCAAACCTATTTTGGCTTGAAATGAAGCCATAATGGTATTTTTTAATTTTTAAATTTTTTTTTGCTATTTTTTTGGAATTTTCTATTACGCGTCGGTTAGGAAAGAAACGGAATGATAATTTTATATTCTCTCTTTCCCGGCGTTTTCCAACCTATTTTGGCTTGAAATGAAGCCATAACGGTATTTTTCAATTTTTTGAATTTTTTTCTATTTTTTTGGAATTTTCTATTACGCGTCTGGGAGGAACGAAACGGAACGATAATTTTTATTTTCTCTCTTTCTCGGCCTATTCCAACCTTTTTTGGCATGAAATGAAGCCATAATGGTATTTTTTAATTTTCAGAATTTTTTTTGCTATTTTTTGGGAATTTTCTATTACGCGTCTGGTAGGAACGAAACGGAATGATAATTTTATATTCTCTCTTTCCCGGCATTTTCCAACCTAGTTTGGCTTGAAATGAAGCCATAATGGTATTTTTCAATTTTTTGAATTTTTTTGCTATGTTTTTGGAATTTTCTAGTACACATCGAGTAGGAACGGAACGAAATGATAATTTTAATTTTCTCTCTGTCTCCGCCTTTCCCAACCTATTTTGGCTTGAAATGAAGCCATAATGGTATTTTTTAATTTTTAGAGTTTTTTTTGCTATTTTGTTGGAATTTTCTATTTCGCGTCGGTTAGGAACGAAACGGAATGATAATTTTATATTCTCTCTTTCCCGGCATTTTCCAATCTATTTTGGCTTGATGGTAGTTTTTAATTTTTTGAATTTTTTTGCTATTTTTTTGGAATTTTCTATTTCGCTTCGGGTTGGAACGGAACGGAACGATAATTTTTATTTTCTCTCTTTCTCGGCCTTTTCCAACCTATTTTGGCTTGAAATGAAGCAATAATGGTATGTCTTAATTTTTAGAATTTTTTTTCTATTGTTTTGAAATTTTCAATTACGAGTCGGGTAGGAACGAAACGTAACGATATTTTTTATTTTCTCTCTTACACCTCCTTTTCCATACTATTTTGGCTTGAAATGAAGCTATAATTGTATTTTTTAATTTTTAGAATTTTTTTTGCTAATTTTTTGGAATTTTCTATTTCGCGTCGGTTAGGAACGAAACGGAATGATAATTTCATATTCTCTCTTTCTCGGAATTTTCCAACCTGTTTTGGCTTGAAATGAAGCCATAATGGTATTTTTCAGTTTTTTGAATTTTTTTGTTATTTTTTTGGAATTTTCAATTTCGCGTCGGGTTGGAACGGAACGGAATGATAATTTTTATTTTCTCTCTTTCTCGGCCTTTTCAAACCTATTTTGGCTTGAAATGAAGCCATAATGGTATTTTATAATTTTTAAATTTTTTTTGCTATTTTTTTGGAATTTTCTATTACGCGTCGGTTAGGAAAGAAACGGAATGATAATTTTATATTCTCTCTTTCCCGGCGTTTTCCAACCTATTTTCGCTTGAAATGAAGCGATAATGGTATTTTTCAATTTTTTGAATTTTTTTCTATTTTTTTGGAATTTTCTATTATGCATTGGGTAGGAACGGAACTGAACGATAATTTTTATTTTCTCTCTTTCTCGGCCTATTCCAACCTTTTTTGGCATGAAATGAAGCCATAATGGTATTTTTTAATTTTCAGAAATTTTTTTTCTATTTTTTGGGAATTTTCTATTACGCGTCTGGTAGGAACGAAACGGAATGATAATTTTATATTCTCTCTTTCCCGGCATTTTCCAACCTAGTTTGGCTTGAAATGAAGCCATAATGGTATTTTTCAATTTTTTGAATTTTTTTGCTATGTTTTTGGAATTTTCTAGTACACATCGAGTAGGAACGGAACGAAATGATAATTTTAATTTTCTCTCTGTCTCCGCCTTTCCCAACCTATTTTGGCTTGAAATGAAGCCATAATGGTATTTTTTAATTTTTAGAGTTTTTTTTGCTATTTTGTTGGAATTTTCTATTTCGCGTCGGTTAGGAACGAAACGGAATGATAATTTTATATTCTCTCTTTCCCGGCATTTTCCAATCTATTTTGGCTTGATGGTAGTTTTTAATTTTTTGAATTTTTTTGCTATTTTTTTGGAATTTTCTATTTCGCTTCGGGTTGGAACGGAACGGAACGATAATTTTTATTTTCTCTCTTTCTCGGCCTTTTCCAACCTATTTTGGCTTGAAACGAAGCAATAATGGTATGTCTTAATTTTTAGAATTTTTTTTCTATTGTTTTGAAATTTTCAATTACGAGTCGGGTAGGAACGAAACGTAACGATATTTTTTATTTTCTCTCTTACACCTCCTTTTCCATACTATTTTGGCTTGAAATGAAGCTATAATTGTATTTTTTAATTTTTAGAATTTTTTTTGCTAATTTTTTGGAATTTTCTATTTCGCGTCGGTTAGGAACGAAACGGAATGATAATTTCATATTCTCTCTTTCTCGGAATTTTCCAACCTGTTTTGGCTTGAAATGAAGCCATAATGGTATTTTTCAGTTTTTTGAATTTTTTTGTTATTTTTTTGGAATTTTCAATTTCGCGTCGGGTTGGAACGGAACGGAATGATAATTTTTATTTTCTCTCTTTCTCGGCCTTTTCAAACCTATTTTGGCTTGAAATGAAGCCATAATGGTATTTTTTAATTTTTAAATTTTTTTTGCTATTTTTTTGGAATTTTCTATTACGCGTCGGTTAGGAAAGAAACGGAATGATAATTTTATATTCTCTCTTTCCCGGCGTTTTCCAACCTATTTTCGCTTGAAATGAAGCGATAATGGTATTTTTCAATTTTTTGAATTTTTTTCTATTTTTTTGGAATTTTCTATTATGCATTGGGTAGGAACGGAACTGAACGATAATTTTTATTTTCTCTCTTTCTCGGCCTATTCCAACCTTTTTTGGCATGAAATGAAGCCATAATGGTATTTTTTAATTTTCAGAAATTTTTTTGCTATTTTTTGGGAATTTTCTATTACGCGTCTGGTAGGAACGAAACGGAATGATAATTTTATATTCTCTCTTTCCCGGCATTTTCCAACCTAGTTTGGCTTGAAATGAAGCCATAATGGTATTTTTCAATTTTTTGAATTTTTTTGCTATGTTTTTGGAATTTTCTAGTACACATCGAGTAGGAACGGAACGAAATGATAATTTTAATTTTCTCTCTGTCTCCGCCTTTCCCAACCTATTTTGGCTTGAAATGAAGCCATAATGGTATTTTTTAATTTTTAGAGTTTTTTTTGCTATTTTGTTGGAATTTTCTATTTCGCGTCGGTTAGGAACGAAACGGAATGATAATTTTATATTCTCTCTTTCCCGGCATTTTCCAATCTATTTTGGCTTGATGGTAGTTTTTAATTTTTTGAATTTTTTTGCTATTTTTTTGGAATTTTCTATTTCGCTTCGGGTTGGAACGGAACGGAACGATAATTTTTATTTTCTCTCTTTCTCGGCCTTTTCCAACCTATTTTGGCTTGAAACGAAGCAATAATGGTATGTCTTAATTTTTAGAATTTTTTTTCTATTGTTTTGAAATTTTCAATTACGAGTCGGGTAGGAACGAAACGTAACGATATTTTTTATTTTCTCTCTTACACCTCCTTTTCCATACTATTTTGGCTTGAAATGAAGCTATAATTGTATTTTTTAATTTTTAGAATTTTTTTTGCTAATTTTTTGGAATTTTCTATTTCGCGTCGGTTAGGAACGAAACGGAATGATAATTTCATATTCTCTCTTTCTCGGAATTTTCCAACCTGTTTTGGCTTGAAATGAAGCCATAATGGTATTTTTCAGTTTTTTGAATTTTTTTGTTATTTTTTTGGAATTTTCAATTTCGCGTCGGGTTGGAACGGAACGGAATGATAATTTTTATTTTCTCTCTTTCTCGGCCTTTTCAAACCTATTTTGGCTTGAAATGAAGCCATAATGGTATTTTTTAATTTTTAAATTTTTTTTGCTATTTTTTTGGAATTTTCTATTACGCGTCGGTTAGGAAAGAAACGGAATGATAATTTTATATTCTCTCTTTCCCGGCGTTTTCCAACCTATTTTCGCTTGAAATGAAGCCATAATGGTATTTTTCAATTTTTTGAATTTTTTTCTATTTTTTTGGAATTTTCTATTATGCATTGGGTAGGAACGGAACTGAACGATAATTTTTATTTTCTCTCTTTCTCGGCCTATTCCAACCTTTTTTGGCATGAAATGAAGCCATAATGGTATTTTTTAATTTTCAGAATTTTTTTTGCTATTTTTTGGGAATTTTCTATTACGCGTCTGGTAGGAACGAAACGGAATGATAATTTTATATTCTCTCTTTCTCGGCATTTTCCAACCTGTTTTGGCTTGAAATGAAGCCATAATGGTATTTTTCAGTTTTATGGATTTTTTTGTTATTTTTTTGGAATTTTCAATTTCGCGTCGGGTTGGAACGGAACGGAATGATAATTCTTATTTTCTCTCTTTCTCGGCCTTTTCAAACCTATTTTGGCTTGAAATGAAGCCATAATGGTATTTTTTAATTTTTAAATTTTTTTTTGCTATTTTTTTGGAATTTTCTATTACGCGTCGGTTAGGAAAGAAACGGAATGATAATTTTATATTCTCTCTTTCCCGGCGTTTTCCAACCTATTTTGGCTTGAAATGAAGCCATAACGGTATTTTTCAATTTTTTGAATTTTTTTCTATTTTTTTGGAATTTTCTATTACGCGTCTGGGAGGAACGAAACGGAACGATAATTTTTATTTTCTCTCTTTCTCGGCCTATTCCAACCTTTTTTGGCATGAAATGAAGCCATAATGGTATTTTTTAATTTTCAGAATTTTTTTTGCTATTTTTTGGGAATTTTCTATTACGCGTCTGGTAGGAACGAAACGGAATGATAATTTTATATTCTCTCTTTCCCGGCATTTTCCAACCTAGTTTGGCTTGAAATGAAGCCATAATGGTATTTTTCAATTTTTTGAATTTTTTTGCTATGTTTTTGGAATTTTCTAGTACACATCGAGTAGGAACGGAACGAAATGATAATTTTAATTTTCTCTCTGTCTCCGCCTTTCCCAACCTATTTTGGCTTGAAATGAAGCCATAATGGTATTTTTTAATTTTTAGAGTTTTTTTTGCTATTTTGTTGGAATTTTCTATTTCGCGTCGGTTAGGAACGAAACGGAATGATAATTTTATATTCTCTCTTTCCCGGCATTTTCCAATCTATTTTGGCTTGATGGTAGTTTTTAATTTTTTGAATTTTTTTGCTATTTTTTTGGAATTTTCTATTTCGCTTCGGGTTGGAACGGAACGGAACGATAATTTTTATTTTCTCTCTTTCTCGGCCTTTTCCAACCTATTTTGGCTTGAAATGAAGCAATAATGGTATGTCTTAATTTTTAGAATTTTTTTTCTATTGTTTTGAAATTTTCAATTACGAGTCGGGTAGGAACGAAACGTAACGATATTTTTTATTTTCTCTCTTACACCTCCTTTTCCATACTATTTTGGCTTGAAATGAAGCTATAATTGTATTTTTTAATTTTTAGAATTTTTTTTGCTAATTTTTTGGAATTTTCTATTTCGCGTCGGTTAGGAACGAAACGGAATGATAATTTCATATTCTCTCTTTCTCGGAATTTTCCAACCTGTTTTGGCTTGAAATGAAGCCATAATGGTATTTTTCAGTTTTTTGAATTTTTTTGTTATTTTTTTGGAATTTTCAATTTCGCGTCGGGTTGGAACGGAACGGAATGATAATTTTTATTTTCTCTCTTTCTCGGCCTTTTCAAACCTATTTTGGCTTGAAATGAAGCCATAATGGTATTTTATAATTTTTAAATTTTTTTTGCTATTTTTTTGGAATTTTCTATTACGCGTCGGTTAGGAAAGAAACGGAATGATAATTTTATATTCTCTCTTTCCCGGCGTTTTCCAACCTATTTTCGCTTGAAATGAAGCGATAATGGTATTTTTCAATTTTTTGAATTTTTTTCTATTTTTTTGGAATTTTCTATTATGCATTGGGTAGGAACGGAACTGAACGATAATTTTTATTTTCTCTCTTTCTCGGCCTATTCCAACCTTTTTTGGCATGAAATGAAGCCATAATGGTATTTTTTAATTTTCAGAAATTTTTTTGCTATTTTTTGGGAATTTTCTATTACGCGTCTGGTAGGAACGAAACGGAATGATAATTTTATATTCTCTCTTTCCCGGCATTTTCCAACCTAGTTTGGCTTGAAATGAAGCCATAATGGTATTTTTCAATTTTTTGAATTTTTTTGCTATGTTTTTGGAATTTTCTAGTACACATCGAGTAGGAACGGAACGAAATGATAATTTTAATTTTCTCTCTGTCTCCGCCTTTCCCAACCTATTTTGGCTTGAAATGAAGCCATAATGGTATTTTTTAATTTTTAGAGTTTTTTTTGCTATTTTGTTGGAATTTTCTATTTCGCGTCGGTTAGGAACGAAACGGAATGATAATTTTATATTCTCTCTTTCCCGGCATTTTCCAATCTATTTTGGCTTGATGGTAGTTTTTAATTTTTTGAATTTTTTTGCTATTTTTTTGGAATTTTCTATTTCGCTTCGGGTTGGAACGGAACGGAACGATAATTTTTATTTTCTCTCTTTCTCGGCCTTTTCCAACCTATTTTGGCTTGAAACGAAGCAATAATGGTATGTCTTAATTTTTAGAATTTTTTTTCTATTGTTTTGAAATTTTCAATTACGAGTCGGGTAGGAACGAAACGTAACGATATTTTTTATTTTCTCTCTTACACCTGCTTTTCCATACTATTTTGGCTTGAAATGAAGCTATAATTGTATTTTTTAATTTTTAGAATTTTTTTTGCTAATTTTTTGGAATTTTCTATTTCGCGTCGGTTAGGAACGAAACGGAATGATAATTTCATATTCTCTCTTTCTCGGAATTTTCCAACCTGTTTTGGCTTGAAATGAAGCCATAATGGTATTTTTCAGTTTTTTGAATTTTTTTGTTATTTTTTTGGAATTTTCAATTTCGCGTCGGGTTGGAACGGAACGGAATGATAATTTTTATTTTCTCTCTTTCTCGGCCTTTTCAAACCTATTTTGGCTTGAAATGAAGCCATAATGGTATTTTTTAATTTTTAAATTTTTTTTGCTATTTTTTTGGAATTTTCTATTACGCGTCGGTTAGGAAAGAAACGGAATGATAATTTTATATTCTCTCTTTCCCGGCGTTTTCCAACCTATTTTCGCTTGAAATGAAGCCATAATGGTATTTTTCAATTTTTTGAATTTTTTTCTATTTTTTTGGAATTTTCTATTATGCATTGGGTAGGAACGGAACTGAACGATAATTTTTATTTTCTCTCTTTCTCGGCCTATTCCAACCTTTTTTGGCATGAAATGAAGCCATAATGGTATTTTTTAATTTTCAGAAATTTTTTTGCTATTTTTTGGGAATTTTCTATTACGCGTCTGGTAGGAACGAAACGGAATGATAATTTTATATTCTCTCTTTCCCGGCATTTTCCAACCTAGTTTGGCTTGAAATGAAGCCATAATGGTATTTTTCAATTTTTTGAATTTTTTTGCTATGTTTTTGGAATTTTCTAGTACACATCGAGTAGGAACGGAACGAAATGATAATTTTAATTTTCTCTCTGTCTCCGCCTTTCCCAACCTATTTTGGCTTGAAATGAAGCCATAATGGTATTTTTTAATTTTTAGAGTTTTTTTTGCTATTTTGTTGGAATTTTCTATTTCGCGTCGGTTAGGAACGAAACGGAATGATAATTTTATATTCTCTCTTTCCCGGCATTTTCCAATCTATTTTGGCTTGATGGTAGTTTTTAATTTTTTGAATTTTTTTGCTATTTTTTTGGAATTTTCTATTTCGCTTCGGGTTGGAACGGAACGGAACGATAATTTTTATTTTCTCTCTTTCTCGGCCTTTTCCAACCTATTTTGGCTTGAAACGAAGCAATAATGGTATGTCTTAATTTTTAGAATTTTTTTTCTATTGTTTTGAAATTTTCAATTACGAGTCGGGTAGGAACGAAACGTAACGATATTTTTTATTTTCTCTCTTACACCTCCTTTTCCATACTATTTTGGCTTGAAATGAAGCTATAATTGTATTTTTTAATTTTTAGAATTTTTTTTGCTAATTTTTTGGAATTTTCTATTTCGCGTCGGTTAGGAACGAAACGGAATGATAATTTCATATTCTCTCTTTCTCGGAATTTTCCAACCTGTTTTGGCTTGAAATGAAGCCATAATGGTATTTTTCAGTTTTTTGAATTTTTTTGTTATTTTTTTGGAATTTTCAATTTCGCGTCGGGTTGGAACGGAACGGAATGATAATTTTTATTTTCTCTCTTTCTCGGCCTTTTCAAACCTATTTTGGCTTGAAATGAAGCCATAATGGTATTTTTTAATTTTTAAATTTTTTTTGCTATTTTTTTGGAATTTTCTATTACGCGTCGGTTAGGAAAGAAACGGAATGATAATTTTATATTCTCTCTTTCCCGGCGTTTTCCAACCTATTTTCGCTTGAAATGAAGCCATAATGGTATTTTTCAATTTTTTGAATTTTTTTCTATTTTTTTGGAATTTTCTATTATGCATTGGGTAGGAACGGAACTGAACGATAATTTTTATTTTCTCTCTTTCTCGGCCTATTCCAACCTTTTTTGGCATGAAATGAAGCCATAATGGTATTTTTTAATTTTCAGAATTTTTTTTGCTATTTTTTGGGAATTTTCTATTACGCGTCTGGTAGGAACGAAACGGAATGATAATTTTATATTCTCTCTTTCTCGGCATTTTCCAACCTGTTTTGGCTTGAAATGAAGCCATAATGGTATTTTTCAGTTTTATGGATTTTTTTGTTATTTTTTTGGAATTTTCAATTTCGCGTCGGGTTGGAACGGAACGGAATGATAATTCTTATTTTCTCTCTTTCTCGGCCTTTTCAAACCTATTTTGGCTTGAAATGAAGCCATAATGGTATTTTTTAATTTTTAAATTTTTTTTTGCTATTTTTTTGGAATTTTCTATTACGCGTCGGTTAGGAAAGAAACGGAATGATAATTTTATATTCTCTCTTTCCCGGCGTTTTCCAACCTATTTTGGCTTGAAATGAAGCCATAACGGTATTTTTCAATTTTTTGAATTTTTTTCTATTTTTTTGGAATTTTCTATTACGCGTCTGGGAGGAACGAAACGGAACGATAATTTTTATTTTCTCTCTTTCTCGGCCTATTCCAACCTTTTTTGGCATGAAATGAAGCCATAATGGTATTTTTTAATTTTCAGAATTTTTTTTGCTATTTTTTGGGAATTTTCTATTACGCGTCTGGTAGGAACGAAACGGAATGATAATTTTATATTCTCTCTTTCCCGGCATTTTCCAACCTAGTTTGGCTTGAAATGAAGCCATAATGGTATTTTTCAATTTTTTGAATTTTTTTGCTATGTTTTTGGAATTTTCTAGTACACATCGAGTAGGAACGGAACGAAATGATAATTTTAATTTTCTCTCTGTCTCCGCCTTTCCCAACCTATTTTGGCTTGAAATGAAGCCATAATGGTATTTTTTAATTTTTAGAGTTTTTTTTGCTATTTTGTTGGAATTTTCTATTTCGCGTCGGTTAGGAACGAAACGGAATGATAATTTTATATTCTCTCTTTCCCGGCATTTTCCAATCTATTTTGGCTTGATGGTAGTTTTTAATTTTTTGAATTTTTTTGCTATTTTTTTGGAATTTTCTATTTCGCTTCGGGTTGGAACGGAACGGAACGATAATTTTTATTTTCTCTCTTTCTCGGCCTTTTCCAACCTATTTTGGCTTGAAATGAAGCAATAATGGTATGTCTTAATTTTTAGAATTTTTTTTCTATTGTTTTGAAATTTTCAATTACGAGTCGGGTAGGAACGAAACGTAACGATATTTTTTATTTTCTCTCTTACACCTCCTTTTCCATACTATTTTGGCTTGAAATGAAGCTATAATTGTATTTTTTAATTTTTAGAATTTTTTTTGCTAATTTTTTGGAATTTTCTATTTCGCGTCGGTTAGGAACGAAACGGAATGATAATTTCATATTCTCTCTTTCTCGGAATTTTCCAACCTGTTTTGGCTTGAAATGAAGCCATAATGGTATTTTTCAGTTTTTTGAATTTTTTTGTTATTTTTTTGGAATTTTCAATTTCGCGTCGGGTTGGAACGGAACGGAATGATAATTTTTATTTTCTCTCTTTCTCGGCCTTTTCAAACCTATTTTGGCTTGAAATGAAGCCATAATGGTATTTTTTAATTTTTAAATTTTTTTTGCTATTTTTTTGGAATTTTCTATTACGCGTCGGTTAGGAAAGAAACGGAATGATAATTTTATATTCTCTCTTTCCCGGCGTTTTCCAACCTATTTTCGCTTGAAATGAAGCCATAATGGTATTTTTCAATTTTTTGAATTTTTTTCTATTTTTTTGGAATTTTCTATTATGCATTGGGTAGGAACGGAACTGAACGATAATTTTTATTTTCTCTCTTTCTCGGCCTATTCCAACCTTTTTTGGCATGAAATGAAGCCATAATGGTATTTTTTAATTTTCAGAATTTTTTTTGCTATTTTTTGGGAATTTTCTATTACGCGTCTGGTAGGAACGAAACGGAATGATAATTTTATATTCTCTCTTTCCCGGCATTTTCCAACCTAGTTTGGCTTGAAATGAAGCCATAATGGTATTTTTCAATTTTTTGAATTTTTTTGCTATGTTTTTGGAATTTTCTAGTACACATGGAGTAGGAACGGAACGAAATGATAATTTTAATTTTCTCTCTGTCTCCGCCTTTCCCAATCTATTTTGGCTTGAAATGAAGCCATAATGGTATTTTTTAATTTTTAGAGTTTTTTTTGCTATTTTGTTGGAATTTTCTATTTCGCGTCGGTTAGGAACGAAACGGAATGATAATTTTATATTCTCTCTTTCCCGGCATTTTCCAATCTATTTTGGCTTGATGGTAGTTTTTAATTTTTTGAATTTTTTTGCTATTTTTTTGGAATTTTCTATTTCGCTTCGGGTTGGAACGGAACGGAACGATAATTTTTATTTTCTCTCTTTCTCGGCCTTTTCCAACCTATTTTGGCTTGAAATGAAGCAATAATGGTATGTCTTAATTTTTAGAATTTTTTTTCTATTGTTTTGAAATTTTCAATTACGAGTCGGGTAGGAACGAAACGTAACGATATTTTTTATTTTCTCTCTTACACCTCCTTTTCCATACTATTTTGGCTTGAAATGAAGCTATAATTGTATTTTTTAATTTTTAGAATTTTTTTTGCTAATTTTTTGGAATTTTCTATTTCGCGTCGGTTAGCAACGAAACGGAATGATAATTTCATATTCTCTCTTTCTCGGAATTTTCCAACCTGTTTTGGCTTGAAATGAAGCCATAATGGTATTTTTCAGTTTTTTGAATTTTTTTGTTATTTTTTTGGAATTTTCAATTTCGCGTCGGGTTGGAACGGAACGGAATGATAATTTTTATTTTCTCTCTTTCTCGGCCTTTTCAAACCTATTTTGGCTTGAAATGAAGCCATAATGGTATTTTTTAATTTTTAAATTTTTTTTGCTATTTTTTTGGAATTTTCTATTACGCGTCGGTTAGGAAAGAAACGGAATGATAATTTTATATTCTCTCTTTCCCGGCGTTTTCCAACCTATTTTCGCTTGAAATGAAGCCATAATGGTATTTTTCAATTTTTTGAATTTTTTTCTATTTTTTTGGAATTTTCTATTATGCATTGGGTAGGAACGGAACTGAACGATAATTTTTATTTTCTCTCTTTCTCGGCCTATTCCAACCTTTTTTGGCATGAAATGAAGCCATAATGGTATTTTTTAATTTTCAGAATTTTTTTTGCTATTTTTTGGGAATTTTCTATTACGCGTCTGGTAGGAAAGAAACGGAATGATAATTTTATATTCTCTCTTTCTCGGCATTTTCCAACCTGTTTTGGCTTGAAATGAAGCCATAATGGTATTTTTCAATTTTATGAATTTTTTTGTTATTTTTTTGGAATTTTCAATTTCGCGTCGGGTTGGAACGGAACGGAATGATAATTCTTATTTTCTCTCTTTCTCGGCCTTTTCAAACCTATTTTGGCTTGAAATGAAGCCATAATGGTATTTTTTAATTTTTAAATTTTTTTTTGCTATTTTTTTGGAATTTTCTATTACGCGTCGGTTAGGAAAGAAACGGAATGATAATTTTATATTCTCTCTTTCCCGGCGTTTTCCAACCTATTTTGGCTTGAAATGAAGCCATAACGGTATTTTTCAATTTTTTGAATTTTTTTCTATTTTTTTGGAATTTTCTATTACGCGTCTGGGAGGAACGAAACGGAACGATAATTTTTATTTTCTCTCTTTCTCGGCCTATTCCAACCTTTTTTGGCATGAAATGAAGCCATAATGGTATTTTTTAATTTTCAGAATTTTTTTTGCTATTTTTTGGGAATTTTCTATTACGCGTCTGGTAGGAACGAAACGGAATGATAATTTTATATTCTCTCTTTCCCGGCATTTTCCAACCTAGTTTGGCTTGAAATGAAGCCATAATGGTATTTTTCAATTTTTTGAATTTTTTTGCTATGTTTTTGGAATTTTCTAGTACACATCGAGTAGGAACGGAACGAAATGATAATTTTAATTTTCTCTCTGTCTCCGCCTTTCCCAACCTATTTTGGCTTGAAATGAAGCCATAATGGTATTTTTTAATTTTTAGAGTTTTTTTTGCTATTTTGTTGGAATTTTCTATTTCGCGTCGGTTAGGAACGAAACGGAATGATAATTTTATATTCTCTATTTCCCGGCATTTTCCAATCTATTTTGGCTTGATGGTAGTTTTTAATTTTTTGAATTTTTTTGCTATTTTTTTGGAATTTTCTATTTCGCTTCGGGTTGGAACGGAACGGAACGATAATTTTTATTTTCTCTCTTTCTCGGCCTTTTCCAACCTATTTTGGCTTGAAATGAAGCAATAATGGTATGTCTTAATTTTTAGAATTTTTTTTCTATTGTTTTGAAATTTTCAATTACGAGTCGGGTAGGAACGAAACGTAACGATATTTTTTATTTTCTCTCTTACACCTCCTTTTCCATACTATTTTGGCTTGAAATGAAGCTATAATTGTATTTTTTAATTTTTAGAATTTTTTTTGCTAATTTTTTGGAATTTTCTATTTCGCGTCGGTTAGGAACGAAACGGAATGATAATTTCATATTCTCTCTTTCTCGGAATTTTCCAACCTGTTTTGGCTTGAAATGAAGCCATAATGTTAGTTTTCATTTTTTGAATTTTTTTGCTATTTTTTTGAAATTTTCTATTTCGCGTCGGGTTGGAACGGAACGGAACGATAATTTTTATTTTCTCTCTTTCTCGGCCTATTCCAACCTTTTTTGGCATGAAATGAAGCCATAATGGTATTTTTTAATTTTCAGAATTTTTTTTGCTATTTTTTTGGGAATTTTCTATTACGCGTCTGGTAGGAACGAAACGGAATGATAATTTTATATTCTCTCTTTCCCGGCATTTTCCAACCTAGTTTGGCTTGAAATGAAGCCATAATGGTATTTTTCAATTTTTTGAATTTTTTTGCTATGTTTTTGGAATTTTCTAGTACACATGGAGTAGGAACGGAACGAAATGATAATTTTAATTTTCTCTCTGTCTCCGCCTTTCCCAACCTATTTTGGCTTGAAATGAAGCCATAATGGTATTTTTTAATTTTTAGAGTTTTTTTTGCTATTTTGTTGGAATTTTCTATTTCGCGTCGGTTAGGAACGAAACGGAATGATAATTTTATATTCTCTATTTCCCGGCATTTTCCAATCTATTTTGGCTTGATGGTAGTTTTTAATTTTTTGAATTTTTTTGCTATTTTTTTGGAATTTTCTATTTCGCTTCGGGTTGGAACGGAACGGAACGATAATTTTTATTTTCTCTCTTTCTCGGCCTTTTCCAACCTATTTTGGCTTGAAATGAAGCAATAATGGTATGTCTTAATTTTTAGAATTTTTTTTCTATTGTTTTGAAATTTTCAATTACGAGTCGGGTAGGAACGAAACGTAACGATATTTTTTATTTTCTCTCTTACACCTCCTTTTCCATACTATTTTGGCTTGAAATGAAGCTATAATTGTATTTTTTAATTTTTAGAATTTTTTTTGCTAATTTTTTGGAATTTTCTATTTCGCGTCGGTTAGGAACGAAACGGAATGATAATTTCATATTCTCTCTTTCTCGGAATTTTCCAACCTGTTTTGGCTTGAAATGAAGCCATAATGGTATTTTTCAGTTTTTTGAATTTTTTTGTTATTTTTTTGGAATTTTCAATTTCGCGTCGGGTTGGAACGGAACGGAATGATAATTTTTATTTTCTCTCTTTCTCGGCCTTTTCAAACCTATTTTGGCTTGAAATGAAGCCATAATGGTATTTTTTAATTTTTAAATTTTTTTTGCTATTTTTTTGGAATTTTCTATTACGCGTCGGTTAGGAAAGAAACGGAATGATAATTTTATATTCTCTCTTTCCCGGCGTTTTCCAACCTATTTTCGCTTGAAATGAAGCCATAATGGTATTTTTCAATTTTTTGAATTTTTTTCTATTTTTTTGGAATTTTCTATTATGCATTGGGTAGGAACGGAACTGAACGATAATTTTTATTTTCTCTCTTTCTCGGCCTATTCCAACCTTTTTTGGCATGAAATGAAGCCATAATGGTATTTTTTAATTTTCAGAATTTTTTTTGCTATTTTTTGGGAATTTTCTATTACGCGTCTGGTAGGAACGAAACGGAATGATAATTTTATATTCTCTCTTTCTCGGCATTTTCCAACCTGTTTTGGCTTGAAATGAAGCCATAATGGTATTTTTCAGTTTTATGAATTTTTTTGTTATTTTTTTGGAATTTTCAATTTCGCGTCGGGTTGGAACGGAACGGAATGATAATTCTTATTTTCTCTCTTTCTCGGCCTTTTCAAACCTATTTTGGCTTGAAATGAAGCCATAATGGTATTTTTTAATTTTTTAATTTTTTTTTGCTATTTTTTTGGAATTTTGTATTACGCGTCGGTTAGGAAAGAAACGGAATGATAATTTTATATTCTCTCTTTCCCGGCGTTTTCCAACCTATTTTGGCTTGAAATGAAGCCATAACGGTATTTTTCAATTTTTTGAATTTTTTTGCTATGTTTTTGGAATTTTCTAGTACACATCGAGTAGGAACGGAACGAAATGATAATTTTAATTTTCTCTCTGTCTCCGCCTTTCCCAACCTATTTTGGCTTGAAATGAAGCCATAATGGTATTTTTTAATTTTTAGAGTTTTTTTTGCTATTTTGTTGGAATTTTCTATTTCGCGTCGGTTAGGAACGAAACGGAATGATAATTTTATATTCTCTCTTTCCCGGCATTTTCCAATCTATTTTGGCTTGATGGTAGTTTTTAATTTTTTGAATTTTTTTGCTATTTTTTTGGAATTTTCTATTTCGCTTCGGGTTGGAACGGAACGGAACGATAATTTTTATTTTCTCTCTTTCTCGGCCTTTTCCAACCTATTTTGGCTTGAAATGAAGCAATAATGGTATGTCTTAATTTTTAGAATTTTTTTTCTATTGTTTTGAAATTTTCAATTACGAGTCGGGTAGGAACGAAACGTAACGATATTTTTTATTTTCTCTCTTACACCTCCTTTTCCATACTATTTTGGCTTGAAATGAAGCTATAATTGTATTTTTTAATTTTTAGAATTTTTTTTGCTAATTTTTTGGAATTTTCTATTTCGCGTCGGTTAGGAACGAAACGGAATGATAATTTCATATTCTCTCTTTCTCGGAATTTTCCAACCTGTTTTGGCTTGAAATGAAGCCATAATGGTATTTTTCAGTTTTTTGAATTTTTTTGTTATTTTTTTGGAATTTTCAATTTCGCGTCGGGTTGGAACGGAACGGAATGATAATTTTTATTTTCTCTCTTTCTCGGCCTTTTCAAACCTATTTTGGCTTGAAATGAAGCCATAATGGTATTTTTTAATTTTTAAATTTTTTTTGCTATTTTTTTGGAATTTTCTATTACGCGTCGGTTAGGAAAGAAACGGAATGATAATTTTATATTCTCTCTTTCCCGGCGTTTTCCAACCTATTTTGGCTTGAAATGAAGCCATAACGGTATTTTTCAATTTTTTGAATTTTTTTCTATTTTTTTGGAATTTTCTATTACGCGTCTGGGAGGAACGAAACGGAACGATAATTTTTATTTTCTCTCTTTCTCGGCCTATTCCAACCTTTTTTGGCATGAAATGAAGCCATAATGGTATTTTTTAATTTTCAGAATTTTTTTTGCTATTTTTTGGGAATTTTCTATTACGCGTCTGGTAGGAACGAAACGGAATGATAATTTTATATTCTCTCTTTCCCGGCATTTTCCAACCTAGTTTGGCTTGAAATGAAGCCATAATGGTATTTTTCAATTTTTTGAATTTTTTTGCTATGTTTTTGGAATTTTCTAGTACACATCGAGTAGGAACGGAACGAAATGATAATTTTAATTTTCTCTCTGTCTCCGCCTTTCCCAACCTATTTTGGCTTGAAATGAAGCCATAATGGTATTTTTTAATTTTTAGAGTTTTTTTTGCTATTTTGTTGGAATTTTCTATTTCGCGTCGGTTAGGAACGAAACGGAATGATAATTTTATATTCTCTCTTTCCCGGCATTTTCCAATCTATTTTGGCTTGATGGTAGTTTTTAATTTTTTGAATTTTTTTGCTATTTTTTTGGAATTTTCTATTTCGCTTCGGGTTGGAACGGAACGGAACGATAATTTTTATTTTCTCTCTTTCTCGGCCTTTTCCAACCTATTTTGGCTTGAAATGAAGCAATAATGGTATGTCTTAATTTTTAGAATTTTTTTTCTATTGTTTTGAAATTTTCAATTACGAGTCGGGTAGGAACGAAACGTAACGATATTTTTTATTTTCTCTCTTACACCTCCTTTTCCATACTATTTTGGCTTGAAATGAAGCTATAATTGTATTTTTTAATTTTTAGAATTTTTTTTGCTAATTTTTTGGAATTTTCTATTTCGCGTCGGTTAGGAACGAAACGGAATGATAATTTCATATTCTCTCTTTCTCGGAATTTTCCAACCTGTTTTGGCTTGAAATGAAGCCATAATGTTAGTTTTCATTTTTTGAATTTTTTTGCTATTTTTTTGAAATTTTCTATTTCGCGTCGGGTTGGAACGGAACGGAACGATAATTTTTATTTTCTCTCTTTCTCGGCCTATTCCAACCTTTTTTGGCATGAAATGAAGCCATAATGGTATTTTTTAATTTTCAGAATTTTTTTTGCTATTTTTTTGGGAATTTTCTATTACGCGTTTGGTAGGAACGAAACGGAATGATAATTTTATATTCTCTCTTTCCCGGCATTTTCCAACCTAGTTTGGCTTGAAATGAAGCCATAATGGTATTTTTCAATTTTTTGAATTTTTTTGCTATGTTTTTGGAATTTTCTAGTACACATGGAGTAGGAACGGAACGAAATGATAATTTTAATTTTCTCTCTGTCTCCGCCTTTCCCAACCTATTTTGGCTTGAAATGAAGCCATAATGGTATTTTTTAATTTTTAGAGTTTTTTTTGCTATTTTGTTGGAATTTTCTATTTCGCGTCGGTTAGGAACGAAACGGAATGATAATTTTATATTCTCTATTTCCCGGCATTTTCCAATCTATTTTGGCTTGATGGTAGTTTTTAATTTTTTGAATTTTTTTGCTATTTTTTTGGAATTTTCTATTTCGCTTCGGGTTGGAACGGAACGGAACGATAATTTTTATTTTCTCTCTTTCTCGGCCTTTTCCAACCTATTTTGGCTTGAAATGAAGCAATAATGGTATGTCTTAATTTTTAGAATTTTTTTTCTATTGTTTTGAAATTTTCAATTACGAGTCGGGTAGGAACGAAACGTAACGATATTTTTTATTTTCTCTCTTACACCTCCTTTTCCATACTATTTTGGCTTGAAATGAAGCTATAATTGTATTTTTTAATTTTTAGAATTTTTTTTGCTAATTTTTTGGAATTTTCTATTTCGCGTCGGTTAGGAACGAAACGGAATGATAATTTCATATTCTCTCTTTCTCGGAATTTTCCAACCTGTTTTGGCTTGAAATGAAGCCATAATGGTATTTTTCAGTTTTTTGAATTTTTTTGTTATTTTTTTGGAATTTTCAATTTCGCGTCGGGTTGGAACGGAACGGAATGATAATTTTTATTTTCTCTCTTTCTCGGCCTTTTCAAACCTATTTTGGCTTGAAATGAAGCCATAATGGTATTTTTTAATTTTTAAATTTTTTTTGCTATTTTTTTGGAATTTTCTATTACGCGTCGGTTAGGAAAGAAACGGAATGATAATTTTATATTCTCTCTTTCCCGGCGTTTTCCAACCTATTTTCGCTTGAAATGAAGCCATAATGGTATTTTTCAATTTTTTGAATTTTTTTCTATTTTTTTGGAATTTTCTATTATGCATTGGGTAGGAACGGAACTGAACGATAATTTTTATTTTCTCTCTTTCTCGGCCTATTCCAACCTTTTTTGGCATGAAATGAAGCCATAATGGTATTTTTTAATTTTCAGAATTTTTTTTGCTATTTTTTGGGAATTTTCTATTACGCGTCTGGTAGGAACGAAACGGAATGATAATTTTATATTCTCTCTTTCTCGGCATTTTCCAACCTGTTTTGGCTTGAAATGAAGCCATAATGGTATTTTTCAGTTTTATGAATTTTTTTGTTATTTTTTTGGAATTTTCAATTTCGCGTCGGGTTGGAACGGAACGGAATGATAATTCTTATTTTCTCTCTTTCTCGGCCTTTTCAAACCTATTTTGGCTTGAAATGAAGCCATAATGGTATTTTTTAATTTTTAAATTTTTTTTTGCTATTTTTTTGGAATTTTCTATTACGCGTCGGTTAGGAAAGAAACGGAATGATAATTTTATATTCTCTCTTTCCCGGCGTTTTCCAACCTATTTTGGCTTGAAATGAAGCCATAACGGTATTTTTCAATTTTTTGAATTTTTTTGCTATGTTTTTGGAATTTTCTAGTACACATCGAGTAGGAACGGAACGAAATGATAATTTTAATTTTCTCTCTGTCTCCGCCTTTCCCAACCTATTTTGGCTTGAAATGAAGCCATAATGGTATTTTTTAATTTTTAGAGTTTTTTTTGCTATTTTGTTGGAATTTTCTATTTCGCGTCGGTTAGGAACGAAACGTAATGATAATTTTATATTCTCTCTTTCCCGGCATTTTCCAATCTATTTTGGCTTGATGGTAGTTTTTAATTTTTTGAATTTTTTTGCTATTTTTTTGGAATTTTCTATTTCGCTTCGGGTTGGAACGGAACGGAACGATAATTTTTATTTTCTCTCTTTCTCGGCCTTTTCCAACCTATTTTGGCTTGAAATGAAGCAATAATGGTATGTCTTAATTTTTAGAATTTTTTTTCTATTGTTTTGAAATTTTCAATTACGAGTCGGGTAGGAACGAAACGTAACGATATTTTTTATTTTCTCTCTTACACCTCCTTTTCCATACTATTTTGGCTTGAAATGAAGCTATAATTGTATTTTTTAATTTTTAGAATTTTTTTTGCTAATTTTTTGGAATTTTCTATTTCGCGTCGGTTAGGAACGAAACGGAATGATAATTTCATATTCTCTCTTTCTCGGAATTTTCCAACCTGTTTTGGCTTGAAATGAAGCCATAATGGTATTTTTCAGTTTTTTGAATTTTTTTGTTATTTTTTTGGAATTTTCAATTTCGCGTCGGGTTGGAACGGAACGGAATGATAATTTTTATTTTCTCTCTTTCTCGGCCTTTTCAAACCTATTTTGGCTTGAAATGAAGCCATAATGGTATTTTTTAATTTTTAAATTTTTTTTGCTATTTTTTTGGAATTTTCTATTACGCGTCGGTTAGGAAAGAAACGGAATGATAATTTTATATTCTCTCTTTCCCGGCGTTTTCCAACCTATTTTGGCTTGAAATGAAGCCATAACGGTATTTTTCAATTTTTTGAATTTTTTTCTATTTTTTTGGAATTTTCTATTACGCGTCTGGGAGGAACGAAACGGAACGATAATTTTTATTTTCTCTCTTTCTCGGCCTATTCCAACCTTTTTTGGCATGAAATGAAGCCATAATGGTATTTTTTAATTTTCAGAATTTTTTTTGCTATTTTTTGGGAATTTTCTATTACGCGTCTGGTAGGAACGAAACGGAATGATAATTTTATATTCTCTCTTTCCCGGCATTTTCCAACCTAGTTTGGCTTGAAATGAAGCCATAATGGTATTTTTCAATTTTTTGAATTTTTTTGCTATGTTTTTGGAATTTTCTAGTACACATCGAGTAGGAACGGAACGAAATGATAATTTTAATTTTCTCTCTGTCTCCGCCTTTCCCAACCTATTTTGGCTTGAAATGAAGCCATAATGGTATTTTTTAATTTTTAGAGTTTTTTTTGCTATTTTGTTGGAATTTTCTATTTCGCGTCGGTTAGGAACGAAACGGAATGATAATTTTATATTCTCTCTTTCCCGGCATTTTCCAATCTATTTTGGCTTGATGGTAGTTTTTAATTTTTTGAATTTTTTTGCTATTTTTTTGGAATTTTCTATTTCGCTTCGGGTTGGAACGGAACGGAACGATAATTTTTATTTTCTCTCTTTCTCGGCCTTTTCCAACCTATTTTGGCTTGAAATGAAGCAATAATGGTATGTCTTAATTTTTAGAATTTTTTTTCTATTGTTTTGAAATTTTCAATTACGAGTCGGGTAGGAACGAAACGTAACGATATTTTTTATTTTCTCTCTTACACCTCCTTTTCCATACTATTTTGGCTTGAAATGAAGCTATAATTGTATTTTTTAATTTTTAGAATTTTTTTTGCTAATTTTTTGGAATTTTCTATTTCGCGTCGGTTAGGAACGAAACGGAATGATAATTTCATATTCTCTCTTTCTCGGAATTTTCCAACCTGTTTTGGCTTGAAATGAAGCCATAATGTTAGTTTTCATTTTTTGAATTTTTTTGCTATTTTTTTGAAATTTTCTATTTCGCGTCGGGTTGGAACGGAACGGAACGATAATTTTTATTTTCTCTCTTTCTCGGCCTATTCCAACCTTTTTTGGCATGAAATGAAGCCATAATGGTATTTTTTAATTTTCAGAATTTTTTTTGCTATTTTTTTGGGAATTTTCTATTACGCGTTTGGTAGGAACGAAACGGAATGATAATTTTATATTCTCTCTTTCCCGGCATTTTCCAACCTAGTTTGGCTTGAAATGAAGCCATAATGGTATTTTTCAATTTTTTGAATTTTTTTGCTATGTTTTTGGAATTTTCTAGTACACATGGAGTAGGAACGGAACGAAATGATAATTTTAATTTTCTCTCTGTCTCCGCCTTTCCCAACCTATTTTGGCTTGAAATGAAGCCATAATGGTATTTTTTAATTTTTAGAGTTTTTTTTGCTATTTTGTTGGAATTTTCTATTTCGCGTCGGTTAGGAACGAAACGGAATGATAATTTTATATTCTCTATTTCCCGGCATTTTCCAATCTATTTTGGCTTGATGGTAGTTTTTAATTTTTTGAATTTTTTTGCTATTTTTTTGGAATTTTCTATTTCGCTTCGGGTTGGAACGGAACGGAACGATAATTTTTATTTTCTCTCTTTCTCGGCCTTTTCCAACCTATTTTGGCTTGAAATGAAGCAATAATGGTATGTCTTAATTTTTAGAATTTTTTTTCTATTGTTTTGAAATTTTCAATTACGAGTCGGGTAGGAACGAAACGTAACGATATTTTTTATTTTCTCTCTTACACCTCCTTTTCCATACTATTTTGGCTTGAAATGAAGCTATAATTGTATTTTTTAATTTTTAGAATTTTTTTTGCTAATTTTTTGGAATTTTCTATTTCGCGTCGGTTAGGAACGAAACGGAATGATAATTTCATATTCTCTCTTTCTCGGAATTTTCCAACCTGTTTTGGCTTGAAATGAAGCCATAATGGTATTTTTCAGTTTTTTGAATTTTTTTGTTATTTTTTTGGAATTTTCAATTTCGCGTCGGGTTGGAACGGAACGGAATGATAATTTTTATTTTCTCTCTTTCTCGGCCTTTTCAAACCTATTTTGGCTTGAAATGAAGCCATAATGGTATTTTTTAATTTTTAAATTTTTTTTGCTATTTTTTTGGAATTTTCTATTACGCGTCGGTTAGGAAAGAAACGGAATGATAATTTTATATTCTCTCTTTCCCGGCGTTTTCCAACCTATTTTCGCTTGAAATGAAGCCATAATGGTATTTTTCAATTTTTTGAATTTTTTTCTATTTTTTTGGAATTTTCTATTATGCATTGGGTAGGAACGGAACTGAACGATAATTTTTATTTTCTCTCTTTCTCGGCCTATTCCAACCTTTTTTGGCATGAAATGAAGCCATAATGGTATTTTTTAATTTTCAGAATTTTTTTTGCTATTTTTTGGGAATTTTCTATTACGCGTCTGGTAGGAACGAAACGGAATGATAATTTTATATTCTCTCTTTCTCGGCATTTTCCAACCTGTTTTGGCTTGAAATGAAGCCATAATGGTATTTTTCAGTTTTATGAATTTTTTTGTTATTTTTTTGGAATTTTCAATTTCGCGTCGGGTTGGAACGGAACGGAATGATAATTCTTATTTTCTCTCTTTCTCGGCCTTTTCAAACCTATTTTGGCTTGAAATGAAGCCATAATGGTATTTTTTAATTTTTAAATTTTTTTTTGCTATTTTTTTGGAATTTTCTATTACGCGTCGGTTAGGAAAGAAACGGAATGATAATTTTATATTCTCTCTTTCCCGGCGTTTTCCAACCTATTTTGGCTTGAAATGAAGCCATAACGGTATTTTTCAATTTTTTGAATTTTTTTGCTATGTTTTTGGAATTTTCTAGTACACATCGAGTAGGAACGGAACGAAATGATAATTTTAATTTTCTCTCTGTCTCCGCCTTTCCCAACCTATTTTGGCTTGAAATGAAGCCATAATGGTATTTTTTAATTTTTAGAGTTTTTTTTGCTATTTTGTTGGAATTTTCTATTTCGCGTCGGTTAGGAACGAAACGTAATGATAATTTTATATTCTCTCTTTCCCGGCATTTTCCAATCTATTTTGGCTTGATGGTAGTTTTTAATTTTTTGAATTTTTTTGCTATTTTTTTGGAATTTTCTATTTCGCTTCGGGTTGGAACGGAACGGAACGATAATTTTTATTTTCTCTCTTTCTCGGCCTTTTCCAACCTATTTTGGCTTGAAATGAAGCAATAATGGTATGTCTTAATTTTTAGAATTTTTTTTCTATTGTTTTGAAATTTTCAATTACGAGTCGGGTAGGAACGAAACGTAACGATATTTTTTATTTTCTCTCTTACACCTCCTTTTCCATACTATTTTGGCTTGAAATGAAGCTATAATTGTATTTTTTAATTTTTAGAATTTTTTTTGCTAATTTTTTGGAATTTTCTATTTCGCGTCGGTTAGGAACGAAACGGAATGATAATTTCATATTCTCTCTTTCTCGGAATTTTCCAACCTGTTTTGGCTTGAAATGAAGCCATAATGGTATTTTTCAGTTTTTTGAATTTTTTTGTTATTTTTTTGGAATTTTCAATTTCGCGTCGGGTTGGAACGGAACGGAATGATAATTTTTATTTTCTCTCTTTCTCGGCCTTTTCAAACCTATTTTGGCTTGAAATGAAGCCATAATGGTATTTTTTAATTTTTAAATTTTTTTTGCTATTTTTTTGGAATTTTCTATTACGCGTCGGTTAGGAAAGAAACGGAATGATAATTTTATATTCTCTCTTTCCCGGCGTTTTCCAACCTATTTTCGCTTGAAATGAAGCCATAATGGTATTTTTCAATTTTTTGAATTTTTTTCTATTTTTTTGGAATTTTCTATTATGCATTGGGTAGGAACGGAACTGAACGATAATTTTTATTTTCTCTCTTTCTCGGCCTATTCCAACCTTTTTTGGCATGAAATGAAGCCATAATGGTATTTTTTAATTTTCAGAATTTTTTTTGCTATTTTTTGGGAATTTTCTATTACGCGTCTGGTAGGAACGAAACGGAATGATAATTTTATATTCTCTCTTTCTCGGCATTTTCCAACCTGTTTTGGCTTGAAATGAAGCCATAATGGTATTTTTCAGTTTTATGAATTTTTTTGTTATTTTTTTGGAATTTTCAATTTCGCGTCGGGTTGGAACGGAACGGAATGATAATTCTTATTTTCTCTCTTTCTCGGCCTTTTCAAACCTATTTTGGCTTGAAATGAAGCCATAATGGTATTTTTTAATTTTTAAATTTTTTTTTGCTATTTTTTTTTGAATTTTCTATTACGCGTCGGTTAGGAAAGAAACGGAATGATAATTTTATATTCTCTCTTTCCCGGCGTTTTCCAACCTATTTTGGCTTGAAATGAAGCCATAACGGTATTTTTCAATTTTTTGAATTTTTTTGCTATGTTTTTGGAATTTTCTAGTACACATCGAGTAGGAACGGAACGAAATGATAATTTTAATTTTCTCTCTGTCTCCGCCTTTCCCAACCTATTTTGGCTTGAAATGAAGCCATAATGGTATTTTTTAATTTTTAGAGTTTTTTTTGCTATTTTGTTGGAATTTTCTATTTCGCGTCGGTTAGGAACGAAACGTAATGATAATTTTATATTCTCTCTTTCCCGGCATTTTCCAATCTATTTTGGCTTGATGGTAGTTTTTAATTTTTTGAATTTTTTTGCTATTTTTTTGGAATTTTCTATTTCGCTTCGGGTTGGAACGGAACGGAACGATAATTTTTATTTTCTCTCTTTCTCGGCCTTTTCCAACCTATTTTGGCTTGAAATGAAGCAATAATGGTATGTCTTAATTTTTAGAATTTTTTTTCTATTGTTTTGAAATTTTCAATTACGAGTCGGGTAGGAACGAAACGTAACGATATTTTTTATTTTCTCTCTTACACCTCCTTTTCCATACTATTTTGGCTTGAAATGAAGCTATAATTGTATTTTTTAATTTTTAGAATTTTTTTTGCTAATTTTTTGGAATTTTCTATTTCGCGTCGGTTAGGAACGAAACGGAATGATAATTTCATATTCTCTCTTTCTCGGAATTTTCCAACCTGTTTTGGCTTGAAATGAAGCCATAATGGTATTTTTCAGTTTTTTGAATTTTTTTGTTATTTTTTTGGAATTTTCAATTTCGCGTCGGGTTGGAACGGAACGGAATGATAATTTTTATTTTCTCTCTTTCTCGGCCTTTTCAAACCTATTTTGGCTTGAAATGAAGCCATAATGGTATTTTTTAATTTTTAAATTTTTTTTGCTATTTTTTTGGAATTTTCTATTACGCGTCGGTTAGGAAAGAAACGGAATGATAATTTTATATTCTCTCTTTCCCGGCGTTTTCCAACCTATTTTCGCTTGAAATGAAGCCATAATGGTATTTTTCAATTTTTTGAATTTTTTTCTATTTTTTTGGAATTTTCTATTATGCATTGGGTAGGAACGGAACTGAACGATAATTTTTATTTTCTCTCTTTCTCGGCCTATTCCAACCTTTTTTGGCATGAAATGAAGCCATAATGGTATTTTTTAATTTTCAGAATTTTTTTTGCTATTTTTTGGGAATTTTCTATTACGCGTCTGGTAGGAACGAAACGGAATGATAATTTTATATTCTCTCTTTCTCGGCATTTTCCAACCTGTTTTGGCTTGAAATGAAGCCATAATGGTATTTTTCAGTTTTATGAATTTTTTTGTTATTTTTTTGGAATTTTCAATTTCGCGTCGGGTTGGAACGGAACGGAATGATAATTCTTATTTTCTCTCTTTCTCGGCCTTTTCAAACCTATTTTGGCTTGAAATGAAGCCATAATGGTATTTTTTAATTTTTAAATTTTTTTTTGCTATTTTTTTTTGAATTTTCTATTACGCGTCGGTTAGGAAAGAAACGGAATGATAATTTTATATTCTCTCTTTCCCGGCGTTTTCCAACCTATTTTGGCTTGAAATGAAGCCATAACGGTATTTTTCAATTTTTTGAATTTTTTTGCTATGTTTTTGGAATTTTCTAGTACACATCGAGTAGGAACGGAACGAAATGATAATTTTAATTTTCTCTCTGTCTCCGCCTTTCCCAACCTATTTTGGCTTGAAATGAAGCCATAATGGTATTTTTTAATTTTTAGAGTTTTTTTTGCTATTTTGTTGGAATTTTCTATTTCGCGTCGGTTAGGAACGAAACGTAATGATAATTTTATATTCTCTCTTTCCCGGCATTTTCCAATCTATTTTGGCTTGATGGTAGTTTTTAATTTTTTGAATTTTTTTGCTATTTTTTTGGAATTTTCTATTTCGCTTCGGGTTGGAACGGAACGGAACGATAATTTTTATTTTCTCTCTTTCTCGGCCTTTTCCAACCTATTTTGGCTTGAAATGAAGCAATAATGGTATGTCTTAATTTTTAGAATTTTTTTTCTATTGTTTTGAAATTTTCAATTACGAGTCGGGTAGGAACGAAACGTAACGATATTTTTTATTTTCTCTCTTACACCTCCTTTTCCATACTATTTTGGCTTGAAATGAAGCTATAATTGTATTTTTTAATTTTTAGAATTTTTTTTGCTAATTTTTTGGAATTTTCTATTTCGCGTCGGTTAGGAACGAAACGGAATGATAATTTCATATTCTCTCTTTCTCGGAATTTTCCAACCTGTTTTGGCTTGAAATGAAGCCATAATGGTATTTTTCAGTTTTTTGAATTTTTTTGTTATTTTTTTGGAATTTTCAATTTCGCGTCGGGTTGGAACGGAACGGAATGATAATTTTTATTTTCTCTCTTTCTCGGCCTTTTCAAACCTATTTTGGCTTGAAATGAAGCCATAATGGTATTTTTTAATTTTTAAATTTTTTTTGCTATTTTTTTGGAATTTTCTATTACGCGTCGGTTAGGAAAGAAACGGAATGATAATTTTATATTCTCTCTTTCCCGGCGTTTTCCAACCTATTTTCGCTTGAAATGAAGCCATAATGGTATTTTTCAATTTTTTGAATTTTTTTCTATTTTTTTGGAATTTTCTATTATGCATTGGGTAGTAACGGAACTGAACGATAATTTTTATTTTCTCTCTTTCTCGGCCTATTCCAACCTTTTTTGGCATGAAATGAAGCCATAATGGTATTTTTTAATTTTCAGAATTTTTTTTGCTATTTTTTGGGAATTTTCTATTACGCGTCTGGTAGGAACGAAACGGAATGATAATTTTATATTCTCTCTTTCTCGGCATTTTCCAACCTGTTTTGGCTTGAAATGAAGCCATAATGGTATTTTTCAATTTTATGAATTTTTTTGTTATTTTTTTGGAATTTTCAATTTCGCGTCGGGTTGGAACGGAACGGAATGATAATTCTTATTTTCTCTCTTTCTCGGCCTTTTCAAACCTATTTTGGCTTGAAATGAAGCCATAATGGTATTTTTTAATTTTTAAATTTTTTTTTGCTATTTTTTTGGAATTTTCTATTACGCGTCGGTTAGGAAAGAAACGGAATGATAATTTTATATTCTCTCTTTCCCGGCGTTTTCCAACCTATTTTGGCTTGAAATGAAGCCATAACGGTATTTTTCAATTTTTTGAATTTTTTTCTATTTTTTTGGAATTTTCTATTACGCGTCTGGTAGGAACGAAACGTAACGATATTTTTTATTTTCTCTCTTACACCTCCTTTTCCATACTATTTTGGCTTGAAATGAAGCTATAATTGTATTTTTTAATTTTTAGAATTTTTTTCGCTAATTTTTTGGAATTTTCTATTTCGCGTCGGTTAGGAACGAAACGGAATGATAATTTCATATTCTCTCTTTCTCGGAATTTTCCAACCTGTTTTGGCTTGAAATGAAGCCATAATGTTAGTTTTCATTTTTTGAATTTTTTTGCTATTTTTTTGAAATTTTATATTTCGCGTCGGGTTGGAACGGAACGGAACGATAATTTTTATTTTCTCTCTTTCTCGGCCTATTCCAACCTTTTTTGGCATGAAATGAAGCCATAATGGTATTTTTTAATTTTCAGAATTTTTTTTGCTATTTTTTTGGGAATTTTCTATTACGCGTCTGGTAGGAACGAAACGGAATGATAATTTTATATTCTCTCTTTCCCGGCATTTTCCAACCTAGTTTGGCTTGAAATGAAGCCATAATGGTATTTTTCAATTTTTTGAATTTTTTTGCTATGTTTTTGGAATTTTCTAGTACACATGGAGTAGGAACGGAACGAAATGATAATTTTAATTTTCTCTCTGTCTCCGCCTTTCCCAACCTATTTTGGCTTGAAATGAAGCCATAATGGTATTTTTTAATTTTTAGAGTTTTTTTTGCTATTTTGTTGGAATTTTCTATTTCGCGTCGGTTAGGAACGAAACGGAATGATAATTTTATATTCTCTCTTTCCTGGCATTTTCCAATCTATTTTGGCTTGATGGTAGTTTTTAATTTTTTGAATTTTTTTGCTATTTTTTTGGAATTTTCTATTTCGCTTCGGGTTGGAACGGAACGGAACGATAATTTTTATTTTCTCTCTTTCTCGGCCTTTTCCAACCTATTTTGGCTAGAAATGAAGCAATAATGGTATGTCTTAATTTTTAGAATTTTTTTTCTATTGTTTTGAAATTTTCAATTACGAGTCGGGTAGGAACGAAACGTAACGATATTTTTTATTTTCTCTCTTACACCTCCTTTTCCATACTATTTTGGCTTGAAATGAAGCTATAATTGTATTTTTTAATTTTTAGAATTTTTTTTGCTAATTTTTTGGAATTTTCTATTTCGCGTCGGTTAGGAACGAAACGGAATGATAATTTCATATTCTCTCTTTCTCGGAATTTTCCAACCTGTTTTGGCTTGAAATGAAGCCATAATGGTATTTTTCAGTTTTTTGAATTTTTTTGTTATTTTTTTGGAATTTTCAATTTCGCGTCGGGTTGGAACGGAACGGAATGATAATTTTTATTTTCTCTCTTTCTCGGCCTTTTCAAACCTATTTTGGCTTGAAATGAAGCCATAATGGTATTTTTTAATTTTTAAATTTTTTTTGCTATTTTTTTGGAATTTTCTATTACGCGTCGGTTAGGAAAGAAACGGAATGATAATTTTATATTCTCTCTTTCCCGGCGTTTTCCAACCTATTTTCGCTTGAAATGAAGCCATAATGGTATTTTTCAATTTTTTGAATTTTTTTCTATTTTTTTGGAATTTTCTATTATGCATTGGGTAGGAACGGAACTGAACGATAATTTTTATTTTCTCTCTTTCTCGGCCTATTCCAACCTTTTTTGGCATGAAATGAAGCCATAATGGTATTTTTTAATTTTCAGAATTTTTTTTGCTATTTTTTGGGAATTTTCTATTACGCGTCTGGTAGGAACGAAACGGAATGATAATTTTATATTCTCTCTTTCTCGGCATTTTCCAACCTGTTTTGGCTTGAAATGAAGCCATAATGGTATTTTTCAATTTTATGAATTTTTTTGTTATTTTTTTGGAATTTTCAATTTCGCGTCGGGTTGGAACGGAACGGAATGATAATTCTTATTTTCTCTCTTTCTCGGCCTTTTCAAACCTATTTTGGCTTGAAATGAAGCCATAATGGTATTTTTTAATTTTTAAATTTTTTTTTGCTATTTTTTTGGAATTTTCTATTACGCGTCGGTTAGGAAAGAAACGGAATGATAATTTTATATTCTCTCTTTCCCGGCGTTTTCCAACCTATTTTGGCTTGAAATGAAGCCATAACGGTATTTTTCAATTTTTTGAATTTTTTTCTATTTTTTTGGAATTTTCTATTACGCGTCTGGTAGGAACGAAACGTAACGATATTTTTTATTTTCTCTCTTACACCTCCTTTTCCATACTATTTTGGCTTGAAATGAAGCTATAATTGTATTTTTTAATTTTTAGAGTTTTTTTTGCTATTTTTTTGGAATTTTCTATTTCGCGTCGGTTAGGAACGAAACGGAATGATAATTTTATATTCTCTCTTTCCCGGCATTTTCCAATCTATTTTGGCTTGATGGTAGTGTTTAATTTTTTGAATTTTTTTGCTATTTTTTTGGAATTTTCTATTTCGCTTCGGGTTGGAACGGATCGGAACGATAATTTTTATTTTCTCTCTTTCTCGGCCTTTTCCAACCTATTTTGGCTTGAAATGAAGCAATAATGGTATGTCTTAATTTTTAGAATTTTTTTTCTATTGTTTTGAAATTTTCAATTACGAGTCGGGTAGGAACGAAACGTAACGATATTTTTTATTTTCTCTCTTACATCTCATTTTCCATACTATTTTGGCTTGAAATGAAGCTATAATTGTATTTTTTAATTTTTAGAATTTTTTTTGCTAATTTTTTGGAATTTTCTATTTCGCGTCGGTTAGGAACGAAACGGAATGATAATTTCATATTCTCTCTTTCTCGGAATTTTCCAACCTTTTTTGGCTTGAAATGAAGCCATAATGGTATTTTTCAGTTTTTTGAATTTTTTTGTTATTTTTTTGGAATTTTCAATTTCGCGTCGGGTTGGTATGGAACGGAATGATAATTTTTATTTTCTCTCTTTCTCGGCCTTTTCAAACCTATTTTGGCTTGAAATGAAGCCATAATGGTATTTTTCGATTTTTTGAATTTTTTTGCTATTTTTTTGGAATTTTCTATTACGCATCGAATAGGAACGGAACGAAACGATAATTTTCATTTTCTCTCTTTCTCGGCCTTTTCCTACATATTTTGGCTTGAAATGAAGCCATAATGGTATTTTTTAATTTTTAGAATTTTTTTTGCTATTTTTTTGGAATTTTCTATTACACGTCAGGTAGAAACGAAACGGAATGATAATTTTATATTCTCTCTTTCCCGGCATTTTCCAACCTATTTTGGCTTGAAATGAAGCCATAATGGTATTTTTCAGTTTTTTGAATTTTTTTGTTATTTTTTTGGAATTTTCAATTTCCCGTCGGGTTGGAACGGAACGGAATGATAATTTTTATTTTCTCTCTTTCTCGGCCTTTTCAAACCTATTTTGGCTTGAAATGAAGCTATAATGGTATTTTTTAATTTTTAAAATTTTTTTTGCTATTTTTTTGGAATTTTCTATTACGCGTCGGTTAGGAAAGAAACGGAATGATAATTTTATATTCTCTCTTTCCCGGCGTTTTCCAACCTATTTTGGCTTGAAATGAAGCCATAATGGTATTTTTCAATTTTTTGAATTTTTTTCTATTTTTTTGGAATTTTCTATTATGCATTGGGTAGGAACGGAACTGAACGATAATTTTTATTTTCTCTCTTTCTCGGCCTATTCCAACCTTTTTTGGCATGAAATGAAGCCATAATGGTATTTTTTAATTTTCAGAATTTTTTTTGCTATTTTTTTGGGAATTTTCTATTACGCGTCTGGTAGGAACGAAACGGAATGATAATTTTATATTCTCTCTTTCCCGGCATTTTCCAACCTAGTTTGGCTTGAAATGAAGCCATAATGGTATTTTTCAATTTTTTGAATTTTTTTGCTATGTTTTTGGAATTTTCTAGTACACATGGAGTAGGAACGGAACGAAATGATAATTTTAATTTTCTCTCTGTCTCCGCCTTTCCCAACCTATTTTGGCTTGAAATGAAGCCATAATGGTATTTTTTAATTTTTAGAGTTTTTTTTGCTATTTTGTTGGAATTTTCTATTTCGCGTCGGTTAGGAACGAAACGGAATGATAATTTTATATTCTCTCTTTCCCGGCATTTTCCAATCTATTTTGGCTTGATGGTAGTTTTTAATTTTTTGAATTTTTTTGCTATTTTTTTGGAATTTTCTATTTCGCTTCGGGTTGGAACGGAACGGAACGATAATTTTTATTTTCTCTCTTTCTCGGCCTTTTCCAACCTATTTTGGCTTGAAATGAAGCAATAATGGTATGTCTTAATTTTTAGAATTTTTTTTCTATTGTTTTGAAATTTTCAATTACGAGTCGGGTAGGAACGAAACGTAACGATATTTTTTATTTTCTCTCTTACAACTCCTTTTCCATACTATTTTGGCTTGAAATGAAGCTATAATTGTATTTTTTAATTTTTAGAATTTTTTTGCTATTTTGTTGGAATTTTCTATTTCGCGTCGGTTAGGAACGAAATGGAATGATAATTTTATATTCTCTCTTTCCCGGCATTTTCCAATCTATTTTGGCTTGATGGTAGTTTTTAATTTTTTGAATTTTTTTGCTATTTTTTTGGAATTTTCTATTTCGCTTCGGGTTGGAACGGAACGGAACGATAATTTTTATTTTCTCTCTTTCTCGGCCTATTCCAACCTTTTTTGGCATGAAATGAAGCCATAATGGTATTTTTTAATTTTCAGAATTTTTTTTGCTATTTTTTTGGGAATTTTCTATTACGCGTCTGGTAGGAACGAAACGGAATGATAATTTTATATTCTCTCTTTCCCGGCATTTTCCAACCTAGTTTGGCTTGAAATGAAGCCATAATGGTATTTTTCAATTTTTTGAATTTTTTTGCTATGTTTTTGGAATTTTCTAGTACACATGGAGTAGGAACGGAACGAAATGATAATTTTAATTTTCTCTCTGTCTCCGCCTTTCCCAACCTATTTTGGCTTGAAATGAAGCCATAATGGTATTTTTTAATTTTTAGAGTTTTTTTTGCTATTTTGTTGGAATTTTCTATTTCGCGTCGGTTAGGAACGAAACGGAATGATAATTTTATATTCTCTCTTTCCCGGCATTTTCCAATCTATTTTGGCTTGAAATGAAACCATAATGGTATTTTTCAATTTTTTGAATTTTTTTCAATTTTTTTGGAATTTTCTATTATGCATTGGGTAGGAACGGAACTGAACGATAATTTTTATTTTCTCTCTTTCTCGGCCTATTCCAACCTTTTTTGGCATGAAATGAAGCCATAATGGTATTTTTTAATTTTCAGAATTTTTTTGCTATTTTTTTGGGAATTTTCTATTACGCGTCTGCTGGAACGAAACGGAATGATAATTTTATATTCTCTCTTTCCCGGCATTTTCCAACCTAGTTTGGCTTGAAATGAAGCCATAATGGTATTTTTCAATTTTTTGAATTTTTTTGCTATGTTTTTGGAATTTTCTAGTACACATCGAGTAGGAACGGAACGAAATGATAATTTTAATTTTCTCTCTGTCTCCGCCTTTCCCAACCTATTTTGGCTTGAAATGAAGCCATAATGGTATTTTTTAATTTTTAGAGTTTTTTTTGCTATTTTGTTGGAATTTTCTATTTCGCGTCGGTTAGGAACGAAACGGAATGATAATTTTAAATTCTCTCTTTCCCGGCATTTTCCAATCTATTTTGGCTTGATGGTAGTTTTTAATTTTTGAATTTTTATGCTATTTTTTTGGAATTTTCTATTTCGCTTCGGGTTGGAACGGATCGGAACGATAATTTTTATTTTCTCTCTTTCTCGGCCTTTTCCAACCTATTTTGGCTTGAAATGAAGCAATAATGGTATGTCTTAATTTTTAGAATTTTTTTTCTATTGTTTTGAAATTTTCGATTACGAGTCGGGTAGGAACGAAACGTAACGATATTTTTTATTTTCTCTCTTACATCTCCTTTTCCATACTATTTTGGCTTGAAATGAAGCTATAATTGTATTTTTTAATTTTTAGAATTTTTTTTGCTAATTTTTTGGAATTTTCTATTTCGCGTCGGTTAGGAACGAAACGGAATGATAATTTCATATTCTCCCTTTCTCGGAATTTTCCAACCTGTTTTGGCTTGAAATGAAGCCATAATGGTATTTTTCAGTTTTTTGAATTTTTTTGTTATTTTTTTTGAATTTTCAATTTCGCGTCGGGTTGGTACGGAACGGAATGATAATTTTTATTTTCTCTCTTTCTCGGCCTTTTCAAACCTATTTTGGCTTGAAATGAAGCCATAATGGTATTTTTCGATTTTTTGAATTTTTTTGCTATTTTTTTCGAATTTTCTATTACGCATCGAATAGGAACGGAACGAAACGATAATTTTCATTTTCTCTCTTTCTCGGCCTTTTCCTACCTATTTTGGCTTGAAATGAAGCCATAATGGTATTTTTTAATTTTTAGAATTTTTTTTGCTATTTTTTTGGAATTTTCTATTACACGTCAGGTAGAAACGAAACAGAATGATAATTTTATATTCTCTCTTTCCCGGCATTTTCCAACCTATTTTGGCTTGAAATGAAGCCATAATGGTATTTTTCAGTTTTTTGAATTTTTTTGTTATTTTTTTGGAATTTTCAATTTCGCGTCGGGTTGGAACGGAACGGAATGATAATTTTTATTTTCTCTCTTTCTCGGCCTTTTTAAACCTATTTTGGCTTGAAATGAAGCCATAATGGTATTTTTTAATTTTTAAAATTTTTTTTGCTATTTTTTTGGAATTTTCTATTACGCGTCGGTTAGGAAAGAAACGGAATGATAATTTTATATTCTCTCTTTCCCGGCGTTTTCCAACCTATTTTGGCTTGAAATGAAGCCATAATGGTATTTTTCAATTTTTTGAATTTTTTGAATTTTTTTGGAATTTTCTATTATGCATTGGGTAGGAACGGAACTGAACGATAATTTTTATTTTCTCTCTTTCTCGGCCTATTCCAACCTTTTTTGGCATGAAATGAAGCCATAATGATATTTTTTAATTTTCAGAATTTTTTTTGCTATTTTTTGGGAATTTTCTATTACGCGTCTGGTAGGAACGAAACGGAATGATAATTTTATATTCTCTCTTTCCCGGCATTTTCCAACCAAGTTTGGCTTGAAATGAAGCCATAATGGTATTTTTCAATTTTTTGAATTTTTTTGCTATGTTTTTGGAATTTTCTATTACACATCGAGTAGGAACGGAACGAAATGATAATTTTAATTTTCTCTCCGTCTCCGCCTTTCCCAACCTATTTTGGCTTGAAATGAAGCCATAATGGTATTTTTTAATTTTTAGAGTTTTTTTTGCTATTTTTTTGGAATTTTCTATTTCGCGTCGGTTAGGAAGGAAACGGAATGATAATTTTATATTCTCTCTTTCCCGGCATTTTCCAATCTATTTTGGCTTGATGGTAGTTTTTAATTTTTTGAATTTTTTTGCTATTTTTTTGGAATTTTCTATTTCGCTTCGGGTTGGAACGGAACGGAACGATAATTTTTATTTTCTCTCTTTCTCGGCCTTTTCCAACCTATTTTCGCTTGAAATGAAGCAATAATGGTATGTCTTAATTTTTAGAATTTTTTTTCTATTGTTTTGAAATTTTCAATTACGAGTCGGGTAGGAACGAAACGTAACGATATTTTTTATTTTCTCTCTTACACCTCCTTTTCCATACTATTTTGCCTTGAAATGAAGCTATAATTGTATTTTTTAATTTTTAGAATTTTTTTTGTTATTTTTTTGGAATTTTCTATTTCGCGTCGGTTAGGAACGAAACGGAATGATAATTTCATATTCTCTCTTTCTCGGAATTTTCCAACCTGTTTTGGCTTGAAATGAAGCCATAATGTTAGTTTTCATTTTTTGAATTTTTTTGCTATTTTTTTGGAATTTTCTATTTCGCGTCGGGTTGGAACGGAACGGAACGATAATTTTTATTTTCTCTCTTTCTCGGCCTTTTCCAACCTATTTTGGCTTGAAATGAAGCCATAATGGTATTTTTTAATATTTAGAATTTTTTTTGCTATTTTTTTGGAATTTTCTATTACACGTCAGGTAGAAACGAAACAGAATGATAATTTTATATTCTCTCTTTCCCGGCATTTTCCAACCTATTTTGGCTTGAAATGAAGCCATAATGGTATTTTTCAGTTTTTTGAATTTTTTTGTTATTTTTTTGGAATTTTCAATTTCGCGTCGGGTTGGAACGGAACGGAATGATAATTTTTATTTTCTCTCTTTCTCGGCCTTTTCAAACCTATTTTGGCTTGAAATGAAGCCATAATGGTATTTTTTAATTTTTAAAATTTTTTTTGCTATTTTTTTGGAATTTTCTATTACGCGTCGGTTAGGAAAGAAACGGAATGATAATTTTATATTCTCTCTTTCCCGGCGTTTTCCAACCTATTTTGGCATGAAATGAAGCCATAATGGTATTTTTCATTTTTTGAATTTTTTTGCTATTTTTTTGAAATTTTCTATTTCGCGTCGGGTTGGAACGGAACGGAACGATAATTTTTATTTTCTCTCTTTCTCGGCCTATTCCAACCTTTTTTGGCATGAAATGAAGCCATAATGGTATTTTTTAATTTTCAGAATTTTTTTTGCTATTTTTTTGGGAATTTTCTATTACGCGCCTGGTAGGAACGAAACGGAATGATAATTTTATATTCTCTCTTTCCCGGCATTTTCCAACCTAGTTTGGCTTGAAATGAAGCCATAATGGTATTTTTCAATTTTTTGAATTTTTTTGCTATGTTTTTGGAATTTTCTAGTACACATGGAGTAGGAACGGAACGAAATGATAATTTTAATTTTCTCTCTGTCTCCGCCTTTCCCAACCTATTTTGGCTTGAAATGAAGCCATAATGGTATTTTTTAATTTTTAGAGTTTTTTTTGCTATTTTGTTGGAATTTTCTATTTCGCGTCGGTTAGGAACGAAACGGAATGATAATTTTATATTCTCTCTTTCCCGGCATTTTCCAATCTATTTTGGCTTGATGGTAGTTTTTAATTTTTTGAATTTTTTTGCTATTTTTTTGGAATTTTCTATTTCGCTTCGGGTTGGAACGGAACGGAACGATAATTTTTATTTTCTCTCTTTCTCGGCCTTTTCCAACCTATTTTGGCTTGAAATGAAGCAATAATGGTATGTCTTAATTTTTAGAATTTTTTTTCTATTGTTTTGAAATTTTCAATTACGAGTCGGGTAGGAACGAAACGTAACGATATTTTTTATTTTCTCTCTTACAACTCCTTTTCCATACTATTTTGGCTTGAAATGAAGCTATAATTGTATTTTTTAATTTTTAGAATTTTTTTGCTATTTTGTTGGAATTTTCTATTTCGCGTCGGTTAGGAACGAAACGGAATGATAATTTTATATTCTCTCTTTCCCGGCATTTTCCAATCTATTTTGGCTTGATGGTAGTTTTTAATTTTTTGAATTTTTTTGCTATTTTTTTGGAATTTTCTATTTCGCTTCGGGTTGGAACGGAACGGAACGATAATTTTTATTTTCTCTCTTTCTCGGCCTATTCCAACCTTTTTTGGCATGAAATGAAGCCATAATGGTATTTTTTAATTTTCAGAATTTTTTTTGCTATTTTTTTGGGAATTTTCTATTACGCGTCTTGTAGGAACGAAACGGAATGATAATTTTATATTCTCTCTTTCCCGGCATTTTCCAACCTAGTTTGGCTTGAAATGAAGCCATAATGGTATTTTTCAATTTTTTGAATTTTTTTGCTATGTTTTTGGAATTTTCTAGTACACATGGAGTAGGAACGGAACGAAATGATAATTTTAATTTTCTCTCTGTCTCCGCCTTTCCCGACCTATTTTGGCTTGAAATGAAGCCATAATGGTATTTTTTAATTTTTAGAGTTTTTTTTGCTATTTTGTTGGAATTTTCTATTTCGCGTCGGTTAGGAACGAAACGGAATGATAATTTTATATTCTCTCTTTCCCGGCATTTTCCAATCTATTTTGGCTTGAAATGAAGCCATAATGGTATTTTTCAATTTTTTGAATTTTTTTCAATTTTTTTGGAATTTTCTATTATGCATTGGGTAGGAACGGAACTGAACGATAATTTTTATTTTCTCTCTTTCTCGGCCTATTCCAACCTTTTTTGGCATGAAATGAAGCCATAATGGTATTTTTTAATTTTCAGAATTTTTTTGCTATTTTTTTGGGAATTTTCTATTACGCGTCTGGTAGGAACGAAACGGAATGATAATTTTATATTCTCTCTTTCCCGGCATTTTCCAACCTAGTTTGGCTTGAAATGAAGCCATAATGGTATTTTTCAATTTTTTGAATTTTTTTGCTATGTTTTTGGAATTTTCTAGTACACATCGAGTAGGAACGGAACGAAATGATAATTTTAATTTTCTCTCTGTCTCCGCCTTTCCCAACCTATTTTGGCTTGAAATGAAGCCATAATGGTATTTTTTAATTTTTAGAGTTTTTTTTGCTATTTTGTTGGAATTTTCTATTTCGCGTCGGTTAGGAACGAAACGGAATGATAATTTTAAATTCTCTCTTTCCCGGCATTTTCCAATCTATTTTGGCTTGATGGTAGTTTTTAATTTTTGAATTTTTATGCTATTTTTTTGGAATTTTCTATTTCGCTTCGGGTTGGAACGGAACGGAACGATAATTTTTATTTTCTCTCTTTCTCGGCCTTTTCCAACCTATTTTGGCTTGAAATGAAGCAATAATGGTATGTCTTAATTTTTAGAATTTTTTTTCTATTGTTTTGAAATTTTCGATTACGAGTCGGGTAGGAACGAAACGTAACGATATTTTTTATTTTCTCTCTTACATCTCCTTTTCCATACTATTTTGGCTTGAAATGAAGCTATAATTGTATTTTTTAATTTTTAGAATTTTTTTTGCTAATTTTTTGGTATTTTCTATTTCGCGTCGGTTAGGAACGAAACGGAATGATAATTTCATATTCTCCCTTTCTCGGAATTTTCCAACCTGTTTTGGCTTGAAATGAAGCCATAATGGTATTTTTCAGTTTTTTGAATTTTTTTGTTATTTTTTTTGAATTTTCAATTTCGCGTCGGGTTGGTACGGAACGGAATGATAATTTTTATTTTCTCTCTTTCTCGGCCTTTTCAAACCTATTTTGGCTTGAAATGAAGCCATAATGGTATTTTTCGATTTTTTGAATTTTTTTGCTATTTTTTTGGAATTTTCTATTACGCATCGAATAGGAACGGAACGAAACGATAATTTTCATTTTCTCTCTTTCTCGGCCTTTTCCTACCTATTTTGGCTTGAAATGAAGCCATAATGGTATTTTTTAATTTTTAGAATTTTTTTTGCTATTTTTTTGGAATTTTCTATTACACGTCAGGTAGAAACGAAACAGAATGATAATTTTATATTCTCTCTTTCCCGGCATTTTCCAACCTATTTTGGCTTGAAATGAAGCCATAATGGTATTTTTCAGTTTTTTGAATTTTTTTGTTATTTTTTTGGAATTTTCAATTTCGCGTCGGGTTGGAACGGAACGGAATGATAATTTTTATTTTCTCTCTTTCTCGGCCTTTTTAAACCTATTTTGGCTTGAAATGAAGCCATAATGGTATTTTTTAATTTTTAAAATTTTTTTTGCTATTTTTTTGGAATTTTCTATTACGCGTCGGTTAGGAAAGAAACGGAATGATAATTTTATATTCTCTCTTTCCCGGCGTTTTCCAACCTATTTTGGCTTGAAATGAAGCCATAATGGTATTTTTCAATTTTTTGAATTTTTTTCTATTTTTTTGGAATTTTCTATTATGCATTGGGTAGGAACGGAACTGAACGATAATTTTTATTTTCTCTCTTTCTCGGCCTATTCCAACCTTTTTTGGCATGAAATGAAGCCATAATGGTATTTTTTAATTTTTAGAGTTTTTTTTGCTATTTTGTTGGAATTTTCTATTTCGCGTCGGTTAGGAACGAAACGGAATGATAATTTTATATTCTCTCTTTCCCGGCATTTTCCAATCTATTTTGGCTTGAAATGAAGCCATAATGGTATTTTTCAATTTTTTGAATTTTTTTCAATTTTTTTGGAATTTTCTATTATGCATTGGGTAGGAACGGAACTGAACGATAATTTTTATTTTCTCTCTTTCTCGGCCTATTCCAACCTTTTTTGGCATGAAATGAAGCCATAATGGTATTTTTTAATTTTCAGAATTTTTTTGCTATTTTTTTGGGAATTTTCTATTACGCGTCTGGTAGGAACGAAACGGAATGATAATTTTATATTCTCTCTTTCCCGGCATTTTCCAACCTAGTTTGGCTTGAAATGAAGCCATAATGGTATTTTTCAATTTTTTGAATTTTTTTGCTATGTTTTTGGAATTTTCTAGTACACATCGAGTAGGAACGGAACGAAATGATAATTTTAATTTTCTCTCTGTCTCCGCCTTTCCCAACCTATTTTGGCTTGAAATGAAGCCATAATGGTATTTTTTAATTTTTAGAGTTTTTTTTGCTATTTTGTTGGAATTTTCTATTTCGCGTCGGTTAGGAACGAAACGGAATGATAATTTTAAATTCTCTCTTTCCCGGCATTTTCCAATCTATTTTGGCTTGATGGTAGTTTTTAATTTTTGAATTTTTATGCTATTTTTTTGGAATTTTCTATTTCGCTTCGGGTTGGAACGGAACGGAACGATAATTTTTATTTTCTCTCTTTCTCGGCCTTTTCCAACCTATTTTGGCTTGAAATGAAGCAATAATGGTATGTCTTAATTTTTAGAATTTTTTTTCTATTGTTTTGAAATTTTCGATTACGAGTCGGGTAGGAACGAAACGTAACGATATTTTTTATTTTCTCTCTTACATCTCCTTTTCCATACTATTTTGGCTTGAAATGAAGCTATAATTGTATTTTTTAATTTTTAGAATTTTTTTTGCTAATTTTTTGGAATTTTCTATTTCGCGTCGGTTAGGAACGAAACGGAATGATAATTTCATATTCTCCCTTTCTCGGAATTTTCCAACCTGTTTTGGCTTGAAATGAAGCCATAATGGTATTTTTCAGTTTTTTGAATTTTTTTGTTATTTTTTTTGAATTTTCAATTTCGCGTCGGGTTGGTACGGAACGGAATGATAATTTTTATTTTCTCTCTTTCTCGGCCTTTTCAAACCTATTTTGGCTTGAAATGAAGCCATAATGGTATTTTTCGATTTTTTGAATTTTTTTGCTATTTTTTTGGAATTTTCTATTACGCATCGAATAGGAACGGAACGAAACGATAATTTTCATTTTCTCTCTTTCTCGGCCTTTTCCTACCTATTTTGGCTTGAAATGAAGCCATAATGGTATTTTTTAATTTTTAGAATTTTTTTTGCTATTTTTTTGGAATTTTCTATTACACGTCAGGTAGAAACGAAACAGAATGATAATTTTATATTCTCTCTTTCCCGGCATTTTCCAACCTAGTTTGGCTTGAAATGAAGCCATAATGGTATTTTTCAGTTTTTTGAATTTTTTTGTTATTTTTTTGGAATTTTCAATTTCGCGTCGGGTTGGAACGTAACGGAATGATAATTTTTATTTTCTCTCTTTCTCGGCCTTTTTAAACCTATTTTGGCTTGAAATGAAGCCATAATGGTATTTTTTAATTTTTAAAATTTTTTTTGCTATTTTTTTGGAATTTTCTATTACGCGTCGGTTAGGAAAGAAACGGAATGATAATTTTATATTCTCTCTTTCCCGGCGTTTTCCAACCTATTTTGGCTTGAAATGAAGCCATAATGGTATTTTTCAATTTTTTGAATTTTTTTCTATTTTTTTGGAATTTTCTATTATGCATTGGGTAGGAACGGAACTGAACGATAATTTTTATTTTCTCTCTTTCTCGGCCTATTCCAACCTTTTTTGGCATGAAATGAAGCCATAATGATATTTTTTAATTTTCAGAATTTTTTTTGCTATTTTTTGGGAATTTTCTATTACACGTCTGGTAGGAACGAAACGGAATGATAATTTTATATTCTCTCTTTCCCGGCATTTTCCAACCTAGTTTGGCTTGAAATGAAGCCATAATGGTATTTTTCAATTTTTTGAATTTTTTTGCTATGTTTTTGGAATTTTCTATTACACATCGAGTAGGAACGGAACGAAATGATAATTTTAATTTTCTCTCCGTCTCCGCCTTTCCCAACCTATTTTGGCTTGAAATGAAGCCATAATGGTATTTTTTAATTTTTAGAGTTTTTTTTGCTATTTTTTTGGAATTTTCTATTTCGCGTCGGTTAGGAAGGAAACGGAATGATAATTTTATATTCTCTCTTTCCCGGCATTTTCCAATCTATTTTGGCTTGATGGTAGTTTTTAATTTTTTGAATTTTTTTGCTATTTTTTTGGAATTTTCTATTTCGCTTCGGGTTGGAACGGAACGGAACGATAATTTTTATTTTCTCTCTTTCTCGGCCTTTTCCAACCTATTTTGGCATGAAATGAAGCAATAATGGTATGTCTTAATTTTTAGAATTTTTTTTCTATTGTTTTGAAATTTTCAATTACGAGTCGGGTAGGAACGAAACGTAACGATATTTTTTATTTTCTCTCTTACACCTCCTTTTCCATACTATTTTGCCTTGAAATGAAGCTATAATTGTATTTTTTAATTTTTAGAATTTTTTTTGCTATTTTTTTGGAATTTTCTATTTCGCGTCGGTTAGGAACGAAACGGAATGATAATTTCATATTCTCTCTTTCTCGGAATTTTCCAACCTGTTTTGGCTTGAAATGAAGCCATAATGTTAGTTTTCATTTTTTGAATTTTTTTGCTATTTTTTTGGAATTTTCTATTTCGCGTCGGGTTGGAACGGAACGGAACGATAATTTTTATTTTCTCTCTTTCTCGGCCTTTTCCAACCTATTTTGGCTTGAAATGAAGCCATAATGGTATTTTTTAATATTTAGAATTTTTTTTGCTATTTTTTTGGAATTTTCTATTACACGTCAGGTAGAAACGAAACAGAATGATAATTTTATATTCTCTCTTTCCCGGCATTTTCCAACCTATTTTGGCTTGAAATGAAGCCATAATGGTATTTTTCAGTTTTTTGAATTTTTTTGTTATTTTTTTGGAATTTTCAATTTCGCGTCGGGTTGGAACGGAACGGAATGATAATTTTTATTTTCTCTCTTTCTCGGCCTTTTCAAACCTATTTTGGCTTGAAATGAAGCCATAATGGTATTTTTTAATTTTTAAAATTTTTTTTGCTATTTTTTTGGAATTTTCTATTACGCGTCGGTTAGGAAAGAAACGGAATGATAATTTTATATTCTCTCTTTCCCGGCGTTTTCCAACCTATTTTGGCATGAAATGAAGCCATAATGGTATTTTTCAATTTTTTGAATTTTTTTCTATTTTTTTGGAATTTTCTATTATGCATTGGGTAGGAACGGAACTGAACGATAATTTTTATTTTCTCTCTTTCTCGGCCTATTCCAACCTTTTTTGGCATGAAATGAAGCCATAATGGTATTTTTTAATTTTCAGAATTTTTTTTGCTATTTTTTGGGAATTTTCTATTACGCGTCTGGTAGGAACGAAACGGAATGATAATTTTATATTCTCTCTTTCCCGGCATTTTCCAACCTAGTTTGGCTTGAAATGAAGCCATAATGGTATTTTTCAATTTTTTGAATTTTTTTGCTATGTTTTTGGAATTTTCTATTACACATCGAGTAGGAACGGAACGAAATGATAATTTTAATTTTCTCTCCGTCTCCGCCTTTCCCAACCTTTTTTGGCTTGAAATGAAGCCATAATGGTATTTTTTAATTTTTAGAGTTTTTTTTGCTATTTTTTTGGAATTTTCTATTTCGCGTCGGTTAGGAACGAAACGGAATGATAATTTTATATTCTCTCTTTCCCGGCATTTTCCAATCTATTTTGGCTTGATGGTAGTTTTTAATTTTTTGAATTTTTTTGCTATTTTTTTGGAATTTTCTATTTCGCTTCGGGTTAGAACGGAACGGAACGATAATTTTTATTTTCTCTCTTTCTCGGCCTTTTCCAACCTATTTTGGCTTGAAATGAAGCAATAATGGTATGTCTTAATTTTTAGAATTTTTTTTCTATTGTTTTGAAATTTTCAATTACGAGTCGGGTAGGAACGAAACATAACGATATTTTTTATTTTCTCTCTTACACCTCCTTTTCCATACTATTTTGCCTTGAAATGAAGCTATAATTGTATTTTTTAATTTTTAGAATTTTTTTTGCTATTTTTTTGGAATTTTCTATTTCGCGTCGGTTAGGAACGAAACGGAATGATAATTTCATATTCTCTCTTTCTCGGAATTTTCCAACCTGTTTTGGCTTGAAATGAAGCCATAATGTTAGTTTTCATTTTTTGAATTTTTTTGCTATTTTTTTGGAATTTTCTATTTCGCGTCGGGTTGGAACGGAACGGAACGATAATTTTTATTTTCTCTCTTTCTCGGCCTTTTCCAACCTATTTTGGCTTGAAATGAAGCCATAATGGTATTTTTTAATATTTAGAATTTTTTTTGCTATTTTTTTGGAATTTTCTATTACACGTCAGGTAGAAACGAAACAGAATGATAATTTTATATTCTCTCTTTCCCGGCATTTTCCAACCTATTTTGGCTTGAAATGAAGCCATAATGGTATTTTTCAGTTTTTTGAATTTTTTTGTTATTTTTTTGGAATTTTCAATTTCGCGTCGGGTTGGAACGGAACGGAATGATAATTTTTATTTTCTCTCTTTCTCGGCCTTTTCAAACCTATTTTGGCTTGAAATGAAGCCATAATGGTATTTTTTAATTTTTAAAATTTTTTTTGCTATTTTTTTGGAATTTTCTATTACGCGTCGGTTAGGAAAGAAACGGAATGATAATTTTATATTCTCTCTTTCCCGGCGTTTTCCAACCTATTTTGGCATGAAATGAAGCCATAATGGTATTTTTCAATTTTTTGAATTTTTTTCTATTTTTTTGGAATTTTCTATTATGCATTGGGTAGGAACGGAACTGAACGATAATTTTTATTTTCTCTCTTTCTCGGCCTATTCCAACCTTTTTTGGCATGAAATGAAGCCATAATGGTGTTTTTTAATTTTCAGAATTTTTTTTGCTATTTTTTGGGAATTTTCTATTACGCGTCTGGTAGGAACGAAACGGAATGATAATTTTATATTCTCTCTTTCCCGGCATTTTCCAACCTAGTTTGGCTTGAAATGAAGCCATAATGGTATTTTTCAATTTTTTGAATTTTTTTGCTATGTTTTTGGAATTTTCTATTACACATCGAGTAGGAACGAAACGAAATGATAATTTTAATTTTCTCTCCGTCTCCGCCTTTCCCAACCTATTTTGGCTTGAAATGAAGCCATAATGGTATTTTTTAATTTTTAGAGTTTTTTTTGCTATTTTTTTGGAATTTTCTATTTCGTGTCGGTTAGGAACAAAACGGAATGATAATTTTATATTCTCTCTTTCCCGGCATTTTCCAATCTATTTTGGCTTGATGGTAGTTTTTAATTTTTTGAATTTTTTTGCTATTTTTTTGGAATTTTCTATTTCGCTTCGGGTTAGAACGGAACGGAACGATAATTTTTATTTTCTCTCTTTCTCGGCCTTTTCCAACCTATTTTGGCTTGAAATGAAGCAATAATGGTATGTCTTAATTTTTAGAATTTTTTTTCTATTGTTTTGAAATTTTCAATTACGAGTCGGGTAGGAACGAAACGTAACGATATTTTTTATTTTCTCTCTTACACCTCCTTTTCCATACTATTTTGGCTTGAAATGAAGCTATAATTGTATTTTTTAATTTTTAGAATTTTTTTTGCTATTTTTTTGGAATTTTCTATTTCGCGTCGGTTAGGAACGAAACGGAATGATAATTTCATATTCTCTCTTTCTCGGAATTTTCCAACCTGTTTTGGCTTGAAATGAAGCCATAATGTTAGTTTTCATTTTTTGAATTTTTTTGCTATTTTTTTGGAATTTTCTATTTCGCGTCGGGTTGGAACGGAACGGAACGATAATTTTTATTTTCTCTCTTTCTCGGCCTTTTCCAACCTATTTTGGCTTGAAATGAAGCCATAATGGTATTTTTTAATTTTTAGAATTTTTTTTGCTATTTTTTTGGAATTTTCTATTACGTGTCGGGTAGGAATGAAACAGAAGGATAATTTTATATTCTCTCTTTCTCAGCATTTTCCCATCTATTTTGGCTTGAAATGAAGCCATAATGGTATTTTTTATTTTTTGAATTTTTTTGCTATTTTTTTGGAATTTTCTATTACGCATCGAATAGGAACGGAACGAAACGATAATTTTCATTTTCTCTCTTTCTCGGCCTTTTCCAACCTATTTTGGCTTGAAATGAAGCAATAATGGTATGTCTTAATTTTTAGAATTTTTTTTGCTACTTTTTGGAATTTTCTATTACGTGTCGAGTAGGAATGAAACAGAAGGATAATTTTATATTCTATCTTTCTCAGCATTTTCCAACCTATTTTGGCTTGAAATGAAGCCATAATGGTATTTTTTATTTTTTGAATTTTTTTGCTATTTTTTTGGAATTTTCTATTACGCATCGAGTAGGAACGGAACGAAACGATAATTTTCATTTTCTCTCTTTCTCGGCCTTTTCCTACCTATTTTGGCTTGAAATGAAGCCATAATGGTATTTTTTAATTTTTAGAATTTTTTTTGCTTTTTTTTCGGAATGTTCTATTACGCGTCGGGTAGGAATGAAACAGAAGGATAATTTTATATTCTATCTTTCTCAGCATTTTCCAACCTATTTTGGCTTGAAATGAAGCCATAATGGTATTTTTTATTTTTTGAATTTTTTTGCTATTTTTTTGGAATTTTCTATTACGCGTCGGGTAGGAATGAAACAGAAGGATAATTTTATATTCTGTCTTTCTCAGCATTTTCCAACCTATTTTGGCTTGAAATGAAGCCATAATGGTATTTTTTATTTTTTGAATTTTTTTGCTATTTTTTTGGAATTTTCTATTACGCATCGAGTAGGAACGGAACGAAACGATAATTTTCATTTTCTCTCTTTCTCGGCCTTTTCCTACCTATTTTGGCTTGAAATGAAGCCATAATGGTATTTTTTAATTTTTAGAATTTTTTTTGCTTTTTTTTCGGAATGTTCTATTACGCGTCGGGTAGGAATGAAACAGAAGGATAATTTTATATTCTATCTTTCTCAGCATTTTCCAACCTATTTTGGCTTGAAATGAAGCCATAATGGTATTTTTTATTTTTTGAATTTTTTTGCTATTTTTTTGGAATTTTCTATTACGCATCGAGTAGGAACGGAACGAAACGATAATTTTCATTTTCTCTCTTTCTCGGCCTTTTCCTACCTATTTTGGCTTGAAATGAAGCCATAATGGTATTTTTTAATTTTTAGAATTTTTTTTGCTTTTTTTTCGGAATGTTCTATTACGCGTCGGGTAGGAATGAAACAGAAGGATAATTTTATATTCTATCTTTCTCAGCATTTTCCAACCTATTTTGGCTTGAAATGAAGCCATAATGGTATTTTTTATTTTTTGAATTTTTTTGCTATTTTTTTGGAATTTTCTATTACGCGTCGGGTAGGAATGAAACAGAAGGATAATTTTATATTCTGTCTTTCTCAGCATTTTCCAACCTATTTTGGCTTGAAATGAAGCCATAATGGTATTTTTTATTTTTTGAATTTTTTTGCTATTTTTTTGGAATTTTCTATTACGCATCGAGTAGGAACGGAACGAAACGATAATTTTCATTTTCTCTCTTTCTCGGCCTTTTCCTACCTATTTTGGCTTGAAATGAAGCCATAATGGTATTTTTTAATTTTCAGAATTTTTTTTGCTATTTTTTGGGAATTTTCTATTACGCGTCTGGTAGGAACGAAACGGAATGATAATTTTATATTCTCTCTTTCCCGGCATTTTCCAACCAAGTTTGGCTTGAAATGAAGCCATAATGGTATTTTTCAATTTTTTGAATTTTTTTGCTATGTTTTTGGAATTTTCTATTACACATCGAGTAGGAACGGAACGAAATGATAATTTTAATTGTCTCTCCGTCTCCGCCTTTCCCAACCTATTTTGGATTGAAATGAAGCCATAATGGTATTTTTTAATTTTTAGAGTTTTTTTTGCTATTTTTTTGGAATTTTCTATTTCGCGTCGGTTAGGAACGAAACGGAATGATAATTTTATATTCTCTCTTTCCCGGCATTTTCCAATCTATTTTGGCTTGATGGTAGTTTTTAATTTTTTGAATTTTTTTGCTATTTTTTTGGAATTTTCTATTTCGCTTCGGGTTGGAACGGAACGGAACGATAATTTTTATTTTCTCTCTTTCTCGGCCTTTTCCAACCTATTTTCGCTTGAAATGAAGCAATAATGGTATGTCTTAATTTTTAGAATTTTTTTTCTATTGTTTTGAAATTTTCAATTACGAGTCGGGTAGGAACGAAACGTAACGATATTTTTTATTTTCTCTCTTACACCTCCTTTTCCATACTATTTTGCCTTCAAATGAAGCTATAATTGTATTTTTTAATTTTTAGAATTTTTTTTGCTATTTTTTTGGAATTTTCTATTTCGCGTCGGTTAGGAACGAAACGGAATGATAATTTCATATTCTCTCTTTCTCGGAATTTTCCAACCTGTTTTGGCTTGAAATGAAGCCATAATGTTAGTTTTCATTTTTTGAATTTTTTTGCTATTTTTTTGGAATTTTCTATTTCGCGTCGGGTTGGAACGGAACGGAACGATAATTTTTATTTTCTCTCTTTCTCGGCCTTTTCCAACCTATTTTGGCTTGAAATGAAGCCATAATGGTATTTTTTAATATTTAGAATTTTTTTTGCTATTTTTTTGGAATTTTCTATTACACGTCAGGTAGAAACGAAACAGAATGATAATTTTATATTCTCTCTTTCCCAGCATTTTCCAACCTATTTTGGCTTGAAATGAAGCCATAATGGTATTTTTCAGTTTTTTGAATTTTTTTGTTATTTTTTTGGAATTTTCAATTTCGCGTCGGGTTGGAACGGAACGGAATGATAATTTTTATTTTCTCTCTTTCTCGGCCTTTTCAAACCTATTTTGGCTTGAAATGAAGCCATAATGGTATTTTTTAATTTTTAAAATTTTTTTTGCTATTTTTTTGGAATTTTCTATTACGCGTCGGTTAGGAAAGAAACGGAATGATAATTTCATATTCTCTCTTTCTCGGCCTTTTCCTACCTATTTTGGCTTGAAATGAAGCCATAATGGTATTTTTCAATTTTTTGAATTTTTTTCTATTTTTTTGGAATTTTCTATTATGCATTGGGTAGGAACGGAACTGAACAATAATTTTTATTTTCTCTCTTTCTCGGCCTATTCCAACCTTTTTTGGCATGAAATGAAGCCATAATGGTATTTTTTAATTTTCAGAATTTTTTTTGCTATTTTTTGGGAATTTTCTTTTACGCGTCTGGTAGGAACGAAACGGAATGATAATTTTATATTCTCTCTTTCCCGGCATTTTCCAACCTAGTTTGGCTTGAAATGAATCCATAATGGTATTTTTCAATTTTTTGAATTTTTTTGCTATGTTTTTGGAATTTTCTATTACACATCGAGTAGGAACGGAACGAAATGATAATTTTAATTTTCTCTCTGTCTCCGCCTTTCCCAACCTATTTTGGCTTGAAATGAAGCCATAATGGTATTTTTTAATTTTTAGAGTTTTTTTTGCTATTTTTTTGGAATTTTCTATTTCGTGTCGGTTAGGAACGAAACGGAATGATAATTTTATATTCTCTCTTTCCCGGCATTTTCCAATCTATTTTGGCTTGATGGTAGTTTTTAATTTTTTGAATTTTTTTGCTATTTTTTTGGAATTTTCTATTTCGCTTCGGGTTGGAACGGATCGGAACGATAATTTTTATTTTCTCTCTTTCTCGGCCTTTTCCAACCTATTTTGGCTTGAAATGAAGCAATAATGGTATGTCTTAATTTTTAGAATTTTTTTTCTATTGTTTTGAAATTTTCAATTACGAGTCGGGTAGGAACGAAACGTAACGATATTTTTTATTTTCTCTCTTACATCTCCTTTTCCATACTATTTTGGCTTGAAATGAAGCTATAATTGTATTTTTTAATTTTTAGAATTTTTTTTGCTAATTTTTTGGAATTTTCTATTTCGCGTCGGTTAGGAACGAAACGGAATGATAATTTCATATTCTCTCTTTCTCGGAATTTTCCAACCTGTTTTGGCTTGAAATGAAGCCATAATGGTATTTTTCAGTTTTTTGAATTTTTTTGTTATTTTTTTGGAATTTTCAATTTCGCGTCGGGTTGGTATGGAACGGAATGATAATTTTTATTTTCTCTCTTTCTCGGCCTTTTCAAACCTATTTTGGCTTGAAATGAAGCCATAATGGTATTTTTCGATTTTTTGAATTTTTTTGCTATTTTTTTGGAATTTTCTATTACGCATCGAATAGGAACGGAACGAAACGATAATTTTCATTTTCTCTCTTTCTCGGCCTTTTCCTACATATTTTGGCTTGAAATGAAGCCATAATGGTATTTTTTAATTTTTAGAATTTTTTTTGCTATTTTTTTGGAATTTTCTATTACACGTCAGGTAGAAACGAAACGGAATGATAATTTTATATTCTCTCTTTCCCGGCATTTTCCAACCTATTTTGGCTTGAAATGAAGCCATAATGGTATTTTTCAGTTTTTTGAATTTTTTTGTTATTTTTTTGGAATTTTCAATTTCGCGTCGGGTTGGAACGGAACGGAATGATAATTTTTATTTTCTCTCTTTCTCGGCCTTTTCAAACCTATTTTGGCTTGAAATGAAGCCATAATGGTATTTTTTAATTTTTAAAATTTTTTTTGCTATTTTTTCGGAATTTTCTATTACGCGTCGGTTAGGAAAGAAACGGAATGATAATTTTATATTCTCTCTTTCCCGGCGTTTTCCAACCTATTTTGGCTTGAAATGAAGCCATAATGGTATTTTTCAATTTTTTGAATTTTTTTCTATTTTTTTGGAATTTTCTATTATGCATTGGGTAGGAACGGAACTGAACGATAATTTTTATTTTCTCTCTTTCTCGGCCTATTCCAACCTTTTTTGGCATGAAATGAAGCCATAATGGTATTTTTTAATTTTCAGAATTTTTTTTGCTATTTTTTGGGAATTTTCTATTACGCGTCTAGTAGGAACGAAAGTTACGAAACGGAATGATAATTTTATATTCTCTCTTTCCCGGCATTTTCCAACCTAGTTTGGCTTGAAATGAAGCCATAATGGTATTTTTCAATTTTTTGAAAATTTTTGCTATGTTTTTGGAATTTTCTATTACACATCGAGTAGGAACGGAACGAAATGATAATTTAATTTTCTCTCCGTCTCCGCCTTTCCCAACCTATTTTGGCTTGAAATGAAGCCATAATGGTATTTTTTAATTTTTAGAGTTTTTTTTGCTATTTTTTTGGAATTTTCTATTTCGCGTCGGTTAGGAACGAAACGGAATGATAATTTTATATTCTCTCTTTCCCGGCATTTTCCAATCTATTTTGGCTTGATGGTAGTTTTTAATTTTTTGAATTTTTTTGCTATTTTTTTGGAATTTTCTATTTCGCTTCGGGTTGGAACGGAACGGAACGATAATTTTTATTTTCTCTCTTTCTCGGCCTTTTCCAACCTATTTTGGCTTGAAATGAAGCAATAATGGTATGTCTTAATTTTTAGAATTTTTTTTCTATTGTTTTGAAATTTTCAATTACGAGTCGGGTAGGAACGAAACGTAACGATATTTTTTATTTTCTCTCTTACACCTCCTTTTCCATACTATTTTGCCTTGAAATGAAGCTATAATTGTATTTTTTAATTTTTAGAATTTTTTTTGCTATTTTTTTGGAATTTTCTATTTCGCGTCGGTTAGGAACGAAACGGAATGATAATTTCATATTCTCTCTTTCTCGGAATTTTCCAACCTGTTTTGGCTTGAAATGAAGCCATAATGTTAGTTTTCATTTTTTGAATTTTTTTGCTATTTTTTTGGAATTTTCTATTTCGCGTCGGGTTGGAACGGAACGGAACGATAATTTTTATTTTCTCTCTTTCTCGGCCTTTTCCAACCTATTTTGGCTTGAAATGAAGCCATAATGGTATTTTTTAATATTTAGAATTTTTTTTGCTATTTTTTTGGAATTTTCTATTACACGTCAGGTATAAACGAAACAGAATGATAATTTTATATTCTCTCTTTCCCGGCATTTTCCAACCTATTTTGGCTTGAAATGAAGCCATAATGGTATTTTTCAGTTTTTTGAATTTTTTTGTTATTTTTTTGGAATTTTCAATTTCGCGTCGGGTTGGAACGGAACGGAATGATAATTTTTATTTTCTCTCTTTCTCGGCCTTTTCAAACCTATTTTGGCTTGAAATGAAGCCATAATGGTATTTTTTAATTTTTAAAATTTTTTTTGCTATTTTTTTGGAATTTTCTATTACGCGTCGGTTAGGAAAGAAACGGAATGATAATTTCATATTCTCTCTTTCTCGGCCTTTTCCTACCTATTTTGGCTTGAAATGAAGCCATAATGGTATTTTTCAATTTTTTGAATTTTTTTCTATTTTTTTGGAATTTTCTATTATGCATTGGGTAGGAACGGAACTGAACGATAATTTTTATTTTCTCTCTTTCTCGGCCTATTCCAACCTTTTTTGGCATGAAATGAAGCCATAATGGTATTTTTTAATTTTCAGAATTTTTTTTGCTATTTTTTTGGAATTTTCTATTACGCGTCTGGTAGGAACGAAACGGAATGATAATTTTATATTCTCTCTTTCCCGGCATTTTCCAACCTAGTTTGGCTTGAAATGAATCCATAATGGTATTTTTCAATTTTTTGAATTTTTTTGCTATGTTTTTGGAATTTTCTATTACACATCGAGTAGGAACGGAACGAAATGATAATTTTAATTTTCTCTCTGTCTCCGCCTTTCCCAACCTATTTTGGCTTGAAATGAAGCCATAATGGTATTTTTTAATTTTTAGAGTTTTTTTTGCTATTTTTTTGGAATTTTCTATTTCGCGTCGGTTAGGAACGAAACGGAATGATAATTTTATATTCTCTCTTTCCCGGCATTTTCCAATCTATTTTGGCTTGATGGTAGTGTTTAATTTTTTGAATTTTTTTGCTATTTTTTTGGAATTTTCTATTTCGCTTCGGGTTGGAACGGATCGGAACGATAATTTTTATTTTCTCTCTTTCTCGGCCTTTTCCAACCTATTTTGGCTTGAAATGAAGCAATAATGGTATGTCTTAATTTTTAGAATTTTTTTTCTATTGTTTTGAAATTTTCAATTACGAGTCGGGTAGGAACGAAACGTAACGATATTTTTTATTTTCTCTCTTACATCTCCTTTTCCATACTATTTTGGCTTGAAATGAAGCTATAATTGTATTTTTTAATTTTTAGAATTTTTTTTGCTAATTTTTTGGAATTTTCTATTTCGCGTCGGTTAGGAACGAAACGGAATGATAATTTCATATTCTCTCTTTCTCGGAATTTTCCAACCTGTTTTGGCTTGAAATGAAGCCATAATGGTATTTTTCAGTTTTTTGAATTTTTTTGTTATTTTTTTGGAATTTTCAATTTCGCGTCGGGTTGGTATGGAACGGAATGATAATTTTTATTTTCTCTCTTTCTCGGCCTTTTCAAACCTATTTTGGCTTGAAATGAAGCCATAATGGTATTTTTCGATTTTTTGAATTTTTTTGCTATTTTTTTGGAATTTTCTATTACGCATCGAATAGGAACGGAACGAAACGATAATTTTCATTTTCTCTCTTTCTCGGCCTTTTCCTACATATTTTGGCTTGAAATGAAGCCATAATGGTATTTTTTAATTTTTAGAATTTTTTTTGCTATTTTTTTGGAATTTTCTATTACACGTCAGGTAGAAACGAAACGGAATGATAATTTTATATTCTCTCTTTCCCGGCATTTTCCAACCTATTTTGGCTTGAAATGAAGCCATAATGGTATTTTTCAGTTTTTTGAATTTTTTTGTTATTTTTTTGGAATTTTCAATTTCGCGTCGGGTTGGAACGGAACGGAATGATAATTTTTATTTTCTCTCTTTCTCGGCCTTTTCAAACCTATTTTGGCTTGAAATGAAGCCATAATGGTATTTTTTAATTTTTAAAATTTTTTTTGCTATTTTTTTGGAATTTTCTATTACGCGTCGGTTAGGAAAGAAACGGAATGATAATTTTATATTCTCTCTTTCCCGGCGTTTTCCAACCTATTTTGGCTTGAAATGAAGCCATAATGGTATTTTTCAATTTTTTGAATTTTTTTCTATTTTTTTGGAATTTTCTATTATGCATTGGGTAGGAACGGAACTGAACGATAATTTTTATTTTCTCTCTTTCTCGGCCTATTCCAACCTTTTTTGGCATGAAATGAAGCCATAATGGTATTTTTTAATTTTCAGAATTTTTTTTGCTATTTTTGGGAATTTTCTATTACGCGTCTAGTAGGAACGAAACGGAATGATAATTTTATATTCTCTCTTTCCCGGCATATTCCAACCTAGTTTGGCTTGAAATGAAGCCATAATGGTATTTTCCAATTTTTTGAAATTTTTTGCTATGTTTTTGGAATTTTCTATTACACATCGAGTAGGAACGGAACGAAATGATAATTTTAATTTTCTCTCTGTCTCCGCCTTTCCCAACCTATTTTGGCTTGAAATGAAGCCATAATGGTATTTTTTAATTTTTAGAGTTTTTTTTGCTATTTTTTTGGAATTTTCCATTTCGCGTCGGTTAGGAACGAAACGGAATGATAATTTTATATTCTCTCTTTCCCGGCATTTTCCAATCTATTTTGGCTTGATGGTAGTTTTTAATTTTTTGAATTTTTTTGCTATTTTTTTGGAATTTTCTATTTCGCTTCGGGTTGGAACGGATCGGAACGATAATTTTTATTTTCTCTCTTTCTCGGCCTTTTCCAACCTATTTTGGCTTGAAATGAAGCAATAATGGTATGTCTTAATTTTTAGAATTTTTTTTCTATTGTTTTGAAATTTTCAATTACGAGTCGGGTAGGAACGAAACGTAACGATATTTTTTATTTTCTCTCTTACATCTCCTTTTCCATACTATTTTGGCTTGAAATGAAGCTATAATTGTATTTTTTAATTTTTAGAATTTTTTTTGCTAATTTTTTGGAATTTTCTATTTCGCGTCGGTTAGGAACGAAACGGAATGATAATTTCATATTCTCTCTTTCTCGGAATTTTCCAACCTGTTTTGGCTTGAAATGAAGCCATAATGGTATTTTTCAGTTTTTTGAATTTTTTTGTTATTTTTTTGGAATTTTCAATTTCGCGTCGGGTTGGTATGGAACGGAATGATAATTTTTATTTTCTCTCTTTCTCGGCCTTTTCAAACCTATTTTGGCTTGAAATGAAGCCATAATGGTATTTTTCGATTTTTTGAATTTTTTTGCTATTTTTTTGGAATTTTCTATTACGCATCGAATAGGAACGGAACGAAACGATAATTTTCATTTTCTCTCTTTCTCGGCCTTTTCCTACATATTTTGGCTTGAAATGAAGCCATAATGGTATTTTTTAATTTTTAGAATTTTTTTTGCTATTTTTTTGGAATTTTCTATTACACGTCAGGTAGAAACGAAACGGAATGATAATTTTATATTCTCTCTTTCCCGGCATTTTCCAACCTATTTTGGCTTGAAATGAAGCCATAATGGTATTTTTCAGTTTTTTGAATTTTTTTGTTATTTTTTTGGAATTTTCAATTTCGCGTCGGGTTGGAACGGAACGGAATGATAATTTTTATTTTCTCTCTTTCTCGGCCTTTTCAAACCTATTTTGGCTTGAAATGAAGCCATAATGGTATTTTTTAATTTTTAAAATTTTTTTTGCTATTTTTTCGGAATTTTCTATTACGCGTCGGTTAGGAAAGAAACGGAATGATAATTTTATATTCTCTCTTTCCCGGCGTTTTCCAACCTATTTTGGCTTGAAATGAAGCCATAATGGTATTTTTCAATTTTTTGAATTTTTTCCTATTTTTTTGGAATTTTCTATTATGCATTGGGTAGGAACGGAACTGAACGATAATTTTTATTTTCTCTCTTTCTCGGCCTATTCCAACCTTTTTTGGCATGAAATGAAGCCATAATGGTATTTTTTAATTTTCAGAATTTTTTTTGCTATTTTTTGGGAATTTTCTATTACGCGTCTAGTAGGAACGAAACGGAATGATAATTTTATATTCTCTCTTTCCCGGCATTTTCCAACCTAGTTTGGCTTGAAATGAAGCCATAATGGTATTTTTCAATTTTTTGAAATTTTTTGCTATGTTTTTGGAATTTTCTATTACACATCGAGTAGGAACGGAACGAAATGATAATTTAATTTTCTCTCCGTCTCCGCCTTTCCCAACCTATTTTGGCTTGAAATGAAGCCATAATGGTATTTTTTAATTTTTAGAGTTTTTTTTGCTATTTTTTTGGAATTTTCTATTTCGCGTCGGTTAGGAACGAAACGGAATGATAATTTTATATTCTCTCTTTCCCGGCATTTTCCAATCTATTTTGGCTTGATGGTAGTTTTTAATTTTTTGAATTTTTTTGCTATTTTTTTGGAATTTTCTATTTCGCTTCGGGTTGGAACGGAACGGAACGATAATTTTTATTTTCTCTCTTTCTCGGCCTTTTCCAACCTATTTTGGCTTGAAATGAAGCAATAATGGTATGCCTTAATTTTTAGAATTTTTTTTCTATTGTTTTGAAATTTTCAATTACGAGTCGGGTAGGAACGAAACGTAACGATATTTTTTATTTTCTCTCTTACACCTCCTTTTCCATACTATTTTGCCTTGAAATGAAGCTATAATTGTATTTTTTAATTTTTAGAATTTTTTTTGCTATTTTTTTGGAATTTTCTATTTCGCGTCGGTTAGGAACGAAACGGAATGATAATTTCATATTCTCTCTTTCTCGGAATTTTCCAACCTGTTTTGGCTTGAAATGAAGCCATAATGTTAGTTTTCATTTTTTGAATTTTTTTGCTATTTTTTTGGAATTTTCTATTTCGCGTCGGGTTGGAACGGAACGGAACGATAATTTTTATTTTCTCTCTTTCTCGGCCTTTTCCAACCTATTTTGGCTTGAAATGAAGCCATAATGGTATTTTTTAATATTTAGAATTTTTTTTGCTATTTTTTTGGAATTTTCTATTACACGTCAGGTAGAAACGAAACAGAATGATAATTTTATATTCTCTCTTTCCCGGCATTTTCCAACCTATTTTGGCTTGAAATGAAGCCATAATGGTATTTTTCAGTTTTTTGAATTTTTTTGTTATTTTTTTGGAATTTTCAATTTCGCGTCGGGTTGGAACGGAACGGAATGATAATTTTTATTTTCTCTCTTTCTCGGCCTTTTCAAACCTATTTTGGCTTGAAATGAAGCCATAATGGTATTTTTTAATTTTTAAAATTTTTTTTGCTATTTTTTCGGAATTTTCTATTACGCGTCGGTTAGGAAAGAAACGGAATGATAATTTTATATTCTCTCTTTCCCGGCGTTTTCCAACCTATTTTGGCTTGAAATGAAGCCATAATGGTATTTTTCAATTTTTTGAATTTTTTTCTATTTTTTTGGAATTTTCTATTATGCATTGGGTAGGAACGGAACTGAACGATAATTTTTATTTTCTCTCTTTCTCGGCCTATTCCAACCTTTTTTGGCATGAAATGAAGCCATAATGGTATTTTTTAATTTTCAGAATTTTTTTTGCTATTTTTTGGGAATTTTCTATTACGCGTCTAGTAGGAACGAAACGGAATGATAATTTTATATTCTCTCTTTCCCGGCATTTTCCAACCTAGTTTGGCTTGAAATGAAGCCATAATGGTATTTTTCAATTTTTTGAAATTTTTTGCTATGTTTTTGGAATTTTCTATTACACATCGAGTAGGAACGGAACGAAATTATAATTTAATTTTCTCTCCGTCTCCGCCTTTCCCAACCTATTTTGGCTTGAAATGAAGCCATAATGGTATTTTTTAATTTTTAGAGTTTTTTTTGCTATTTTTTTGGAATTTTCTATTTCGCGTCGGTTAGGAACGAAACGGAATGATAATTTTATATTCTCTCTTTCCCGGCATTTTCCAATCTATTTTGGCTTGATGGTAGTTTTTAATTTTTTGAATTTTTTTGCTATTTTTTTGGAATTTTCTATTTCGCTTCGGGTTGGAACGGAACGGAACGATAATTTTTATTTTCTCTCTTTCTCGGCCTTTTCCAACCTATTTTGGCTTGAAATGAAGCAATAATGGTATGTCTTAATTTTTAGAATTTTTTTTCTATTGTTTTGAAATTTTCAATTACGAGTCGGGTAGGAACGAAACGTAACGATATTTTTTATTTTCTCTCTTACACCTCCTTTTCCATACTATTTTGCCTTGAAATGAAGCTATAATTGTATTTTTTAATTTTTAGAATTTTTTTTGCTATTTTTTTGGAATTTTCTATTTCGCGTCGGTTAGGAACGAAACGGAATGATAATTTCATATTCTCTCTTTCTCGGAATTTTCCAACCTGTTTTGGCTTGAAATGAAGCCATAATGTTAGTTTTCATTTTTTGAATTTTTTTGCTATTTTTTTGGAATTTTCTATTTCGCGTCGGGTTGGAACGGAACGGAACGATAATTTTTATTTTCTCTCTTTCTCGGCCTTTTCCAACCTATTTTGGCTTGAAATGAAGCCATAATGGTATTTTTTAATATTTAGAATTTTTTTTGCTATTTTTTTGGAATTTTCTATTACACGTCAGGTAGAAACGAAACAGAATGATAATTTTATATTCTCTCTTTCCCGGCATTTTCCAACCTATTTTGGCTTGAAATGAAGCCATAATGGTATTTTTCAGTTTTTTGAATTTTTTTGTTATTTTTTTGGAATTTTCAATTTCGCGTCGGGTTGGAACGGAACGGAATGATAATTTTTATTTTCTCTCTTTCTCGGCCTTTTCAAACCTATTTTGGCTTGAAATGATGCCATAATGGTATTTTTTAATTTTTAAAATTTTTTTTGCTATTTTTTTGGAATTTTCTATTACGCGTCGTTTAGGAAAGAAACGGAATGATAATTTCATATTCTCTCTTTCTCGGCCTTTTCCTACCTATTTTGGCTTGAAATGAAGCCATAATGGTATTTTTCAATTTTTTGAATTTTTTTCTATTTTTTTGGAATTTTCTATTATGCATTGGGTAGGAACGGAACTGAACAATAATTTTTATTTTCTCTCTTTCTCGGCCTATTCCAACCTTTTTTGGCATGAAATGAAGCCATAATGGTATTTTTTAATTTTCAGAATTTTTTTTGCTATTTTTTGGGAATTTTCTATTACGCGTCTGGTAGGAACGAAACGGAATGATAATTTTATATTCTCTCTTTCCCGGCATTTTCCAACCTAGTTTGGCTTGAAATGAATCCATAATGGTATTTTTCAATTTTTTGAATTTTTTTGCTATGTTTTTGGAATTTTCTATTACACATCGAGTAGGAACGGAACGAAATGATAATTTTAATTTTCTCTCTGTCTCCGCCTTTCCCAACCTATTTTGGCTTGAAATGAAGCCATAATGGTATTTTTTAATTTTTAGAGTTTTTTTTGCTATTTTTTTGGAATTTTCTATTTCGCGTCGGTTAGGAACGAAACGGAATGATAATTTTATATTCTCTCTTTCCCGGCATTTTCCAATCTATTTTGGCTTGATGGTAGTTTTTAATTTTTTGAATTTTTTTGCTATTTTTTTGGAATTTTCTATTTCGCTTCGGGTTGGAACGGATCGGAACGATAATTTTTATTTTCTCTCTTTCTCGGCCTTTTCCAACCTATTTTGGCTTGAAATGAAGCAATAATGGTATGTCTTAATTTTTAGAATTTTTTTTCTATTGTTTTGAAATTTTCAATTACGAGTCGGGTAGGAACGAAACGTAACGATATTTTTTATTTTCTCTCTTACATCTCCTTTTCCATACTATTTTGGCTTGAAATGAAGCTATAATTGTATTTTTTAATTTTTAGAATTTTTTTTGCTAATTTTTTGGAATTTTCTATTTCGCGTCGGTTAGGAACGAAACGGAATGATAATTTCATATTCTCTCTTTCTCGGAATTTTCCAACCTTTTTTGGCTTGAAATGAAGCCATAATGGTATTTTTCAGTTTTTTGAATTTTTTTGTTATTTTTTTGGAATTTTCAATTTCGCGTCGGGTTGGTATGGAACGGAATGATAATTTTTATTTTCTCTCTTTCTCGGCCTTTTCAAACCTATTTTGGCTTGAAATGAAGCCATAATGGTATTTTTCGATTTTTTGAATTTTTTTGCTATTTTTTTGGAATTTTCTATTACGCATCGAATAGGAACGGAACGAAACGATAATTTTCATTTTCTCTCTTTCTCGGCCTTTTCCTACATATTTTGGCTTGAAATGAAGCCATAATGGTATTTTTTAATTTTTAGAATTTTTTTTGCTATTTTTTTGGAATTTTCTATTACACGTCAGGTAGAAACGAAACGGAATGATAATTTTATATTCTCTCTTTCCCGGCATTTTCCAACCTATTTTGGCTTGAAATGAAGCCATAATGGTATTTTTCAGTTTTTTGAATTTTTTTGTTATTTTTTTGGAATTTTCAATTTCCCGTCGGGTTGGAACGGAACGGAATGATAATTTTTATTTTCTCTCTTTCTCGGCCTTTTCAAACCTATTTTGGCTTGAAATGAAGCCATAATGGTATTTTTTAATTTTTAAAATTTTTTTTGCTATTTTTTCGGAATTTTCTATTACGCGTCGGTTAGGAAAGAAACGGAATGATAATTTTATATTCTCTCTTTCCCGGCGTTTTCCAACCTATTTTGGCTTGAAATGAAGCCATAATGGTATTTTTCAATTTTTTGAATTTTTTTCTATTTTTTTGGAATTTTCTATTATGCATTGGGTAGGAACGGAACTGAACGATAATTTTTATTTTCTCTCTTTCTCGGCCTATTCCAACCTTTTTTGGCATGAAATGAAGCCATAATGGTATTTTTTAATTTTCAGAATTTTTTTTGCTATTTTTTGGGAATTTTCTATTACGCGTCTAGTAGGAACGAAACGGAATGATAATTTTATATTCTCTCTTTCCCGGCATTTTCCAACCTAGTTTGGCTTGAAATGAAGCCATAATGGTATTTTTCAATTTTTTGAAATTTTTTGCTATGTTTTTGGAATTTTCTATTACACATCGAGTAGGAACGGAACGAAATGATAATTTAATTTTCTCTCCGTCTCCGCCTTTCCCAACCTATTTTGGCTTGAAATGAAGCCATAATGGTATTTTTTAATTTTTAGAGTTTTTTTTGCTATTTTTTTGGAATTTTCTATTTCGCGTCGGTTAGGAACGAAACGGAATGATAATTTTATATTCTCTCTTTCCCGGCATTTTCCAATCTATTTTGGCTTGATGGTAGTTTTTAATTTTTTGAATTTTTTTGCTATTTTTTTGGAATTTTCTATTTCGCTTCGGGTTGGAACGGAACGGAACGATAATTTTTATTTTCTCTCTTTCTCGGCCTTTTCCAACCTATTTTGGCTTGAAATGAAGCAATAATGGTATGTCTTAATTTTTAGAATTTTTTTTCTATTGTTTTGAAATTTTCAATTACGAGTCGGGTAGGAACGAAACGGAACGATATTTTTTATTTTCTCTCTTACACCTCCTTTTCCATACTATTTTGCCTTGAAATGAAGCTATAATTGTATTTTTTAATTTTTAGAATTTTTTTTGCTATTTTTTTGGAATTTTCTATTTCGCGTCGGTTAGGAACGAAACGGAATGATAATTTCATATTCTCTCTTTCTCGGAATTTTCCAACCTGTTTTGGCTTGAAATGAAGCCATAATGTTAGTTTTCATTTTTTGAATTTTTTTGCTATTTTTTTGGAATTTTCTATTTCGCGTCGGGTTGGAACGGAACGGAACGATAATTTTTATTTTCTCTCTTTCTCGGCCTTTTCCAACCTATTTTGGCTTGAAATGAAGCCATAATGGTATTTTTTAATATTTAGAATTTTTTTTGCTATTTTTTTGGAATTTTCTATTACACGTCAGGTAGAAACGAAACAGAATGATAATTTTATATTCTCTCTTTCCCGGCATTTTCCAACCTATTTTGGCTTGAAATGAAGCCATAATGGTATTTTTCAGTTTTTTGAATTTTTTTGTTATTTTTTTGGAATTTTCAATTTCGCGTCGGGTTGGAACGGAACGGAATGATAATTTTTATTTTCTCTCTTTCTCGGCCTTATCAAACCTATTTTGGCTTGAAATGAAGCCATAATGGTATTTTTTAATTTTTAAAATTTTTTTTGCTATTTTTTTGGAATTTTCTATTACGCGTCGGTTAGGAAAGAAACGGAAGATAATTTCATATTCTCTCTTTCTCGGCCTTTTCCTACCTATTTTGGCTTGAAATGAAGCCATAATGGTATTTTTCAATTTTTTGAATTTTTTTCTATTTTTTTGGAATTTTCTATTATGCATTGGGTAGGAACGGAACTGAACAATAATTTTTATTTTCTCTCTTTCTCGGCCTATTCCAACCTTTTTTGGCATGAAATGAAGCCATAATGGTATTTTTTAATTTTCAGAATTTTTTTTGCTATTTTTTGGGAATTTCTATTACGCGTCTGGTAGGAACGAAACGGAATGATAATTTTATATTCTCTCTTTCCCGGCATTTTCCAACCTAGTTTGGCTTGAAATGAATCCATAATGGTATTTTTCAATTTTTTGAATTTTTTTGCTATGTTTTTGGAATTTTCTATTACACATCGAGTAGGAACGGAACGAAATGATAATTTTAATTTTCTCTCTGTCTCCGCCTTTCCCAACCTATTTTGGCTTGAAATGAAGCCATAATGGTATTTTTTAATTTTTAGAGTTTTTTTTGCTATTTTTTTGGAATTTTCTATTTCGCGTCGGTTAGGAACGAAACGGAATGATAATTTTATATTCTCTCTTTCCCGGCATTTTCCAATCTATTTTGGCTTGATGGTAGTTTTTAATTTTTTGAATTTTTTTGCTATTTTTTTGGAATTTTCTATTTCGCTTCGGGTTGGAACGGATCGGAACGATAATTTTTATTTTCTCTCTTTCTCGGCCTTTTCCAACCTATTTTGGCTTGAAATGAAGCAATAATGGTATGTCTTAATTTTTAGAATTTTTTTTCTATTGTTTTGAAATTTTCAATTACGAGTCGGGTAGGAACGAAACGTAACGATATTTTTTATTTTCTCTCTTACATCTCCTTTTCCATACTATTTTGGCTTGAAATGAAGCTATAATTGTATTTTTTAATTTTTAGAATTTTTTTTGCTAATTTTTTGGAATTTTCTATTTCGCGTCGGTTAGGAATGAAACGGAATGATAATTTCATATTCTCTCTTTCTCGGAATTTTCCAACCTTTTTTGGCTTGAAATGAAGCCATAATGGTATTTTTCAGTTTTTTGAATTTTTTTGTTATTTTTTTGGAATTTTCAATTTCGCGTCGGGTTGGTATGGAACGGAATGATAATTTTTATTTTCTCTCTTTCTCGGCCTTTTCAAACCTATTTTGGCTTGAAATGAAGCCATAATGGTATTTTTCGATTTTTTGAATTTTTTTGCTATTTTTTTGGAATTTTCTATTACGCATCGAATAGGAACGGAACGAAACGATAATTTTCATTTTCTCTCTTTCTCGGCCTTTTCCTACATATTTTGGCTTGAAATGAAGCCATAATGGTATTTTTTAATTTTTAGAATTTTTTTTGCTATTTTTTTGGAATTTTCTATTACACGTCAGGTAGAAACGAAACGGAATGATAATTTTATATTCTCTCTTTCCCGGCATTTTCCAACCTATTTTGGCTTGAAATGAAGCCATAATGGTATTTTTCAGTTTTTTGAATTTTTTTGTTATTTTTTTGGAATTTTCAATTTCGCGTCGGGTTGGAACGGAACGGAATGATAATTTTTATTTTCTCTCTTTCTCAGCCTTTTCAAACCTATTTTGGCTTGAAATGAAGCCATAATGGTATTTTTTAATTTTTAAAATTTTTTTTGCTATTTTTTTGGAATTTTCTATTACGCGTCGGTTAGGAAAGAAACGGAATGATAATTTTATATTCTCTCTTTCCCGGCGTTTTCCAACCTATTTTGGCTTGAAATGAAGCCATAATGGTATTTTTCAATTTTTTGAATTTTTTTCTATTTTTTTGGAATTTTCTATTATGCATTGGGTAGGAACGGAACTGAACGATAATTTTTATTTTCTCTCTTTCTCGGCCTATTCCAACCTTTTTTGGCATGAAATGAAGCCATAATGGTATTTTTTAATTTTCAGAATTTTTTTTGCTATTTTTTGGGAATTTTCTATTACGCGTCTAGTAGGAACGAAACGGAATGATAATTTTATATTCTCTCTTTCCCGGCATATTCCAACCTAGTTTGGCTTGAAATGAAGCCATAATGGTATTTTTCAATTTTTTGAAATTTTTTGCTATGTTTTTGGAATTTTCTATTACACATCGAGTAGGAACGGAACGAAATGATAATTTTAATTTTCTCTCTGTCTCCGCCTTTCCCAACCTATTTTGGCTTGAAATGAAGCCATAATGGTATTTTTTAATTTTTAGAGTTTTTTTTGCTATTTTTTTGGAATTTTCCATTTCGCGTCGGTTAGGAACGAAACGGAATGATAATTTTATATTCTCTCTTTCCCGGCATTTTCCAATCTATTTTGGCTTGATGGTAGTTTTTAATTTTTTGAATTTTTTTGCTATTTTTTTGGAATTTTCTATTTCGCTTCGGGTTGGAACGGATCGGAACGATAATTTTTATTTTCTCTCTTTCTCGGCCTTTTCCAACCTATTTTGGCTTGAAATGAAGCAATAATGGTATGTCTTAATTTTTAGAATTTTTTTTCTATTGTTTTGAAATTTTCAATTACGAGTCGGGTAGGAACGAAACGTAACGATATTTTTTATTTTCTCTCTTACATCTCCTTTTCCATACTATTTTGGCTTGAAATGAAGCTATAATTGTATTTTTTAATTTTTAGAATTTTTTTTGCTAATTTTTTGGAATTTTCTATTTCGCGTCGGTTAGGAACGAAACGGAATGATAATTTCATATTCTCTCTTTCTCGGAATTTTCCAACCTGTTTTGGCTTGAAATGAAGCCATAATGGTATTTTTCAGTTTTTTGAATTTTTTTGTTATTTTTTTGGAATTTTCAATTTCGCGTCGGGTTGGTATGGAACGGAATGATAATTTTTATTTTCTCTCTTTCTCGGCCTTTTCAAACCTATTTTGGCTTGAAATGAAGCCATAATGGTATTTTTCGATTTTTTGAATTTTTTTGCTATTTTTTTGGAATTTTCTATTACGCATCGAATAGGAACGGAACGAAACGATAATTTTCATTTTCTCTCTTTCTCGGCCTTTTCCTACATATTTTGGCTTGAAATGAAGCCATAATGGTATTTTTTAATTTTTAGAATTTTTTTTGCTATTTTTTTGGAATTTTCTATTACACGTCAGGTAGAAACGAAACGGAATGATAATTTTATATTCTCTCTTTCCCGGCATTTTCCAACCTATTTTGGCTTGAAATGAAGCCATAATGGTATTTTTCAGTTTTTTGAATTTTTTTGTTATTTTTTTGGAATTTTCAATTTCGCGTCGGGTTGGAACGGAACGGAATGATAATTTTTATTTTCTCTCTTTCTCGGCCTTTTCAAACCTATTTTGGCTTGAAATGAAGCCATAATGGTATTTTTTAATTTTTAAAATTTTTTTTGCTATTTTTTCGGAATTTTCTATTACGCGTCGGTTAGGAAAGAAACGGAATGATAATTTTATATTCTCTCTTTCCCGGCGTTTTCCAACCTATTTTGGCTTGAAATGAAGCCATAATGGTATTTTTCAATTTTTTGAATTTTTTTCTATTTTTTTGGAATTTTCTATTATGCATTGGGTAGGAACGGAACTGAACGATAATTTTTATTTTCTCTCTTTCTCGGCCTATTCCAACCTTTTTTGGCATGAAATGAAGCCATAATGGTATTTTTTAATTTTCAGAATTTTTTTTGCTATTTTTTGGGAATTTTCTATTACGCGTCTAGTAGGAACGAAACGGAATGATAATTTTATATTCTCTCTTTCCCGGCATTTTCCAACCTAGTTTGGCTTGAAATGAAGCCATAATGGTATTTTTCAATTTTTTGAAATTTTTTGCTATGTTTTTGGAATTTTCTATTACACATCGAGTAGGAACGGAACGAAATGATAATTTAATTTTCTCTCCGTCTCCGCCTTTCCCAACCTATTTTGGCTTGAAATGAAGCCATAATGGTATTTTTTAATTTTTAGAGTTTTTTTTGCTATTTTTTTGGAATTTTCTATTTCGCGTCGGTTAGGAACGAAACGGAATGATAATTTTATATTCTCTCTTTCCCGGCATTTTCCAATCTATTTTGGCTTGATGGTAGTTTTTAATTTTTTGAATTTTTTTGCTATTTTTTTGGAATTTTCTATTTCGCTTCGGGTTGGAACGGAACGGAACGATAATTTTTATTTTCTCTCTTTCTCGGCCTTTTCCAACCTATTTTGGCTTGAAATGAAGCAATAATGGTATGCCTTAATTTTTAGAATTTTTTTTCTATTGTTTTGAAATTTTCAATTACGAGTCGGGTAGGAACGAAACGTAACGATATTTTTTATTTTCTCTCTTACACCTCCTTTTCCATACTATTTTGCCTTGAAATGAAGCTATAATTGTATTTTTTAATTTTTAGAATTTTTTTTGCTATTTTTTTGGAATTTTCTATTTCGCGTCGGTTAGGAACGAAACGGAATGATAATTTCTATATTCTCTCTTTCTCGGAATTTTCCAACCTGTTTTGGCTTGAAATGAAGCCATAATGTTAGTTTTCATTTTTTGAATTTTTTTCCTATTTTTTTGGAATTTTCTATTTCGCGTCGGGTTGGAACGGAACGGAACGATAATTTTTATTTTCTCTCTTTCTCGGCCTTTTCCAACCTATTTTGGCTTGAAATGAAGCCATAATGGTATTTTTTAATATTTAGAATTTTTTTTGCTATTTTTTTGGAATTTTCTATTACACGTCAGGTAGAAACGAAACAGAATGATAATTTTATATTCTCTCTTTCCCGGCATTTTCCAACCTATTTTGGCTTGAAATGAAGCCATAATGGTATTTTTCAGTTTTTTGAATTTTTTTGTTATTTTTTTGGAATTTTCAATTTCGCGTCGGGTTGGAACGGAACGGAATGATAATTTTTATTTTCTCTCTTTCTCGGCCTTTTCAAACCTATTTTGGCTTGAAATGAAGCCATAATGGTATTTTTTAATTTTTAAAATGTTTTTTGCTATTTTTTCGGAATTTTCTATTACGCGTCGGTTAGGAAAGAAACGGAATGATAATTTTATATTCTCTCTTTCCCGGCGTTTTCCAACCTATTTTGGCTTGAAATGAAGCCATAATGGTATTTTTCAATTTTTTGAATTTTTTTCTATTTTTTTGGAATTTTCTATTATGCATTGGGTAGGAACGGAACTGAACGATAATTTTTATTTTCTCTCTTTCTCGGCCTATTCCAACCTTTTTTGGCATGAAATGAAGCCATAATGGTATTTTTTAATTTTCAGAATTTTTTTTGCTATTTTTTGGGAATTTTCTATTACGCGTCTAGTAGGAACGAAACAGAATGATAATTTTATATTCTCTCTTTCCCGGCATTTTCCAACCTAGTTTGGCTTGAAATGAAGCCATAATGGTATTTTTCAATTTTTTGAAATTTTTTGCTATGTTTTTGGAATTTTCTATTACACATCGAGTAGGAACGGAACGAAATTATAATTTAATTTTCTCTCCGTCTCCGCCTTTCCCAACCTATTTTGGCTTGAAATGAAGCCATAATGGTATTTTTTAATTTTTAGAGTTTTTTTTGCTATTTTTTTGGAATTTTCTATTTCGCGTCGGTTAGGAACGAAACGGAATGATAATTTTATATTCTCTCTTTCCCGGCATTTTCCAATCTATTTTGGCTTGATGGTAGTTTTTAATTTTTTGAATTTTTTTGCTATTTTTTTGGAATTTTCTATTTCGCTTCGGGTTGGAACGGAACGGAACGATAATTTTTATTTTCTCTCTTTCTCGGCCTTTTCCAACCTATTTTGGCTTGAAATGAAGTAATAATGGTATGTCTTAATTTTTAGAATTTTTTTTCTATTGTTTTGAAATTTTCAATTACGAGTCGGGTAGGAACGAAACGTAACGATATTTTTTATTTTCTCTCTTACACCTCCTTTTCCATACTATTTTGCCTTGAAATGAAGCTATAATTGTATTTTTTAATTTTTAGAATTTTTTTTGCTATTTTTTTGGAATTTTCTATTTCGCGTCGGTTAGGAACGAAACGGAATGATAATTTCATATTCTCTCTTTCTCGGAATTTTCCAACCTGTTTTGGCTTGAAATGAAGCCATAATGTTAGTTTTCATTTTTTGAATTTTTTTGCTATTTTTTTGGAATTTTCTATTTCGCGTCGGGTTGGAACGGAACGGAACGATAATTTTTATTTTCTCTCTTTCTCGGCCTTTTCCAACCTATTTTGGCTTGAAATGAAGCCATAATGGTATTTTTTAATATTTAGAATTTTTTTTGCTATTTTTTTGGAATTTTCTATTACACGTCAGGTAGAAACGAAACAGAATGATAATTTTATATTCTCTCTTTCCCGGCATTTTCCAACCTATTTTGGCTTGAAATGAAGCCATAATGGTATTTTTCAGTTTTTTGAATTTTTTTGTTATTTTTTTGGAATTTTCAATTTCGCGTCGGGTTGGAACGGAACGGAATGATAATTTTTATTTTCTCTCTTTCTCGGCCTTTTCAAACCTATTTTGGCTTGAAATGATGCCATAATGGTATTTTTTAATTTTTAAAATTTTTTTTGCTATTTTTTTGGAATTTTCTATTACGCGTCGTTTAGGAAAGAAACGGAATGATAATTTCATATTCTCTCTTTCTCGGCCTTTTCCTACCTATTTTGGCTTGAAATGAAGCCATAATGGTATTTTTCAATTTTTTGAATTTTTTTCTATTTTTTTGGAATTTTCTATTATGCATTGGGTAGGAACGGAACTGAACAATAATTTTTATTTTCTCTCTTTCTCGGCCTATTCCAACCTTTTTTGGCATGAAATGAAGCCATAATGGTATTTTTTAATTTTCAGAATTTTTTTTGCTATTTTTTGGGAATTTTCTATTACGCGTCTGGTAGGAACGAAACGGAATGATAATTTTATATTCTCTCTTTCCCGGCATTTTCCAACCTAGTTTGGCTTGAAATGAATCCATAATGGTATTTTTCAATTTTTTGAATTTTTTTGCTATGTTTTTGGAATTTTCTATTACACATCGAGTAGGAACGGAACGAAATGATAATTTTAATTTTCTCTCTGTCTCCGCCTTTCCCAACCTATTTTGGCTTGAAATGAAGCCATAATGGTATTTTTTAATTTTTAGAGTTTTTTTTGCTATTTTTTTGGAATTTTCTATTTCGCGTCGGTTAGGAACGAAACGGAATGATAATTTTATATTCTCTCTTTCCCGGCATTTTCCAATCTATTTTGGCTTGATGGTAGTTTTTAATTTTTTGAATTTTTTTGCTATTTTTTTGGAATTTTCTATTTCGCTTCGGGTTGGAACGGAACGGAACGATAATTTTTATTTTCTCTCTTTCTCGGCCTTTTCCAACCTATTTTGGCTTGAAATGAAGTAATAATGGTATGTCTTAATTTTTAGAATTTTTTTTCTATTGTTTTGAAATTTTCAATTACGAGTCGGGTAGGAACGAAACGTAACGATATTTTTTATTTTCTCTCTTACACCTCCTTTTCCATACTATTTTGCCTTGAAATGAAGCTATAATTGTATTTTTTAATTTTTAGAATTTTTTTTGCTATTTTTTTGGAATTTTCTATTTCGCGTCGGTTAGGAACGAAACGGAATGATAATTTCATATTCTCTCTTTCTCGGAATTTTCCAACCTGTTTTGGCTTGAAATGAAGCCATAATGTTAGTTTTCATTTTTTGAATTTTTTTGCTATTTTTTTGGAATTTTCTATTTCGCGTCGGGTTGGAACGGAACGGAACGATAATTTTTATTTTCTCTCTTTCTCGGCCTTTTCCAACCTATTTTGGCTTGAAATGAAGCCATAATGGTATTTTTTAATATTTAGAATTTTTTTTGCTATTTTTTTGGAATTTTCTATTACACGTCAGGTAGAAACGAAACAGAATGATAATTTTATATTCTCTCTTTCCCGGCATTTTCCAACCTATTTTGGCTTGAAATGAAGCCATAATGGTATTTTTCAGTTTTTTGAATTTTTTTGTTATTTTTTTGGAATTTTCAATTTCGCGTCGGGTTGGAACGGAACGGAATGATAATTTTTATTTTCTCTCTTTCTCGGCCTTTTCAAACCTATTTTGGCTTGAAATGATGCCATAATGGTATTTTTTAATTTTTAAAATTTTTTTTGCTATTTTTTTGGAATTTTCTATTACGCGTCGTTTAGGAAAGAAACGGAATGATAATTTCATATTCTCTCTTTCTCGGCCTTTTCCTACCTATTTTGGCTTGAAATGAAGCCATAATGGTATTTTTCAATTTTTTGAATTTTTTTCTATTTTTTTGGAATTTTCTATTATGCATTGGGTAGGAACGGAACTGAACAATAATTTTTATTTTCTCTCTTTCTCGGCCTATTCCAACCTTTTTTGGCATGAAATGAAGCCATAATGGTATTTTTTAATTTTCAGAATTTTTTTTGCTATTTTTTGGGAATTTTCTATTACGCGTCTGGTAGGAACGAAACGGAATGATAATTTTATATTCTCTCTTTCCCGGCATTTTCCAACCTAGTTTGGCTTGAAATGAATCCATAATGGTATTTTTCAATTTTTTGAATTTTTTTGCTATGTTTTTGGAATTTTCTATTACACATCGAGTAGGAACGGAACGAAATGATAATTTTAATTTTCTCTCTGTCTCCGCCTTTCCCAACCTATTTTGGCTTGAAATGAAGCCATAATGGTATTTTTTAATTTTTAGAGTTTTTTTTGCTATTTTTTTGGAATTTTCTATTTCGCGTCGGTTAGGAACGAAACGGAATGATAATTTTATATTCTCTCTTTCCCGGCATTTTCCAATCTATTTTGGCTTGATGGTAGTTTTTAATTTTTTGAATTTTTTTGCTATTTTTTTGGAATTTTCTATTTCGCTTCGGGTTGGAACGGATCGGAACGATAATTTTTATTTTCTCTCTTTCTCGGCCTTTTCCAACCTATTTTGGCTTGAAATGAAGCAATAATGGTATGTCTTAATTTTTAGAATTTTTTTTCTATTGTTTTGAAATTTTCAATTACGAGTCGGGTAGGAACGAAACGTAACGATATTTTTTATTTTCTCTCTTACATCTCATTTTCCATACTATTTTGGCTTGAAATGAAGCTATAATTGTATTTTTTAATTTTTAGAATTTTTTTTGCTAATTTTTTGGAATTTTCTATTTCGCGTCGGTTAGGAACGAAACGGAATGATAATTTCATATTCTCTCTTTCTCGGAATTTTCCAACCTTTTTTGGCTTGAAATGAAGCCATAATGGTATTTTTCAGTTTTTTGAATTTTTTTGTTATTTTTTTGGAATTTTCAATTTCGCGTCGGGTTGGTATGGAACGGAATGATAATTTTTATTTTCTCTCTTTCTCGGCCTTTTCAAACCTATTTTGGCTTGAAATGAAGCCATAATGGTATTTTTCGATTTTTTGAATTTTTTTGCTATTTTTTTGGAATTTTCTATTACGCATCGAATAGGAACGGAACGAAACGATAATTTTCATTTTCTCTCTTTCTCGGCCTTTTCCTACATATTTTGGCTTGAAATGAAGCCATAATGGTATTTTTTAATTTTTAGAATTTTTTTTGCTATTTTTTTGGAATTTTCTATTACACGTCAGGTAGAAACGAAACGGAATGATAATTTTATATTCTCTCTTTCCCGGCATTTTCCAACCTATTTTGGCTTGAAATGAAGCCATAATGGTATTTTTCAGTTTTTTGAATTTTTTTGTTATTTTTTTGGAATTTTCAATTTCCCGTCGGGTTGGAACGGAACGGAATGATAATTTTTATTTTCTCTCTTTCTCGGCCTTTTCAAACCTATTTTGGCTTGAAATGAAGCCATAATGGTATTTTTTAATTTTTAAAATTTTTTTTGCTATTTTTTCGGAATTTTCTATTACGCGTCGGTTAGGAAAGAAACGGAATGATAATTTTATATTCTCTCTTTCCCGGCGTTTTCCAACCTATTTTGGCTTGAAATGAAGCCATAATGGTATTTTTCAATTTTTTGAATTTTTTTCTATTTTTTTGGAATTTTCTATTATGCATTGGGTAGGAACGGAACTGAACGATAATTTTTATTTTCTCTCTTTCTCGGCCTATTCCAACCTTTTTTGGCATGAAATGAAGCCATAATGGTATTTTTTAATTTTCAGAATTTTTTTTGCTATTTTTTGGGAATTTTCTATTACGCGTCTAGTAGGAACGAAACGGAATGATAATTTTATATTCTCTCTTTCCCGGCATTTTCCAACCTAGTTTGGCTTGAAATGAAGCCATAATGGTATTTTTCAATTTTTTGAAATTTTTTGCTATGTTTTTGGAATTTTCTATTACACATCGAGTAGGAACGGAACGAAATGATAATTTAATTTTCTCTCCGTCTCCGCCTTTCCCAACCTATTTTGGCTTGAAATGAAGCCATAATGGTATTTTTTAATTTTTAGAGTTTTTTTTGCTATTTTTTTGGAATTTTCTATTTCGCGTCGGTTAGGAACGAAACGGAATGATAATTTTATATTCTCTCTTTCCCGGCATTTTCCAATCTATTTTGGCTTGATGGTAGTTTTTAATTTTTTGAATTTTTTTGCTATTTTTTTGGAATTTTCTATTTCGCTTCGGGTTGGAACGGAACGGAACGATAATTTTTATTTTCTCTCTTTCTCGGCCTTTTCCAACCTATTTTGGCTTGAAATGAAGCAATAATGGTATGTCTTAATTTTTAGAATTTTTTTTCTATTGTTTTGAAATTTTCAATTACGAGTCGGGTAGGAATGAAACGGAACGATATTTTTTATTTTCTCTCTTACACCTCCTTTTCCATACTATTTTGCCTTGAAATGAAGCTATAATTGTATTTTTTAATTTTTAGAATTTTTTTTGCTATTTTTTTGGAATTTTCTATTTCGCGTCGGTTAGGAACGAAACGGAATGATAATTTCATATTCTCTCTTTCTCGGAATTTTCCAACCTGTTTTGGCTTGAAATGAAGCCATAATGTTAGTTTTCATTTTTTGAATTTTTTTGCTATTTTTTTGGAATTTTCTATTTCGCGTCGGGTTGGAACGGAACGGAACGATAATTTTTATTTTCTCTCTTTCTCGGCCTTTTCCAACCTATTTTGGCTTGAAATGAAGCCATAATGGTATTTTTTAATATTTAGAATTTTTTTTGCTATTTTTTTGGAATTTTCTATTACACGTCAGGTAGAAACGAAACAGAATGATAATTTTATATTCTCTCTTTCCCGGCATTTTCCAACCTATTTTGGCTTGAAATGAAGCCATAATGGTATTTTTCAGTTTTTTGAATTTTTTTGTTATTTTTTTGGAATTTTCAATTTCACGTCGGGTTGGAACGGAACGGAATGATAATTTTTATTTTCTCTCTTTCTCGGCCTTTTCAAACCTATTTTGGCTTGAAATGAAGCCATAATGGTATTTTTTAATTTTTAAAATTTTTTTTGCTATTTTTTTGGAATTTTCTATTACGCGTCGGTTAGGAAAGAAACGGAATGATAATTTCATATTCTCTCTTTCTCGGCCTTTTCCTACCTATTTTGGCTTGAAATGAAGCCATAATGGTATTTTTCAATTTTTTGAATTTTTTTCTATTTTTTTGGAATTTTCTATTATGCATTGGGTAGGAACGGAACTGAACAATAATTTTTATTTTCTCTCTTTCTCGGCCTATTCCAACCTTTTTTGGCATGAAATGAAGCCATAATGGTATTTTTTAATTTTCAGAATTTTTTTTGCTATTTTTTGGGAATTTTCTATTACGCGTCTGGTAGGAACGAAACAGAATGATAATTTTATATTCTCTCTTTCCCGGCATTTTCCAACCTAGTTTGGCTTGAAATGAATCCATAATGGTATTTTTCAATTTTTTGAATTTTTTTGCTATGTTTTTGGAATTTTCTATTACACATCGAGTAGGAACGGAACGAAATGATAATTTTAATTTTCTCTCTGTCTCCGCCTTTCCCAACCTATTTTGGCTTGAAATGAAGCCATAATGGTATTTTTTAATTTTTAGAGTTTTTTTTGCTATTTTTTTGGAATTTTCTATTTCGCGTCGGTTAGGAACGAAACGGAATGATAATTTTATATTCTCTCTTTCCCGGCATTTTCCAATCTATTTTGGCTTGATGGTAGTTTTTAATTTTTTGAATTTTTTTGCTATTTTTTTGGAATTTTCTATTTCGCTTCGGGTTGGAACGGATCGGAACGATAATTTTTATTTTCTCTCTTTCTCGGCCTTTTCCAACCTATTTTGGCTTGAAATGAAGCAATAATGGTATGTCTTAATTTTTAGAATTTTTTTTCTATTGTTTTGAAATTTTCAATTACGAGTCGGGTAGGAACGAAACGTAACGATATTTTTTATTTTCTCTCTTACATCTCCTTTTCCATACTATTTTGGCTTGAAATGAAGCTATAATTGTATTTTTTAATTTTTAGAATTTTTTTTGCTAATTTTTTGGAATTTTCTATTTCGCGTCGGTTAGGAACGAAACGGAATGATAATTTCATATTCTCTCTTTCTCGGAATTTTCCAACCTTTTTTGGCTTGAAATGAAGCCATAATGGTATTTTTCAGTTTTTTGAATTTTTTTGTTATTTTTTTGGAATTTTCAATTTCGCGTCGGGTTGGTATGGAACGGAATGATAATTTTTATTTTCTCTCTTTCTCGGCCTTTTCAAACCTATTTTGGCTTGAAATGAAGCCATAATGGTATTTTTCGATTTTTTGAATTTTTTTGCTATTTTTTTGGAATTTTCTATTACGCATCGAATAGGAACGGAACGAAACGATAATTTTCATTTTCTCTCTTTCTCGGCCTTTTCCTACATATTTTGGCTTGAAATGAAGCCATAATGGTATTTTTTAATTTTTAGAATTTTTTTTGCTATTTTTTTGGAATTTTCTATTACACGTCAGGTAGAAACGAAACGGAATGATAATTTTATATTCTCTCTTTCCCGGCATTTTCCAACCTATTTTGGCTTGAAATGAAGCCATAATGGTATTTTTCAGTTTTTTGAATTTTTTTGTTATTTTTTTGGAATTTTCAATTTCCCGTCGGGTTGGAACGGAACGGAATGATAATTTTTATTTTCTCTCTTTCTCGGCCTTTTCAAACCTATTTTGGCTTGAAATGAAGCCATAATGGTATTTTTTAATTTTTAAAATTTTTTTTGCTATTTTTTCGGAATTTTCTATTACGCGTCGGTTAGGAAAGAAACGGAATGATAATTTTATATTCTCTCTTTCCCGGCGTTTTCCAACCTATTTTGGCTTGAAATGAAGCCATAATGGTATTTTTCAATTTTTTGAATTTTTTTCTATTTTTTTGGAATTTTCTATTATGCATTGGGTAGGAACGGAACTGAACGATAATTTTTATTTTCTCTCTTTCTCGGCCTATTCCAACCTTTTTTGGCATGAAATGAAGCCATAATGGTATTTTTTAATTTTCAGAATTTTTTTTGCTATTTTTTGGGAATTTTCTATTACGCGTCTAGTAGGAACGAAACGGAATGATAATTTTATATTCTCTCTTTCCCGGCATTTTCCAACCTAGTTTGGCTTGAAATGAAGCCATAATGGTATTTTTCAATTTTTTGAAATTTTTTGCTATGTTTTTGGAATTTTCTATTACACATCGAGTAGGAACGGAACGAAATGATAATTTAATTTTCTCTCCGTCTCCGCCTTTCCCAACCTATTTTGGCTTGAAATGAAGCCATAATGGTATTTTTTAATTTTTAGAGTTTTTTTTGCTATTTTTTTGGAATTTTCTATTTCGCGTCGGTTAGGAACGAAACGGAATGATAATTTTATATTCTCTCTTTCCCGGCATTTTCCAATCTATTTTGGCTTGATGGTAGTTTTTAATTTTTTGAATTTTTTTGCTATTTTTTTGGAATTTTCTATTTCGCTTCGGGTTGGAACGGAACGGAACGATAATTTTTATTTTCTCTCTTTCTCGGCCTTTTCCAACCTATTTTGGCTTGAAATGAAGCAATAATGGTATGTCTTAATTTTTAGAATTTTTTTTCTATTGTTTTGAAATTTTCAATTACGAGTCGGGTAGGAACGAAACGTAACGATATTTTTTATTTTCTCTCTTACACCTCCTTTTCCATACTATTTTGCCTTGAAATGAAGCTATAATTGTATTTTTTAATTTTTAGAATTTTTTTTGCTATTTTTTTGGAATTTTCTATTTCGCGTCGGTTAGGAACGAAACGGAATGATAATTTCATATTCTCTCTTTCTCGGAATTTTCCAACCTGTTTTGGCTTGAAATGAAGCCATAATGTTAGTTTTCATTTTTTGAATTTTTTTGCTATTTTTTTGGAATTTTCTATTTCGCGTCGGGTTGGAACGGAACGGAACGATAATTTTTATTTTCTCTCTTTCTCGGCCTTTTCCAACCTATTTTGGCTTGAAATGAAGCCATAATGGTATTTTTTAATATTTAGAATTTTTTTTGCTATTTTTTTGGAATTTTCTATTACACGTCAGGTAGAAACGAAACAGAATGATAATTTTATATTCTCTCTTTCCCGGCATTTTCCAACCTATTTTGGCTTGAAATGAAGCCATAATGGTATTTTTCAGTTTTTTGAATTTTTTTGTTATTTTTTTGGAATTTTCAATTTCGCGTCGGGTTGGAACGGAACGGAATGATAATTTTTATTTTCTCTCTTTCTCGGCCTTTTCAAACCTATTTTGGCTTGAAATGATGCCATAATGGTATTTTTTAATTTTTAAAATTTTTTTTGCTATTTTTTTGGAATTTTCTATTACGCGTCGTTTAGGAAAGAAACGGAATGATAATTTCATATTCTCTCTTTCTCGGCCTTTTCCTACCTATTTTGGCTTGAAATGAAGCCATAATGGTATTTTTCAATTTTTTGAATTTTTTTCTATTTTTTTGGAATTTTCTATTATGCATTGGGTAGGAACGGAACTGAACAATAATTTTTATTTTCTCTCTTTCTCGGCCTATTCCAACCTTTTTTGGCATGAAATGAAGCCATAATGGTATTTTTTAATTTTCAGAATTTTTTTTGCTATTTTTTGGGAATTTTCTATTACGCGTCTGGTAGGAACGAAACGGAATGATAATTTTATATTCTCTCTTTCCCGGCATTTTCCAACCTAGTTTGGCTTGAAATGAATCCATAATGGTATTTTTCAATTTTTTGAATTTTTTTGCTATGTTTTTGGAATTTTCTATTACACATCGAGTAGGAACGGAACGAAATGATAATTTTAATTTTCTCTCTGTCTCCGCCTTTCCCAACCTATTTTGGCTTGAAATGAAGCCATAATGGTATTTTTTAATTTTTAGAGTTTTTTTTGCTATTTTTTTGGAATTTTCTATTTCGCGTCGGTTAGGAACGAAACGGAATGATAATTTTATATTCTCTCTTTCCCGGCATTTTCCAATCTATTTTGGCTTGATGGTAGTTTTTAATTTTTTGAATTTTTTTGCTATTTTTTTGGAATTTTCTATTTCGCTTCGGGTTGGAACGGATCGGAACGATAATTTTTATTTTCTCTCTTTCTCGGCCTTTTCCAACCTATTTTGGCTTGAAATGAAGCAATAATGGTATGTCTTAATTTTTAGAATTTTTTTTCTATTGTTTTGAAATTTTCAATTACGAGTCGGGTAGGAACGAAACGTAACGATATTTTTTATTTTCTCTCTTACATCTCATTTTCCATACTATTTTGGCTTGAAATGAAGCTATAATTGTATTTTTTAATTTTTAGAATTTTTTTTGCTAATTTTTTGGAATTTTCTATTTCGCGTCGGTTAGGAACGAAACGGAATGATAATTTCATATTCTCTCTTTCTCGGAATTTTCCAACCTTTTTTGGCTTGAAATGAAGCCATAATGGTATTTTTCAGTTTTTTGAATTTTTTTGTTATTTTTTTGGAATTTTCAATTTCGCGTCGGGTTGGTATGGAACGGAATGATAATTTTTATTTTCTCTCTTTCTCGGCCTTTTCAAACCTATTTTGGCTTGAAATGAAGCCATAATGGTATTTTTCGATTTTTTGAATTTTTTTGCTATTTTTTTGGAATTTTCTATTACGCATCGAATAGGAACGGAACGAAACGATAATTTTCATTTTCTCTCTTTCTCGGCCTTTTCCTACATATTTTGGCTTGAAATGAAGCCATAATGGTATTTTTTAATTTTTAGAATTTTTTTTGCTATTTTTTTGGAATTTTCTATTACACGTCAGGTAGAAACGAAACGGAATGATAATTTTATATTCTCTCTTTCCCGGCATTTTCCAACCTATTTTGGCTTGAAATGAAGCCATAATGGTATTTTTCAGTTTTTTGAATTTTTTTGTTATTTTTTTGGAATTTTCAATTTCCCGTCGGGTTGGAACGGAACGGAATGATAATTTTTATTTTCTCTCTTTCTCGGCCTTTTCAAACCTATTTTGGCTTGAAATGAAGCCATAATGGTATTTTTTAATTTTTAAAATTTTTTTTGCTATTTTTTCGGAATTTTCTATTACGCGTCGGTTAGGAAAGAAACGGAATGATAATTTTATATTCTCTCTTTCCCGGCGTTTTCCAACCTATTTTGGCTTGAAATGAAGCCATAATGGTATTTTTCAATTTTTTGAATTTTTTTCTATTTTTTTGGAATTTTCTATTATGCATTGGGTAGGAACGGAACTGAACGATAATTTTTATTTTCTCTCTTTCTCGGCCTATTCCAACCTTTTTTGGCATGAAATGAAGCCATAATGGTATTTTTTAATTTTCAGAATTTTTTTTGCTATTTTTTGGGAATTTTCTATTACGCGTCTAGTAGGAACGAAACGGAATGATAATTTTATATTCTCTCTTTCCCGGCATTTTCCAACCTAGTTTGGCTTGAAATGAAGCCATAATGGTATTTTTCAATTTTTTGAAATTTTTTGCTATGTTTTTGGAATTTTCTATTACACATCGAGTAGGAACGGAACGAAATGATAATTTAATTTTCTCTCCGTCTCCGCCTTTCCCAACCTATTTTGGCTTGAAATGAAGCCATAATGGTATTTTTTAATTTTTAGAGTTTTTTTTGCTATTTTTTTGGAATTTTCTATTTCGCGTCGGTTAGGAACGAAACGGAATGATAATTTTATATTCTCTCTTTCCCGGCATTTTCCAATCTATTTTGGCTTGATGGTAGTTTTTAATTTTTTGAATTTTTTTGCTATTTTTTTGGAATTTTCTATTTCGCTTCGGGTTGGAACGGAACGGAACGATAATTTTTATTTTCTCTCTTTCTCGGCCTTTTCCAACCTATTTTGGCTTGAAATGAAGCAATAATGGTATGTCTTAATTTTTAGAATTTTTTTTCTATTGTTTTGAAATTTTCAATTACGAGTCGGGTAGGAACGAAACGGAACGATATTTTTTATTTTCTCTCTTACACCTCCTTTTCCATACTATTTTGCCTTGAAATGAAGCTATAATTGTATTTTTTAATTTTTAGAATTTTTTTTGCTATTTTTTTGGAATTTTCTATTTCGCGTCGGTTAGGAACGAAACGGAATGATAATTTCATATTCTCTCTTTCTCGGAATTTTCCAACCTGTTTTGGCTTGAAATGAAGCCATAATGTTAGTTTTCATTTTTTGAATTTTTTTGCTATTTTTTTGGAATTTTCTATTTCGCGTCGGGTTGGAACGGAACGGAACGATAATTTTTATTTTCTCTCTTTCTCGGCCTTTTCCAACCTATTTTGGCTTGAAATGAAGCCATAATGGTATTTTTTAATATTTAGAATTTTTTTTGCTATTTTTTTGGAATTTTCTATTACACGTCAGGTAGAAACGAAACAGAATGATAATTTTATATTCTCTCTTTCCCGGCATTTTCCAACCTATTTTGGCTTGAAATGAAGCCATAATGGTATTTTTCAGTTTTTTGAATTTTTTTGTTATTTTTTTGGAATTTTCAATTTCGCGTCGGGTTGGAACGGAACGGAATGATAATTTTTATTTTCTCTCTTTCTCGGCCTTTTCAAACCTATTTTGGCTTGAAATGAAGCCATAATGGTATTTTTTAATTTTTAAAATTTTTTTTGCTATTTTTTTGGAATTTTCTATTACGCGTCGGTTAGGAAAGAAACGGAATGATAATTTCATATTCTCTCTTTCTCGGCCTTTTCCTACCTATTTTGGCTTGAAATGAAGCCATAATGGTATTTTTCAATTTTTTGAATTTTTTTCTATTTTTTTGGAATTTTCTATTATGCATTGGGTAGGAACGGAACTGAACAATAATTTTTATTTTCTCTCTTTCTCGGCCTATTCCAACCTTTTTTGGCATGAAATGAAGCCATAATGGTATTTTTTAATTTTCAGAATTTTTTTTGCTATTTTTTGGGAATTTTCTATTACGCGTCTAGTAGGAACGAAACGGAATGATAATTTTATATTCTCTCTTTCCCGGCATTTTCCAACCTAGTTTGGCTTGAAATGAAGCCATAATGGTATTTTTCAATTTTTTGAAATTTTTTGCTATGTTTTTGGAATTTTCTATTACACATCGAGTAGGAACGGAACGAAATGATAATTTAATTTTCTCTCCGTCTCCGCCTTTCCCAACCTATTTTGGCTTGAAATGAAGCCATAATGGTATTTTTTAATTTTTAGAGTTTTTTTTGCTGTTTTTTTGGAATTTTCTATTTCGCGTCGGTTAGGAACGAAACGGAATGATAATTTTATATTCTCTCTTTCCCGGCATTTTCCAATCTATTTTGGCTTGATGGTAGTTTTTAATTTTTTGAATTTTTTTGCTATTTTTTTGGAATTTTCTATTTCGCTTCGGGTTGGAACGGAACGGAACGGAACGATAATTTTTATTTTCTCTCTTTCTCGGCCTTTTCCAACCTATTTTGGCTTGAAATGAAGCAATAATGGTATGTCTTAATTTTTAGAATTTTTTTTCTATTGTTTTGAAATTTTCTATTTCGCGTCGGTTAGGAACGAAACGGAATGATAATTTCATATTCTCTCTTTCTCGGAATTTTCCAACCTGTTTTGGCTTGAAATGAAGCCATAATGGTATTTTTTATTTTTTGAATTTTTTTGCTATTTTTTTGGAATTTTCTATTACGCATCGAATAGGAACGGAACGAAACGATAATTTTCATTTTCTCTCTTTCTCGGCCTTTTCCAACCTATTTTGGCTTGAAATGAAGCAATAATGGTATGTCTTAATTTTTAGAATTTTTTTTGCTACTTTTTGGATTTTTCTATTACGTGTCGGGTAGGAATGAAACAGAAGGATAATTTTATATTCTATCTTTCTCAGCATTTTCCAATCTATTTTGGCTTGAAATGAAGCCAAAATGGTATTTTTTATTTTTTGAATTTTTTTGCTATTTTTTTGGAATTTTCTATTACGCATCGAATAGGAACGGAACGAAACGATAATTTTCATTTTCTCTCTTTCTCGGCCTTTTCCAACCTATTTTGGCTTGAAATGAAGCAATAATGGTATGTCTTAATTTTTAGAATTTTTTTTGCTACTTTTTGGATTTTTCTATTACGTGTCGGGTAGGAATGAAACAGAAGGATAATTTTATATTCTATCTTTCTCAGCATTTTCCAACCTATTTTGGCTTGAAATGAAGCCATAATGGTATTTTTTATTTTTTGAATTTTTTTGCTATTTTTTTGGAATTTTCTATTACGCATCGAATAGGAACGGAACGAAACGATAATTTTCATTTTCTCTCTTTCTCGGCATTTTCCTACCTATTTTGGCTTGAAATGAAGCCATAATGGTATTTTTTAATTTTTAGAATTTTTTTTGCTATTTTTTTGGAATTTTCTATTACGCGTCGGGTAGGAATGAAACAGAAGGATAATTTTATATTCTGTCTTTCTCAGCATTTTCCAACCTATTTTGGCTTGAAATGAAGCCTTAATGGTATTTTTTATTTTTTGAATTTTTTTGCTATTTTTTTGGAATTTTCTATTACGCATCGAATAGGAACGGAATGAAACGATAATTTTCATTTTCTCTCTTTCTCGGCCTTTTCCTACCTATTTTGGCTTGAAATGAAGCCATAATGGTATTTTTCAATTTTTTGAATTTTTTTCTATTTTTTTGGAATTTTCTATTATGCATTGGGTAGGAACGGAACTGAACGATAATTTTTATTTTCTCTCTTTCTCGGCCTATTCCAACCTTTTTTGGCATGAAATGAAGCCATAATGGTATTTTTTAATTTTCAGAATTTTTTTTGCTATTTTTTGGGAATTTTCTATTACGCGTCTGGTAGGAACGAAACAGAATGATAATTTTATATTCTCTCTTTCCCGGCATTTTCCAACCTAGTTTGGCTTGAAATGAAGCCATAATGGTATTTTTCAATTTTTTGAATTTTTTTGCTATGTTTTTGGAATTTTCTATTACACATCGAGTAGGAACGAAACGAAATGATAATTTTAATTTTCTCTCCGTCTCCGCCTTTCCCAACCTATTTTGGCTTGAAATGAAGCCATAATGGTATTTTTTAATTTTTAGAGTTTTTTTTGCTATTTTTTTGGAATTTTCTATTTCGCGTCGGTTAGGAACGAAACGGAATGATAATTTTATATTCTCTCTTTCCCGGCATTTTCCAATCTATTTTGGCTTGATGGTAGTTTTTAATTTTTTGAATTTTTTTGCTATTTTTTTGGAATTTTCTATTTCGCTTCGGGTTGGAACGGAACGGAACGATAATTTTTATTTTCTCTCTTTCTCGGCCTTTTCCAACCTATTTTGGCTTGAAATGAAGCAATAATGGTATGTCTTAATTTTTAGAATTTTTTTCTATTGTTTTGAAATTTTCAATTACGAGTCGGGTAGGAACGAAACGTAACGATATTTTTTATTTTCTCTCTTACACCTCCTTTTCCATACTATTTTGGCTTGAAATGAAGCTATAATTGTATTTTTTAATTTTAAGAATTTTTTTTGCTAATTTTTTGGAATTTTCTATTTCGCGTCGGTTAGGAACGAAACGGAATGATAATTTCATATTCTCTCTTTCTCGGAATTTTCCAACCTGTTTTGGCTTGAAATGAAGCCATAATGGTATTTTTCGATTTTTTGAATTTTTTTGCTATTTTTTTGGAATTTTCTATTACGCATCGAATAGGAACGGAACGAAACGATAATTTTCATTTTCTCTCTTTCTCGGCCTTTTCCTACCTATTTTGGCTTGAAATGAAGCCATAATGGTATTTTTTAATTTTTAGAATTTTTTTTGCTTTTTTTTGGAATTTTCTATTACACGTCAGGTAGAAACGAAACAGAATGATAATTTTATATTCTCTCTTTCCCGGCATTTTCCAACCTATTTTGACTTGAAATGAAGCCATAATGGTATTTTTCAGTTTTTTGAATTTTTTTGTTATTTTTTTGGAATTTTCAATTTCGCGTCGGGTTGGAACGGAACGGAATGATAATTTTTATTTTCTCTCTTTCTCGGCCTTTTCAAACCTATTTTGGCTTGAAATGAAGCCATAATGGTATTTTTTAATTTTTAAAATTTTTTTTGCTATTTTTTTGGAATTTTCTATTACGCGTGGGAAAGAAACGGAATGATAATTTTATATTCTCTCTTTCCCGGCGTTTTCCAACCTATTTTGGCTTGAAATGAAGCCATAATGGTATTTTTCAATTTTTTGAATTTTTTTCTATTTTTTTGGAATTTTCTATTATGCATTGGGTAGGAACGGAACGGAACGATAATTTTTATTTTCTCTCTTTCTCGGCCTTTTCCAACCTATTTTGGCTTGAAATGAAGCCATAATGGTATTTTTTAATTTTTAGAATTTTTTTTGCTATTTTTTTGGAATTTTCTATTACGTGTCGGGTAGGAATGAAACAGAAGGATAATTTTATATTCTATCTTTCTCAGCATTTTCCAACCTATTTTGGCTTGAAATGAAGCCATAATGGTATTTTTTATTTTTTGAACTTTTTTGCTATTTTTTTGGAATTTTCTATTACGCATCGAATAGGAACGGAACGAAACGATAATTTTCATTTTCTCTCTTTCTCGGCCTTTTCCTACCTATTTTGGCTTGAAATGAAGCCATAATGGTATTTTTTAATTTTTAGAATTTTTTTTGCTATTTTTTTGGAATTTTCTATTACACGTCATGTAGAAACGAAACAGAATGATAATTTTATATTCTCTCTTTCCCGGCATTTTCCAATCTATTTTGGCTTGATGGTAGTTTTTAATTTTTTGAATTTTTTTGCTATTTTTTTGGAATTTTCTATTTCGCATCGAATAGGAACGGAACGAAACGATAATTTTCATTTTCTCTCTTTCTCGGCCTTTTCCTACCTATTTTGGCTTGAAATGAAGCCATAATGGTATTTTTTAATTTTTAGAATTTTTTTTGCTATTTTTTTGGAATTTTCTATTACACGTCAGGTAGAAACGAAACAGAATGATAATTTTATATTCTCTCTTTCCCGGCATTTTCCAACCTATTTTGGCTTGAAATGAAGCCATAATGGTATTTTTCAGTTTTTTGAATTTTTTTGTTATTTTTTTGGAATTTTCAATTTCGCGTCGGGTTGGAACGGAACGGAATGATAATTTTTATTTTCTCTCTTTCTCGGCCTTTTCAAACCTATTTTGGCTTGAAATGAAGCCATAATGGTATTTTTTAATTTTTAAAATTTTTTTTGCTATTTTTTTGGAATTTTCTATTACGCGTCAGTTAGTAAAGAAACGGAATGATAATTTTATATTCTCTCTTTCCCGTCGTTTTCCAACCTATTTTGGTTTGAAATGAAGCCATAATGGTATTTTTCAATTTTTTGAATTTTTTTCTATTTTTTTGGAATTTTCTATTATGCATTATTGGGTAGGAACGAAACTGAACGATAATTTTTATTTTCTCTCTTTCTCGGCCTATTCCAACCTTTTTTGGCATGAAATGAAGCCATAATGGTATTTTTTAATTTTCAGAAATTTTTTTGCTATTTTTTGGGAATTTTCTATTACGCGTCTGGTAGGAACGAAACGGAATGATAATTTTATATTCTCTCTTTCCCGGCATTTTCCAACCTAGTTTGGCTTGAAATGAATCCATAATGGTATTTTTCAATTTTTTGAATTTTTTTGCTATGTTTTTGGAATTTTCTATTACACATCGAGTAGGAACGGAACGAAATGATAATTTTAATTTTCTCTCTGTCTCCGCCTTTCCCAACCTATTTTGGCTTGAAATGAAGCCATAATGGTATTTTTTAATTTTTAGAGTTTTTTTTGCTATTTTTTTGGAATTTTTTATTTCGCGTCGGTTAGGAACGAAACAGAAGGATAATTTTATATTCTATCTTTCTCAGCATTTTCCAATCTATTTTGGCTTGAAATGAAGCCATAATGGTATTTTTTATTTTTTGAATTTTTTTGCTATTTTTTTGGAATTTTCTATTACGCATCGAATAGGAACGGAACGAAACGATAATTTTCATTTTCTCTCTTTCTCGGCCTTTTCCAACCTATTTTGGTTTGAAATGAAGCCATAATGGTATTTTTTAATTTTTAGAATTTTTTTTGCTATTTTTTTGGAATTTTCTATTAGGTGTCGGGTAGGAATGAAACAGAAGGATAATTTTATATTCTATCTTTCTCAGCATTTTCCAATCTATTTTGGCTTGAAATGAAGCCATAATGGTATTTTTTATTTTTTGAATTTTTTTGCTATTTTTTTGGAATTTTCTATTACGCATCGAATAGGAACGGAACGAAACGATAATTTTCATTTTCTCTCTTTCTCGGCCTTTTCCAACCTATTTTGGCTTGAAATGAAGCAATAATGGTATGTCTTAATTTTTAGAATTTTTTTTCTATTGTTTTGAAATTTTCAATTACGAGTCGGGTAAGAACGAAACGTAACGATATTTTTTATTTTCTCTCTTACACCTCCTTTTTCATACTATTTTGGCTTGAAATGAAGCTATAATTGTATTTTTTAATTTTTAGAATTTTTTTTGCTATTTTTTTGGAATTTTCTATTACACGTCAGGTAGAAACGAAACGGAATGATAATTTTATATTCTCTCTTTCCCGGCATTTTCCAACCTATTTTGGCTTGAAATGAAGCCATAATGGTATTTTTCAGTTTTTTGAATTTTTTTGTTATTTTTTTGGAATTTTCAATTTCCCGTCGGGTTGGAACGGAACGGAATGATAATTTTTATTTTCTCTCTTTCTCGGCCTTTTCAAACCTATTTTGGCTTGAAATGAAGCCATAATGGTATTTTTTAATTTTTAAAATTTTTTTTGCTATTTTTTTGGAATTTTCTATTACGCGTCGGTTAGGAAAGAAACGGAATGATAATTTTATATTCTCTCTTTCCCGGCGTTTTCCAACCTATTTTGGCTTGAAATGAAGTCATAATGGTATTTTTCAATTTTTTGAATTTTTTTCTATTTTTTTGGAATTTTCTATTACGCATCGAGTAGGAACGGAACGAAATGATAATTTTAATTTTCTCTCTGTCTCCGCCTTTCCCAACCTATTTTGGCTTGAAATGAAGCCATAATGGTATTTTTTAATTTTTAGAGTTTTTTTTGCTATTTTTTTGGAATTTTTTATTTCGCGTCGGTTAGGAACGAAACAGAAGGATAATTTTATATTCTATCTTTCTCAGCATTTTCCAATCTATTTTGGCTTGAAATGAAGCCATAATGGTATTTTTTATTTTTTGAATTTTTTTGCTATTTTTTTGGAATTTTCTATTACGCATCGAATAGGAACGGAACGAAACGATAATTTTCATTTTCTCTCTTTCTCGGCCTTTTCCTACCTATTTTGGCTTGAAATGAAGCCATAATGGTATTTTTTAATTTTTAGAATTTTTTTTGCTATTTTTTTGGAATTTTCTATTACACGTCAGGTAGAAACGAAACGGAATGATAATTTTATATTCTCTCTTTCCCGGCATTTTCCAACCTATTTTGGCTTGAAATGAAGCCATAATGGTATTTTTCAGTTTTTTGAATTTTTTTGTTATTTTTTTGGAATTTTCAATTTCCCGTCGGGTTGGAACGGAACGGAATGATAATTTTTATTTTCTCTCTTTCTCGGCCTTTTCAAACCTATTTTGGCTTGAAATGAAGCTATAATGGTATTTTTTAATTTTTAAAATTTTTTTTGCTATTTTTTTGGAATTTTCTATTACGCGTCGGTTAGGAAAGAAACGGAATGATAATTTTATATTCTCTCTTTCCCGGCGTTTTCCAACCTATTTTGGCTTGAAATGAAGCCATAATGGTATTTTTCAATTTTTTGAATTTTTTTCTATTTTTTTGGAATTTTCTATTACGCATCGAATAGGAACGGAACGAAACGATAATTTTCATTTTCTCTCTTTCTCGGCCTTTTCCTACCTATTTTGGCTTGAAATGAAGCCATAATGGTATTTTTTAATTTTTAGAATTTTTTTTGCTATTTTTTTGGAATTTTCTATTACACGTCAGGTAGAAACGAAACAGAATGATAATTTTATATTCTCTCTTTCCCGGCATTTTCCAATCTATTTTGGCTTGATGGTAGTTTTTAATTTTTTGAATTTTTTTGCTATTTTTTTGGAATTTTCTATTTCGCATCGAATAGGAACGGAACGAAACGATAATTTTCATTTTCTCTCTTTCTCGGCCTTTTCCTACCTATTTTGGCTTGAAATGAAGCCATAATGGTATTTTTTAATTTTTAGAATTTTTTTTGCTATTTTTTTGGAATTTTCTATTACACGTCAGGTAGAAACGAAACAGAATGATAATTTTATATTCTCTCTTTCCCGGCATTTTCCAACCTATTTTGGCTTGAAATGAAGCCATAATGGTATTTTTCAGTTTTTTGAATTTTTTTGTTATTTTTTTGGAATTTTCAATTTCGCGTCGGGTTGGAACGGAACGGAATGATAATTTTTATTTTCTCTCTTTCTCGGCCTTTTCAAACCTATTTTGGCTTGAAATGAAGCCATAATGGTATTTTTTATTTTTTGAATTTTTTTGCTATTTTTTTGGAATTTTCTATTACGCATCGAATAGGAACGGAACGAAACGATAATTTTCATTTTCTCTCTTTCTCGGCCTTTTCCTACCTATTTTGGCTTGAAATGAAGCCATAATGGTATTTTTTAATTTTTAGAATTTTTTTTGCTATTTTTTTGGAATTTTCTATTACACGTCAGGTAGAAACGAAACGGAATGATAATTTTATATTCTCTCTTTCCCGGCATTTTCCAACCTATTTTGGCTTGAAATGAAGCCATAATGGTATTTTTCAGTTTTTTGAATTTTTTTGTTATTTTTTTGGAATTTTCAATTTCCCGTCGGGTTGGAACGGAACGGAATGATAATTTTTATTTTCTCTCTTTCTCGGCCTTTTCAAACCTATTTTGGCTTGAAATGAAGCCATAATGGTATTTTTTAATTTTTAAAATTTTTTTTGCTATTTTTTTGGAATTTTCTATTACGCGTCGGTTAGGAAAGAAACGGAATGATAATTTTATATTCTCTCTTTCCCGGCGTTTTCCAACCTATTTTGGCTTGAAATGAAGTCATAATGGTATTTTTCAATTTTTTGAATTTTTTTCTATTTTTTTGGAATTTTCTATTACGCATCGAGTAGGAACGGAACGAAATGATAATTTTAATTTTCTCTCTGTCTCCGCCTTTCCCAACCTATTTTGGCTTGAAATGAAGCCATAATGGTATTTTTTAATTTTTAGAGTTTTTTTTGCTATTTTTTTGGAATTTTTTATTTCGCGTCGGTTAGGAACGAAACAGAAGGATAATTTTATATTCTATCTTTCTCAGCATTTTCCAATCTATTTTGGCTTGAAATGAAGCCATAATGGTATTTTTTATTTTTTAAATTTTTTTGCTATTTTTTTGGAATTTTCTATTACGCATCGAATAGGAACGGAACGAAACGATAATTTTCATTTTCTCTCTTTCTCGGCCTTTTCCTACCTATTTTGGCTTGAAATGAAGCCATAATGGTATTTTTTAATTTTTAGAATTTTTTTTGCTATTTTTTTGGAATTTTCTATTACACGTCAGGTAGAAACGAAACGGAATGATAATTTTATATTCTCTCTTTCCCGGCATTTTCCAACCTATTTTGGCTTGAAATGAAGCCATAATGGTATTTTTCAGTTTTTTGAATTTTTTTGTTATTTTTTTGGAATTTTCAATTTCCCGTCGGGTTGGAACGGAACGGAATGATAATTTTTATTTTCTCTCTTTCTCGGCCTTTTCAAACCTATTTTGGCTTGAAATGAAGCCATAATGGTATTTTTTAATTTTTAAAATTTTTTTTGCTATTTTTTTGGAATTTTCTATTACGCGTCGGTTAGGAAAGAAACGGAATGATAATTTTATATTCTCTCTTTCCCGGCGTTTTCCAACCTATTTTGGCTTGAAATGAAGCCATAATGGTATTTTTCAATTTTTTGAATTTTTTTCTATTTTTTTGGAATTTTCTATTACGCATCGAATAGGAACGGAACGAAACGATAATTTTCATTTTCTCTCTTTCTCGGCCTTTTCCTACCTATTTTGGCTTGAAATGAAGCCATAATGGTATTTTTTAATTTTTAGAATTTTTTTTGCTATTTTTTTGGAATTTTCTATTACACGTCAGGTAGAAACGAAACAGAATGATAATTTTATATTCTCTCTTTCCCGGCATTTTCCAATCTATTTTGGCTTGATGGTAGTTTTTAATTTTTTGAATTTTTTTGCTATTTTTTTGGAATTTTCTATTTCGCATCGAATAGGAACGGAACGAAACGATAATTTTCATTTTCTCTCTTTCTCGGCCTTTTCCTACCTATTTTGGCTTGAAATGAAGCCATAATGGTATTTTTTAATTTTTAGAATTTTTTTTGCTATTTTTTTGGAATTTTCTATTACACGTCAGGTAGAAACGAAACAGAATGATAATTTTATATTCTCTCTTTCCCGGCATTTTCCAACCTATTTTGGCTTGAAATGAAGCCATAATGGTATTTTTCAGTTTTTTGAATTTTTTTGTTATTTTTTTGGAATTTTCAATTTCGCGTCGGGTTGGAACGGAACGGAATGATAATTTTTATTTTCTCTCTTTCTCGGCCTTTTCAAACCTATTTTGGCTTGAAATGAAGCCATAATGGTATTTTTTATTTTTTGAATTTTTTTGCTATTTTTTTGGAATTTTCTATTACGCATCGAATAGGAACGGAACGAAACGATAATTTTCATTTTCTCTCTTTCTCGGCCTTTTCCTACCTATTTTGGCTTGAAATGAAGCCATAATGGTATTTTTTAATTTTTAGAATTTTTTTTGCTATTTTTTTGGAATTTTCTATTACACGTCAGGTAGAAACGAAACGGAATGATAATTTTATATTCTCTCTTTCCCGGCATTTTCCAACCTATTTTGGCTTGAAATGAAGCCATAATGGTATTTTTCAGTTTTTTGAATTTTTTTGTTATTTTTTTGGAATTTTCAATTTCCCGTCGGGTTGGAACGGAACGGAATGATAATTTTTATTTTCTCTCTTTCTCGGCCTTTTCAAACCTATTTTGGCTTGAAATGAAGCCATAATGGTATTTTTTAATTTTTAAAATTTTTTTTGCTATTTTTTTGGAATTTTCTATTACGCGTCGGTTAGGAAAGAAACGGAATGATAATTTTATATTCTCTCTTTCCCGGCGTTTTCCAACCTATTTTGGCTTGAAATGAAGTCATAATGGTATTTTTCAATTTTTTGAATTTTTTTCTATTTTTTTGGAATTTTCTATTACGCATCGAGTAGGAACGGAACGAAATGATAATTTTAATTTTCTCTTTGTCTCCGCCTTTCCCAACCTATTTTGGCTTGAAATGAAGCCATAATGGTATTTTTTAATTTTTAGAGTTTTTTTTGCTATTTTTTTGGAATTTTTTATTTCGCGTCGGTTAGGAACGAAACAGAAGGATAATTTTATATTCTATCTTTCTCAGCATTTTCCAATCTATTTTGGCTTGAAATGAAGCCATAATGGTATTTTTTATTTTTTGAATTTTTTTGCTATTTTTTTGGAATTTTCTATTACGCATCGAATAGGAACGGAACGAAACGATAATTTTCATTTTCTCTCTTTCTCGGCCTTTTCCTACCTATTTTGGCTTGAAATGAAGCCATAATGGTATTTTTTAATTTTTAGAATTTTTTTTGCTATTTTTTTGGAATTTTCTATTACACGTCAGGTAGAAACGAAACGGAATGATAATTTTATATTCTCTCTTTCCCGGCATTTTCCAACCTATTTTGGCTTGAAATGAAGCCATAATGGTATTTTTCAGTTTTTTGAATTTTTTTGTTATTTTTTTGGAATTTTCAATTTCCCGTCGGGTTGGAACGGAACGGAATGATAATTTTTATTTTCTCTCTTTCTCGGCCTTTTCAAACCTATTTTGGCTTGAAATGAAGCCATAATGGTATTTTTTAATTTTTAAAATTTTTTTTGCTATTTTTTTGGAATTTTCTATTACGCGTCGGTTAGGAAAGAAACGGAATGATAATTTTATATTCTCTCTTTCCCGGCGTTTTCCAACCTATTTTGGCTTGAAATGAAGCCATAATGGTATTTTTCAATTTTTTGAATTTTTTTCTATTTTTTTGGAATTTTCTATTACGCATCGAATAGGAACGGAACGAAACGATAATTTTCATTTTCTCTCTTTCTCGGCCTTTTCCTACCTATTTTGGCTTGAAATGAAGCCATAATGGTATTTTTTAATTTTTAGAATTTTTTTTGCTATTTTTTTGGAATTTTCTATTACACGTCAGGTAGAAACGAAACAGAATGATAATTTTATATTCTCTCTTTCCCGGCATTTTCCAATCTATTTTGGCTTGATGGTAGTTTTTAATTTTTTGAATTTTTTTGCTATTTTTTTGGAATTTTCTATTTCGCATCGAATAGGAACGGAACGAAACGATAATTTTCATTTTCTCTCTTTCTCGGCCTTTTCCTACCTATTTTGGCTTGAAATGAAGCCATAATGGTATTTTTTAATTTTTAGAATTTTTTTTGCTATTTTTTTGGAATTTTCTATTACACGTCAGGTAGAAACGAAACAGAATGATAATTTTATATTCTCTCTTTCCCGGCATTTTCCAACCTATTTTGGCTTGAAATGAAGCCATAATGGTATTTTTCAGTTTTTTGAATTTTTTTGTTATTTTTTTGGAATTTTCAATTTCGCGTCGGGTTGGAACGGAACGGAATGATAATTTTTATTTTCTCTCTTTCTCGGCCTTTTCAAACCTATTTTGGCTTGAAATGAAGCCATAATGGTATTTTTTATTTTTTGAATTTTTTTGCTATTTTTTTGGAATTTTCTATTACGCATCGAATAGGAACGGAACGAAACGATAATTTTCATTTTCTCTCTTTCTCGGCCTTTTCCTACCTATTTTGGCTTGAAATGAAGCCATAATGGTATTTTTTAATTTTTAGAATTTTTTTTGCTATTTTTTTGGAATTTTCTATTACACGTCAGGTAGAAACGAAACGGAATGATAATTTTATATTCTCTCTTTCCCGGCATTTTCCAACCTATTTTGGCTTGAAATGAAGCCATAATGGTATTTTTCAGTTTTTTGAATTTTTTTGTTATTTTTTTGGAATTTTCAATTTCCCGTCGGGTTGGAACGGAACGGAATGATAATTTTTATTTTCTCTCTTTCTCGGCCTTTTCAAACCTATTTTGGCTTGAAATGAAGCCATAATGGTATTTTTTAATTTTTAAAATTTTTTTTGCTATTTTTTTGGAATTTTCTATTACGCGTCGGTTAGGAAAGAAACGGAATGATAATTTTATATTCTCTCTTTCCCGGCGTTTTCCAACCTATTTTGGCTTGAAATGAAGTCATAATGGTATTTTTCAATTTTTTGAATTTTTTTCTATTTTTTTGGAATTTTCTATTACGCATCGAGTAGGAACGGAACGAAATGATAATTTTAATTTTCTCTCTGTCTCCGCCTTTCCCAACCTATTTTGGCTTGAAATGAAGCCATAATGGTATTTTTTAATTTTTAGAGTTTTTTTTGCTATTTTTTTGGAATTTTTTATTTCGCGTCGGTTAGGAACGAAACAGAAGGATAATTTTATATTCTATCTTTCTCAGCATTTTCCAATCTATTTTGGCTTGAAATGAAGCCATAATGGTATTTTTTATTTTTTGAATTTTTTTGCTATTTTTTTGGAATTTTCTATTACGCATCGAATAGGAACGGAACGAAACGATAATTTTCATTTTCTCTCTTTCTCGGCCTTTTCCTACCTATTTTGGCTTGAAATGAAGCCATAATGGTATTTTTTAATTTTTAGAATTTTTTTTGCTATTTTTTTGGAATTTTCTATTACACGTCAGGTAGAAACGAAACGGAATGATAATTTTATATTCTCTCTTTCCCGGCATTTTCCAACCTATTTTGGCTTGAAATGAAGCCATAATGGTATTTTTCAGTTTTTTGAATTTTTTTGTTATTTTTTTGGAATTTTCAATTTCCCGTCGGGTTGGAACGGAACGGAATGATAATTTTTATTTTCTCTCTTTCTCGGCCTTTTCAAACCTATTTTGGCTTGAAATGAAGCCATAATGGTATTTTTTAATTTTTAAAATTTTTTTTGCTATTTTTTTGGAATTTTCTATTACGCGTCGGTTAGGAAAGAAACGGAATGATAATTTTATATTCTCTCTTTCCCGGCGTTTTCCAACCTATTTTGGCTTGAAATGAAGTCATAATGGTATTTTTCAATTTTTTGAATTTTTTTCTATTTTTTTGGAATTTTCTATTACGCATCGAGTAGGAACGGAACGAAATGATAATTTTAATTTTCTCTCTGTCTCCGCCTTTCCCAACCTATTTTGGCTTGAAATGAAGCCATAATGGTATTTTTTAATTTTTAGAGTTTTTTTTGCTATTTTTTTGGAATTTTTTATTTCGCGTCGGTTAGGAACGAAACAGAAGGATAATTTTATATTCTATCTTTCTCAGCATTTTCCAATCTATTTTGGCTTGAAATGAAGCCATAATGGTATTTTTTATTTTTTAAATTTTTTTGCTATTTTTTTGGAATTTTCTATTACGCATCGAATAGGAACGGAACGAAACGATAATTTTCATTTTCTCTCTTTCTCGGCCTTTTCCTACCTATTTTGGCTTGAAATGAAGCCATAATGGTATTTTTTAATTTTTAGAATTTTTTTTGCTATTTTTTTGGAATTTTCTATTACACGTCAGGTAGAAACGAAACGGAATGATAATTTTATATTCTCTCTTTCCCGGCATTTTCCAACCTATTTTGGCTTGAAATGAAGCCATAATGGTATTTTTCAGTTTTTTGAATTTTTTTGTTATTTTTTTGGAATTTTCAATTTCCCGTCGGGTTGGAACGGAACGGAATGATAATTTTTATTTTCTCTCTTTCTCGGCCTTTTCAAACCTATTTTGGCTTGAAATGAAGCCATAATGGTATTTTTTAATTTTTAAAATTTTTTTTGCTATTTTTTTGGAATTTTCTATTACGCGTCGGTTAGGAAAGAAACGGAATGATAATTTTATATTCTCTCTTTCCCGGCGTTTTCCAACCTATTTTGGCTTGAAATGAAGCCATAATGGTATTTTTCAATTTTTTGAATTTTTTTCTATTTTTTTGGAATTTTCTATTACGCATCGAATAGGAACGGAACGAAACGATAATTTTCATTTTCTCTCTTTCTCGGCCTTTTCCTACCTATTTTGGCTTGAAATGAAGCCATAATGGTATTTTTTAATTTTTAGAATTTTTTTTGCTATTTTTTTGGAATTTTCTATTACACGTCAGGTAGAAACGAAACAGAATGATAATTTTATATTCTCTCTTTCCCGGCATTTTCCAATCTATTTTGGCTTGATGGTAGTTTTTAATTTTTTGAATTTTTTTGCTATTTTTTTGGAATTTTCTATTTCGCATCGAATAGGAACGGAACGAAACGATAATTTTCATTTTCTCTCTTTCTCGGCCTTTTCCTACCTATTTTGGCTTGAAATGAAGCCATAATGGTATTTTTTAATTTTTAGAATTTTTTTTGCTATTTTTTTGGAATTTTCTATTACACGTCAGGTAGAAACGAAACAGAATGATAATTTTATATTCTCTCTTTCCCGGCATTTTCCAACCTATTTTGGCTTGAAATGAAGCCATAATGGTATTTTTCAGTTTTTTGAATTTTTTTGTTATTTTTTTGGAATTTTCAATTTCGCGTCGGGTTGGAACGGAACGGAATGATAATTTTTATTTTCTCTCTTTCTCGGCCTTTTCAAACCTATTTTGGATTGAAATGAAGCCATAATGGTATTTTTTATTTTTTGAATTTTTTTGCTATTTTTTTGGAATTTTCTATTACGCATCGAATAGGAACGGAACGAAACGATAATTTTCATTTTCTCTCTTTCTCGGCCTTTTCCTACCTATTTTGGCTTGAAATGAAGCCATAATGGTATTTTTTAATTTTTAGAATTTTTTTTGCTATTTTTTTGGAATTTTCTATTACACGTCAGGTAGAAACGAAACGGAATGATAATTTTATATTCTCTCTTTCCCGGCATTTTCCAACCTATTTTGGCTTGAAATGAAGCCATAATGGTATTTTTCAGTTTTTTGAATTTTTTTGTTATTTTTTTGGAATTTTCAATTTCCCGTCGGGTTGGAACGGAACGGAATGATAATTTTTATTTTCTCTCTTTCTCGGCCTTTTCAAACCTATTTTGGCTTGAAATGAAGCCATAATGGTATTTTTTAATTTTTAAAATTTTTTTTGCTATTTTTTTGGAATTTTCTATTACGCGTCGGTTAGGAAAGAAACGGAATGATAATTTTATATTCTCTCTTTCCCGGCGTTTTCCAACCTATTTTGGCTTGAAATGAAGTCATAATGGTATTTTTCAATTTTTTGAATTTTTTTCTATTTTTTTGGAATTTTCTATTACGCATCGAGTAGGAACGGAACGAAATGATAATTTTAATTTTCTCTCTGTCTCCGCCTTTCCCAACCTATTTTGGCTTGAAATGAAGCCATAATGGTATTTTTTAATTTTTAGAGTTTTTTTTGCTATTTTTTTGGAATTTTTTATTTCGCGTCGGTTAGGAACGAAACAGAAGGATAATTTTATATTCTATCTTTCTCAGCATTTTCCAATCTATTTTGGCTTGAAATGAAGCCATAATGGTATTTTTTATTTTTTGAATTTTTTTGCTATTTTTTTGGAATTTTCTATTACGCATCGAATAGGAACGGAACGAAACGATAATTTTCATTTTCTCTCTTTCTCGGCCTTTTCCTACCTATTTTGGCTTGAAATGAAGCCATAATGGTATTTTTTAATTTTTAGAATTTTTTTTGCTATTTTTTTGGAATTTTCTATTACACGTCAGGTAGAAACGAAACGGAATGATAATTTTATATTCTCTCTTTCCCGGCATTTTCCAACCTATTTTGGCTTGAAATGAAGCCATAATGGTATTTTTCAGTTTTTTGAATTTTTTTGTTATTTTTTTGGAATTTTCAATTTCCCGTCGGGTTGGAACGGAACGGAATGATAATTTTTATTTTCTCTCTTTCTCGGCCTTTTCAAACCTATTTTGGCTTGAAATGAAGCCATAATGGTATTTTTTAATTTTTAAAATTTTTTTTGCTATTTTTTTGGAATTTTCTATTACGCGTCGGTTAGGAAAGAAACGGAATGATAATTTTATATTCTCTCTTTCCCGGCGTTTTCCAACCTATTTTGGCTTGAAATGAAGCCATAATGGTATTTTTCAATTTTTTGAATTTTTTTCTATTTTTTTGGAATTTTCTATTACGCATCGAATAGGAACGGAACGAAACGATAATTTTCATTTTCTCTCTTTCTCGGCCTTTTCCTACCTATTTTGGCTTGAAATGAAGCCATAATGGTATTTTTTAATTTTTAGAATTTTTTTTGCTATTTTTTTGGAATTTTCTATTACACGTCAGGTAGAAACGAAACAGAATGATAATTTTATATTCTCTCTTTCCCGGCATTTTCCAATCTATTTTGGCTTGATGGTAGTTTTTAATTTTTTGAATTTTTTTGCTATTTTTTTGGAATTTTCTATTTCGCATCGAATAGGAACGGAACGAAACGATAATTTTCATTTTCTCTCTTTCTCGGCCTTTTCCTACCTATTTTGGCTTGAAATGAAGCCATAATGGTATTTTTTAATTTTTAGAATTTTTTTTGCTATTTTTTTGGAATTTTCTATTACACGTCAGGTAGAAACGAAACAGAATGATAATTTTATATTCTCTCTTTCCCGGCATTTTCCAACCTATTTTGGCTTGAAATGAAGCCATAATGGTATTTTTCAGTTTTTTGAATTTTTTTGTTATTTTTTTGGAATTTTCAATTTCGCGTCGGGTTGGAACGGAACGGAATGATAATTTTTATTTTCTCTCTTTCTCGGCCTTTTCAAACCTATTTTGGCTTGAAATGAAGCCATAATGGTATTTTTTATTTTTTGAATTTTTTTGCTATTTTTTTGGAATTTTCTATTACGCATCGAATAGGAACGGAACGAAACGATAATTTTCATTTTCTCTCTTTCTCGGCCTTTTCCTACCTATTTTGGCTTGAAATGAAGCCATAATGGTATTTTTTAATTTTTAGAATTTTTTTTGCTATTTTTTTGGAATTTTCTATTACACGTCAGGTAGAAACGAAACGGAATGATAATTTTATATTCTCTCTTTCCCGGCATTTTCCAACCTATTTTGGCTTGAAATGAAGCCATAATGGTATTTTTCAGTTTTTTGAATTTTTTTGTTATTTTTTTGGAATTTTCAATTTCCCGTCGGGTTGGAACGGAACGGAATGATAATTTTTATTTTCTCTCTTTCTCGGCCTTTTCAAACCTATTTTGGCTTGAAATGAAGCCATAATGGTATTTTTTAATTTTTAAAATTTTTTTTGCTATTTTTTTGGAATTTTCTATTACGCGTCGGTTAGGAAAGAAACGGAATGATAATTTTATATTCTCTCTTTCCCGGCGTTTTCCAACCTATTTTGGCTTGAAATGAAGTCATAATGGTATTTTTCAATTTTTTGAATTTTTTTCTATTTTTTTGGAATTTTCTATTACGCATCGAGTAGGAACGGAACGAAATGATAATTTTAATTTTCTCTCTGTCTCCGCCTTTCCCAACCTATTTTGGCTTGAAATGAAGCCATAATGGTATTTTTTAATTTTTAGAGTTTTTTTTGCTATTTTTTTGGAATTTTTTATTTCGCGTCGGTTAGGAACGAAACAGAAGGATAATTTTATATTCTATCTTTCTCAGCATTTTCCAATCTATTTTGGCTTGAAATGAAGCCATAATGGTATTTTTTATTTTTTGAATTTTTTTGCTATTTTTTTGGAATTTTCTATTACGCATCGAATAGGAACGGAACGAAACGATAATTTTCATTTTCTCTCTTTCTCGGCCTTTTCCTACCTATTTTGGCTTGAAATGAAGCCATAATGGTATTTTTTAATTTTTAGAATTTTTTTTGCTATTTTTTTGGAATTTTCTATTACACGTCAGGTAGAAACGAAACGGAATGATAATTTTATATTCTCTCTTTCCCGGCATTTTCCAACCTATTTTGGCTTGAAATGAAGCCATAATGGTATTTTTCAGTTTTTTGAATTTTTTTGTTATTTTTTTGGAATTTTCAATTTCCCGTCGGGTTGGAACGGAACGGAATGATAATTTTTATTTTCTCTCTTTCTCGGCCTTTTCAAACCTATTTTGGCTTGAAATGAAGCCATAATGGTATTTTTTAATTTTTAAAATTTTTTTTGCTATTTTTTTGGAATTTTCTATTACGCGTCGGTTAGGAAAGAAACGGAATGATAATTTTATATTCTCTCTTTCCCGGCGTTTTCCAACCTATTTTGGCTTGAAATGAAGCCATAATGGTATTTTTCAATTTTTTGAATTTTTTTCTATTTTTTTGGAATTTTCTATTACGCATCGAATAGGAACGGAACGAAACGATAATTTTCATTTTCTCTCTTTCTCGGCCTTTTCCTACCTATTTTGGCTTGAAATGAAGCCATAATGGTATTTTTTAATTTTTAGAATTTTTTTTGCTATTTTTTTGGAATTTTCTATTACACGTCAGGTAGAAACGAAACAGAATGATAATTTTATATTCTCTCTTTCCCGGCATTTTCCAATCTATTTTGGCTTGATGGTAGTTTTTAATTTTTTGAATTTTTTTGCTATTTTTTTGGAATTTTCTATTTCGCATCGAATAGGAACGGAACGAAACGATAATTTTCATTTTCTCTCTTTCTCGGCCTTTTCCTACCTATTTTGGCTTGAAATGAAGCCATAATGGTATTTTTTAATTTTTAGAATTTTTTTTGCTATTTTTTTGGAATTTTCTATTACACGTCAGGTAGAAACGAAACAGAATGATAATTTTATATTCTCTTTTTCCCGGCATTTTCCAACCTATTTTGGCTTGAAATGAAGCCATAATGGTATTTTTCAGTTTTTTGAATTTTTTTGTTATTTTTTTGGAATTTTCAATTTCGCGTCGGGTTGGAACGGAACGGAATGATAATTTTTATTTTCTCTCTTTCTCGGCCTTTTCAAACCTATTTTGGCTTGAAATGAAGCCATAATGGTATTTTTTATTTTTTGAATTTTTTTGCTATTTTTTTGGAATTTTCTATTACGCATCGAATAGGAACGGAACGAAACGATAATTTTCATTTTCTCTCTTTCTCGGCCTTTTCCTACCTATTTTGGCTTGAAATGAAGCCATAATGGTATTTTTTAATTTTTAGAATTTTTTTTGCTATTTTTTTGGAATTTTCTATTACACGTCAGGTAGAAACGAAACGGAATGATAATTTTATATTCTCTCTTTCCCGGCATTTTCCAACCTATTTTGGCTTGAAATGAAGCCATAATGGTATTTTTCAGTTTTTTGAATTTTTTTGTTATTTTTTTGGAATTTTCAATTTCCCGTCGGGTTGGAACGGAACGGAATGATAATTTTTATTTTCTCTCTTTCTCGGCCTTTTCAAACCTATTTTGGCTTGAAATGAAGCCATAATGGTATTTTTTAATTTTTAAAATTTTTTTTGCTATTTTTTTGGAATTTTCTATTACGCGTCGGTTAGGAAAGAAACGGAATGATAATTTTATATTCTCTCTTTCCCGGCGTTTTCCAACCTATTTTGGCTTGAAATGAAGCCATAATGGTATTTTTCAATTTTTTGAATTTTTTTCTATTTTTTTGGAATTTTCTATTACGCATCGAATAGGAACGGAACGAAACGATAATTTTCATTTTCTCTCTTTCTCGGCCTTTTCCTACCTATTTTGGCTTGAAATGAAGCCATAATGGTATTTTTTAATTTTTAGAATTTTTTTTGCTATTTTTTTGGAATTTTCTATTACACGTCAGGTAGAAACGAAACAGAATGATAATTTTATATTCTCTCTTTCCCGGCATTTTCCAATCTATTTTGGCTTGATGGTAGTTTTTAATTTTTTGAATTTTTTTGCTATTTTTTTGGAATTTTCTATTTCGCATCGAATAGGAACGGAACGAAACGATAATTTTCATTTTCTCTCTTTCTCGGCCTTTTCCTACCTATTTTGGCTTGAAATGAAGCCATAATGGTATTTTTTAATTTTTAGAATTTTTTTTGCTATTTTTTTGGAATTTTCTATTACACGTCAGGTAGAAACGAAACAGAATGATAATTTTATATTCTCTCTTTCCCGGCATTTTCCAACCTATTTTGGCTTGAAATGAAGCCATAATGGTATTTTTCAGTTTTTTGAATTTTTTTGTTATTTTTTTGGAATTTTCAATTTCGCGTCGGGTTGGAACGGAACGGAATGATAATTTTTATTTTCTCTCTTTCTCGGCCTTTTCAAACCTATTTTGGCTTGAAATGAAGCCATAATGGTATTTTTTAATTTTTAAAATTTTTTTTGCTATTTTTTTGGAATTTTCTATTACGCGTCAGTTAGTAAAGAAACGGAATGATAATTTTATATTCTCTCTTTCCCGTCGTTTTCCAACCTATTTTGGTTTGAAATGAAGCCATAATGGTATTTTTCAATTTTTTGAATTTTTTTCTATTTTTTTGGAATTTTCTATTATGCATTATTGGGTAGGAACGAAACTGAACGATAATTTTTATTTTCTCTCTTTCTCGGCCTATTCCAACCTTTTTTGGCATGAAATGAAGCCATAATGGTATTTTTTAATTTTCAGAATTTTTTTTGCTATTTTTTGGGAATTTTCTATTACGCGTCTGGTAGGAACGAAACGGAATGATAATTTTATATTCTCTCTTTCCCGGCATTTTCCAACCTAGTTTGGCTTGAAATGAATCCATAATGGTATTTTTCAATTTTTTGAATTTTTTTGCTATGTTTTTGGAATTTTCTATTACACATCGAGTAGGAACGGAACGAAATGATAATTTTAATTTTCTCTCTGTCTCCGCCTTTCCCAACCTATTTTGGCTTGAAATGAAGCCATAATGGTATTTTTTAATTTTTAGAGTTTTTTTTGCTATTTTTTTGGAATTTTTTATTTCGCGTCGGTTAGGAACGAAACAGAAGGATAATTTTATATTCTATCTTTCTCAGCATTTTCCAATCTATTTTGGCTTGAAATGAAGCCATAATGGTATTTTTTATTTTTTGAATTTTTTTGCTATTTTTTTGGAATTTTCTATTACGCATCGAATAGGAACGGAACGAAACGATAATTTTCATTTTCTCTCTTTCTCGGCCTTTTCCAACCTATTTTGGCTTGAAATGAAGCCATAATGGTATTTTTTAATTTTTAGAATTTTTTTTGCTATTTTTTTGGAATTTTCTATTACGTGTCGGGTAGGAATGAAACAGAAGGATAATTTTATATTCTATCTTTCTCAGCATTTTCCAATCTATTTTGGCTTGAAATGAAGCCATAATGGTATTTTTTATTTTTTGAATTTTTTTGCTATTTTTTTGGAATTTTCTATTACGCATCGAATAGGAACGGAACGAAACGATAATTTTCATTTTCTCTCTTTCTCGGCCTTTTCCAACCTATTTTGGCTTGAAATGAAGCAATAATGGTATGTCTTAATTTTTAGAATTTTTTTTCTATTGTTTTGAAATTTTCAATTACGAGTCGGGTAAGAACGAAACGTAACGATATTTTTTATTTTCTCTCTTACACCTCCTTTTCCATACTATTTTGGCTTGAAATGAAGCTATAATTGTATTTTTTAATTTTTAGAATTTTTTTTGCTAATTTTTTGGAATTTTCTATTTCGCGTCGGTTAGGAACGAAACGGAATGATAATTTCATATTCTCTCTTTCTCGGAATTTTCCAACCTGTTTTGGCTTGAAATGAAGCCATAATGTTAGTTTTCATTTTTTGAATTTTTTTGCTATTTTTTTGGAATTTTCTATTTCGCGTCGGGTTGGAACGGAACGGAACGATAATTTTTATTTTCTCTCTTTCTCGGCCTTTTCCAACCTATTTTGGCTTGAAATGAAGCCATAATGGTATTTTTTAATTTTTATAATTTTTTTTGCTATTTTTTTGGAATTTTCTATTACGTGTCGGGTAGAAATGAAACAGAAGGATAATTTTATATTCTATCTTTCTCAGCATTTTCCAACCTATTTTGGCTTGAAATGAAGCCATAATGGTATTTTTTATTTTTTGAATTTTTTTGCTAATTTTTTGGAATTTTCTATTACGCATCGAATAGGAACGGAACGAAACGATAATTTTAATTTTCTCTCTGTCTCCGCCTTTCCCAACCTATTTTGGCTTGAAATGAAGCCATAATGGTATTTTTTAATTTTGAGAGTTTTTTTTGCTATTTTGTTGGAATTTTCTATTTCGCGTCGGTTAGGAACGAAACGGAATGATAATTTTATATTATCTCTTTCCCGGCATTTTCCAATCTATTTTGGCTTGATGGTAGTTTTTAATTTTTTGAATTTTTTTGCTATTTTTTTGGAATTTTCTATTTCGCTTCGGGTTGGAACGGAACGGAACGATAATTTTTATTTTTTCTCTTTCTCGGCCTTTTCCAACCTATTTTGGCTTGAAATGAAGCAATAATGGTATGTCTTAATTTTTAGAATTTTTTTTCTATTGTTTTGAAATTTTCAATTACGAGTCGGGTAGGAACGAAACGTAACGATATTTTTTATTTTCTCTCTTACACCTCCTTTTCCATACTATTTTGGCTTGAAATGAAGCTATAATTGTATTTTTTAATTTTTAGAATTTTTTTTGCTAATTTTTTGGAATTTTCTATTTCGCGTCGGTTAGGAACGAAACGGAGTGATAATTTCATATTCTCTCTTTCTCGGAATTTTCCAACCTGTTTTGGCCTGAAATGAAGCCATAATGTTAGTTTTCATTTTTTGAATTTTTTTGCTATTTTTTTGGAATTTTCTATTTCGCGTCGGGTTGGAACGGAACGGAACGATAATTTTTATTTTCTCTCTTTCTCGGCCTTTTCCAACCTATTTTGGCTTGAAATGAAGCCATAATGGTATTTTTTAATTTTTAGAATTTTTTTTGCTATTTTTTTGGAATTTTCTATTACGTGTCGGGTAGGAATGAAACAGAAGGATAACTTTATATTCTATCTTTCTCAGCATTTTCCAACCTATTTTGGCTTGAAATGAAGCCATAATGGTATTTTTCAATTTTTTTAAATTTTTTTCAATTTTTTTGGAATTTTCTATTATGCATTGGGTAGGAACGGAACTGAACGATAATTTTTATTTTCTCTCTTTCTCGGCCTATTCCAACCTTTTTTGGCATGAAATGAAGCCATAATGGTATTTTTTAATTTTCAGAATTTTTTTTGCTATTTTTTTGGGAATTTTCTATTACGCGTCTGGTAGGAACGAAACGGAATGATAATTTTATATTCTCTCTTTCCCGGCATTTTCCAACCTAGTTTGGCTTGAAATGAAGCCATAATGGTATTTTTCAATTTTTTGAATTTTTTTGCTATGTTTTTGGAATTTTCTAGTACACATCGAGTAGGAACGGAACGAAATGATAATTTTAATTTTCTCTCTGTCTCCGCCTTTCCCAACCTATTTTGGCTTGAAATGAAGCCATAATGGTATTTTTTAATTTTTAGAGTTTTTTTTGCTATTTTGTTGGAATTTTCTATTTCGCGTCGGTTAGGAACGAAACGGAATGATAATTTTAAATTCTCTCTTTCCCGGCATTTTCCAATCTATTTTGGCTTGATGGTAGTTTTTAATTTTTTGAATTTTTATGCTATTTTTTTGGAATTTTCTATTTCGCTTCGGGTTGGAACGGAACGGAACGATAATTTTTATTTTCTCTCTTTCTCGGCCTTTTCCAACCTATTTTGGCTTGAAATGAAGCAATAATGGTATGTCTTAATTTTTAGAATTTTTTTTCTATTGTTTTGAAATTTTCAATTACGAGTCGGGTAGGAACGAAACGTAACGATATTTTTTATTTTCTCTCTTACACCTCCTTTTCCATACTATTTTGGCTTGAAATGAAGCTATAATTGTATTTTTTAATTTTTAGAATTTTTTTTGCTAATTTTTTGGAATTTTCTATTTCGCGTCGGTTAGGAACGAAACGGAGTGATAATTTCATATTCTCTCTTTCTCGGAATTTTCCAACCTGTTTTGGCCTGAAATGAAGCCATAATGTTAGTTTTCATTTTTTGAATTTTTTTGCTATTTTTTTGGAATTTTCTATTTCGCGTCGGGTTGGAACGGAACGGAACGATAATTTTTATTTTCTCTCTTTCTCGGCCTTTTCCAACCTATTTTGGCTTGAAATGAAGCCATAATGGTATTTTTTAATTTTTAGAATTTTTTTTGCTATTTTTTTGGAATTTTCTATTACGTGTCGGGTAGGAATGAAACAGAAGGATAACTTTATATTCTATCTTTCTCAGCATTTTCCAACCTATTTTGGCTTGAAATGAAGCCATAATGGTATTTTTCAATTTTTTTAAATTTTTTTCAATTTTTTTGGAATTTTCTATTATGCATTGGGTAGGAACGGAACTGAACGATAATTTTTATTTTCTCTCTTTCTCGGCCTATTCCAACCTTTTTTGGCATGAAATGAAGCCATAATGGTATTTTTTAATTTTCAGAATTTTTTTTGCTATTTTTTTGGGAATTTTCTATTACGCGTCTGGTAGGAACGAAACGGAATGATAATTTTATATTCTCTCTTTCCCGGCATTTTCCAACCTAGTTTGGCTTGAAATGAAGCCATAATGGTATTTTTCAATTTTTTGAATTTTTTTGCTATGTTTTTGGAATTTTCTAGTACACATCGAGTAGGAACGGAACGAAATGATAATTTTAATTTTCTCTCTGTCTCCGCCTTTCCCAACCTATTTTGGCTTGAAATGAAGCCATAATGGTATTTTTTAATTTTTAGAGTTTTTTTTGCTATTTTGTTGGAATTTTCTATTTCGCGTCGGTTAGGAACGAAACGGAATGATAATTTTAAATTCTCTCTTTCCCGGCATTTTCCAATCTATTTTGGCTTGATGGTAGTTTTTAATTTTTTGAATTTTTATGCTATTTTTTTGGAATTTTCTATTTCGCTTCGGGTTGGAACGGAACGGAACGATAATTTTTATTTTCTCTCTTTCTCGGCCTTTTCCAACCTATTTTGGCTTGAAATGAAGCAATAATGGTATGTCTTAATTTTTAGAATTTTTTTTCTATTGTTTTGAAATTTTCAATTACGAGTCGGGTAGGAACGAAACGTAACGATATTTTTTATTTTCTCTCTTACATCTCCTTTTCCATACTATTTTGGCTTGAAATGAAGCTATAATTGTATTTTTTAATTTTTAGAAATTTTTTTGCTAATTTTTTGGAATTTTCTATTTCGCGTCGGTTAGGAACGAAACGGAATGATAATTTCATATTCTCTCTTTCTCGGAATTTTCCAACCTGTTTTGGCTTGAAATGAAGCCATAATGGTATTTTTCAGTTTTTTGAATTTTTTTGTTATTTTTTTGGAATTTTCAATTTCGCGTCGGGTTGGTACGGAACGGAATGATAATATTTATTTTCTCTCTTTCTCGGCCTTTTCAAACCTATTTTGGCTTGAAATGAAGCCATAATGGTATTTTTCGATTTTTTGAATTTTTTTGCTATTTTTTTGGAATTTTCTATTACGCATCGAATAGGAACAGAACGAAACGATAATTTTCATTTTCTCTCTTTCTCGGCCTTTTCCAACCTATTTTGGCTTGAAATGAAGCCATAATGGTATTTTTTAATTTTTATAATTTTTTTTGCTATTTTTTTGGAATTTTCTATTACGTGTCGGGTAGAAATGAAACAGAAGGATAATTTTATATTCTATCTTTCTCAGCATTTTCCAACCTATTTTGGCTTGAAATGAAGCCATAATGGTATTTTTTATTTTTTGAATTTTTTTGCTAATTTTTTGGAATTTTCTATTACGCATCGAATAGGAACGGAACGAAACGATAATTTTAATTTTCTCTCTGTCTCCGCCTTTCCCAACCTATTTTGGCTTGAAATGAAGCCATAATGGTATTTTTTAATTTTGAGAGTTTTTTTTGCTATTTTGTTGGAATTTTCTATTTCGCGTCGGTTAGGAACGAAACGGAATGATAATTTTATATTCTCTCTTTCCCGGCATTTTCCAATCTATTTTGGCTTGATGGTAGTTTTTAATTTTTTGAATTTTTTTGCTATTTTTTTGGAATTTTCTATTTCGCTTCGGGTTGGAACGGAACGGAACGATAATTTTTATTTTTTCTCTTTCTCGGCCTTTTCCAACCTATTTTGGCTTGAAATGAAGCAATAATGGTATGTCTTAATTTTTAGAATTTTTTTTCTATTGTTTTGAAATTTTCAATTACGAGTCGGGTAGGAACGAAACGTAACGATATTTTTTATTTTCTCTCTTACACCTCCTTTTCCATACTATTTTGGCTTGAAATGAAGCTATAATTGTATTTTTTAATTTTTAGAATTTTTTTTGCTAATTTTTTGGAATTTTCTATTTCGCGTCGGTTAGGAACGAAACGGAGTGATAATTTCATATTCTCTCTTTCTCGGAATTTTCCAACCTGTTTTGGCCTGAAATGAAGCCATAATGTTAGTTTTCATTTTTTGAATTTTTTTGCTATTTTTTTGGAATTTTCTATTTCGCGTCGGGTTGGAACGGAACGGAACGATAATTTTTATTTTCTCTCTTTCTCGGCCTTTTCCAACCTATTTTGGCTTGAAATGAAGCCATAATGGTATTTTTTAATTTTTAGAATTTTTTTTGCTATTTTTTTGGAATTTTCTATTACGTGTCGGGTAGGAATGAAACAGAAGGATAACTTTATATTCTATCTTTCTCAGCATTTTCCAACCTATTTTGGCTTGAAATGAAGCCATAATGGTATTTTTCAATTTTTTTAAATTTTTTTCAATTTTTTTGGAATTTTCTATTATGCATTGGGTAGGAACGGAACTGAACGATAATTTTTATTTTCTCTCTTTCTAGGCCTATTCCAACCTTTTTTGGCATGAAATGAAGCCATAATGGTATTTTTTAATTTTCAGAATTTTTTTTGCTATTTTTTTGGGAATTTTCTATTACGCGTCTGGTAGGAACGAAACGGAATGATAATTTTATATTCTCTCTTTCCCGGCATTTTCCAACCTAGTTTGGCTTGAAATGAAGCCATAATGGTATTTTTCAATTTTTTGAATTTTTTTGCTATGTTTTTGGAATTTTCTAGTACACATCGAGTAGGAACGGAACGAAATGATAATTTTAATTTTCTCTCTGTCTCCGCCTTTCCCAACCTATTTTGGCTTGAAATGAAGCCATAATGGTATTTTTTAATTTTTAGAGTTTTTTTTGCTATTTTGTTGGAATTTTCTATTTCGCGTCGGTTAGGAACGAAACGGAATGATAATTTTAAATTCTCTCTTTCCCGGCATTTTCCAATCTATTTTGGCTTGATGGTAGTTTTTAATTTTTTGAATTTTTATGCTATTTTTTTGGAATTTTCTATTTCGCTTCGGGTTGGAACGGAACGGAACGATAATTTTTATTTTCCCTCTTTCTCGGCCTTTTCCAACCTATTTTGGCTTGAAATGAAGCAATAATGGTATGTCTTAATTTTTAGAATTTTTTTTCTATTGTTTTGAAATTTTCAATTACGAGTCGGGTAGGAACGAAACGTAACGATATTTTTTATTTTCTCTCTTACATCTCATTTTCCATACTATTTTGGCTTGAAATGAAGCTATAATTGTATTTTTTAATTTTTAGAAATTTTTTTGCTAATTTTTTGGAATTTTCTATTTCGCGTCGGTTAGGAACGAAACGGAATGATAATTTCATATTCTCTCTTTCTCGGAATTTTCCAACCTGTTTTGGCTTGAAATGAAGCCATAATGGTATTTTTCAGTTTTTTGAATTTTTTTGTTATTTTTTTGGAATTTTCAATTTCGCGTCGGGTTGGTACGGAACGGAATGATAATTTTTATTTTCTCTCTTTCTCGGCCTTTTCAAACCTATTTTGGCTTGAAATGAAGCCATAATGGTATTTTTCGATTTTTTGAATTTTTTTGCTATTTTTTTGGAATTTTCTATTACGCATCGAATAGGAACAGAACGAAACGATAATTTTCATTTTCTCTCTTTCTCGGCCTTTTCCAACCTATTTTGGCTTGAAATGAAGCCATAATGGTATTTTTTAATTTTTATAATTTTTTTTGCTATTTTTTTGGAATTTTCTATTACGTGTCGGGTAGAAATGAAACAGAAGGATAATTTTATATTCTATCTTTCTCAGCATTTTCCAACCTATTTTGGCTTGAAATGAAGCCATAATGGTATTTTTTATTTTTTGAATTTTTTTGCTAATTTTTTGGAATTTTCTATTACGCATCGAATAGGAACGGAACGAAACGATAATTTTAATTTTCTCTCTGTCTCCGCCTTTCCCAACCTATTTTGGCTTGAAATGAAGCCATAATGGTATTTTTTAATTTTTAGAGTTTTTTTTGCTATTTTGTTGGAATTTTCTATTTCGCGTCGGTTAGGAACGAAACGGAATGATAATTTTAAATTCTCTCTTTCCCGGCATTTTCCAATCTATTTTGGCTTGATGGTAGTTTTTAATTTTTTGAATTTTTATGCTATTTTTTTGGAATTTTCTATTTCGCTTCGGGTTGGAACGGAACGGAACGATAATTTTTATTTTCTCTCTTTCTCGGCCTTTTCCAACCTATTTTGGCTTGAAATGAAGCAATAATGGTATGTCTTAATTTTTAGAATTTTTTTTCTATTGTTTTGAAATTTTCAATTACGAGTCGGGTAGGAACGAAACGTAACGATATTTTTTATTTTCTCTCTTACATCTCCTTTTCCATACTATTTTGGCTTGAAATGAAGCTATAATTGTATTTTTTAATTTTTAGAATTTTTTTTGCTAATTTTTTGGAATTTTCTATTTCGCGTCGGTTAGGAACGAAACGGAATGATAATTTCATATTCTCTCTTTCTCGGAATTTTCCAACCTGTTTTGGCTTGAAATGAAGCCATAATGGTATTTTTCAGTTTTTTGAATTTTTTTGTTATTTTTTTGGAATTTTCAATTTCGCGTCGGGTTGGTACGGAACGGAATGATAATTTTTATTTTCTCTCTTTCTCGGCCTTTTCAAACCTATTTTGGCTTGAAATGAAGCCATAATGGTATTTTTCGATTTTTTGAATTTTTTTGCTATTTTTTTGGAATTTTCTATTACGCATCGAATAGGAACGGAACGAAACGATAATTTTCATTTTCTCTCTTTCTCGGCCTTTTCCTACCTATTTTGGCTTGAAATGAAGCCATAATGGTATTTTTCAGTTTTTTGAATTTTTTTGTTATTTTTTTGGAATTTTCAATTTCGCGTCGGGTTGGAACGGAACGGAATGATAATTTTTATTTTCTCTCTTTCTCGGCCTTTTTAAACCTATTTTGGCTTGAAATGAAGCCATAATGGTATTTTTTAATTTTTAAAATTTTTTTTCCTATTTTTTTGGAATTTTCTATTACGCGTCGGTTAGGAAAGAAACGGAATGATAATTTTATATTCTCTCTTTCCCGGCGTTTTCCAACCTATTTTGGCTTGAAATGAAGCCATAATGGTATTTTTCAATTTTTTGAATTTTTTTCTATTTTTTTGGAATTTTCTATTATGCATTGGGTAGGAACGGAACTGAACGATAATTTTTATTTTCTCTCTTTCTCGGCCTATTCCAACCTTTTTTGGCATGAAATGAAGCCATAATGGTATTTTTTAATTTTCAGAATTTTTTTTGCTATTTTTTGGGAATTTTCTATTACGCGTCTGGTAGGAACGAAACGGAATGATAATTTTATATTCTCTCTTTCCCGGCATTTTCCAACCTAGTTTGGCTTGAAATGAAGCCATAATGGTATTTTTCAATTTTTTGAATTTTTTTGCTATGTTTTTGGAATTTTCTATTACACATCGAGTAGGATCGGAACGAAATGATAATTTTAATTTTCTCTCCGTCTCCGCCTTTCCCAACCTATTTTGGCTTGAAATGAAGCCATAATGGTATTTTTTAATTTTTAGAGTTTTTTTTGCTATTTTTTTGGAATTTTCTATTTCGCGTCGGTTAGGAACGAAACGGAATGATAATTTTATATTCTCTCTTTCCCGGCATTTTCCAATCTATTTTGGCTTGATGGTAGTTTTTAATTTTTTGAATTTTTTTGCTATTTTTTTGGAATTTTCTATTTCGCTTCGGGTTGGAACGGAACGGAACGATAATTTTTATTTTCTCTCTTTCTCGGCCTTTTCCAACCTATTTTGGCTTGAAATGAAGCAATAATGGTATGTCTTAATTTTTAGAATTTTTTTTCTATTGTTTTGAAATTTTCAATTACGAGTCGGGTAGGAACGAAACGTAACGATATTTTTTATTTTCTCTCTTACACCTCCTTTTCCATACTATTTTTCCTTGAAATGAAGCTATAATTGTATTTTTTAATTTTTAGAATTTTTTTTGCTATTTTTTTGGAATTTTCTATTTCGCGTCGGTTAGGAACGAAACGGAATGATAATTTCATATTCTCTCTTTCTCGGAATTTTCCAACCTGTTTTGGCTTGAAATGAAGCCATAATGTTAGTTTTCATTTTTTGAATTTTTTTGCTATTTTTTTGGAATTTTCTATTCCGCGTCGGGTTGGAACGGAACGGAACGATAATTTTTATTTTCTCTCTTTCTCGGCCTTTTCCAACCTATTTTGGCTTGAAATGAAGCCATAATGGTATTTTTTAATTTTTAGAATTTTTTTTGCTATTTTTTTGGAATTTTCTATTACACGTCAGGTAGAAACGAAACAGAATGATAATTTTATATTCTCTCTTTCCCGGAATTTTCCAACCTATTTTGGCTTGAAATGAAGCCATAATGGTATTTTTCAGTTTTTTGAATTTTTTTGTTATTTTTTTGGAATTTTCAATTTCGCGTCGGGTTGGAACGGAACGGAATGATAATTTTTATTTTCTCTCTTTCTCGGCCTTTTCAAACCTATTTTGGCTTGAAATGAAGCCATAATGGTATTTTTTAATTTTTAAAATTTTTTTTGCTATTTTTTTGGAATTTTCTATTACGCGTCGGTTAGGAAAGAAACGGAATGATAATTTTATATTCTCTCTTTCCCGGCGTTTTCCAACCTATTTTGGCTTGAAATGAAGCCATAATGGTATTTTTCAAATTTTTGAATTTTTTTCTATTTTTTTGGAATTTTCTATTATGCATTGGGTAGGAACGGAACTGAACGATAATTTTTATTTTCTCTCTTTCTCGGCCTATTCCAACCTTTTTTGGCATGAAATGAAGCCATAATGGTATTTTTTAATTTTCAGAATTTTTTTTGCTATTTTTTGGGAATTTTCTATTACGCGTCTGGTAGGAACGAAACGGAATGATAATTTTATATTCTCTCTTTCCCGGCATTTTCCAACCTAGTTTGGCTTGAAATGAAGCCATAATGGTATTTTTCAATTTTTTGAATTTTTTTGCTATGTTTTTGGAATTTTCTATTACACATCGAGTAGGAACGGAACGAAATGATAATTTTAATTTTCTCTCCGTCTCCGCCTTTCCCAACCTATTTTGGCTTGAAATGAAGCCATAATGGTATTTTTTAATTTTTAGAGTTTTTTTTGCTATTTTTTTGGAATTTTCTATTTCGCGTCGGTTAGGAACGAAACGGAATGATAATTTTATATTCTCTCTTTCCCGGCATTTTCCAATCTATTTTGGCTTGATGGTAGTTTTTAATTTTTTGAATTTTTTTGCTATTTTTTTGGAATTTTCTATTTCGCTTCGGGTTAGAACGGAACGGAACGATAATTTTTATTTTCTCTCTTTCTCGGCCTTTTCCAACCTATTTTGGCTTGAAATGAAGCAATAATGGTATGTCTTAATTTTTAGAATTTTTTTTCTATTGTTTTGAAATTTTCAATTACGAGTCGGGTTGGAACGAAACGTAACGATATTTTTTATTTTCTCTCTTACACCTCCTTTTCCATACTATTTTGGCTTGAAATGAAGCTATAATTGTATTTTTTAATTTTTAGAATTTTTTTTGCTATTTTTTTGGAATTTTCTATTTCGCGTCGATTAGGAACGAAACGGAATGATAATTTCATATTCTCTCTTTCTCGGAATTTTCCAACCTGTTTTGGCTTGAAATGAAGCCATAATGTTAGTTTTCATTTTTTGAATTTTTTTGCTATTTTTTCGGAATTTTCTATTTCGCGTCGGGTTGGAACGGAACGGAACGATAATTTTTATTTTCTCTCTTTCTCGGCCTTTTCCAACCTATTTTGGCTTGAAATGAAGCCATAATGGTATTTTTTAATTTTTAGAATTTTTTTTGCTATTTTTTTGGAATTTTCTATTACACGTCAGGTAGAAACGAAACAGAATGATAATTTTATATTCTCTCTTTCCCGGCATTTTCCAACCTATTTTGGCTTGAAATGAAGCCATAATGGTATTTTTCAGTTTTTTGAATTTTTTTGTTATTTTTTTGGAATTTTCAATTTCGCGTCGGGTTGGAACGGAACGGAATGATAATTTTTATTTTCTCTCTTTCTCGGCCTTTTCAAACCTATTTTGGCTTGAAATGAAGCCATAATGGTATTTTTTAATTTTTAAAATTTTTTTTGCTATTTTTTTGGAATTTTCTATTACGCGTCGGTTAGGAAAGAAACGGAATGATAATTTTATATTCTCTCTTTCCCGGCGTTTTCCAACCTATTTTGGCTTGAAATGAAGCCATAATGGAATTTTTCAATTTTTTGAATTTTTTTCTATTTTTTTGGAATTTTCTATTATGCATTGGGTAGGAACGGAACGAAACGATAATTTTCATTTTCTCTCTTTCTCGGCCTTTTCCAACCTATTTTGGCTTGAAATGAAGCAATAATGGTATGTCTTAATTTTTAGAATTTTTTTTGCTACTTTTTGGAATTTTCTATTACGTGTCGAGTAGGAATGAAACAGAAGGATAATTTTATATTCTATCTTTCTCAGCATTTTCCAACCTATTTTGGCTTGAAATGAAGCCATAATGATATTTTTTATTTTTTGAATTTTTTTGCTATTTTTTTGGAATTTTCTATTACGCGTCGGGTAGGAATGAAACAGAAGGATAATTTTATATTCTGTCTTTCTCAGCATTTTCCAACCTATTTTGGCTTGAAATGAAGCCATAATGGTATTTTTTATTTTTTGAATTTTTTTGCTATTTTTTTGGAATTTTCTATTACGCATCGAGTAGGAACGGAACGAAACGATAATTTTCATTTTCTCTCTTTCTCGGCCTTTTCCTACCTATTTTGGCTTGAAATGAAGCCATAATGGTATTTTTCAATTTTTTGAATTTTTTTGCTATGTTTTTGGAATTTTCTATTACACGTCGAGTAGGAACGGAACGAAATGATAATTTTAATTTTCTCTCTGTCTCCGCCTTTCCCAACCTATTTTGGCTTGAAATGAAGCCATAATGGTATTTTTTAATTTTTAGAGTTTTTTTTGCTATTTTTTTTGGAATTTTCTATTTCGCGTCGGTTTGGAACGAAACGGAATGATAATTTTATATTCTCTCTTTCCCGGCATTTTCCAATCTATTTTGGCTTGATGGTAGTTTTTAATTTTTTGAATTTTTTTGCTATTTTTTTGGAATTTTCTATTTCGCGTCGGGTTGGAACGGAACGGAACGATAATTTTTATTTTCTCTCTTTCTCGGCCTTTTCCAACCTATTTTGGCTTGAAATGAAGCCATAATGGTATTTTTTAATTTTTAGAATTTTTTTTGCTATTTTTTTGGAATTTTCTATTACACGTCAGGTAGAAACGAAACAGAATGATAATTTTATATTCTCTCTTTCCCGGCATTTTCCAACCTATTTTGGCTTGAAATGAAGCCATAATGGTATTTTTCAGTTTTTTGAATTTTTTTGTTATTTTTTTGGAATTTTCAATTTCGCGTCGGGTTGGAACGGAACGGAATGATAATTTTTATTTTCTCTCTTTCTCGGCCTTTTCAAACCTATTTTGGCTTGAAATGAAGCCATAATGGTATTTTTTAATTTTTAAAATTTTTTTTGCTATTTTTTTGGAATTTTCTATTACGCGTCGGTTAGGAAAGAAACGGAATGATAATTTTATATTCTCTCTTTCCCGGCGTTTTCCAACCTATTTTGGCTTGAAATGAAGCCATAATGGAATTTTTCAATTTTTTGAATTTTTTTCTATTTTTTTGGAATTTTCTATTATGCATTGGGTAGGAACGGAACGAAACGATAATTTTCATTTTCTCTCTTTCTCGGCCTTTTCCAACCTATTTTGGCTTGAAATGAAGCAATAATGGTATGTCTTAATTTTTAGAATTTTTTTTGCTACTTTTTGGAATTTTCTATTACGTGTCGAGTAGGAATGAAACAGAAGGATAATTTTATATTCTATCTTTCTCAGCATTTTCCAACCTATTTTGGCTTGAAATGAAGCCATAATGATATTTTTTATTTTTTGAATTTTTTTGCTATTTTTTTGGAATTTTCTATTACGCGTCGGGTAGGAATGAAACAGAAGGATAATTTTATATTCAGTCTTTCTCAGCATTTTCCAACCTATTTTGGCTTGAAATGAAGCCATAATGGTATTTTTTATTTTTTGAATTTTTTTGCTATTTTTTTGGAATTTTCTATTACGCATCGAGTAGGAACGGAACGAAACGATAATTTTCATTTTCTCTCTTTCTCGGCCTTTTCCTACCTATTTTGGCTTGAAATGAAGCCATAATGGTATTTTTCAATTTTTTGAATTTTTTTGCTATGTTTTTGGAATTTTCTATTACACGTCGAGTAGGAACGGAACGAAATGATAATTTTAATTTTCTCTCTGTCTCCGCCTTTCCCAACCTATTTTGGCTTGAAATGAAGCCATAATGGTATTTTTTAATTTTTAGAGTTTTTTTTGCTATTTTTTTTGGAATTTTCTATTTCGCGTCGGTTTGGAACGAAACGGAATGATAATTTTATATTCTCTCTTTCCCGGCATTTTCCAATCTATTTTGGCTTGATGGTAGTTTTTAATTTTTTGAATTTTTTTGCTATTTTTTTGGAATTTTCTATTTCGCTTCGGGTTGGAACGGAACGGAACGATAATTTTTATTTTCTCTCTTTCTCGGCCTTTTCCAACCTATTTTGGCTTGAAATGAAGCAATAATGGTATGTCTTACTTTTTAGAATTTTTTTTCTATTGTTTTGAAATTTTCAATTACGAGTCGGGTAGGAACGAAACGTAACGATATTTTTTATTTTCTCTCTTACACCTCCTTTTCCATACTATTTTGGCTTGAAATGAAGCTATAATTGTATTTTTTAATTTTTAGAATTTTTTTTGCTAATTTTTTGGAATTTTCTATTTCGCGTCGGTTAGGAACGAAACGGAGTGATAATTTCATATTCTCTCTTTCTCGGAATTTTCCAACCTGTTTTGGCTTGAAATGAAGCCATAATGTTAGTTTTCATTTTTTGAATTTTTTTGCTATTTTTTTGGAATTTTCTATTTCGCGTCGGGTTGGAACGGAACGGAACGATAATTTTTATTTTCTCTCTTTCTCGGCCTTTTCCAACCTATTTTGGCTTGAAATGAAGCCATAATGGTATTTTTTAATTTTTAGAATTTTTTTTGCTATTTTTTTGGAATTTTCTATTACGTGTCGGGTAGGAATGAAACAGAAGGATAACTTTATATTCTATCTTTCTCAGCATTTTCCAACCTATTTTGGCTTGAAATGAAGCCATAATGGTATTTTTCAATTTTTTGAATTTTTTTCAATTTTTTTGGAATTTTCTATTATGCATTGGGTAGGAACGGAACTGAACGATATTTTTTATTTTCTCTCTTACACCTCCTTTTCCATACTATTTTGCCTTGAAATGAAGCTATAATTGTATTTTTTAATTTTTAGAATTTTTTTTGCTATTTTTTTGGAATTTTCTATTTCGCGTCGGTTAGGAACGAAACGGAATGATAATTTCATATTCTCTCTTTCTCGGAATTTTCCAACCTGTTTTGGCTTGAAATGAAGCCATAATGTTAGTTTTCATTTTTTGAATTTTTTTGCTATTTTTTTGGAATTTTCTATTTCGCGTCGGGTTGGAACGGAACGGAACGATAATTTTTATTTTCTCTCTTTCTCGGCCTTTTCCAACCTATTTTGGCTTGAAATGAAGCCATAATGGTATTTTTTAATTTTTAGAATTTTTTTTGCTATTTTTTTGGAATTTTCTATTACACGTCAGGTAGAAACGAAACAGAATGATAATTTTATATTCTCTCTTTCCCGGCATTTTCCAACCTATTTTGGCTTGAAATGAAGCCATAATGGTATTTTTCAGTTTTTTGAATTTTTTGTTATTTTTTTGGAATTTTCAATTTCGCGTCGGGTTGGAACGGAACGGAATGATAATTTTTATTTTCTCTCTTTCTCGGCCTTTTCAAACCTATTTTGGCTTGAAATGAAGCCATAATGGTATTTTTTAATTTTTAAAATTTTTTTTGCTATTTTTTTGGAATTTTCTATTACGCGTCGGTTAGGAAAGAAACGGAATGATAATTTTATATTCTCTCTTTCCTGGCGTTTTCCAACCTCTTTTGGCTTGAAATGAAGCCATAATGGTATTTTCCAATTTTTTGAATTTTTTTCTATTTTTTTGGAATTTTCTATTATGCATTGGGTAGGAACGGAACTGAACGATAATTTTTATTTTCTCTCTTTCTCGGCCTATTCCAACCTTTTTTGGCATGAAATGAAGCCATAATGGTATTTTTTAATTTTCAGAATTTTTTTTGCTATTTTTTGGGAATTTTCTATTACGCGTCTGGTAGGAACGAAACTGAATGATAATTTTATATTCTCTCTTTCCCGGCATTTTCCAACCTAGTTTGGCTTGAAATGAAGCCATAATGGTATTATTCAATTTTTTGAATTTTTTTGCTATGTTTTTGGAATTTTCTATTACACATCGAGTAGGAACGGAACGAAATGATAATTTTAATTTTCTCTCCGTCTCCGCCTTTCCCAACCTATTTTGGCTTGAAATGAAGCCATAATGGTATTTTTTAATTTTTAGAGTTTTTTTTGCTATTTTTTTGGAATTTTCTATTTCGCGTCGGTTAGGAACGAAACGGAATGATAATTTTATATTCTCTCTTTCCCGGCATTTTCCAATCTATTTTGGCTTGATGGTAGTTTTTAATTTTTTGAATTTTTTTGCTATTTTTTTGGAATTTTCTATTTCGCTTCGGGTTAGAACGGAACGGAACGGTAATTTTTATTTTCTCTCTTTCTCGGCCTTTTCCAACCTATTTTGGCTTGAAATGAAGCAATAATGGTATGTCTTAATTTTTAGAATTTTTTTTCTATTGTTTTGAAATTTTCAATTACGAGTCGGGTAGGAACGAAACGTAACGATATTTTTTATTTTCTCTCTTACACCTCCTTTTCCATACTATTTTGGCTTGAAATGAAGCTATAATTGTATTTTTTAATTTTTAGAATTTTTTTTGCTATTTTTTTGGAATTTTCTATTTCGCGTCGGTTAGGAACGAAACGGAATGATAATTTCATATTCTCTCTTTCTCGGAATTTTCCAACCTGTTTTGGCTTGAAATGAAGCCATAATGTTAGTTTTCATTTTTTGAATTTTTTTGCTATTTTTTTGGAATTTTCTATTTCGCGTCGGGTGGGAACGGAACGGAACGATAATTTTTATTTTCTCTCTTTCTCGGCCTTTTCCAACCTATTTTGGCTTGAAATGAAGCCATAATGGTATTTTTTAATTTTTAGAATTTTTTTTGCTATTTTTTTGGAATTTTCTATTACACGTCAGGTAGAAACGAAACAGAATGATAATTTTATATTCTCTCTTTCCCGGCATTTTCCAACCTATTTTGGCTTGAAATGAAGCCATAATGGTATTTTTCAGTTTTTTGAATTTTTTTGTTATTTTTTTGGAATTTTCAATTTCGCGTCGGGTTGGAACGGAACGGAATGATAATTTTTATTTTCTCTCTTTCTCGGCCTTTTCAAACCTATTTTGGCTTGAAATGAAGCCATAATGGTATTTTTTAATTTTTAAAATTTTTTTTGCTATTTTTTTGGAATTTTCTATTACGCGTCGGTTAGGAAAGAAACGGAATGATAATTTTATATTCTCTCTTTCCCGGCGTTTTCCAACCTATTTTGGCTTGAAATGAAGCCATAATGGTATTTTTCAATTTTTTGAATTTTTTTCTATTTTTTTGGAATTTTCTATTATGCATTGGGTAGGAACGGAACGAAACGATAATTTTCATTTTCTCTCTTTCTCGGCCTTTTCCAACCTATTTTGGCTTGAAATGAAGCAATAATGGTATGTCTTAATTTTTAGAATTTTTTTTGCTACTTTTTGGAATTTTCTATTACGTGTCGAGTAGGAATGAAACAGAAGGATAATTTTATATTCTATCTTTCTCAGCATTTTCCAACCTATTTTGGCTTGAAATGAAGCCATAATGATATTTTTTATTTTTTGAATTTTTTTGCTATTTTTTTGGAATTTTCTATTACGCGTCGGGTAGGAATGAAACAGAAGGATAATTTTATATTCTGTCTTTCTCAGCATTTTCCAACCTATTTTGGCTTGAAATGAAGCCATAATGGTATTTTTTATTTTTTGAATTTTTTTGCTATTTTTTTGGAATTTTCTATTACGCATCGAGTAGGAACGGAACGAAACGATAATTTTCATTTTCTCTCTTTCTCGGCCTTTTCCTACCTATTTTGGCTTGAAATGAAGCCATAATGGTATTTTTCAATTTTTTGAATTTTTTTGCTATGTTTTTGGAATTTTCTATTACACGTCGAGTAGGAACGGAACGAAATGATAATTTTAATTTTCTCTCTGTCTCCGCCTTTCCCAACCTATTTTGGCTTGAAATGAAGCCATAATGGTATTTTTTAATTTTTAGAGTTTTTTTTGCTATTTTTTTTGGAATTTTCTATTTCGCGTCGGTTTGGAACGAAACGGAATGATAATTTTATATTCTCTCTTTCCCGGCATTTTCCAATCTATTTTGGCTTGATGGTAGTTTTTAATTTTTTGAATTTTTTTGCTATTTTTTTGGAATTTTCTATTTCGCTTCGGGTTGGAACGGAACGGAACGATAATTTTTATTTTCTCTCTTTCTCGGCCTTTTCCAACCTATTTTGGCTTGAAATGAAGCAATAATGGTATGTCTTACTTTTTAGAATTTTTTTTCTATTGTTTTGAAATTTTCAATTACGAGTCGAGTAGGAACGAAACGTAACGATATTTTTTATTTTCTCTCTTACACCTCCTTTTCCATACTATTTTGGCTTGAAATGAAGCTATAATTGTATTTTTTAATTTTTAGAATTTTTTTTGCTAATTTTTTGGAATTTTCTATTTCGCGTCGGTTAGGAACGAAACGGAGTGATAATTTCATATTCTCTCTTTCTCGAAATTTTCCAACCTGTTTTGGCTTGAAATGAAGCCATAATGTTAGTTTTCATTTTTTGAATTTTTTTGCTATTTTTTTGGAATTTTCTATTTCGCGTCGGGTTGGAACGGAACGGAACGATAATTTTTATTTTCTCTCTTTCTCGGCCTTTTCCAACCTATTTTGGCTTGAAATGAAGCCATAATGGTATTTTTTAATTTTTAGAATTTTTTTTGCTATTTTTTTGGAATTTTCTATTACGTGTCGGGTAGGAATGAAACAGAAGGATAACTTTATATTCTATCTTTCTCAGCATTTTCCAACCTATTTTGGCTTGAAATGAAGCCATAATGGTATTTTTCAATTTTTTGAATTTTTTTCAATTTTTTTGGAATTTTCTATTATGCATTGGGTAGGAACGGAACTGAACGATAATTTTTATTTTCTCTCTTTCTCGGCCTATTCCAACCTTTTTTGGCATGAAATGAAGCCATAATGGTATTTTTTAATTTTCAGAATTTTTTTTGCTATTTTTTTGGGAATTTTCTATTACGCGTCTGGTAGGAATGAAACGGAATGATAATTTTATATTCTCTCTTTCCCGGCATTTTCCAACCTAGTTTGGCTTGAAATGAATCCATAATGGTATTTTTCAATTTTTTGAATTTTTTTGCTATGTTTTTGGAATTTTCTAGTACACATCGAGTAGGAACGGAACGAAATGATAATTTTAATTTTCTCTCTGTCTCCGCCTTTCCCAACCTATTTTGGCTTGAAATGAAGCCATAATGGTATTTTTTAATTTTTAGAGTTTTTTTTGCTATTTTGTTGGAATTTTCTATTTCGCGTCGGTTAGGAACGAAACGGAATGATAATTTTAAATTCTCTCTTTCCCGGCATTTTCCAATCTATTTTGGCTTGATGGTAGTTTTTAATTTTTTGAATTTTTATGCTATTTTTTTGGAATTTTCTATTTCGCTTCGGGTTGGAACGGAACGGAACGATAATTTTTATTTTCTCTCTTTCTCGGCCTTTTCCAACCTATTTTGGCTTGAAATGAAGCAATAATGGTATGTCTTAATTTTTAGAATTTTTTTTCTATTGTTTTGAAATTTTCAATTACGAGTCGGGTAGGAACGAAACGTAACGATATTTTTTATTTTCTCTCTTACATCTCCTTTTCCATACTATTTTGGCTTGAAATGAAGCTATAATTGTATTTTTTAATTTTTAGAATTTTTTTTGCTAATTTTTTGGAATTTTCTATTTCGCGTCGGTTAGGAACGAAACGGAATGATAATTTCATATTCTCTCTTTCTCGGAATTTTCCAACCTGTTTTGGCTTGAAATGAAGCCATAATGGTATTTTTCAGTTTTTTGAATTTTTTTGTTATTTTTTTGGAATTTTCAATTTCGCGTCGGGTTGGTACGGAACGGAATGATAATTTTTATTTTCTCTCTTTCTCGGCCTTTTCAAACCTATTTTGGCTTGAAATGAAGCCATAATGGTATTTTTCGATTTTTTGAATTTTTTTGCTATTTTTTTGGAATTTTCTATTACGCATCGAATAGGAACGGAACGAAACGATAATTTTCATTTTCTCTCTTTCTCGGCCTTTTCCTACCTATTTTGGCTTTAAATGAAGCCATAATGGTATTTTTTAATTTTTAGAATTTTTTTTGCTATTTTTTTGGAATTTTCTATTACACGTCAGGTAGAAACGAAACAGAATGATAATTTTATATTCTCTCTTTCCCGGCATTTTCCAACCTATTTTGGCTTGAAATGAAGCCATAATGGTATTTTTCAGTTTTTTGAATTTTTTTGTTATTTTTTTGGAATTTTCAATTTCGCGTCGGGTTGGAACGGAACGGAATGATAATTTTTATTTTCTCTCTTTCTCGGCCTTTTTAAACCTATTTTGGCTTGAAATGAAGCCATAATGGTATTTTTTAATTTTTAAAATTTTTTTTGCTATTTTTTTGGAATTTTCTATTACGCGTCGGTTAGGAAAGAAACGGAATGATAATTTTATATTCTCTCTTTCCCGGCGTTTTCCAACCTATTTTGGCTTGAAATGAAGCCATAATGGTATTTTTCAATTTTTTGAATTTTTTGAATTTTTTTGGAATTTTCTATTATGCATTGGGTAGGAACGGAACTGAACGATAATTTTTATTTTCTCTCTTTCTCGGCCTATTCCAACCTTTTTTGGCATGAAATGAAGCCATAATGGTATTTTTTAATTTTCAGAATTTTTTTTGCTATTTTTTGGGAATTTTCTATTACGCGTCTGGTAGGAACGAAACGGAATGATAATTTTATATTCTCTCTTTCCCGGCATTTTCCAACCTAGTTTGGCTTGAAATGAAGCCATAATGGTATTATTCAATTTTTTGAATTTTTTTGCTATGTTTTTGGAATTTTCTATTACACATCGAGTAGGAACGGAACGAAATGATAATTTTAATTTTCTCTCCGTCTCCGCCTTTCCCAACCTATTTTGGCTTGAAATGAAGCCATAATGGTATTTTTTAATTTTTAGAGTTTTTTTTGCTATTTTTTTGGAATTTTCTATTTCGCGTCGGTTAGGAACGAAACGGAATGATAATTTTATATTCTCTCTTTCCCGGCATTTTCCAATCTATTTTGGCTTGATGGTAGTTTTTAATTTTTTGAATTTTTTTGCTATTTTTTTGGAATTTTCTATTTCGCTTCGGGTTAGAACGGAACGGAACGGTAATTTTTATTTTCTCTCTTTCTCGGCCTTTTCCAACCTATTTTGGCTTGAAATGAAGCAATAATGGTATGTCTTAATTTTTAGAATTTTTTTTCTATTGTTTTGAAATTTTCAATTACGAGTCGGGTAGGAACGAAACGTAACGATATTTTTTATTTTCTCTCTTACACCTCCTTTTCCATACTATTTTGGCTTGAAATGAAGCTATAATTGTATTTTTTAATTTTTAGAATTTTTTTTGCTATTTTTTTGGAATTTTCTATTTCGCGTCGGTTAGGAACGAAACGGAATGATAATTTCATATTCTCTCTTTCTCGGAATTTTCCAACCTGTTTTGGCTTGAAATGAAGCCATAATGTTAGTTTTCATTTTTTGAATTTTTTTGCTATTTTTTTGGAATTTTCTATTTCGCGTCGGGTGGGAACGGAACGGAACGATAATTTTTATTTTCTCTCTTTCTCGGCCTTTTCCAACCTATTTTGGCTTGAAATGAAGCAATAATGGTATGTCTTAATTTTTAGAATTTTTTTTCTATTGTTTTGAAATTTTCAATTACGAGTCGGGTAGGAACGAAACGTAACGATATTTTTTATTTTCTCTCTTACACCTCCTTTTCCATACTATTTTGGCTTGAAATGAAGCTATAATTGTATTTTTTAATTTTTAGAATTTTTTTTGCTATTTTTTTGGAATTTTCTATTTCGCGTCGGTTAGGAACGAAACGGAATGATAATTTCATATTCTCTCTTTCTCGGAATTTTCCAACCTGTTTTGGCTTGAAATGAAGCCATAATGTTAGTTTTCATTTTTTGAATTTTTTTGCTATTTTTTTGGAATTTTCTATTTCGCGTCGGGTGGGAACGGAACGGAACGATAATTTTTATTTTCTCTCTTTCTCGGCCTTTTCCAACCTATTTTGGCTTGAAATGAAGCCATAATGGTATTTTTTAATTTTTAGAATTTTTTTTGCTATTTTTTTGGAATTTTCTATTACACGTCAGGTAGAAACGAAACAGAATGATAATTTTATATTCTCTCTTTCCCGGCATTTTCCAACCTATTTTGGCTTGAAATGAAGCCATAATGGTATTTTTCAGTTTTTTGAATTTTTTTGTTATTTTTTTGGAATTTTCAATTTCGCGTCGGGTTGGAACGGAACGGAATGATAATTTTTATTTTCTCTCTTTCTCGGCCTTTTCAAACCTATTTTGGCTTGAAATGAAGCCATAATGGTATTTTTTAATTTTTAAAATTTTTTTTGCTATTTTTTTGGAATTTTCTATTACGCGTCGGTTAGGAAAGAAACGGAATGATAATTTTATATTCTCTCTTTCCCGGCGTTTTCCAACCTATTTTGGCTTGAAATGAAGCCATAATGGTATTTTTCAATTTTTTGAATTTTTTTCTATTTTTTTGGAATTTTCTATTATGCATTGGGTAGGAACGGAACGAAACGATAATTTTCATTTTCTCTCTTTCTCGGCCTTTTCCAACCTATTTTGGCTTGAAATGAAGCAATAATGGTATGTCTTAATTTTTAGAATTTTTTTTGCTACTTTTTGGAATTTTCTATTACGTGTCGAGTAGGAATGAAACAGAAGGATAATTTTATATTCTATCTTTCTCAGCATTTTCCAACCTATTTTGGCTTGAAATGAAGCCATAATGATATTTTTTATTTTTTGAATTTTTTTGCTATTTTTTTGGAATTTTCTATTACGCGTCGGGTAGGAATGAAACAGAAGGATAATTTTATATTCTGTCTTTCTCAGCATTTTCCAACCTATTTTGGCTTGAAATGAAGCCATAATGGTATTTTTTATTTTTTGAATTTTTTTGCTATTTTTTTGGAATTTTCTATTACGCATCGAGTAGGAACGGAACGAAACGATAATTTTCATTTTCTCTCTTTCTCGGCCTTTTCCTACCTATTTTGGCTTGAAATGAAGCCATAATGGTATTTTTCAATTTTTTGAATTTTTTTGCTATGTTTTTGGAATTTTCTATTACACGTCGAGTAGGAACGGAACGAAATGATAATTTTAATTTTCTCTCTGTCTCCACCTTTCCCAACCTATTTTGGCTTGAAATGAAGCCATAATGGTATTTTTTAATTTTTAGAGTTTTTTTTGCTATTTTTTTTGGAATTTTCTATTTCGCGTCGGTTTGGAACGAAACGGAATGATAATTTTATATTCTCTCTTTCCCGGCATTTTCCAATCTATTTTGGCTTGATGGTAGTTTTTAATTTTTTGAATTTTTTTGCTATTTTTTTGGAATTTTCTATTTCGCTTCGGGTTGGAACGGAACGGAACGATAATTTTTATTTTCTCTCTTTCTCGGCCTTTTCCAACCTATTTTGGCTTGAAATGAAGCAATAATGGTATGTCTTACTTTTTAGAATTTTTTTTCTATTGTTTTGAAATTTTCAATTACGAGTCGAGTAGGAACGAAACGTAACGATATTTTTTATTTTCTCTCTTACACCTCCTTTTCCATACTATTTTGGCTTGAAATGAAGCTATAATTGTATTTTTTAATTTTTAGAATTTTTTTTGCTAATTTTTTGGAATTTTCTATTTCGCGTCGGTTAGGAACGAAACGGAGTGATAATTTCATATTCTCTCTTTCTCGAAATTTTCCAACCTGTTTTGGCTTGAAATGAAGCCATAATGTTAGTTTTCATTTTTTGAATTTTTTTGCTATTTTTTTGGAATTTTCTATTTCGCGTCGGGTTGGAACGGAACGGAACGATAATTTTTATTTTCTCTCTTTCTCGGCCTTTTCCAACCTATTTTGGCTTGAAATGAAGCCATAATGGTATTTTTTAATTTTTAGAATTTTTTTTGCTATTTTTTTGGAATTTTCTATTACGTGTCGGGTAGGAATGAAACAGAAGGATAACTTTATATTCTATCTTTCTCAGCATTTTCCAACCTATTTTGGCTTGAAATGAAGCCATAATGGTATTTTTCAATTTTTTGAATTTTTTTCAATTTTTTTGGAATTTTCTATTATGCATTGGGTAGGAACGGAACTGAACGATAATTTTTATTTTCTCTCTTTCTCGGCCTATTCCAACCTTTTTTGGCATGAAATGAAGCCATAATGGTATTTTTTAATTTTCAGAATTTTTTTTGCTATTTTTTTGGGAATTTTCTATTACGCGTCTGGTAGGAATGAAACGGAATGATAATTTTATATTCTCTCTTTCCCGGCATTTTCCAACCTAGTTTGGCTTGAAATGAAGCCATAATGGTATTTTTCAATTTTTTGAATTTTTTTGCTATGTTTTTGGAATTTTCTAGTACACATCGAGTAGGAACGGAACGAAATGATAATTTTAATTTTCTCTCTGTCTCCGCCTTTCCCAACCTATTTTGGCTTGAAATGAAGCCATAATGGTATTTTTTAATTTTTAGAGTTTTTTTTGCTATTTTGTTGGAATTTTCTATTTCGCGTCGGTTAGGAACGAAACGGAATGATAATTTTAAATTCTCTCTTTCCCGGCATTTTCCAATCTATTTTGGCTTGATGGTAGTTTTTAATTTTTTGAATTTTTATGCTATTTTTTTGGAATTTTCTATTTCGCTTCGGGTTGGAACGGAACGGAACGATAATTTTTATTTTCTCTCTTTCTCGGCCTTTTCCAACCTATTTTGGCTTGAAATGAAGCAATAATGGTATGTCTTAATTTTTAGAATTTTTTTTCTATTGTTTTGAAATTTTCAATTACGAGTCGGGTAGGAACGAAACGTAACGATATTTTTTATTTTCTCTCTTACATCTCCTTTTCCATACTATTTTGGCTTGAAATGAAGCTATAATTGTATTTTTTAATTTTTAGAATTTTTTTTGCTAATTTTTTGGAATTTTCTATTTCGCGTCGGTTAGGAACGAAACGGAATGATAATTTCATATTCTCTCTTTCTCGGAATTTTCCAACCTGTTTTGGCTTGAAATGAAGCCATAATGGTATTTTTCAGTTTTTTGAATTTTTTTGTTATTTTTTTGGAATTTTCAATTTCGCGTCGGGTTGGTACGGAACGGAATGATAATTTTTATTTTCTCTCTTTCTCGGCCTTTTCAAACCTATTTTGGCTTGAAATGAAGCCATAATGGTATTTTTCGATTTTTTGAATTTTTTTGCTATTTTTTTGGAATTTTCTATTACGCATCGAATAGGAACGGAACGAAACGATAATTTTCATTTTCTCTCTTTCTCGGCCTTTTCCTACCTATTTTGGCTTTAAATGAAGCCATAATGGTATTTTTTAATTTTTAGAATTTTTTTTGCTATTTTTTTGGAATTTTCTATTACACGTCAGGTAGAAACGAAACAGAATGATAATTTTATATTCTCTCTTTCCCGGCATTTTCCAACCTATTTTGGCTTGAAATGAAGCCATAATGGTATTTTTCAGTTTTTTGAATTTTTTTGTTATTTTTTTGGAATTTTCAATTTCGCGTCGGGTTGGAACGGAACGGAATGATAATTTTTATTTTCTCTCTTTCTCGGCCTTTTTAAACCTATTTTGGCTTGAAATGAAGCCATAATGGTATTTTTTAATTTTTAAAATTTTTTTTGCTATTTTTTTGGAATTTTCTATTACGCGTCGGTTAGGAAAGAAACGGAATGATAATTTTATATTCTCTCTTTCCCGGCGTTTTCCAACCTATTTTGGCTTGAAATGAAGCCATAATGGTATTTTTCAATTTTTTGAATTTTTTGAATTTTTTTGGAATTTTCTATTATGCATTGGGTAGGAACGGAACTGAACGATAATTTTTATTTTCTCTCTTTCTCGGCCTATTCCAACCTTTTTTGGCATGAAATGAAGCCATAATGGTATTTTTTAATTTTCAGAATTTTTTTTGCTATTTTTTGGGAATTTTCTATTACGCGTCTGGTAGGAACGAAACGGAATGATAATTTTATATTCTCTCTTTCCCGGCATTTTCCAACCTAGTTTGGCTTGAAATGAAGCCATAATGGTATTTTTCAATTTTTTGAATTTTTTTGCTATGTTTTTGGAATTTTCTATTACACATCGAGTAGGAACGGAACGAAATGATAATTTTAATTTTCTCTCCGTCTCCGCCTTTCCCAACCTATTTTGGCTTGAAATGAAGCCATAATGGTATTTTTTAATTTTTAGAGTTTTTTTTGCTATTTTTTTGGAATTTTCTATTTCGCGTCGGTTAAGAACGAAACGGAATGATAATTTTATATTCTCTCTTTCCCGGCATTTTCCAATCTATTTTGGCTTGATGGTAGTTTTTAATTTTTTGAATTTTTTTGCTATTTTTTTGGAATTTTCTATTTCGCTTCGGGTTAGAACGGAACGGAACGGTAATTTTTATTTTCTCTCTTTCTCGGCCTTTTCCAACCTATTTTGGCTTGAAATGAAGCAATAATGGTATGTCTTAATTTTTAGAATTTTTTTTCTATTGTTTTGAAATTTTCAATTACGAGTCGGGTAGGAACGAAACGTAACGATATTTTTTATTTTCTCTCTTACACCTCCTTTTCCATACTATTTTGGCTTGAAATGAAGCTATAATTGTATTTTTTAATTTTTAGAATTTTTTTTGCTATTTTTTTGGAATTTTCTATTTCGCGTCGGTTAGGAACGAAACGGAATGATAATTTCATATTCTCTCTTTCTCGGAATTTTCCAACCTGTTTTGGCTTGAAATGAAGCCATAATGTTAGTTTTCATTTTTTGAATTTTTTTGCTATTTTTTTGGAATTTTCTATTTCGCGTCGGGTTGGAACGGAACGGAACGATAATTTTTATTTTCTCTCTTTCTCGGCCTTTTCCAACCTATTTTGGCTTGAAATGAAGCCATAATGGTATTTTTTAATTTTTAGAATTTTTTTTGCTATTTTTTTGGAATTTTCTATTACGTGTCGGGTAGGAATGAAACAGAAGGATAATTTTATATTCTATCTTTCTCAGCATTTTCCCATCTATTTTGGCTTGAAATGAAGCCATAATGGTATTTTTTATTTTTTGAATTTTTTTGCTATTTTTTTGGAATTTTCTATTACGCATCGAATAGGAACGGAACGAAACGATAATTTTCATTTTCTCTCTTTCTCGGCCTTTTCCAACCTATTTTGGCTTGAAATGAAGCAATAATGGTATGTCTTAATTTTTAGAATTTTTTTTGCTACTTTTTGGAATTTTCTATTACGTGTCGAGTAGGAATGAAACAGAAGGATAATTTTATATTCTATCTTTCTCAGCATTTTCCAACCTATTTTGGCTTGAAATGAAGCCATAATGATATTTTTTATTTTTTGAATTTTTTTGCTATTTTTTTGGAATTTTCTATTACGCGTCGGGTAGGAATGAAACAGAAGGATAATTTTATATTCTGTCTTTCTCAGCATTTTCCAACCTATTTTGGCTTGAAATGAAGCCATAATGGTATTTTTTATTTTTTGAATTTTTTTGCTATTTTTTTGGAATTTTCTATTACGCATCGAGTAGGAACGGAACGAAACGATAATTTTCATTTCCTCTCTTTCTCGGCCTTTTCCTACCTATTTTGGCTTGAAATGAAGCCATAATGGTATTTTTCAATTTTTTGAATTTTTTTGCTATGTTTTTGGAATTTTCTATTACACGTCGAGTAGGAACGGAACGAAATGATAATTTTAATTTTCTCTCTGTCTCCGCCTTTCCCAACCTATTTTGGCTTGAAATGAAGCCATAATGGTATTTTTTAATTTTTAGAGTTTTTTTTGCTATTTTTTTTGGAATTTTCTATTTCGCGTCGGTTTGGAACGAAACGGAATGATAATTTTATATTCTCTCTTTCCCGGCATTTTCCAATCTATTTTGGCTTGATGGTAGTTTTTAATTTTTTGAATTTTTTTGCTATTTTTTTGGAATTTTCTATTTCGCTTCGGGTTGGAACGGAACGGAACGATAATTTTTATTTTCTCTCTTTCTCGGCCTTTTCCAACCTATTTTGGCTTGAAATGAAGCAATAATGGTATGTCTTAATTTTTAGAATTTTTTTTGCTACTTTTTGGAATTTTCTATTACGTGTCGAGTAGGAATGAAACAGAAGGATAATTTTATATTCTATCTTTCTCAGCATTTTCCAACCTATTTTGGCTTGAAATGAAGCCATAATGATATTTTTTATTTTTTGAATTTTTTTGCTATTTTTTTGGAATTTTCTATTACGCGTCGGGTAGGAATGAAACAGAAGGATAATTTTATATTCTGTCTTTCTCAGCATTTTCCAACCTATTTTGGCTTGAAATGAAGCCATAATGGTATTTTTTATTTTTTGAATTTTTTTGCTATTTTTTTGGAATTTTCTATTACGCATCGAGTAGGAACGGAACGAAACGATAATTTTCATTTTCTCTCTTTCTCGGCCTTTTCCTACCTATTTTGGCTTGAAATGAAGCCATAATGGTATTTTTTAATTTTTAGAATTTTTTTTGCTTTTTTTTCGGAATGTTCTATTACGCGTCGGGTAGGAATGAAACAGAAGGATAATTTTATATTCTATCTTTCTCAGCATTTTCCAACCTATTTTGGTTTGAAATGAAGCCATAATGGTATTTTTTATTTTTTGAATTTTTTTGCTATTTTTTTGGAATTTTCTATTACGCATCGAATAGGAACGGAACGAAACGATAATTTTCATTTTCTCTCTTTCTCGGCCTTTTCCTACCTATTTTGGCTTGAAATGAAGCCATAATGGTATTTTTCAATTTTTTGAATTTTTTTCTATTTTTTTGGAATTTTCTATTATGCATTGGGTAGGAACGGAACTGAACGATAATTTTTATTTTCTCTCTTTCTCAGCCTATTCCAACCTTTTTTGGCATGAAATGAAGCCATAATGGTATTTTTTAATTTTCAGAATTTTTTTTGCTATTTTTTGGGAATTTTCTATTACGCGTCTGGTAGGAACGAAACGGAATGATAATTTTATATTCTCTCTTTCCCGGCATTTTCCAACCTAGTTTGGCTTGAAATGAATCCATAATGGTATTTTTCAATTTTTTGAATTTTTTTGCTATGTTTTTGGAATTTTCTATTACACATCGAGTAGGAACGGAACGAAATGATAATTTTAATTTTCTCTCTGTCTCCGCCTTTCCCAACCTATTTTGGCTTGAAATGAAGCCATAATGGTATTTTTTAATTTTTAGAGTTTTTTTTGCTATTTTTTTGGAATTTTCTATTTCGCGTCGGTTAGGAACGAAACGGAATGATAATTTTATATTCTCTCTTTCCCGGCATTTTCCAATCTATTTTGGCTTGATGGTAGTTTTTAATTTTTTGAATTTTTTTGCTATTTTTTTGGAATTTTCTATTTCGTTTCGGGTTGGAACGGATCGGAACGATAATTTTTATTTTCTCTCTTTCTCGGCCTTTTCCAACCTATTTTGGCTTGAAATGAAGCAATAATGGTATGTCTTAATTTTTAGAATTTTTTTTCAATTGTTTTGAAATTTTCAATTACGAGTCGGGTAGGAACGAAACGTAACGATATTTTTTATTTTCTCTCTTACATCTCCTTTTCCATACTATTTTGGCTTGAAATGAAGCTATAATTGTATATTTTAATTTTTAGAATTTTTTTTGCTAATTTTTTGGAATTTTCTATTTCGCGTCGGTTAGGAACGAAATGGAATGATAATTTCATATTCTCTCTTTCTCGGAATTTTCCAACCTGTTTTGGCTTGAAATGAAGCCATAATGGTATTTTTCAGTTTTTTGAATTTTTTTGTTATTTTTTTGGAATTTTCAATTTCGCGTCGGGTTGGTACGGAACGGAATGATAATTTTTATTTTCTCTCTTTCTCGGCCTTTTCAAAATATATTTTGGCTTGAAATGAAGCCATAATGGTATTTTTCGATTTTTTGAATTTTTTTGCTATTTTTTTGGAATTTTCTATTACGCATCGAATAGGAACGGAACGAAACGATAATTTTCATTTTCTCTCTTTCTCGGCCTTTTCCTACCTATTTTGGCTTGAAATGAAGCCATAATGGTATTTTTTAATTTTTAGAATTTTTTTTGCTATTTTTTTTGGAATTTTCTATTACACGTCAGGTAGAAACGAAACGGAATGATAATTTTATATTCTCTCTTTCCCGGCATTTTCCAACCTATTTTGGCTTGAAATGAAGCCATAATGGTATTTTTCAGTTTTTTGAATTTTTTTGTTATTTTTTTGGAATTTTCAATTTCGCGTCGGGTTGGAACGGAACGGAATGATAATTTTTATTTTCTCTCTTTCTCGGCCTTTTCAAACCTATTTTGGCTTGAAATGAAGCCATAATGGTATTTTTTAATTTTTAAAATTTTTTTTGCTATTTTTTTGGAATTTTCTATTACGCGTCGGTTAGGAAAGAAACGGAATGATAATTTTATATTCTCTCTTTCCCGGCGTTTTCCAACCTATTTTGGCTTGAAATGAAGCCATAATGGTATTTTTCAATTTTTTGAATTTTTTTCTATTTTTTTGGAATTTTCTATTATGCATTGGGTAGGAACGGAACTGAACGATAATTTTTATTTTCTCTCTTTCTCGGCCTATTCCAACCTTTTTTGGCATGAAATGAAGCCATAATGGTATTTTTTAATTTTCAGAATTTTTTTTGCTATTTTTTGGGAATTTTCTATTACGCGTCTAGTAGGAACGAAACGGAATGATAATTTTATATTCTTTCTTTCCCGGCATTTTCCAACCTAGTTTGGCTTGAAATGAAGCCATAATGGTATTTTTCAATTTTTTGAATTTTTTTGCTATGTTTTTGGAATATTCTATTACACATCGAGTAGGAACGGAACGAAATGATAATTTTAATTTTCTCTCCGTCTCCGCCTTTCCCAACCTATTTTGGCTTGAAATGAAGCCATAATGGTATTTTTTAATTTTTAGAGTTTTTTTTGCTATTTTTTTGGAATTTTCTATTTCGCGTCGGTTAGGAACGAAACGGAATGATAATTTTATATTCTCTCTTTCCCGGCATTTTCCAATCTATTTTGGCTTGATGGTAGTTTTTAATTTTTTGAATTTTTTTCCTATTTTTTTGGAATTTTCTATTTCGCTTCGGGTTGGAACGGAACGGAACGATAATTTTTATTTTCTCTCTTTCTCGGCCTTTTCCAACCTATTTTGGCTTGAAATGAAGCAATAATGGTATGTCTTAATTTTTAGAATTTTTTTTCTATTGTTTTGAAATTTTCAATTACGAGTCGGGTAGGAACGAAACGTAACGATATTTTTTATTTTCTCTCTTACACCTCCTTTTCCATACTATTTTGGCTTGAAATGAAGCTATAATTGTATTTTTTAATTTTTAGAATTTTTTTTCCTATTTTTTTGGAATTTTCTATTTCGCGTCGGTTAGGAACGAAACGGAATGATAATTTCATATTCTCTCTTTCTCGGAATTTTCCAACCTGTTTTGGCTTGAAATGAAGCCATAATGTTAGTTTTCATTTTTTGAATTTTTTTGCTATTTTTTTGGAATTTTCTATTTCGCGTCGGGTTGGAACGGAACGGAACGATAATTTTTATTTTCTCTCTTTCTCGGCCTTTTCCAACCTATTTTGGCTTGAAATGAAGCCATAATGGTATTTTTTAATTTTTAGAATTTTTTTTGCTATTTTTTTGGAATTTTCTATTACGTGTCGGGTAGGAATGAAACAGAAGGATAATTTTATATTCTATCTTTCTCAGCATTTTCCAACCTATTTTGGCTTGAAATGAAGCCATAATGGTATTTTTTATTTTTTGAATTTTTTTGCTATTTTTTTGAAATTTTCTATTACGCATCGAATAGGAACGGAACGAAACGATAATTTTCATTTTCTCTCTTTCTCGGCCTTTTCCTACCTATTTTGGCTTGAAATGAAGCCATAATGGTATTTTTTAATTTTTAGAATTTTTTTTGCTATTTTTTTGGAATGTTCTATTACGCGTCGGGTAGGAATGAAACAGAAGGATAATTTTATATTCTATCTTTCTCAGCATTTTCCAACCTATTTTGGTTTGAAATGAAGCCATAATGGTATTTTTTATTTTTTGAATTTTTTTGCTATTTTTTTGGAATTTTCTATTACGCATCGAATAGGAACGGAACGAAACGATAATTTTCATTTCTCTCTTTCTCGGCCTTTTCCTACCTATTTTGGCTTGAAATGAAGCCATAATGGTATTTTTTAATTTTTAGAATTTTTTTTGCTATTTTTTTGGAATTTTCTATTACACGTCAGGTAGAAACGAAACAGAATGATAATTTTATATTCTCTCTTTCCCGGCATTTTCCAACCTATTTTGGCTTGAAATGAAGCCATAATGGTATTTTTCAGTTTTTTGAATTTTTTTGTTATTTTTTTGGAATTTTCATTTTCGCGTCGGGTTGGAACGGAACGGAATGATAATTTTTATTTTCTCTCTTTCTCGGCCTTTTCAAACCTATTTTGGCTTGAAATGAAGCCATAATGGTATTTTTTAATTTTTAAAATTTTTTTTGCTATTTTTTTGGAATTTTCTATTACGCGTCGGTTAGGAAAGAAACGGAATGATAATTTTATATTCTCTCTTTCCCGGCGTTCTCCAACCTATTTTGGCTTGAAATGAAGCCATAATGGTATTTTTCAATTTTTTGAATTTTTTTCTATTTTTTTGGAATTTTCTATTATGCATTGGGTAGGAACGGAACTGAACGATAATTTTTATTTTCTCTCTTTCTCGGCCTATTCCAACCTTTTTTGGCATGAAATGAAGCCATAATGGTATTTTTTAATTTTCAGAATTTTTTTTGCTATTTTTTGGGAATTTTCTATTACGCGTCTGGTAGGAACGAAACGGAATGATAATTTTATATTCTCTCTTTCCCGGCATTTTCCAACCTAGTTTGGCTTGAAATGAAGCCATAATGGTATTTTTCAATTTTTTGAATTTTTTTGCTATGTTTTTGGAATTTTCTATTACACATCGAGTAGGAACGGAACGAAATGATAATTTTAATTGTCTCTCTGTCTCCGCCTTTCCCAACCTATTTTGGCTTGAAATGAAGCCATAATGGTATTTTTTAATTTTTAGAGTTTTTTTTGCTATTTTTTTGGAATTTTCTATTTCGCGTCGGTTAGGAACGAAACGGAATGATAATTTTATATTCTCTCTTTCCCGGCATTTTCCAATCTATTTTGGCTTGATGGTAGTTTTTAATTTTTTGAATTTTTTTGCTATTTTTTTGGAATTTTCTATTTCGCTTCGGGTTGGAACGGAACGGAACGATAATTTTTATTTTCTCTCTTTCTCGGCCTTTTCCAACCTATTTTGGCTTGAAATGAAGCAATAATGGTATGTCTTAATTTTTAGAATTTTTTTTCTATTGTTTTGAAATTTTCAATTACGAGTCGGGTAGGAACGAAACGTAACGATATTTTTTATTTTCTCTCTTACACCTCCTTTTCCATACTATTTTGGCTTGAAATGAAGCTATAATTGTACTTTTTAATTTTTAGAATTTTTTTTGCTATTTTTTTGGAATTTTCTATTTCGCGTCGGTTAGGAACGAAACGGAATGATAATTTCATATTCTCTCTTTCTCGGAATTTTCCAACCTGTTTTGGCTTGAAATGAAGCCATAATGTTAGTTTTCATTTTTTGAATTTTTTTGCTATTTTTTTGGAATTTTCTATTTCGCGTCGGGTTGGAACGGAACGGAACGATAATTTTTATTTTCTCTCTTTCTCGGCCTTTTCCAACCTATTTTGGCTTGAAATGAAGCCATAATGGTATTTTTTAATTTTTAGAATTTTTTTTGCTATTTTTTTGGAATTTTCTATTACGTGTCGGGTAGGAATGAAACAGAAGGATAATTTTATATTCTATCTTTCTCAGCATTTTCCAATCTATTTTGGCTTGAAATGAAGCCATAATGGTATTTTTTATTTTTTGAATTTTTTTGCAATTTTTTTGGAATTTTCCATTACGCATCGAATAGGAACGGAACGAAACGATAATTTTCATTTTCTCTCTTTCTCGGCCTTTTCCAACCTATTTTGGCTTGAAATGAAGCAATAATGGTATGTCTTAATTTTTAGAATTTTTTTTCTATTGTTTTGAAATTTTCAATTACGAGTCGGGTAAGAACGAAACGTAACGATATTTTTTATTTTCTCTCTTACACCTCCTTTTCCATACTATTTTGGCTTGAAATGAAGCTATAATTGTATTTTTTAATTTTTTGAATTTTTTTTGCTAATTTTTTGGAATTTTCTATTTCGCGTCGGTTAGGAACGAAACGGAATGATAATTTCATATTCTCTCTTTCTCGGAATTTTCCAACCTGTTTTGGCTTGAAATGAAGCCATAATGTTAGTTTTCATTTTTTGAATTTTTTTGCTATTTTTTTGGAATTTTCTATTCCGCGTCGGGTTGGAACGGAACGGAACGATAATTTTTATTTTCTCCCTTTCTCGGCCTTTTCCAACCTATTTTGGCTTGAAATGAAGCCATAACGGTATTTTTTAATTTTTAGAATTTTTTTTGCTATTTTTTTGGAATTTTCTATTACGTGTCGGGTCGAAATGAAACAGAAGGATAATTTTATATTCTATCTTTCTCAGCATTTTCCAACCTATTTTGGCTTGAAATGAAGCCATAATGGTATTTTTTATTTTTTGAATTTTTTTGCTATTTTTTTGGAATTTTCTATTACTCATCGAATAGGAACGGAACGAAACGATAATTTTAATTTTCTCTCTGTCTCCGCCTTTCCCAACCTATTTTGGCTTGAAATGAAGCCATAATGGTATTTTTTAATTTTTAGAGTTTTTTTTGCTATTTTGTTGGAATTTTCAATTTCGCGTCGGTTATGAACGAAACGGAATGATAATTTTATATTCTCTCTTTCCCGGCATTTTCCAATCTATTTTGGCTTGATGGTAGTTTTTAATTTTTTGAATTTTTTTGCTATTTTTTTGGAATTTTCTATTTCGCTTCGGGTTGGAACGGAACGGAACGATAATTTTTATTTTCTCTCTTTCTCGGCCTTTTCCAACCTATTTTGGCTTGAAATGAAGCAATAATGGTATGTCTTAATTTTTAGAATTTTTTTTCTATTGTTTTGAAATTTTCAATTACGAGTCGGGTAGGAACGAAACGTAACGATATTTTTTATTTTCTCTCTTACACCTCATTTTCCATACTATTTTGGCTTGAAATGAAGCTATAATTGTATTTTTTAATTTTTAGAATTTTTTTTGCTAATTTTTTGGAATTTTCTATTTCGCGTCGGTTAGGAACGAAACGGAATGATAATTTCATATTCTCTCTTTCTCGGAATTTTCCAACCTGTTTTGGCTTGAAATGAAGCCATAATGGTATTTTTTAGTTTTTTGAATTTTTTTGTTATTTTTTTGGAATTTTCAATTTCGCGTCGGGTTGGAACGGAACGGAATGATAATTTTTATTTTCTCTCTTTCTCGGCCTTTTCAAACCTATTTTGGCTTGAAATGAAGCCATAATGGTATTTTTTAATTTTTAAAATTTTTTTTGCTATTTTTTTGGAATTTTCTATTACGCGTCGGTTAGGAAAGAAACGGAATGATAATTTTATATTTTCTCTTTCCCGGCGTTTTCCAACCTATTTTGGCTTGAAATGATGCCATAATGGTATTTTTCAATTTTTTGATTTTTTTTCTATTTTTTTGGAATTTTCTATTATGCATTGGGTAGGAAAGGAACTGAACGATAATTTTTATTTTCTCTCTTTCTCGGCCTATTCCAACCTTTTTTGGCATGAAATGAAGCCATAATGGTATTTTTTAATTTTCAGAATTTTTTTTGCTATTTTTTGGGAATTTTCTATTACGCGTCTGGTAGGAACGAAACGGAATGATAATTTTATATTCTCTCTTTCCCGGCATTTTCCAACCTAGTTTGGCTTGAAATGAAGCCATAATGGTATTTTTCAATTTTTTGAATTTTTTTGCTATGTTTTTGGAATTTTCTATTACACATCGAGTAGGAACGGAACGAAATGATAATTTTAATTTTCTCTCTGTCTCCGCCTTTCCCAACCAATTTTGGCTTGAAATGAAGCCATAATGGTATTTTTTAATTTTAGAGTTTTTTTTGCTATTTTTTTGGAATTTTCTATTTCGCGTCGGTTAGGAACGAAACGGAATGATAATTTTATATTCTCTCTTTCCCGGCATTTTCCAATCTATTTTGGCTTGATGGTAGTTTTTAATTTTTTGAATTTTTTTGCTATTTTTTTGGAATTTTCTATTTCGCTTCGGGTTGGAACGGAACGGAACGATAATTTTTATTTTCTCTCTTTCTCGGCCTTTTCCAACCTATTTTGGCTTGAAATGAAGCAATAATGGTATGTCTTAATTTTTAGAATTTTTTTTCTATTGTTTTGAAATTTTCAATTACGAGTCGGGTAGGAACGAAACGTAACGATATTTTTTATTTTCTCTCTTACACCTCCTTTTCCATACTATTTTGGCTTGAAATGAAGCTATAATTGTATTTTTTAATTTTTAGAATTTTTTTTGCTAATTTTTTGGAATTTTCTATTTCGCGTCGGTTAGGAACGAAACGGAATGATAATTTCATATTCTCTCTTTCTCGAAACGGAATGATAATTTCATATTCTCTCTTTCTCGGAATTTTCCTACCTGTTTTGGCTGGAAATGAAGCCATATAATGTTAGTTTTCATTTTTTGAATTTTTTTGCTATTTTTTTGGAATTTTCTATTTCGCGTCGGGTTGGAACGGAACGGAACGATAATTTTTATTTTCTCTCTTTCTCGGCCTTTTCCAACCTATTTTGGCTTGAAATGAAGCCATAATGGTATTTTTTAATTTTTAGAATTTTTTTTGCTATTTTTTTGGAATTTTCTATTACGTGTCGGGTAGGAATGAAACAGAAGGATAATTTTATATTCTATCTTTCTCAGCATTTTCCAACCTATTTTGGCTTGAAATGAAGCCATAATGGTATTTTTTATTTTTTGAATTTTTTTGCTATTTTTTTGGAATTTTCTATTACGCATCGAATAGGAACGGAACGAAACGATAATTTTCATTTTCTCTCTTTCTCAGCCTTTTCCTACCTATTTTGGCTTGAAATGAAGCCATAATGGTATTTTTTAATTTTTAGAATTTTTTTTGCTATTTTTTTGGAATGTTCTATTACGCGTTGGGTAGGAATGAAACAGATGGATAATTTTATATTCTATCTTTCTCAGCATTTTCCAACCTATTTTGGTTTGAAATGAAGCCATAATGGTATTTTTTATTTTTTGAATTTTTTTGCTATTTTTTTGGAATTTTCTATTACGCATCGAATAGGAACGGAACGAAACGATAATTTTCATTTTCTCTCTTTCTCGGCCTTTTCCTACCTATTTTGGCTTGAAATGAAGCCATAATGGTATTTTTTAATTTTTAGAATTTTTTTTGCTATTTTTTTGGAATTTTCTATTACACGTCAGGTAGAAACGAAACAGAATGATAATTTTATATTCTCTCTTTCCCGGCATTTTCCAACCTATTTTGGCTTGAAATGAAGCCATAATGGTATTTTTCAGTTTTTTGAATTTTTTTGTTATATTTTTGGAATTTTCTATTTCGCGTCGGTTTGGAACGGAACGGAATGATAATTTTTATTTTCTCTCTTTCTCGGCCTTTTCAAACCTATTTTGGCTTGAAATGAAGCCATAATTGTATTTTTTAATTTTTTGAATTTTTTTGCTATTTTTTTGGAATTTTCTATTACGCATCGAGTAGGAACGGAACGAAACGATAATTTTCATTTTCTCTTTTTCTCGGCCTTTTCCTCACTATTTTGGCTTGAAATAAAGCCATAATGGTATTTTTTAATTTTTAGAATTTTTTTTGCTATTTTTTTGGAATTTTCTGTTACGCTTCGGGTAGGAACGAAATGGAATGATAATTTTATATTCTCTCTTTCTCGGCATTTTCCAACCTGTTTTGGCTTGAAATGAAGCCATAATGGTATATTTTAATTTTTTGAATTTTTTTGCTTTTGTTTTGGAATTTTCAATTACAAGACTGGTAGGAACGAAACGTAACGATATTTTTTATTTTCTCTCTTTCACCTCCTTTTCCATACTATTTTGGCTTGAAATGAAGCCATAATGGTATTTTTTAATTTTTTGAATTTTTTTGCTATTTTTTTGGAATTTTCTATTACACGTCAGGTAGAAACGAAACAGAATGATAATTTTATATTCTCTCTTTCCCGGCATTTTCCAACCTATTTTGGCTTGAAATGAAGCCATAATGGTATTTTTCAGTTTTTTGAATTTTTTTGTTATATTTTTGGAATTTTCTATTTCGCGTCGGTTTGGAACGGAACGGAATGATAATTTTTATTTTCTCTCTTTCTCGGCCCTTTCAAACCTATTTTGGCTTGAAATGAAGCCATAATTGTATTTTTTAATTTTTTGAATTTTTTTGCTATTTTTTTGGAATTTTCTATTACGCATCGAGTAGGAACGGAACGAAACGATAATTTTCATTTTCTCTTTTTCTCGGCCTTTTCCTCACTATTTTGGCTTGAAATAAAGCCATAATGGTATTTTTTAATTTTTAGAATTTTTTTTGCTATTTTTTTGGAATTTTCTGTTACGCTTCGGGTAGGAACGAAATGGAATGATAATTTTATATTCTCTCTTTCTCGGCATTTTCCAACCTGTTTTGGCTTGAAATGAAGCCATAATGGTATATTTTAATTTTTTGAATTTTTTTGCTTTTGTTTTGGAATTTTCAATTACGAGACTGGTAGGAACGAAACGTAACGATATTTTTTATTTTCTCTCTTTCACCTCCTTTTCCATACTATTTTGGCTTGAAATGAAGCCATAATGGTATTTTTTAATTTTTTGAATTTTTTTGCTATTTTTTTGGAATTTTCTATTTCGCGTCGGGTTGGAACGGAACGGAACGATAATTTTTTATTTTCTCTCTTTCTCGGCCTTTTCCAAACTATTTTGGCTTGAAATGAAGCCATAATGGTATTTTTTAATTTTTAGAATTTGTTTGCTGTTTTTTTGGAATTTTCTATTACGCGTCGGGTTGGAACCAAACAGAATGATAATTTTATATTCTCTCTTTCTCAGCATTTTCTAACCTGTTTTGGCTTGAAATGATGCCATAATGGTATTTTTTAATTTTTTGAATTTTTTTGCTACTTTTTTGGAATTTTCTATTACGCGTCGGGTACGAACGAAGCGGAATGATAATTTTCTATTCTCTCTTTCCCGGCATTTTCAAACCTGTTTTGGCTTGAAATGAAGTCATAATGGTATTTTTTAATTTTTAAATTTTTTTTGCTATTTTTTTGGAATTTTCTGTTATGCATTGGGTAGGAACAGAACAGAACGATAATTTTTATTTTCTCTCTTTCTCGGCCTTTTCCAACCTATTTTGGCTTGAAATGAAGCCATAATGGTATGTTTTAATTTTTAGAATTTTTTTTCTATTTTTTTTGAATTTTCTATTATGCATTGGGTGGGAATGGAACAAAAAGATAATTTTTATTTTCTCTCTTTCTCGGCCTTTTCCAACCTATTTTGGCTTGAAATGAAGCCATAATGGTATTTTTTAATTTTTAGAATTTTTTTTGCTATTTTTTTGAAATTTTCTATTACGCGTCAGGTAGGAACGAAACGGAATGATAATTTTACATTCTCTCTTTCCCGGCATTTTCCAACTTATTTTGGCTTGAAATGAAGTCATAATGGTATTTTTCAATTTTTTGATTTTTTTTGGAATTTTCTATAACACATCGAGTAGGAATGGAACGAAACGATAATTTTCATTTTCTCTCTGTCTCGGCCTTTCCCAGCCTATTTTGTTTTGAAATGAAGCCATAATGATATATTTTAATTTTTTGAATTTTTTTGCTATTGTTTTGAAATTTTCAATTACGCGTCGGGTAGGATCGAAACGTAACGATATTTTTATTTTCTCTCTTTCTCCTCCTTTTCCATACTATTTTGGCTTGAAATGAAGCTATTATGTTATTTTTTAATTTTTAGAATATTTTTTGCTATGTTTTTGGAATTTTCTATTACGCGTCGGGTAGTAACGAAACGTAACGATATTTTTTATTTTCTCTCTTTCTCCTCCTTTTCCATACTAATTTTTGCTTGAAATGAAGCTATAATGGTATTTTTTAATTTTTAGAATTTTTTTTTCTATTTTTTTAATTTTCTATTACGCGTCGGGTAGGAACGAAACGGAATTATAATTTTATATTCTCTCTTTCCCGGCATTTTCCAACCTATTTTGGCTTGAAATGAAACCATAATGGTATTTTTCAATTTTTTGAATTTTTTTGCTATTTTTTTGGAATTTTCTATTTTGCGTCGGGTTGGAACGGAACGAAACGATAATTTTTATTTTATCACTTTCTCGGCCTTTTTCCTACCTATTTTGGCTTGAAATGAAGCCATAATGGTATATCTTAATTTTTAGAATTTTTTTTGCTATTTTTTTTGAATTTTCTATTACGCGTCGGGTAGGAACGAAACGGAATGATAATTTTATATTCTTTCTTTCTCGGCATTTTCCAACCTGTTTTGGCTTGAAATGAAGCCATAATGGTATATTTTAATTTTTTGAATTTTTTTGCTATTGTTTTTAAATTTTCAATTACGAGTCGGGTAGGAACGAAACGTAACAATATTTTTTATTTTCTCTCTTTCACCTCCTTTTCCATACTATTTTGGCTTGAAATGATGCCATAATGGTATTTTTTAATTTTTAGAATTGTTTTTGCTATTTTTTTGGAATTTTCTATTACGCTTCGGGTAGAAACGAAACGGAAGGATACTTTTATATTCTCTCTTTCTCGGCATTTTCCAACCTGTTTTGGCTTGAAATGAAGCAATAATTTTGTTTTTTAATTTTTAGAATTTTTTTGCTATTTTTTTTAAATTTTCTATAACGCATCGAGTAGGAACGGAACGTAACGATAATTTTTATTTTCTCTATATCTCGGCCTTTCCCAACCTATTTTGGCTTGAAAGGATGCCTTAATGGTATTTTTTAATTTTTTTGGAATTTTCTGTTATGCTTTGGGTAGGAACGTAACTGAACGATAATTTTTATTTTCTCTCTTTCTCGGCCTTTTCCAACCTATTTTGGCTTGAAATGAAGCCATAATTTTATTTTTTAATTTTCAGAATTTTTTTTGCTATTTTTTTGGAATTTTCTATTACGCGTAAGGTAGGAATGAAACGGAATGATAATTTTATATTCTCTCTTTCCCGGCATTTTCCAACCTATTTTGGCTTGAAATGAATCCATAATGGTATTCTTCAATGTTTTTAATTTTTTTGCTATTTTTTTGGAATTTTCTACTACATATCGAGTAGGAACGGAACGAAACGATAATTTTCATTTTCTCTCTGTCTCCGCCTTTGCCAACCTATTTTGGCTTGAAATGAAGCCATAATGGTATTTTTTAATTTTTTGAATTTTTTTGCTATTGTTTTGAAATTTTCAATTACGAGTCGGGTAGGAACGAAACGTAACGATATTTTTTATTTTCTCTCTTACTCCTCCTTTTCCATACTATTTTGGCTTGAAATGAAGCTATAATGGTATTTTTTAATTTTTAGAATTTTTTTTGCTATTTTTTTGGAATTTTCTATTACGCGTCGGTTAGGAACGAAACAGAATGATAATTTTATATTCTCTTTCCCGGCATTTTCCAACCTATTTTGGCTTGAAATGAAGCCATAATGGTAGTTTTCAATTTTTTGAATTTTTTTGCTATTTTTTTGGAATTTTCTATTTCGCGTCGGGTTGGAACGGAACGGAACGATAATTTTTATTTTCTCTCTTTCTCGGCTTTTTCTAACCTATTTTGGCTTGAAATGAAGCCATAATGGTATTTTTTAATTTTTAGAATTTTTTTTGCTTTTTTTTTGGAATTTTCTATTACGCGTCGGGTAGGAATGAAACAGAAGGATAATTTTATATTCTGTCTTTCTCAGCATTTTCCAACCTATTTTGGCTTGAAATGAAGCCATAATGGTATTTTTTAATTTTTTGAATTTTTTTGCTATTTTTTTGGAATTTTCTATTACGCATCGAGTAGGAACGGAACGAAACGATAATTTTCATTTTCTCTCTTTCTCGGCCTTTTCCTACCTATTTTGGCTTGAAATGAAGCCAGAATGGTATTTTTTAATTTTTAGAATTTTTTTTGCTATTTTTTTGGAATTTTCTATTACGCGTCGGGTAGGAACGAAATGGAATGATAATTTTATATTCTCTCTTTCTCGGCATTTTCCAACCTGTTTTGGCTTGAAATGAAGCCATAATGGTAGTTTTCAATTTTTTGAATTTTTTTGCTATTTTTTTGGAATTTTCTATTTCGCGTCGGGTTGGAACGGAACGAAACTGAACGATAATTTTTATTTTCTCTCTTTCTCGGCCTTTTCTAACCTATTTTGGCTTGAAATGAAGCCATTATGGTATTTTTTAATTTTTAGAATTTTTTTTGCTATTTTTTTGAAATTTTCTATTACGCGTCGGGTAGGAACGAAACAGAAGGATAATTTTATATTCTGTCTTTCTCAGCATTTTCCAACCTATTTTGGCTTGAAATGAAGCCATAATGGTATTTTTTAATTTTTAGAATTTTTTTTGCTATTTTTTTGAAATTTTCTATTACGCGTCGGGTAGGAAGGAAATGGAATGATAATTTTATATTCTCTCTTTCTCGGCATTTTCCAACCTGTTTTGGCTTGAAATGAAGCCATAATGGTATATTTTAATTTTTTGAATTTTTTTGCTTTTGTTTTGAAATTTTCAATTACGAGTCGGGTAGGAACGAAACGTAACGATATTTTTTATTTTCTCTCTTTCACCTCATTTTCCATACTATTTTGGCTTGAAATGAAGCCATAATGGAATTTTTTAATTTTTTGAATTTTTTGCTATTTTTTTGGAATTTTCTATTTCGCATCGGGTTGGAACGGAACGGAACGATAATTTTTATTTTCTCTCTTTCTCGGCCTTTTCCAACCTATTTTTGCTTGAAATAAAGCCATAATGATATTTTTTAATTTTTAGAATTTTTTTTGCTATTTTTTTGGAATTTTCTATTACGTGTCGGGTAGGAACGAAACAGAATGATAATTTTATATTCTCTATTTCTCGGCATTTTCTAACCTGTTTTGGCTTGAAATGATGCCATAATGGTATTTTTTAATTTTTTGAATTTTTTTGCTATTTTTTTGGAATTTTCTATTATGCGTCGGGTAGGAACGAAACGAAATGATAATTTTCTATTCTCTCTTTCCCGGCATTTTCAAACCTGTTTTGGCTTGAAATGAAGCCATAATGGTATTTTTTAATTTTTTGAAATTTTTACTATTTTTTTGGAATTTTCTATTTCGCTTTGGGTTGGAACGGAACGTAAGGATAATTTTATATTCTCTCTTTCTTGGCATTTTCCAACCTGTTTTGGCTTGAAATGAAGCGATAATGGTATTTTTTAATTTTTAGAATTTTTTTTGCTATTTTTTTGGAATTTTCTATTATGCGTCGGGTAGGAACGAAACGAATGATAATTTTATATTCTCTCTTTCCCGGCATTTTCCAACCTATTTTGGCTTGAAATGAAGCCATAATGGTATTTTTCAATTTTTTGAATTTTTTTGCTATTTTTTTGGAATTTTCTATTTCGCGTCGGGTTGGAACGGAACGAAACGATAATTTTTATTTTCTCCCCAACATTATGTGCAATGCATAACAAAAGTATGCAAGCTTTTGGTCCAAGTCTTTCTCTCCAACTAAGAAGAAAAGGCTTGGTTTCAGCTAAACTGTATGCACTTAGATTCATTAACATCTTATTGCTTGATTAGATGTCATAAGCAATCTTCATAATTTAAATTGTTCAAATTTAGGTAAAACCTTCAAGATGAAAAGCCCCTAAATTACCCGGTAACTAATTCTGGCAGGTGAGGTCAATTATCCATAGGAGCTTGATTAACAATGAGGATTGTGCTCTGTGACATGCAACTAATCTAAGTGAAGTTCTCCTACGTCATCCCAAAAAAAAAAAAAAAAAAAAAAACAATGGACTTAGTAATTGCATGTTAAAGAACTTTCACACATGATGCTGCAAAATAATACGTAACCAAGCAACCACTGAGGAGTCATTCTTTCCTGCACCAATCAAGATTATGATAGAAAATGACATCATTAAGACCAAAAATAAATATGCACAACAACCTAGAGGGAGAACAAGCCCCAAAATTACCTGAACCCAGAAAAGGTGACAAAAATATTCCATAGTAAGCAAGCAACTAATATACCCTCCCCCACCCCCACCCCCTGCCACACAAAAGAAAAGAAAAAGAAAAAAAAAAAGAGAGATAAACAACTGAAATTTTCTATTTCCATTACAGTAATCACACATTTTTTCCTGATTCCAATATGAATGCCTTCAAATAAGCAACATCTCCAATGACTATCTTTTTTTTTTTTTTTCCTTTTGATAGGTAAGAAAGTAATATTATAAATAGACAAGAAGAAAAGATACACAAAGTTCACGATAGTGAATAACATAGAAACATGAAGAAATAAAGGAATCAAAAACCTATTCTAAGAGACAAAAGAAAATCAATTATATTAGAACAATCCAAAAGACCCCAACACTGAGACCAATCGAAGAGAGTCTGCTGGCACAAATCTAACAACTGGAACAATGATTTCTCAAAATTCTCAAAAGAATGCCGATTACTCTCAACCCAAAGAGTCCACATCAAACAGCCCTCTACCAAATACCAAATATCGAAATTATATTTCCCAAGTCAATGGTGCCAACAACATAGTCAGTCTACAACCGAACCTGGCATGACCCAATCAATCCCAAACAGTTGAGCATAATCCACATAGTATGAGCTAATGGACAAAAAATTAGAAGGTGATCCATCGATTCCTCATTACAACAGCACATACAACAACGATTTGCCAAGGGGCGGCCATAGAGCATATAACTATCCAAAGTGAGAATCTAGCCATGAGCTGCTGTCCACATAAAAAATACCACCTTTTTAGAAACCTTTACTTTCCAAATGCCCTTCCGAGGGAAATTAGAAGGAGTAACATCTCGAATCTTATGATAAAGAGACCGAGTGTCAAACTTCCAACATCCATTGAGGCTCCAACAAAGACTATCACCTCCACCACCCCTAGGAACCTAAGATTGGATCAAGTGAAGAAAGGAGAAAGAAGTTGCTAACTCCCGGTCATTAAATTCCCTATAAAATCTTAAATTCCACACCCTGTCATTTCCACCCACTAGAGGACTTAAACAATTTAATTCACCATTTCCTAACACAATAATCTTCTAGGATGTTAATTTATTATGTTATTAAAGTGGATGGTCCTAAGTTTGAACCTTCCTAAGTTTGAACCTTGTCTCTACTCTACCTCGCATTTAAAAAGTTAAAAATCCCACGTAATCAACCCCATTTATTAAGGGGGAGTATGGACCCATATGGTAAGGGAATTGTTAAAATAATGGTAGTAAAATAGTTAAATTCACCAATTCCTGACAACTTAAGCTTTTGGGACAATCAGTTATTTATCATTAGAAAATATCCAAAAGCAGCATACCACTCATGATAAACTTCTAATGCTGAGGTACAATAAGATCAAAATGTATAACACATGCAGACAAGAGAAATCTTAATTTTAAAATAAAATTAAAAAAAGATTTTCACGTGGAAGAGGTCACTTACTTTTTGACGTGTCCATCCAATTTGTCAATTCCGCATATGAATTCTGATGAGCAAAAAAAGGCTAAGTAGTCTCACTTTTAAGTTATTCACTAATATAAATCAACTTAAGTTCCTACAGCAATAACCATCAGCTAAAAAGGGCAGCAAGTCAATTCACTGTTGTACCTTTGTGTAAGATGCCTAAAGAGAAAACTAGAATGCAGTAGATCATAAGTTCGAAAATAGGAATTAGAACACTTGCACCAGTCATGATTGATTCCAATCAACCCTCCGTCAAATATAATGGACTCAGGTAGATCAATAAGTGCTACAACAAATCTGAAAGAAGCAAAATCTCAAAGTTAGTTTAGTAAATAGATAAAGGGTGATCCTGCAGTATGTCATTGAAACCTTGCAGCAAGGAGTGATAAAGAAAAAACAAGTGTATTATATTTAAGGCTATCTATTTAATTATAAAGCCCTCTATTTGCATGTTCAGCATAATGGAGAGAAAAACTAAGAGCAATAAAAAAACCGGAGACTAACAGTTAACTAATAAAACAAACAAAAATGTAATTAAGTCATTAACAAAGGGCTAACTCTGTATACTTTACCCTTCACAATGAGCATTCATATCACACTCCTCACACTCAATCTGTTTATGGCAAGGTCATTCAAATAAACATCCAATACAAGGGAAGACCAATGTTTTGCGACATCCTAAAACAGTTCTTCAGCACCTTATCAGTTGATAGGATTGAGGTTTACTACTAAGCCTCTTGGGCCAGCTGAACAAGTTACCCATACTATCAACCGGAAGCAGAGAAAGACAATGACTGAGAGCCACACCATAGGAGACGCTCTGCGCTCTGTCTCTCCACTTGCAAGAGGGACTCTGCTCTCTCTCTCTCCTAATTCACAATATTGGAGGGCGGAATTTCTATAATGTCCTACTTGTAGTAACATCCTATAATCAAAAATCTTCACGAAATTCTGTTCACAAAACTAACATACACAGTTTTTGTTCCAACTGAAAATGCAAAAAAAAATCAAGTAATATCAAAACTTATAATACAGTAATATATAGCTTCCATTATCCAAATATAAAATTGTAATTAAAAACAGAATAAACCTTAAGGGAAGAATAGGAGAAGGAGAAATGCTGAAAAATAGAATCATGGGAAAAGATGCAGCAATATTTTCATCATTTAGAACCACCAGAGAACACTTAATAAAAATGACATAAAAAAAAAAGATATATACCTCACGGCAATTTATAATGACTAGAGGAAACTTACCCACGGGTAAAACCCACACACATTAGACCAGAAAAGCCACCCTTTGCAGTTAGCAACATGCATGGATATAAAGTATACAAAAAAAACCTGCCAAAAGAGAAATCAGATTCCATGACTAAACTATGCCTACGATATTTGGGCCAAAAAAATACAAGCATGACACAGCAGACAATCATCCATGGTCTCTTATTAAAAGCACTCTGGCATTATAACAAGGTTTGCATTTCTACAAATTGGTTGAAGCGTGTCTAAGAATCAGAAGAAAAAAAGATCTTCAGATGGAAGAGATCACTTACTTTTTGACGTGACCATCCATTTTGTCGACTCCGCATGTGAATTCTGATGAGCTGGCAAAACGAAGTGCAAAATAGAACACAATATTTGCAACCAAAAAAAGTAAAACAGAAGAATACTTTTAAAGTGTTGAGATGGATGACAGACCGCTGCTGCATCACCTTCAAACACAAACTATAGATTTGATCATGGCATTGGTCAAGTGGAAAAGAGGTGAGATGGGGTCAGCATACGTCTTCGGATCGAATCAACAAAAAATAGTGTGTGCATCGGGTGAGGGTGCTAAATATAGTGTTCTGCATCTAAAGCGAAACTCTTTTAAGTCTTACATTTCCAGATCTTATCAACGAAAAATAGTTTGTGTGGGGTGGGGGTGTTAAATATAGTGTTCTGCATCTAAAGAGAAACTCTTAAGATCAAATATTCCACACTTATAATGCATTCAAGCTGTCTATTGTAATTGCACACTAGTAGCAAACGTGATTAATAATGCAAAATAGAATCATATATAATAAGAGTATGAGATACAATCATGGAAATTTCTGGACATAAAAAACCATCAATTCAACAAAACAAAAAGAAATCCCGAGTTTTATTGGTCATTGGGTCAGAAGGCATCTGGGACAAATGCAGGGTCTCCATCCTATTTGTGGTATCTCCAGATGGATTGCTGACTAGTGTCTCAGTAGTAAGTTGAGAAGACGAAGGAGGCTCAACAGGATCAGAAATAGCTTGAAAGCTATTTAAAAATGGCAAAATAAGATCGTGTTGAACGGTGAGCCTGGTAATTTCCATCCTCAATAAGTGAACAGTCCTCTCATGGTCTCTTTGAAGATATTGCAGGCGGCGCTCTGCGCTCTGTCTCTCCTCCTGCAGGAGACGCTCTGCGCTCTGTCTCTCCTCTTGCAAGAGACGCTCTGCTGCTCTCTGTCTCTCCTCTTGCAAGAGACACTCTGCAATCCGACTCTCCTTGAACAAAGACCAGCTTGAAGAATCCCAAGCCTGTCTAAGAGAAGCTATCTCTGTCTGCGGAGATATGCAATGCTCAGCAAAGGTGGGGCGACTCCCACCTCCAAAGTCAAACACCTATACAGAAGTTAAAAAAAAAAAAAAAAAATACATAATGAAGATAAATGAAGAAAAGAACAGGAGGGGGAAGGCATGATAGAGATATGTACCTGGCCAAGAGAGAAGCAGCCGCGGATTCTACCATCAATTGGGAAGGGGGAATTGATGACATAGTGGGCGGAATGCACGAATTTTGCCTTGAAATATTTTTCTTCATCCCCTACGTGTGGGTTCTGAAAAATTACGATGCTAATGACACGTTTTTTATAATCTTCGACGGAACCTTGATCGATGCTAATATAGGGATGGGGAGGCATGCCAGACAAGACAAAACAAAAGAATCCATTCCCCAAGTGAAGTAAGCTTGAGGAGGAGTACAACTGTTGAGGAAACGTATAGATAGCATCCATACCCATCTCCTTAGAGGCATAATAAAAAGGGCACTTTTCAGCCAATGTTGTCTCCCACAATGCCCTCTTATCTAGACTATTTTTTATTTTTTCTTTTATTTCTTCTTCTAAATTCTCGTTGCTAGCTAATGGGACTTTAAATGCGGCTACAGTTTCGTAAGAACGTCCATAAAGGAAACCCCCGACAAGCTCACACCTGCCAATGAAAGTATTAACAGGGCCAGGGAGTGTTAGGCATTTTATCCATTGGCCACCATCAAGATCAAAACTGTAAAGACAGTTATAAAGGCCCTGCCTAGCCATAAGGAGAACCCTTTTCCTTGTGTTAATGTATATTGTGTTATGGGCTTTAGGCCCTTTAGGCCCAATTACTTTACTTGTACAACACACTTATACTTGTACTGCACTTTACTTGTACCGCACACTTATGCCTCATATATAAGACACTGATGTATATTTTCTCATTAAGAAATACAATACAATCTTCCAGTATTTCTAACATGGTATCAGAGCCACTGCTCTAATCCTTTGGTGTGCCGCTCTTCAGCAGTCTTGTCTTCTTCGGTGTCATCTGCAGCCGTTGTTGTGAGCAGAACCACTGCCTCCACCGCGACTTCAGTACATCAAAGACCACTGCCTTGCCGCCACCTCCGCTTCCGCTTCTTCGATCAGACCACAGATTACACCATCGGAAAGAAATCCCTCCGATCTACCGTTCTGTGAAATTTAGTCTTCATCGGACCTCTCACGCGCCCCCACGCGCCACCAGAAGTTTCGGCGTCAGTGTCACGCGCCTCCAGCTTCCTCCACGCGCCGCCACGCGCTCCCACGCGCCGCCACGCGCCAGTGTTCCCCTGCTGACGTAAGCCCTAGGTGACGTCATCTGCCACGTCATCTGCTGACGTCATCCGCTGACGTCATCTGCCACGGTACTTGCTGACGTCATCGTTGACCAGACCGTTGACTTTGACCCGGAGTTGACTTTTTCAGTCCAGGTTCTTCTTACCCAGTTTTTCGCGTAGATTTCATTTTTGCAATCTATTTTTGCATATTGTGTCTCTAAATGGATAAAAAGGATGTTTTTCTTCCTCACCCCATCAATACTGTGTTGGAGGGGTGTAAGAATTACTTATCTTGGTCTCAAGCTATGCGCAGTTTTCTTAAGGGTCGCATGCTCTAGCATTATTGTACTGGTGCACTCACTGTTCCTGTCAAGGGAGCCACTGAAGAAAATTCTGCCTTCCTTGGTCGCATGATTGAATGGGATAGTCACAACCACATGATCCTCACATGGATTAGGAACACTTCCATTCCCTCCATCTCTAACCTGTTGGGCAGCTTTGATGATGCCAAGTCAGCGTGGGATATGTTGGCCAAAAGGTACTCCACTACTCATGGCTCCATGAAATATCAATTAGTGGTTGAATTGCATCAACTCCGACAAGAACCAGGGCAATCCATCAATGACTACTACGATCAGCTTCGCTTCATTTGGGACCAAATTGACCTTTCTGATCCAACTTGGGCATGCTCAAAGGATGCTCAACAATATGCTTCCATCAGAGATGAATTTCGCCTCTATGAATTCCTGATGTCCCTCCACAAGGACTTTGAACCCATTCGAGGTCAGCTTCTGAATCGCAGTCCTGCTCCCTCTCTTGACACTGCTGTGAACGAGTTGGTTAGAGAAGAAGCTCGTCTTGCAACTCTTCAAGCTCAGAATAAGCTTAATGTTTTGGCCATTACACCTTCTGCTTCACCCTTAGAGCAACCTCAGCAATCAGGTGATTCCTCTGGCTCTAGCAATCGTCGTAAGCAGACCAACAAAAAGTTCTGCAACTATTGCAAGCGTCCTGGCCACACCATTGAAACTTGCTATCGTCGTAGCAAATCTACTGCTGCTGTTACTAATACTGAGCCTACTCCACCAATGGCTTCCATTTCAGCTGAGTCCCAGTCTTCTGGATCCACTATCAACCTCTCCCCCACTGAACTACAGGAGATCATAGCTTAGGCTGTTCGTATGGCTGGTAATGCATCTCTTTCCACTGCTCTCTCTGTTCTACCCGGTAAGTCTCAAACTTGGCTTTTCGATTCTGCCTGTTGCAATCACATGACACCTCACTCCTCCTTATTCTCCAAACTTGACCCTGCACCACACCCCCTAAATATTCATATAGCTGATGGTTCCACCATGCATGGAAATAGTTTAGGTTTTGTTTCGACTTCCAACCTCTCTGTTCCTGGAGTCTTTCATGTACCTGACCTATCCTATAATTTGTGCTCTGTGGGACAATTAGCTGAATTAGGTTATCGCCTTATTTTTGACTATTCTGGGTGTATTGTGCAGGATCCGAGGACGGGATAAGAGCTTGGGACCGGCCCTAGAGTTGGGCGTATGTTTCCCGTGGACAATCTTCATCTTCCACCTGTTGCTCCTGTTTCTGTTGCTGCTGCAGCTGCTGCAGTTTCTTCCTTACCATCTCTTGCACTTTGGCATTCTTGTCTTGGTCATGCATCATCTTCTCGGGTACAACAGTTAGCTTCTAGGGGTCTGTTGGGTTCTGTGTCCAAAGACAATTTTGATTGTACTTCATGTCAGTTAGGAAAACAGCCAGCTTTGTCTTTTAAAAACAGTGAATCCATTTCTAATAGTATTTTTGAGTTAATTCATTCTGATGTTTGGGGACCTTCTCCTGTTGCTAGTATTGGTGGATCTCGATATTTTGTTGTTTTTATTGATGATTATTCTCGTTATAGTTGGATATTTCCTATGAAATCTCGTTCTGAAATTTTACCAATATATAGCAACTTTGCAAAAATGGTTGAAACCCAATTCTCCAAACGTATCAAAACTTTTCGTTCTGATAATGCTCTTGAATATACTCAATATGCGTTTCAAGCTCTGTTACATTCCTATGGCACTGTACATCATCTAACTTGTCCAGGTACCTCTCAGCAAAATGGTCGAGCCAAAAGGAAACTTCGTCATATTCTTGACATTGTTCGTGCTCTTCTTCTTTCTGCCAAAGTTCCTGCCCCTTTTTGGGGTGAAGCTGCTCTTAATGCTGTTCATGCGATTAATCGCATTCCAAGCCCTGTCATCCATAATCAGACTCCGTATGAGCGTCTTTTTGGGTCATCTCCTGACTATCATCACCTTCGATCTTTTGGATCTGCTTGTTTCGTCTTTCTTCAGCCTCATGAACACAACAAACTTGAGCCTCGATCTAGACTTTGTTGTTTCCTTGGTTATGGCGAAACTCAAAAAGGGTATAGGTGTTATGATCCTGTCTCTCATCGTCTTCGTGTTTCTCGTAATGTTATCTTTTGGGAACACCGATTATTTGTTGAACTCTCTCACTTTCGTTCTTCCCTAACTACCTCCTCTGTTTTAGAAATCTTTCCAGATGAGTCTCTTATTCCTTCTACAAATACTTTTGATCCTCCTTTGAACCTCTCTCCAGATACTTTTGATGCTTCTCCTAGACAGGTTGAAGATGAACAGGTTGATGACGAGCTACCCCACTTAGAGCCTGGGTCCCCTGCTCCTGCTTCGCCTGAAGATCCTCCACAAGACATTCCACCTCGCCACTCAACACGGGTAAGATCCATTCCTACACACTTACTTGACTATCATTGTTATACTGCCCTTGCTACACTTCACGAGCCTCAAACCTATCGTGAGGCCTCCACTGACCCTTTATGGCAGATTGCAATGAAAGAGGAACTTGATGCATTAACCAAAAACCATACTTGGGATCTGGTCACTCTCCCTCCTGGACAGTCTGTGGTTGGTTGTAAGTGGATCTATAAGATCAAGACTCGCTCTGATGGGTCCATTGAGCGCTACAAGGCTCGTCTTGTTGCAAAAGGCTTTACACAGGAGTATGGGATTGATTATGAAGAGACATTTGCTCTAGTTGCTCGTATCTCATCTGTTCGTGCCCTTTTAGCTGTTGCTGCAGCTCGTAAATGGGACCTTTTTCAGATGGATGTTAAAAATGCTTTCCTTAATGGGGAGTTGAGTGAAGAAGTCTACATGCAACCTCCTCCTGGTCTCTCTGTTGACTCAAACAAGTTTTGTCATCTTCGACGTGCACTTTATGGTCTTAAACAAGCTCCACGAGCTTGGTTTGCCAAGTTCAGCTCCACTATCTTTCGCTTGGGTTACACTGCTAGTCCGTATGATGCTGCCTTATTTCTTCGTCGTACTGATAAAGGCACCATTCTACTTCTTCTATATGTGGATGATATGATCATAACTGGTGATGACCTCAGTGGCATTCAAGAACTCAAGGATTTTCTCAGTCAGCAGTTTGAGATGAAAGACCTTGGACATCTCAGCTATTTCTTGGGTCTTGAAATTACTCATTCTACAGATGGTCTTTATGTTACTCAAGCTAAGTATGCTTCTGACCTTTTATCTCGAGCTGGACTCACTGACAGCAAGACAGTTGACACTCCAGTTGAGCTTAATGCGCATTTGACACCCTCGGGGGGAAAACCATTGTCTAATCCTTCTCTTTACAGACGTTTGGTTGGCAGTCTAGTATATCTCACAGTTACTCGTCCAGACATCTCATATGCTGTTCATCAGGTGAGCCAATATTTGTCTGCTCCACGATCTACTCACTATGCTGCTGTTCTGCGCATTCTTCGATACCTGAAAGGCACTCTCTTCCATGGCCTTTTCTACTCAGCTCAGTCTCCTCTTGTGCTCCGTGCATTCTCTGATGCTGATTGGGCAGGGGATCCCACTGATCGCAGGTCCACTACAGGTTATTGCTTTCTTCTTGGTTCTTCTTTAATTTCCTGGCGAAGTAAGAAACAAACCTTTGTGGCCCGCTCCAGTACTGAAGCAGAATATCGTGCCCTTGCTGATACCACATCTGAGCTCCTTTGGCTTCGATGGCTTCTTAAGGATTTAGGTGTGTCCACATCCTCTGCTACTCCCCTTTACTGTGACAACCAGAGCGCCATTCATATTGCTCATAATGATGTCTTCCATGAACGGACTAAACACATTGAGATTGATTGTCATTTTATCCGTTATCATCTTGTTCATGGTGCTCTCAAGCTCTTCTCCGTCTCCTCCAAAGATCAACTTGCAGATATTTTCACTAAGTCACTTCCTAAGGGACGCACTCGTGATTTGGTTAATAACCTCAAGCTGGTCTCACATCCACCTTGAGTTTGAGGGGGGCTGTTAATGTATATTGTGTTATGGGCTTTAGGCCCTTTAGGCCCAATTACTTTACTTGTACAGCACACTTATACTTGTACTGCACTTTACTTGTACCGCACACTTATGCCTCCTATATAAGGCACTGATGTATATTTTCTCATTAAGAAATACAATACAATCTTCCAGTATTTCTAACACCTTGCCTCCTCAAGATCAACAGCATGCCCAACCCATTCAGTCTTTTTATTCTCAATGTCACAAATAATGGGAGGGGGATTTGGCAACACAGTCCACTTATCATCTGAAGGATTGTACATCTCAAACAAAGCTTGCTCTTTTATGGCTTCCTTTTCCGCTAAGTTTTTTATCTTGTTGCCGCCTTGGAATGTGAAAGTGCTTCCAAGCACGTAAATCTTCTCATCAACCACAAAGGCCACAGGTTTAGACTTTCCAGTGTTCATCATCATTGCTTTCATCAACTTCTCATCATCGGCATCGGCGGCAGCTGTTGTGGTGGGGTAAAAAATATAGACATCCCGTGGATAATCATCCCGTGTTACATTGGAGTACTTTTTCTTAATTTCTTCATCAATATCACCATCATCACACAAATCCAAATCATCGTATTTGCCACCAAATAAGTAAAATTTTGAGCCCAATTAAACGCAACACATGCCGCGAGGGTATTCTCCCAATTTAAGTTGGAGGGATTTGGGTTTGGAAGTGGCTTCACTTTAATTGGGGGTGCAGCAGGAGGAGGAGGGGGGAGAGGGTTTGGTAGAGCAATATCAAACAAAGAATATATTAATGGCCCACTTCCAATTGCATGCTCTAAATATACATACAGATTTGTTGCTTTTGCTTTTGCTTTTGGTTTGGCTGCTGCTGCTAGTACTGCTGCTATTGCTTTCCTCGCCTCCGACGATAAAGCCAACATCCTTACTGACCGGTGGCGGTGGCAATAGCGGTACTTCTGATTGTGATGAACTAGGGTGGCTAGGGTTTTCGTTTGTACTTTTATTTTATTTGAAGATCCAGTGACGGACTAAGATTAGGCCCCACTTTGACCCACGCCGCTGCCAAACCCAGATCAACCCAAGACCGATGCTTTTGCACTAAGGAGGCGAACAGTGTTGTGATTCATGAAGATTTCAGATCGGTGAAGGCGAAAGAGAAGGAAGGGATTGAAGAGGCAATATAGCACATTAGCTGGATTTGAAAAAGGGTTTTGTGGTTCAAGAGGTGAAGGGCCCGTTTGGTCATAGAGTTTGAAAATTGTTGTTTAAAAAGATGTGAAAATTATTGTTTAAAAAGTGTTGTTAAAAAACGTGTTTTTTAGTGTTTAAAAAACAAAAAATTGTGTTTGGTATCATAGTTTAAATAACATATTTCAGCATTCAAAAAACATAAAAATTGTGTTTGGTACATGTGTTTATTTAAAAAAAAAAAGCTGAACATATGTACGAAAAATTAATTTTTTAATCTGGACAAAAATAGAAAAAAAGCTGAATATATCCCTTCGTTGCTCTTCATCTGAACACTCATCCTTTCTATTCCCTCACCGTATGACCAAACCCCTGCACTCCAAAATCTCCATCGACGCCTCAGAGCATCCACGGCTCGGCTGAGCTTCACAGTCGTCGGCTGAGCTTCACGGTCGTCGGTCTATGTTCAAAGATCCAGCCCGAGATCGAGTTTGATTCGCCGCCGACCCAGCACTCCAATATCCAGGTTCGAATCTCACTTTCACCCTGTCAATGGGTTTTGGTTTTTGTTTTTTGTTTTTGTTTTTCGTCACCAATCGGGAAAACCCATTTTTCCTGTTCTTTGTTTGCTGTTGAGATGGAGCTTTGGTTTACAATCCAAACATAGACGCCCTACATTGTAGAAATCTATAAGGGTTTTCTCTACTTATTTTGCTGTTGAATCAATTAGGCTGAAACCCATGAGATTCGTCATTTCTCTGTACACTCTGTTTGGTTGCCGAGAAATATTATGGACCAAAAACATTTAAATAAAAAAGAAAAAATTGCTAACAATTCTGCCCAATTGCTAAAAATTGCTAACAATTCATTGTTAGGTTGGGCTTTATGTTTGATTTTTGTTTATGATGTTGAATTTGGAAGTTTTATTTCTCACTTCCTGCATATACTTGTTTTGGGGTTGAGACTAATGTGTTGAAATTCTGTGTCTTTCTGAGTTTTGTGTTGGTAAAAGATGAAGAAGAAAAAGTTGAATGCCCATGTAACAAGTTTTGTTATGTAGCTGGTATAATCTGTATAGATAGTTGTTATAGTTTTCCTTTGTGATGAATTGCATTTGTTTCTTTCTTTTCCCTAAAGGATATTTACTTCTTAGGTGATTCTATGGAAGTTATTTTTGGCTGCAGAGCCGAGTTGTTAGTTTCTAAATTGGCCACTTCTTTAGTAGTTCTAAATTTGTTTCTGTTTGTTTTATTGTTATATTGTTTCACTTATCATATGGTTATTTATAATTTTGTTTAGAATCCTGTGTTAAACCACTTGAGCACAGCCATCATGGGTTAGAGGATATCAATTTATGTGTCCATCTTGTAAAATAAGTTTCTTTAAACATATAATATGGTTGCGGAGCTACATGCTCTCAAATGGTTTTTTATATCATGTCATGGACTGAGGCTTGATCTCTTAGAGTTTGTAATACTGTTTCCACAGTATCTGTGTTTGGGAGTGTTTGTTGTTTATCTCCCAGGCTTTCCCATGCATGTAAAACATCATAATGTGAAATTCTAATATTTACCAATGAAGAAGTCCCTAAGTAGTGACACTAATGTTTGTTTCGAATAGCAAATTGATGATCTTTTGAAAACTTTATTTTACTTTTACTTTTTATTTTTTGAAATTAAACTACTTTATGATGAACTATAGTATTATATTATAGTTTTTGATAAATGTAAGACTAGCTATGCTCCACAGTACTAAATATTGGGCTGTTAAAGAAGTAATATGTTCAAAAAATTAGTTTAGCTGCAATGATAATGTTAAGATGAATAAGTGAAAACACAAGATAGGATTTGAAATAAGGAAATCTTGAACCACCATTTGTATAAAACTAACCGTTGGATTAAAAACTATAAAAAATAATAAAAACCGGCACAGGCAACTGCTATAAAAATAGGTCTGAAATTACTGTGTTGCTCCTAAATGTACAGCTAAAAAAATAGTTGGTGCCCTTTTTGGTCTTTTTCTCATCAATTCTAGGGGTTTCCCATGACTTGCCCACACGGTTTGACTAGAATTTCTGTGGTTCTCCTAACTTCAGATGTGAGCTACAAAAAAGTGGGGCTCTTTTTAGTCTTTTTGTTGTCAATTGTAGAGTTTTCTTGCTCTAATATTTTGCTGCACGTACGTTTTCCTTTTCTTTTCTTTTCTTTTTTCTGAAATTATTAAGATACTCCTAGTCCTAATTGAATGGTTTTTTTTTTTTTTTCAATTTAACACCAAAATCTTAACAATTTTGTTAGTTTGCATCGTTTCCAAACTATTTAGGAAACTAACATCTCGAGTCTCTTAAACTCGACTATATTGGTAGCAACTTGAGTCTTAAAGACTCGATTTTATATGCTAAGGGTGGAACTCAAGTCTTAAGGACTCAAGTACTCACAAACCAACAATACCCACGAAACAACAAACAACAAACCCAAAAGACACCGTAGAGAACAAACCAGGGAGACACTGAAGATAACAAACCCAGAAAACAACAAAATCAAACCCAAGCACACTGGAGACAACAAACCCAGAGAGAAACAACAAAATCAAGCAACAAACCCAAGCCATTCTGGTGCCGAGATCGAAACTGCCGTGGGTTTGGTTTTGGATTTGGGGATTTTTTTTTTTTTTTTTAATTTTTTTGACTATGGGGTTCACTTAGTCATATCTCTCTCTCTCTCTCTCTCTCTCTCTCTCTCTCTCTCTTTTGGATAGGAAAGTTACATGGCTCTTAATCTTTTTTTTGTTATCAAAATGGCTCCCACACAACAGGCGAGTTCAAAACTAGTGATTACTACTAGTTTTTTTTTTTTTTTTTTCAAGTTTTATAAGGGACAAACTAATGGGCCAAATATAAAATTAAAAAAAAAAAAAATCCTTCCTTCCCTTTTTATACTTATACTACTAGTTATTTTCTTTTTCTTTTTTCTTTTTTGCAAAATACCATTTTGGAACATATATTTTAGAATCACGGTCAATTTCGTCCCTATTATTATTATTATTATTATTATTATTATTTATTTTTTTGAGATGAATGGTAGAAATTTTATTGATATAAAAGGTATACAAACCCGTGGACAACACCACAGGCACAAGGGGCCCTAGCCACTTAGTTATGCTGAGTCCATACAGTGGGAATTTAAATACAATATAAAGGAAACTACTTAAAACAAACACAAGCTATCCTTTGTGTTTCCATCAGACTTTGATATTCTTCAAGCAAGCCCATCACCCTTTCCAAGATTATCTTTGGGTGGGTCTGGAACTATTCGAAGATCATCTTATTTCGTGCATTCCATATTGCCCAGGCCGTGGTCGCCCATAACTCCAGTTCTTGCTTGCTTACTTTTGTTTGCATCTATCTAAATAGGAGGAAAAAATCTTCTACACCGTTGCTACTCTTCTGAATTCTTCCTCTGACCAGAGCCAATACATTCCTTGCAAAGGGGCAAGTCCATAGCACATAGGGAGGTGGTCTCGGGTTCCCGTTTACACGTTTTGCAAGTCCGGTCTATGCTCACTCTACGGTGGTGTAGGTTGTCCTGTGTAGGCAAGCAATTTGAGCAAGCTCTCCATATAAAGGTGCGCACTTTTGGCGGCACGTTTAGCATCCAGATCATGTTCCAAGTGGATCCGTGGATTCTGGCTACTGAGTGCTCTACTTTGTGATGATGTCACAATCTATAGGCCACCTTGTATGCTAGTTTCACCGTAAATTTTTTTGCCCTGTTTTCCATCCAAATAACAAAGTCATGGCCATTAGTGTTGCTGAGTGGCAAGGAGAGGATTTCATCCCTGGTTTGGGTAGTGAACGTGGCAACTACTTTTCCCCGGCCCCACTGTCTTGTGTCTTGGTCTATTAGCTCACAAACCTTCATATTTGGTGGTACTTCAATCTGTGTTACAGGGGTGTGTGATAGCCATGAGTGTGTGAATACTCCAATGCTACGGCCATCTCCCACTTTCCACCTAGTGCCTTCCTTAATGACATCCCTTGTTGATAATAGACTACGCCACACAAAGGAGGGGTTATTCCCTAGCTCAGCCATCATGAAAGATGAGTTTGGGAAATAACATGCCTTGTACACTCTGTAAAACAAAGAATGATTATCCTCGATTAATCTCCACGCCTGCTTTGCCAACATAACTAGGTTAAAAGCATGAAGATCACGGAAACCCAGCCCTCCTTCCTTCTTTGCAGTGTACATTTCATCCAATTGATCTAGTGTATCCTCCGTTCTTCTTGGTTTTGACCCCATCAGTATTTGGCCATCATGGAATTGATGTTGTCGTAGATGGAAAATGGTAGTTGGAATAGACTTATAGAGTATGTAGGTATCACTTGGGCCACCGTTTTGATAAGAACTTCTCTTCCTGCCTTTGAAATAGTTTTTTCTTTCCATCCCATGACTCTCTTGGTGATTTTTTCTTGTAAATTTTTAAAGGTGTTAACCTTTGATTTACCCGTGGAAATTGGCAACCCAAGATATCTTTCACATTCTATCATAACTCTTGCCCCAAATAGTTGTTTTATTCGCTCTTTTACCTCTGGCTTCGTGTTCTTGCTAAAAAAGAGGGAAGTCTTTTGTTTGTTGATTGCTTGACCGGATGCAGCCTCATATTGTCCCAACAATTGTAATAGTTTTTGGCTTTCCTCCATTGTTGCTTGACAAAATAAAAGGCTATCGTTGGTGAAGAGGAGGTGAGATACCCATACTCCATTTTGGCTAGATTTGATTCCTTTTAACCCTCCTGTCTCCCCTGCTTTTCTCACTAGGGCTAAAAGGTCTTCCACACACATGAGGAATAGATATGGTGAGAGAGGGTCACATTGTCGTATCCCCCTAGCAAGAGTGATAAAACCCTTTGGCTCTCCATTTATTAGAATTGAGTATAAAGTTGTGGTCACCGTCTCTATTGCCAACTGGACCCAAGAAGGAGCAAATCCCAATTTCACCATCATTTGTTGTAAGAAGACCTACTCCACCCTATCATAGGCTTTGCTAATGTCCAGTTTCACCGCCGTCTGCCCCTTCTTTCCCTTCCTCCTGTTTTGCAGCCTATGAAGTAACTCATATGCTACAGTAGTATTGTCAGTGATTAAACGGTCTGGTACAAAAGCACTCTGGAATCAGAAATCACATTTGGCAAAATATACTTCAAACGATTAGCAATAACCTTTGATATGATTTGGGATATTACATTGGCTAAGCTAATGGGTCTATAGTCCACCATGTGTGTAAGGTCCTTTTTCTTTGGAATTAACACTATATGTGTATGGTTCATTTTTCTCAACGTATGGCCAAAGTTTAAAACTGACAGTACAATTCTTGTGACATCATGCCCTACAATGTGCCAAAACTTCTGAAAAAAGAATGGAGACATACCATCGGGGCTTGGTGACTAGGATGGGTGCATTTGGAATAGGGCTTTTCTAACCTCTTTTGGAGTGTATCGTTGAAGAAGAGAGGCATTCATACTTGGGATGACTCGTCTGTCCACCGAATTTAGTACTCGTTCAATGTCTTCTAGGTTGGAAGAGGTGAAGAGGTGCTGAAAATAGTGCTCTGCAATTTGGGCTATGCTTCCCTCCATAGTATTCCAGTTACCTTCTTCATCAAAAATCCCTAAGATCTGGTTTTTGTGTCTTCGGTGGCTAGCCCTTTGATGAAAGAACTTCGTATTTTTGTCACCAGCTGGTAGCCAAATGGATTGGGACTGTTGGTGCCACACCAATTCCTCCTGATGCAGCAAATCATTTATCTCAAATTTTAATCCCCTAATTGTAGGTAATTAATCAGCACTATTGAGGCAGTATAGGGCCTCCAATTGTTTTTGTCTTTCCTGAATTACTGTTTTTGAGCTATCAAATGCTGCACGACTCCAGTTAACCAAAGCAAATCTGGTTTTTTTTTATTTTCTCAAAAAGAATTGACATAGGGCTGCCATGCCCCACTTCGGTCATCCATGCTTCTTGAATTACTCTCTCACAATCCAGTTTGGTAGCCCACTTTTCTTCAAATCTTTTTGGTATCTTTCTTCTCCTATTCGGCTGGTTTGGATCATGTGTGGTGATAAGGATTGGCACACGGTCAGAATAAGATGATTGAAGGTGAGTCACACGAGCTGCTGGAAAGATTTCCTTCCACTCGACCGTGGCACATGCTCTATCAAGCCTTTCCTGCACAAATGCATCTCCAGGTCTACCATTATTCCAAGTAAAGATCTTACCTTGAAAGCCCAAGTCCACCAGTCTGCAATGTAGGAGTGTAGCTCGAAAATCCCGCATCTGGTTTAATGGTTTTGGTAATCTGCCTTGCTTCTCGTTTGATGCCATGATCTCATTATAATCCCCAACACAAATCCAAAGAGCCAAACTTCTAGTGTGAAGGTGCTTAAGTAACTGCCATGACTCATGTTTACTTTGTCCATCCGGCCAACCATAGAAACCTGTCAATCTCCATGAGGTATTTGAGCCATTGAATATGAGAGCATCAATGTGATGAAGAGTGAAAGTTTGGATATGCAAGTCTATCTCCTCCATCCAAAATAGGGCTAACCCACCACTTCTATGAATACTTGGAATCACTAACATACGCTAGTAAGGTAAGTCTGCTTGAATTTTTCGCATCTCGTCAACTGATTGTTTTGTTTCCATGAGAAACAAAATTTTGGGAGCTTTTTCCCTCACAAGGTGAGAGAGGACATCCACTGCACGTTGGTTCCCAAGCCCTCGACAGTTCCAGCTTAGGATTTTCATTATTCTCGGCGGGGCTGCACCGCAACCTCCACCGTTTGACAAAATTGTTCATGGCTTTCATCTTCATTCTTCCTTTTTTTCCTCTCCTCTTCTTCAACCTCTCGATCCCCTTTTGGTTGCCCTCTCTTTGACCCCGCGTTATTAGGAATAGTATTGCTAACCCTCATGGGAGAGTCCATTTGGCGCACTAGTCTCTTCCATGTTGGCGTGTTCTCTGTGTGGTGTCTGGTTTGTGTTTTAGTAATAAGTTGATAAATAAGTTGATAATAACAAATGTTTCAAAATATTTAGAAATTGTTTGTTATTGACTTATTGTCTATTTTCTAAGAAAGCTATTCCCAACAAAAATTGTGTATATATACATGTGAAGGGGAGAAAATTTTTTATGTCAACAATTAAGCTTTTTATATTTATCCAAAAAATTGAAAAAGCAATAGAACAAAAGTTGATAAGAACTAATAAATTGATGTTTTTATCTAAAAGTTATAGTATATGATATGATATGAAATAGGTGAGTCATGTTATGTTATTTCTTCTTGTTATTCTTAGATTATTCGAGAAACTTAATTTACAGTACAAATTTGTTATTTCTTCTTGTGGTTTTTATGGTTGTGGTTGATACATATTTGTTTTTAATTTTTTTATAAACTTAAATGCTGACATGACATTTTTAAATGGTATTTAAAATTTTTATTATATTCATATTAGCTACATAAGCTTCAAGTGTGCTAACTTTGCAATCAATTAGCCACATAGGCTAATTGACACCAATCCCAAACTATGTAGTTAGTTGGCAACGTTTTGAAAGTGTATAACAAACTAGCCTCTCAAGTTTTAGGGACTCGATTTACCGGGAAAAAATGGAAAATAACACCAAATTTTAAACAATTTCGTTAGCTAGCAAAGTTTCCAAACTATTTAAAAAACTAACATCTCAAGGGTAAGGGAATCGATTTTGGTGCAGTAAATTGAGTTCTAGAGAATCAATTTCAATGTGGAACTCAAGTTTGAAAGACTCGTGTACCATAAAGAGGTTTCAAAACAACGTAGAACAACAGAACATAAACACAAAGGAACAACAAATCAGAAACACCTACACGAACAACAAATCAAAAAACCCAAATTAGAAACACCTACACGAACAACCACAAAGAAGAACCCCCACGAACCTAGGGGAAAAATTGGAAAATAACAACAAATTTCAAACAATTTCATTAGTTAGTAACATTTCCAAACTATTTAGGAAACTAATATCTCGAGCCTAAAGGACTCGATTTTGGTGTAGTAAATCGAGTTTGAGAGCCTTGATTTCAATGACTGGAACTCAAGTTTTAAAGACTCGTGTTCCATAAAGAGATTTCAAACCAAAAAACCACGAAGAACAAATCAGAAAACCCAAATCATGAACAACAAATCAGAAATACACGAACAACAAATCAGAAAACCTAAATTGGAAAACCATGAACCCAGATCTCCCTAACCCAGGAGCGACGGCGAAGGTTGGAGGAGGCAGCGGCAGCGAAGCTCCAGGCAAAGAAACCCACGGTTTGGACTAAACCCAGGCAAGTAACCCCACGATTTGGACTGAACCCAGGCAGTGGCCTCTACTCTCTAAAACTTCTATGGCCGAGCCTCCTTGGCTTCTCTCAAGCCTTTGGGTATTTTATGAATCTTTGATTTGGGTCTTAAGAAAGAATAAAAAAGGAAGAACAGTGGGTTTTATGTATTTTTCTAAATCTTTGATTTGGTCCTTAAAGAAAGAAAAATGTAGGAAGAAGAAGAACTCGCAGAAATCGCCTCTCTTAGGCTCGAGTTCTCAAAGAAATCGAGTTTGTTAGGGTCGAGTTCTAAGAGCAAAATCGAGTTTCTTAGACTCGAGATGTTAGTTACCTAAATAGTTTAGAAACATTGCTAACTAACGAAATAGTTTGAGAATTGGTGTTATTTTCCAATTTTTCCCCGAACCTAGATCTTCCTAACCTAGGAGCAATGGAGGCAGCGGGGGTGAAGCTCCAGGTGAAGGTTTTTCTTCTTTGGGTAAAGGGTTTGATGAATTTTCGTTTTTTGATGATGTTTTTCTTCTCTGGGTTTGTTGATGAATTTTCATTGTTTGATGAAATTTTTTCTTCTTTGGGTTTCGATTTGATGATGTTTTTTCTCTAGGCTCCTTCTCTGGAATTTGCTTTAAGGAAATCAATCCTTAGAGGGTCGATTTCAAACACAGAAATCGAGTCTCTAAAACTTGATTTATTATAGCAAAATCGACTCTCTTGGACTCGAGTTGTTACTTTCTTAAATAGTTTAGAAACGTTGCTAACTAACAAGACTGTTTTGAGTTTGTGTTATTTTCCAATTTTTCCCCAATTTACCCCTCAAAACTCGAGCCTCTAAGGCTCGACTTTGGCATTCTGAGTTGGCTTTTTTCCATGTGGCATCAATCCTTAGAGCCTCGATTTTTGTGTTTTGAGAATTATGTGGTTTATCCATGTGAAATCCACCTAGATATTGAGCCTTAGAGACTTGGTTTCCAAAAAGCAAAATCGAGTCTTAGAGACTCAATTTGCAAGCTATGCTGGATATTAATCCACATGGTTTTCATTGGGTCCTTAGTCCTCATAAATCTCTGTTTTGGGTCTCTCGGGCACATTTAGGTCCCAGCTTCACTCTTGTACTCTCCCTCTCTCCCTCTCTCTCTCTCTCTCACTCTCATACAATCCTAACACTCACATTTACACATCCTCATGTTAGGTAACACTCACTCTCTCTACTTGTTAGTATATATTTGCAAGATTTTTTTTATAAAAAGTAAAAAATATTTAAAAAATATTTGTATTGTTAGGTTTTTATCATGGGTATGTATCATGACTATTTTTTTTTTTTTTTTTTTTTTGGTTTGATATTTTGCTTTATTTTTTTGTTAGAATGATTTGAAGTTTTGTAATGGGGGTGAGTTTTATGTTTAGTTTTTTTTTTTTTGGTTTGAGTATGAAATGATAATGATTGAGTGTGTTTGTATGTGATGTGGGGTGAGTATATATGCAAATGTGGGGTTTGTGTGTATATGCATATGATGTAACAAGTTAGTGTATATATTTGCTAGGTTTTTATAAAAAGTAAAAAATATTTAAGATATATTTGTATTGTTAGGTTTTTATTATCATGATTATTTTTTTTTTGTTGATATTTTTTCTTTATTTTTTTGTTAGAATGATTTGAAATTTTGTAATGGATGTGAGTTTTGTCTTTAACGAAAACAACCAATTTAAGTAAATACATTTACCATAATTTTCATATTTTCTAAATAAGAGAAATAAATAACAATCACTGCAAAACAATGGGTTTAGGTCTTTTCACCAGGCACATCCAAAAAACTATTGGGTTTAGGCCTTTTCCCAGAACAATGCATATCACTGAACAAGATAGAAATTTGAAATGCATTCCCTTTTTTGGACAAAATACAAGATAGAAAATTGATTTGCCTGATATACTATTCAATGATTTGTGGTATCTCCAGATGGATTGCTGACTAGTGTCTCAGTAGTAAGTTGAGAAGACGAAGGAGGCTCAACAGGATCAGAAATAGCTTGAAAGCTATTTAAAAATGGCAAAATAAGATCTTGTTGAACGGTGAGCCTGGTAATTTCCATCCTCAATAAGTGAACAGTCCTCTCATGGTCTCTTTGAAGATATTGCAGGCGGCGCTCTGCGCTCTGTCTCTCCTCCTGCAGGAGACGCTCTGCTCTCTGTCTCTCCTCCTGCAGGAGACGCTCTGCGCTCTGTCTCTCCTCTTGCAAGAGACGCTCTGCTGCTCTCTGTCTCTCCTCTTGCAAGAAAGACCAGCTTGAAGAATCCCAAGCCTGTCTAAGAGAAGCTATCTCAGTCTGCGGAGATATGCAATGCTCAGCAAAGGTGACAGAAGTTAAAAAAAAAAAAAAAAATACATAATGAAGATAAATGAAGAAAAGAACAGGAGGGGGAAGGCATGATAGAGATATGTACCTGGCCAAGAGAGAAGCAGCCGCGGATTCTACCATCAATTGGGAAGGGGGAATTGATGACATAGTGGGCGGAATGCACGAATTTTGCCTTGAAATATTTTTCTTCATCCCCTACGTGTGGGTTCTGAAAAATTACGATGCTAATGACACGTTTTTTATAATCTTCGACGGAACCTTGATCGATGCTAATATAGGGATGGGGAGGCATGCCAGACAAGACAAAACAAAAGAATCCATTCCCCAAGTGAAGTAAGCTTGAGGAGGAGTACAACTGTTGAGGAAACGTATAGATAGCATCCATACCCATCTCCTTAGAGGCATAATAAAAAGGGCACTTTTCAGCCAATGTTGTCTCCCACAATGCCCTCTTATCTAGACTATTTTTTATTTTTTCTTTTATTTCTTCTTCTAAATTCTCGTTGCTAGCTAATGGGACTTTAAATGCGGCTACAGTTTCGTAAGAACGTCCATAAAGGAAACCCCCGACAAGCTCACACCTGCCAATGAAAGTATTAACAGGGCCAGGGAGTGTTAGGCATTTTATCCATTGGCCACCATCAAGATCAAAACTGTAAAGACAGTTATAAATGCCCTGCCTAGCTATAAGGAGAACCCTTTTCCTTGCCTCCTCAAGATCAACAGCATGCCCAACCCATTCAGTCTTGTTATTCTCAATGTCACAAATAATGGGAGGGGGATTTGGCAACACAGTCCACTTATCATCTGAAGGATCGTACATCTCAAACAAAGCTTGCTCTTTTATGGCTTCCTTTTCCGCTAAGTTTTTTATCTTGTTGCCGCCTTGGAATGTGAAAGTGCTTCCAAGCACGTAAATCTTCTCATCAACCACAAAGGCCACAGGTTTAGACTTTCCAGTGTTCATCATCATTGCTTTCATCAACTTATCATCATCGGCATCGGCGGCAGCTGTTGTGGTGGGGTCAAAAATATAGACATCCCGTGGATAATCATCCCGTGTTACATTGGAGTACTTTTTCTTAATTTCTTCATCAATATCACCATCATCACACAAATCCAAATCATCGTATTTGCCACCAAATAAGTAAAATTTTGAGCCCAATTGAACGCAACACATGCGGCGAGGGTATTCTCCCAATTTAAGTTGGAGGATTGGATTTGGGTTTGGAAGTGGCTTCACTTCAATTGGGGGTGCGGCAGGAGGAGGAGGGGGGAGAGGGTTTGGTAGAGCAATATCAAACAAAGAATATATTAATGGCCCACTTCCAATTGCATGCTCTAAATATACATACAGATTTGATCTGGGTTTGACTGCTGCTGCTAGTACTGCTGCTATTGCTTCCCTCCCCTCCGACGATAAAGACAACATCCTCACTGACCGGTGGCGGTGGTGGTGGCGGTGGCGGTGGCGGTGGCGGTACTTCTGATTGTGATGAACTAGGGTGGCTAGGGTTTTCGTTTGTACTTTTATTTTATTTGAAGATCCAGTGACGGACTAAAATTAGGCCCCACTTTGACCCACGCCGCTGCCAAACCCAGATCAACCCAAGACCGATGCTTTTGCACTAAGGAGGCGAACAGTGCTGTGATTCATGAAGATTTCAGATCGGTGAAGGCGGAGGAGAATGAAGGGATTGAAGAGGCGATATAGCACATTAGCTGGATTTGAAAAAGGGTTTTGTGGTTCAAGAGGTGAAGTTGTTGGCCAAGAAGTCTTAAATCTGTTTGTTTTACCACCGCACGTAAATTACCTTCAATTCGGCTCAAGAGATACTGAAGAGGAGAGATGTGGAGAGATGATAAAATTAGAGAAGTTTTAGGTTTTTTTTCCTAACCGTTTGATTAAAAACTATATAAAAATAAAAAAATAATAAAAACCGGCACCGGCAGCTGCTATAAAATAGGTCTGAAATTACTGTGTTGCTCCTAAATGTACGGCTAAAAAAATAGTTGGTGCCTTTTTTGGTCTTTTTCTCATCAATTCTAGAGGTTTCCCACGGCATGCCCACACGGTTTGACTAAAATTACTGTGGTTCTCCTAACTTCAGATGTGAGCTACAAAAAAGTGGGGCTCTTTTTAGTCTTTTTGTTGTCAATTGTAGAGTTTTCTTGCTCTAATATTTTGCTGCACGCACGTTTTCCTTTTCTTTTCTTTTCTTTTTTCTGAAATTATTAAGATACTCCTAGTCCTAATTGAATGGATTTTTTTTTTCTTCAATTTAACACCAAAATCTTAACAATTTTGTTAGTTTGCATCGTTTCCAAACTATTTAGGAAACTAACATCTCGAGTCTCTTAAACTCGACTATATTGGTAGCAACTTGAGTCTCAAAGACTCGAGTTTATATACTAAGGGTGGAATTCAAGTCTTAAGGACTCAAGTACTCACAAACCAACAATACCCATGAAATAACAAACAACAAACCCAGAAGACACCGTAGAGAACAAACCAGGGAGACACTGAAGATAACAAACCTAGAAAACAACAAAATCAAACCCAAGCACATTGGAGACAACAAACCCAGAGAGGAACAACAAAATCAAGCAACAAACCCAAGCCATTCTGGTGCCGAGATCGAAACTGCCATGGGTTTGGTTTTGGATTTGGGGATTTTTTTTTTTAATTTTTTTGACTATGGGGTTCACTTAGTCATATCTCTCTCTCTCTCTCTCTCTCTCTTTTCTTTTGGATAGGAAAGTTACATGGATCTTAATCTTTTTTTTGTTATCAAAATGTCTCCCACACAACAGGCGAGTTCAAAACTAGTGATTACTACTAGTTTTTTTTTATTTTATTTTTTTCAAGTTTTATAAGGGACAAACTAATGGGCCAAATATAAAATTAAAAAAAAAAAAATCCTTCCTTCCCTTTTTATACTAATACTACTAGTTTTTTTCTTTTTTGCAAAATACCATTTTGGAACATATATTTTAGAATCACGGTCAATTTCGTCGCTATTATTATTATTATTATTATTATTATTATTTTTTGAGATGAATGGTAGAAATTTTATTGATATAAAAGGTATACAAACCCGTGGACAACACCACAGGCACAAGGGGCCCCAGCCACTTAGTTATGCTGAGTCCATACAGTGGGAATTTAAATACAATATAAAGGAAACTACTTAAAACAAACTCAAGCTATCCTTTGTGTTTCCATCAGACTTTGATATTCTTCAAGCAAGCCCATCGCCCCTTCCATGATTATCTTTGGGTGGGTCTGGAACTATTCGAAGATCATCTTATTTCGTGCATTCCATATTGCCCAAGCCGTGGTCGCCCATAACTCCAGTTCTTGCTTGCTTACTTTTGTTTGCATCTATCTAAATAGGAGGAAAAAATCTTCTACACCGTTGCTACTCTTCTGAATTCTTCCTCTGACCAGAGCCAATACATTCCTTGCAAAGGGACAAGTCCATAGCACATGGGAGGTGGTCTCGGGTTCCTGTTTACACATTTCGCAAGTCCGGTCTATGCTCACTCTACGGCGGTGTAGGTTGTCCCGTGTAGGCAAGCAATTTGAGCAAGCTCTCCATATAAAGGTGCACACTTTTGGCGGCACGTTTAGTGTCTAGATCATGTTCCAAGTGGATTCGTGGATTCTAGCTACTGAGTGCTCTACTTTGTGATGATGTCGCAATCTATAGGCCACCTTGTATGCTAGTTTCATCGTAAATTTTTTTGCCCTGTTTTCCATCCAAATAATAGAGTCATGGCCATTAGTGTTGTTGAGTGGCAAGGAGAGGATTTCATCACTAGTTTGGGCAGTGAACGTGGCAGCTACTTTTCCCTGACCCCACTGTCTTGTGTCTTGGTTTATTAGCTCACAAACCTTCATATTTAGCGGTACTTCAATCCGTGTTACAGGGGTGTGTGATAGCCATGAGTGTGTGAATACTCCAATGCTACGGCCATCTCCCACTTTCCACCTAGTGCCTTCCTTAATGACATCCCTTGCTGATAATAGACTGCACTACACAAAGGAGGGGTTATTCCCTAGCTCAGCCATCATGAAAGAGGAGTTTGGGAAATAACATGCCTTGTACACTCTGTAAAACAAAGAATTATTATCCTCGATTAATCTCCACGCCTGCTTTGCCAACATAACTAGGTTAAAAGCATGAAGATCACAGAAACCCAGCCCTCCTTCCTTCTTTACAGTGTACAGTTTCGTCCAATTGATCTAGTGTATCCTCTGTTCTTCTTAGTTTTGACCCCATCAGTATTCGGCCTGTAGAGAGGGAAAATTCCCGACCTATCACAAGCTGACACGTCACATTATCAAGTCCACAAAATACAGTCAATTACAAAGTACCACATATTGCTACTAGGTTTTGCTATCACTACTCAGAAACCAACAGAAATTTGCCAAGTGTCATGCAAAAACCAATCACGCATCAGCGCACGTGTAAGCAATGACATAAGCAGTGTCGCACGTGTAAGCGATGACACAAGCAGCCTCGCACGTGTAAGCGATGACTTAAGCAGTCCAGCACGTGTAAGTGATAACGCAAGCGGACCAATCAGGCTGTGACATGTGTCACCAATCAGACTCCGCCACGTGTCGCTCACCCACCTCCAAACTCCTATAAATAGAAGCCTTCCTAAGGCATTAAAAAAAAAAAAAACCAAGCCATCTGAAGCACAAGCAGCATCAGAGAAGATTCAGAAGCACTCAGAAGTACAAAAGCTCTGCAGGAATCAAGCCTCAAAGCCTTCAAGAACTTCAAGAACTTCAACCCCAAAATCGGAGAACATTTGAAGCAGAATCATCCAACTTATCTGCCTAGATCCTAAAGTTTGCGGGAATCAAGCCTAAAGTGTCCGAAAACATCAACAAATCACAAATCAGTGAAGCTTAGTCATATTTTTATTTTTGCAATACTGAACTTGAGCTCTATAGGCTCGATTTTAACATTGAAATCGAAATCATTATACTCGATTTAGCACACCAAAATTGAGTCTATAACACTCGAGATATTAGTTTCCTAAGTAGTTTTGGAAATGTGCTAACTAACAAAATTGTTAGCATTTTGGTGTTAAATTGCAAAAAAATCCCCAAGTGAATGGGTGCTCTACAAGTTTGTGGGGGCCTTTTTTTGGTATTTTTATCTATCAAACCTGTCATGTAATATAAGTTTTTTTCTTTTAGAAACATAAGGCTTCATTTCATATTGAATCATAGAATTTATTTTGTGTTTTAAATTTTGAGACGTTTTTGGATTGGTGTTTTACTAGCGTAGTTTGTATTGTTGATTCATCTTAAATTTTAACTTGCTTAAGTAATCATCATTGACTTTCAAGACCTTCTTTCTCTTTATTTTTATTTTCCATTTGCAACAAGTGGAGGGGGTTTGAATACAAGTTTTCCATGTAATCAGAATCGAGCAAATGTATTGTGTTACAACGCTCTCTCTCTCTCTCTCTCTCTCTCTCTCTTTCTCTCTCTCTCTCTCTTCTTTCTTCTTTTGGATGGGAAAGTTACATGGCTCTTTATCTTTTTTTTTGTTATCAAAATGTCTCCCACGCAACAGGCGAGTTCAAAACTAGTGATTACTACTTGTTTTTTTTTTTTTTTTTTTTTAAAGTTTTATAAGGGACGAACTAATGGGCCAAATATAAAATTAAAAAAAAAAAAAAAAAATCCTTCCTTCCCATTTTATACTTATACTACTGGTTTTTTTTCTTTTTTTTCTTTTTTGCAAAATACCATTTTGGAACATATATTTTAGAATCAATGAACAAAATGTAGGTTACATATTTTGTTTGTTATTTTATTTCAAAGAAGTTTTTTAAAAAAAAAAAGATTATTTTGAAGAAGTTGATGAGAACAATAAATAAATAAATAAGTTGATAATAACAAATGTTTCAAAATATTTAGAAACTGTTTGTTATTGAGTTATTGTCTATTTTCTAAGAAAGCTATTCCCAACAAAAATTGTGTATATATACATGTGAAGGGGAGAAAATTTTTTATGTCAACAATTAAGCTTTTATATTTATCCAAAAAATTGAAAAAGCAATAGAACAAAAGTTGATTAGAACTAATAAATTGATGTTTTTATCTAAAAATTATAGTATATGATATGATATGAAATAGATGAGTCATGTTATGTTATTTCTTCTTGTTATTCTTAGATTATCCGAGAAACTTAATTTACAGTACAAATTTGTTATTTCTTCTTATGGTTTTTATGGTTGTGGTTGATACATATTTGTTTTTAATTTTTTTATAAACTTAAATGCTGACATGACATTTTTAAATGGCATTTAAAAATTTTATTTTTATTCTTATTAGCTACATAAGCTTCAAGTGTGCTAACTTTGCAATCAATTAGCCATATAGGCTAATTCACACCAATCCCAGACTATATAGTTAGTTGACAACGTTTTGAAAGTATATAACAAACTAGCCTCTCGAGTTTTAGAGACTCGATTTACCGGGAAAAATTGGAAAATAACACCAAATTTTAAACAATTTCGTTAGTTAGCAAGGTTTCCAAACTATTTAGAAAACTAACATTTCAAGTGTAAGGGAATCAATTTTGGTGCAGTAAATCGAGTTCTAGAGAATCGATTTCAATGTGGAACTCAAGTTTTAAAAACTCGAGTACCATAAAGAGGTTTCAAAACAACGTAGAACAACAGAATAGAAACACGAAGGAATAACAAATCAGAAACACCTACACGAACAACAAATCAGAAACACCTACACGAACAACAAATCAAAAAACCCGAATCAGAAACACCTACATGAACAACCACGAAGAAGAACCCCCACAAACCTAGGGGAAAAATTGGAAAATAACAACAAATTTCAAACAATTTCATTAGTTAGTAACATTTCCAAACTATTTAGGAAACTAATATCTCGAGCCTAAGGGACTCGATTTTGTTGTAGTAAATCAAGTTTAAGAGACTCGATTGCAATGGCTAGAACTCAAGTTTTAAAGACTCAAGTTCCATGAAGAGATTTCAAACCAAAAAACGATGAAGAACAAATCAGAAAACCCAAATCACGAACAACAAATCAGAAATACACGAATAACAGATCAGAAAAACCAAATCGAAAAGCCACGAAGAAGTTCCACGACCCTAGATCTCCCTAACCTAGGAGCGAAGGTGAAGGTTGGAGGAGGCAGTGGCAGCGAAGTTTCAGGCGAAGCAACCCACGGTTTGGACTGAACCCAGGCGAGTAACTCGATGATTTGGACTGAACCCAAGCAGCGGCCTCTGCTCTCTAAAACTTCCATGGCCGAGCCTCCTTGGCTCTTCCTTCGACCATCATCACCACCATCAGTGGTCTGATCTAAATTTCATCTCTCTGAACCTGAACCAAACCCTCTTTTCTTAAGCCGACTTGATCTTGCAGCAAACCCTCTTCTCTCAAGCCTTTGGGTATTTTTTGAATCTTTGATTTGGGTCTTAAAAAAGAATGAAAAAGGAAGAATAGTGGGTTTTATGTATTTTTCTGAATCTTTGATTTGGTCCTTAAATAAAGAAAAATGAAGGAAGATGAAGAACTTGCAGAAATCGTCTCTCTTAGGCTCAAGTTCTCAAAGAAATTGAGTCTGTTAGGGTCGAGTTCTAAGAGCAAAATCGAGTTTCTTAGACTCGAGATGTTAGTTTCCAAAATAGTTTGGAAACATTGCTAACTAACGAAATAGATTGAGAATTGGTGTTATTTTCCAATTTTTCCCTGAACCTAGATCTCCCTAAACTAGGAGCGATGAAGGCAGCGGCGACGAAGCTCCAGGTGAAGGTTTTTCTTCTTTGGGTAAAGGGTTTGATGAATTTTCGTTGTTTAATGATGTTTTTCTTCTCTGGGTTTGTTGTTTGATGATGTTTTTCTTCTCTGGGTTTGTTGATGAATTTTCATTGTTTGATGATATTTTTTCTTCTTTGGGTTTCGATTTGATGATGTTTTTTCTCTGGGTTCCTTCTCTGGAATTTGCTTTAAGGAAATCGATCATTCGAGGCTCGATTTCAAACATAGAATTCGAGTCTTTAAAACTCGATTTACTATAGCAAAATTGACTCTCTTCGACTCTAGTTGTTAGTTTCTTAAATAGTTTAAAAACGTTGCTAACTAACAAGATTGTTTAGAGTTTGGTGTTATTTTCCAATTTTTCCCTGATTTCCCCCTCAAAACTCAAGCCACTAAGGCTCGACTTCCGCGTTTTGAGTTGGCTTTTTTCCAAGTGGCATCCACCTGGAACTCGAGTCTTAGAGGCTCGAGTTCCATCTCAACCCTTAGAGCCTCAATTTTTGTGTTCTGAGAATTACGTGGTTTATCCACGTGGAATCCACCTAGATATCGAGCCTTAGAGACTCGATTTGCAAGATATGGTGGATATTAATCCACGTGGTTTTCATTGGGTCGTTAGTGCTCATAAATCTCTGTTGTGGGTCTCTCGGGCATATTCAGATCCCAGCTTCACTCTTGTACTCTCCCTCTCTCACTCTCTCTCTCACTCTCATACAATCCTAACACTCACATTTACACATCCTCACGTCAGGTAACACTCACTCTCTCTAGTTGTTAGTGTATATATTTGCAAGGTTTTTATAAAAAGTAAAAAATATTTTAAAAATATTTGTATTGTTAGGTTTCTATCATGGGTATGTATCATGAATTTTTTTTTTTTTTTGGTTTGATATTTTTCTTTATTTTTTGTTAGAATGATTTGAAGTTTTGTAATGGGGGTGAGTTTTGTGTTTAGTTTTTTTTTGTTTTGAATATGAAATGATAATGATTGAGTGTATTTGTATGTGATGGGGGGTGAGTATGCAAATGTGGGGTTTGTTTATATATGCATATGATGTAACAAGTTAGTGTATATATTTGCTAGGTTTTTATAAAAAGTAAAAAATATTTAAGATATATTTGTATTGTTAGGTTTTTATTATCATGATTATTATTATTTTTTTGTTTGGTTTGATATTTTTTCTTTATTTATTTGTTAGAATGATTTGAAATTTTGTAATGGAGGTGAGTTTTGTCTTTAGTTTTATTTTGTTTGAATATGAAATGATAATGATTGAGTGGGTTTGTATGTGATGTAGGGTGAGTATATGCAAATGTAAAGTGTGTTTGTATATGCATATGATGTAACAAGTTGTAATTTTTGTACTTTGTGAGTAGATAAAAGGTTTTGTAATTGATGTTAAATTAAAGAAATAAAATATGTCACTAACATATTACACTTGACTCTAATAGGTTCATAATCACAACTGAAGATGATTGATATAAATATATACTACGGTGGACCCCTTGTTAATCCTAACGAGATTGACGGATTCCCATTTAAAGGGCTGGGTATCCAATGCTATTATATGATGATACGTCGAAAGTTGAAGACGTTGAATGATTTGAAGATGAAAATTATAAAAGAATTGAAGTTGAACCCTGCTTGTTATGACATAAAGATTATTTACCGTTACCCACAAGAAGTCCTTCATAAACGGATAAATTACAGGCATATGGCGATCAAAGAAGACAAACATGTAAAGATTGATGGGTCAGAAATTTATGACTGTCATTTAGCTAAGATCGTCATTAACCAAGAGAAGACGGTACGCATTTATTACGCCTATTGATGACAAAGCATAACGGACGGAGCAACGGTCACAAAGTGAGCTGTGAACTTCAGATAGAGATTTTGTAACGCACTAGCTGTTGAGCATAAATATAGCTATTCATTACCCATGAATGGGGTACAGAACTATAAAAGATAAGGCAACAGAAGTTAATGGTACACACAAAATACTTTACGAAAATCACTCCCCAGTCAATTCTCTTTAAAATCCTTCTCCCTTACTGGCTTGAGTATCGGAGGTGGTTTGGCCGATGCCACACCAGCGTGTTACTCTTCCACCTAGTTCATTTTGCAAGTTTTTCTCCAACAGAAACGACCCTAATCACAGCTTCGTCCGTCCGCTAAGACGAGGAGCTCAACTGCTATTTTTTGCATTATCAATTTGGCGTCGTTTATGGGAAACGCTAGTCATTCAAGCATCTTTCCTAGTGACAAAAGAGTTCCTTGAAGTGCAAGATGGAATAAAAAATTGCACAACAGTTAGAAGCTTTGCAACAGCAACAAATCCAGGCCCTCCTAGCTAATGTGGAAGAGCTGACTCACTAGATCGAAGAGCTGCAAAAGACAATGGAGTCCCAAAACGCAGAACGTCAGCGAATAGGTGAAAACCAAAATGAAGAAGAATCAAACTTCCATGCCAACAGGCGAGACAAGACCTCTGGAGAAGATTCCTCCAGGATGAAGAATGAGCTTCGCAACATGAGAAAAGAGATGAAAGAATTGAAAAGTGCCATAAAGGACAAAGGTGGGGAGAATTTGGATTGGATAATTCAAAGGAAAGATTCACCATTCACCACTGAAGTGCAGAACTGTCCCCTCCCACCAAAATTCCATCTCCCACAGTTGGAATCATATGACGGTTCCAAGGATCCCTTGGATCACATTGATGACCCCAAACGAGGTGATGTGCAGGGCATTCACAACGACACTGAACGGAGCAGCCGGGGTATGGTTTAGCATGATACCCTTAGGAACTATTGCAAATATTGAACAACTCAGCAAGGGTTTTGTTCGTCATTTCATTGAGGGGCAGAGACACAAGAAGCCAACTAGTCAGCTTCTCAATATTCAACAGGCAGAAGGAGAATCACTAAGACAATATATGACCTAATTCAATAAGGAGTTGTTGTAGGTCGATGAAGCTGAAGACCAAGTCATCCTAACAACCTTCCAAGCAGGGTTGCTACCCAGGGATTTTTTCTTCTCCATCACCAAAAGCCCACCAAAAACAGTCGCGAAATTACTCCGAAAATCGAAGAAGTACATGAACGTAGAAGACGCGGTGCTTGCAAAAGAAATGAAAGGAAAAAGGAAGAGAGACGAAGGATCAAGCAGTAGTCATGATAAAAAGAAGGAGACATGAAGTATTGGGCAAACCACAGGGAAAAAGAAGGAACTTCCGGATAGGAAGCCGAAGTTCACCAACTTCACTCCTTTTATAATGCCAATTGAGGTCCTGATGCAGATAATGGACGATCCTTCCCTGTATTGGCTGAAGCCAATCAGCACTCCAGCATAAAGAAGAGACAAGAACAAGTACTGTAGGTTCTACCAGGACCATGGGCATCGCACCGACGAGTGTAGACATTTGAAAGACCAGGTGGAAACTTTAATTTGGTAAAGGAAGTTGCAGAAGTTTGTCAAGAAAACAGAGCCCTACAGATACCAAAGGAAGGATGATAAGGACAGAAATCGAGAAGCAGGAGATAGCAAACCTCTTGCAGGAGAGATAAAGACAATCTCAGGAGGATTAACGGCAGGAGGAACACTGAGGTCCCTAAAAAAAGCCTATGAGAGAGAAATAAATAGTGTCCATTCACGACTCCCTCCAATGAAGATGCCAAGGAAATATGAACCTGATATCATCTTCTCAGAGAGAGATGGTCGCGGCATTAGGCAACCCCATGACAATCCACTAGTAATCATGCTCAGAGTGGAAAAATTCAACATCCACTGGGTACTTATTAACAACGGAAGTTCAGCAGATATCATCTATTTACATGCGTTTCAGCAGATGAAAATGGATAAGAAAAGGATCAAGCATTTCACCTCTCCTCTAGTGAGCTTCACTGGGGATAGAATCATCCTTAGGGCCATCGTCACTCTAATCGGAATTGCAGGCACTTACCCAGTACAGGTCACCAAGGAAATCAATTTTCTCATAGTTGACTGTCCTTCAACATACAACATCATCTTGGGAAGACTTGCACTCAAAAGGCTAAAAGCAGCGACGTCAACATATTACTTAAAGGTGAAATTTCCAATAACCCATGGAGTAGGAGAAATCAACAGAGATCAAGTTCTGGCAAGAGAGTACTACCAAGCTACCTTAGTATGGGGAGAACCACACATGGGTGATCAATGAACCAGAGCCCATCCCCGAACCGTCATAAACACCACAAGAGGTTGAGATCATCCCAGGAGATTCAACGAAGATATTGAAGATAGGATCAGCACTCCTAACTTCGGAGAAAGAGAAGATGGTTTCTTTCTTGAGGTAAAACCAAGATGTTTTCGCTTGGGAACACGAGGATATGCCCGGAATTGATAAGAAGATCATACAGCATTGTCTTAACATCAATCCAGAATGTAAACCTGTACAGCAGAAGCGGAGAATTTTTGCAACAGAGCATAACAAAGCAGTAACTAAAAAAGTAGAAAAGCTACTAGAAGTTGGTTTCATCAAGGAAGTCTTCTACCTGGATTGGCTAGCAAATGTGATAACGGTAAAAAAGGGCAATGGAAAATGAAGGATGTGCGTTGATTTCACAAACCTAAACAAGGCCTGCCCAAAGGATAGCTTCCCTTTACCAAGGATTGATCAATTGGTAGACTCAATTGCTGGACACAAGCTCTTAAGTTTCATGGACGCATTTTCTGGATACAACTAGATTCTCATGGACGAAGAAGATCAAGAGAATATCCCGTTCGTCACTAGCCAAGGGTTGTACTCTTATGAGTTATGCCCTTTGGATTGACGAATGCAAGAGCCACATACCAAAGATTGGTGAACTGCATGTTTTCTCACCAAATTGGAAGGAACGTGGAAGTATACGTAGATGATATGCTGGTGAAAAGCAAGGACAAAGCCAACCATTTGGACGATCTAAAAGAAACCTTCAGCACACTGCGTAAGTACAATATGAAACTAAACCTTGCAAATTGTGTTTTTGCTATTGCTTTATGGAAATTTTGGGGATTCATGGTGTCCCAACAAGGCATAAAGGCAAATCTAGACAAAGTGAAGGCAATAATCGAGATCAAATCAGCAAAGACAGTGAAAGAGGTTTAAAGCTTCACTAGAAAGGTCGTAGCTCTAAACAGATTCTTCTCTAGGGCAACGGACAAGTGCATGCCATTCTTCAAGGTTTTGAAAAAGGCCTTTCAGTGAACTGATGAGTGTGAAGAAGCCCTTGCAAAATCAAAAGAGTACTTGATGAAGCCATTATTGCTAAGTCCCTCAATAATGGGAGAAAAGTCGTACCTCTACTTAGTAGTGTCTAACACCGCGGTAAGTTCGGCACTGATCAAAGAAGAAGAAAATTTCCAAAAGCTAGTCTATTATACCAGCCAAGCATTCTAGGGAGCAAAGGCAAATTACCCAAGGATGGAAAAAATAGCTTTTGCATTGTTAGTTGCTTCTAGGAAACTCTGTCCTTACTTCCAAGCGCACTCCATCGTCGTAATGACAAATCAACTAATAAGAAAGACGATGAACAAGATAGACGCAACAGGATGACTCATTCAATGGGCAATTGAACTAGGCAAATTCGACATCGAATATCGGTCTCGAGCAGCAATTAAAGCCCAAGTACTAGTAGACTTCATCGCAGAATTCACTTACCCCTACAAGGAAGAAGAACTCCCCATGGAAACATGGACGATCCAAATAGATAGGTCTGCCATGAAGAAGGTAGGAGTAGTACTCATATCTCCAGAAAGAGAAATATTGAAGTATATAGTTAGACTGCAATTCTTAGAAACGAATAATGAGACAAAGTATGAGGCATTGCTAACAGGACTGAGTCTAGCAAAAGTTCTTGAAGCAAAGAATCTTATTGTCCAAGCTGATTCTCAGCTAATAATTAGACAAGTGAAGGGAGACTATGAAGCCAAAGAAGAGAGGATGCAGAAGTACCTGAAGATCGTTCAACAACTCTCGTAGCACTTTGATAGCCTAGGCTTTGTGCAAATCCCTCGGGCCAAAAACGCAGAAGCTGACTTCCTAGCAAGATTGGTGTAACGTCCCATCAGTTTAAAAAAAAATAAAAAAAAAAGGGTCAAGACAGATTTTTGAGTTCCCACGTGCCTCACGTGACCCCACTACCAACCACACAATTCATTCCCTCTTATCTCTTCTTTGGCCGGCTCAGTTTTCCCTTCTTTTCATTGTTTTGTTTTCTCTCATATGCTCCTCTCTACTTGATGAGCATCACAAAGCATTCAAGGATCCATTGCATGTTCCAGTTGGGCCTATTACTAAAGCAAGATCCAAGAAGATCAAAGAAGCACTTAATGGGCTGATTCTAATACAGGACGTTCCAAGCTTGGCCCAAAGGAAGATGAAGGTGTAATAAATTTAATCCAAGCTATTGAGGGCTGATCTGCTTTGATTGGACGTGATTTATGGCGTGGATTAATGGCTGATTGACTTTCCAGCCCCATATTAGTTAATAGCCATTTTTCCTATTCTGAAACTTATTATTTCTGGTATTTTTATGCAAAAAACGTTATTTTAGGTTTAGGTGATTTATTTCCTTGTTTTTAGGTGCATTTAATGTTTTTTAGGTCAAATTTGATTCCTAATATGGTTAGGTATCAATTAGGAGTTATTTTAGAATATATTTTCTTGTATGTTAAGTTTTATGGAGCCTTTATAGGCCCCTAAGTCTGTAAACGTTTTCAAGAATTTATTGAATAAAAATAAGAAAAGGTGAGGCTTTGCTCTTCTTTTGGTTCTCCAAGAACTGTGAACTTATCAGGGATTCTTCCTTGTGGCGTTCAAATTTTATACCTTTGGTTCATGATTCCATTATAATCATTGGGTCAAGGTCTGTTACTTATACCTTTGGTTCGCGTTTCACTTATAAACGTTGGGTTAGGGTTCTATCAAAAATCTGAATTTTAGCTTTCTTGGGCAAGTATTCCAATATTGATTGTTGGGTTTCAAAGCGTGTCAATTGAGGTTCGCATCATATTCTAATATTGTTTGTTGGGTCTCAATGCGTGTCTATTGAGGTTCGCATCACTACTCTCGTCCTCTCCACCGGCACTTCCACATCACCACCACCACCACCATTTCCACCATCATTTTCCAGCAAGATCACCAGAAAATTCTTGGGAACCCATAAACACCTTCACATCCTTTTTTTGAGGTAAAATTTTTTAATTTTTTTGGTGGGTTTTACACTTTTGAGGTTATTTTTATCTAAACTTTAATAATGATACCCATGTGATTTATAAATATTGGAAGTGATATTTATGTGTTTGTATGTATGGGTTTTGTATTGGTGGAATTATTTGTTCAGTGGGTATATGGTTTGTGCTTATGATGACAACCTAAGGTTTATTTATGGTGGAAAATTTAGGGGTTTTGAGTTATAACATGTGATGAATGGTAAATCTAATTTTTCTATTGCCATTGGGTTTATTTGGAGTTAGTTGAAGTCCTAAATTTCTTGTCTTGGAGGATATTTGTATTTTGCTTTCATGGGTCTCTTAATGATGTAGTGTAAATTTTAGGGAAGCTAGTTATGATGTTGGAGATGATATTAAATATGTTAACTTTATAAATTGGAGTTTATGCCTTGTGAATCAATTTGTTGAGAAACTTTGGAAGTGGAAATATATTATTATTGATGAGGTTAAATACTAGGCTTGCCTAATTAAGTGCTCATTTGGCAATTCCTAAATTGTATCTAGATGCAATTTCAAGCTCCATGCTTATTGTGATAGGTTTACTTGATATTGTTTAGGTTCTAGCTAATCTCCTTGGAGCTTGGAGAATTAGGATTTTGTGGTTGCAAGGTAAGTAGCTTTTTAATGGGATTTTTGAAAAATAAACATGTTGCATAAATGATGTTTTTGGATTAGACACACTTTTGCAAACTACTTATGGAAATTATATTTTCCTAAAACTATTGTGTCATAACCTTAATATATGTATGATTATATATGAAAATGCATCATATTTGGTATTGCATTTGCGGAAATGCATGAATTGTTGATATGGAAAAATGAGCATCTTTTATTTAATCTTTGAAAAGGAAATCATGGATTTTATGTTATATTAGAAAATTCAAAGATGCTTATCTTGTCTTGTTACGTAGGAAATTGATAGAAAATCTCTTGACAAGAATGAAGTTGAAAACCTTACAAACTTTGTAGAAGTTAGATTATTTAAAATTTTCTGAAACTACTTGGATATGAACTATGTGTTTCAAAGTAATGTAACCTATGAACTTATGTGGTTTTTAACACCATGCCATGTGTGATTTCTCGATGATCACCCGATTTGGTTTCCATAGTCTTTGTGACAACGGAATCAAATCCAGGTTAATACCCTTTCACTTTGGATGAAGTGTTCTTCCCTGCTGCCCATGGGGGGAAGAGGTTCTTTGATTGTGTGTGGGTGAGGCTGCTGCCCATAGGGTCAAGAGACCACATGCAAGAGAGATCTTATTTTACGCGCTCTCTCTACTGCCCATAGGGGGAGAGAAAAACCTAGAGGGTATGGGTGAGGCTGTTGTCCATAGGGCCAAGAGTTTGCATTCTAGAGAGGACAATATCGTGCCAGTTGTGAATGGGTGGATCCCCTGACCGGTCTATATGATAGTATGGTATATTTGTGATAAAATTACCCTATGTTAAATTTTATGGCTTTGGAAATTGTATTGTTAGTGCTCACTGATTATAATATATAGTTCATTGGTATTATTTTGAGAAATTTTGTGTTTCACCATTTAATCATTCTTGTTACATTATTACAAAAAAATGATCTTGCAATATTCAGTTAGTAATTTCCCAAACTAAAACATGTTTTGCAAACTGTTTATAATCATGAAACTTGCATTTCCCCCACCCCCATTATTTATGCTACTTACTGGGTTCTGTCTCATTCCGTTATTTTTATAAACTTTTCAGAGTAGACAACAATCTTTTGAGACAACTTTTTGGTGGCTAACAGTAGTTAGACTAACTACTGATGGAGGCTGAACTTTTGTAATGGAGATATTAGATGATGTACATCTTATAATAGGCTTGACTCATTCTTTTGTATATTATAGTGGTTGTGACGTTATTCCCACTGATGGGACAAGCTGATGATATGTAATTATTTATTCAGACCTCTATTCTTTTGTGGCCAATGGTTCTTGTAATTATTGCTTAGAGTTCTAACTTACTTTGAGAGTATATTCAATGGAATTATTATGATAATTCTTGATGTTGGTACTTGATATGATTTTTGTGGATTGGATTGTCGAAAAGGAAAAATCTACAGGTACTTTGAGACGTCTTTCTCTTACTTTGGACCTTTTGGGGTTTGGGGTGTGACAATTGGCCTCGTCAGACGACTACAATGCGAACTTTGAACTATGTATAGAGATAAGGGGATAACCAAGTACAGGAGGTGAGCAGGTTCTGAAGGTAAAAGAACAAGATGAATGGATGACTCCCATCGTCCGTTATTTGAAAGAAGGGTGGCTCCCAGAAGATAAAACGGAAGCAAGGAAGATACAGATCAGAGCCGCCCACTTCATCATTATTGACGATGTACTGTACAGACAAGGTTATACACTACCATACTTAAGATGTGCCAGCTCAGAAGAAGCAAATTATGTGCTTTGAGAAATACACGAGGGAATTTGTGGAAATCATGCTAGAGCAAGGTCTTTAGCAGGAAAGGCACTCAGAGCAGGATATTATTGGCCGACTTTACAGAAGGACGCCCACGACCTCGTTAGAGCATGCGATAAGTGTCAATGCTTCGCAAATGTCCAGACGAGACCAGGAGAGACGATGATACCCATATCGTTACCATGGCCCTTCGCCTAATGGGGGATTGACATCATGGGCCCATTTCCTTTAGGGAAGAAGCAACTCAGATTTCTAATCGTCGTAATTGATTACTTCACAAAATGGGTAGAAGCAGAACTAGTAACAACAATAACAGAGGCTAAAATCACTAGCTTTGTATGGAAGAACATCATCTGCAGGTTTGGAGTCCTACACGTCATAATACCGGACAATGGAAAGCAATTCGACAATCCCAAGTTTCTAAAATTTTGCCAAGACTTAGGAGTTAAGAACCACTACTCTTCTCCAAAACACCATCAGGTCAACGGTAAGACAGAAGTGACGAACAGAAGCTTGTTCAAAATTATCAAAACTCGGCTTGGGGGGGCATGGCTTGAAGAATTACCAAATGTCCTTTAGGCATATAGGACGACCACAAGAGTTCCAACGGGGGAAACGCCATTCAGACTAACATTTGGCACTGAGGTCGTCATACCAGTGGAAGTGGGACTAACGAGCCTCTAAGTCAAAACTTATAAAGGTCAAAAGAAACAGCAGCAGCTTAACAAAAACTTAGATCTAATTGATGAAGTCAGAGAGGATGCCATGAAGCGAATGGCTAAACACAAGGAAGCAATGGCCAGATACTACAATAGAAAAGTCAAGGTAAGAAGGTTCAACACAGGAGACCTTGTCCTTAGGAAGGTATCACAGGCAATAAAGGACCCATCTCAAGGAAAACTGGGACCAGCCTGGGAAGTTCCTTACAAAGTAATTTGTCACTCCAAAGAAGGCTCCTACTACCTAAAGTCCTTAGACAGCTAGGAACTACCTCGACCATGGAACATAGAACATTTGAAGAAGTACTACCAGTAAGGAATCTTTTACATTTCAAGTTGCCCAATCTTCATTTCAGTATGTACGTCGGTTATTACTTTCGTCATTCATAGATTAATAATATACGAAAGTATTATTCATGCGTATTTATCAATAGTTGTTCATGAGTTATTTATCAACATGTGCAACACTCAAGAGTTATTCTTGGGAGACGTCCTAAGGATCTCCATCGTTAAAAAGACAAATCAAAAGCTATTCACACATAGCCAACATCGTCATAAGTTGTTAATACACAAATATCAAAGTCGACTAAATCAAGAGTTGTTTAAACATAGCTATTATGATCGTCATTCAAACATAAATGAATAGAAAATGGTTAACCTAAAGACACTCCAATAGCGTGACTTTAAGTCACGCATATAACGCAACATCGTCATTCAAATATACTCAATAAAATGCTGTTCAAACACAGCTAAGCATAAAAAGTTGTTTAAACACAACTAATATCATCATTTAAACATGACTCAATAAAAAGCTGTTGTTTAAACATAACTAACATCGTCATTTAAACATGACTCAATAAAAAAGTTGTTCAAACACAGCTAAACATAAAAAGTTGTTTAAACACAACTAATATCGTCATTTAAACATGACTCAATTGTCCACACGTAGCTAAACATAAAAAGTTGTTTAAGCACAACTAACATCGTCATTTAAACATGACTCAATAAAAAAGCTGTTCAAATACAACTAAACATAAAAAGTTGTTTAAATACAACTAATATCGTCATTTAAACATGACTCAATAAAAAAAGCTATTCAAACACAACTAAACATAAAAAGTTGTTTGAACATAACTAATATCGTCATTTAAAAAGACTGCACAAGCACAGCCAAAAGAAAGTTTTTCAAACACGACTAATATCATTATAACTCAGTTGTTCAAACAAGTCATTACCATTGTCAGTTAAACATGAAAGGTTGTTCAAACACAACCAAGCATGAAAAAGTTGTTTAACACAACTAAAGCATGAAGGAATCCAGAAAACCATCGTCATCTGAACGCATCGAAGGCTTGCTTATAAAAAAACTATGTTAGCAATTCATAAGAGAAGTTGTCATTGTCAGCAAGGAAATGCATGTCCAAAACACATGGGCCCAAAGAAATTGTTCAATTGCTCAAAACCATGAGCCCATAAAAGACATTGTTTTTATCTTACAAAAAAAAAAAAAAAAAAAAAAAAAAAAAGAGAAAAGAACTGGAAAGAAAAAATATATAAGTTACTGTTTGTCAAGAACTGGATCTGCAGGAGTTGTGGTCGCGGCGTCGTCTGTCACCTCGGCTGTGGTCGCAGCTTCTTCCATCACATTCTCGGCCGTGACCTCGGAGGGAAGATCAGCTAGTAGCTCTTTCTCAACCTCATCCATGACAAGGCCAAAGAGGTGCAAATCCGAGTGATGCTTTGCCATCCATTTTCTAAAGAGCTCAAGGCCCTCCACGTAATACTCACACATAGCTCATTTGAGTAAGAGTTGGAGTCCTTGAACTCTTGCGCCGCTGTAGCCCTAGCTTTCTGCAACTTCAACTGCAAATCACCAATTTGTTTGTCTTTTAGCTTGCAAAAGTCCTTCTCCACTTGAAGACTCCTCTCCAAAGTTGCTACACACTCTTTGTCATTCTCAGGTTTAAGGGTAAGGATGGCAACCTTGTTCTTGAACATCTCATTCTCAGCAAAAAGGGATTTGATCATAGGCTCAAATGTGGCCACCCTTTTCTCCAAATCCAGCAACTTCCTAGAAACGAACAAGGATTCCCTCAAAGCCTACAAAAAAATTTCTCTTAGCAAAAGCAACCTACATTATCAAAATATACCTGCACGAGCTTCTGAATGTGAGACGACATCACTTCACTGGAGGACTTCGCCATCAAAGGACTTAGGTCATCCATATGGAGCGCCTCATGAGCCTTCAGGGCAGCAGCATCAGCATCATCCCAAAAAGTTTGGAGAAAAGATTTGCCAGCAATCTTCTTTGTCTTCTTGGTCTCCTCCCTTGAAGCAATCACCTCCAAAGAAGAGGTAAGGGAGGCAGGACGCTTAGCAGGTGAATGAGCAGGAGGAGGAGTCATAATAAGATCATCTTTTAAGGAGTCGCATGTCTTCGAACGTTTCCTCGACAGGAGGCCACTAACGAGGCCAACTTTGTCTTTCTTCTCCTGAGCTTCAACCAACTTTTTCTTACTAAACCTAGTCGTCATTCCTGAAAGGAAGGAGAAGATATATATATATATATATATAAATAAAAAATAAAAAGAAAGAAGAAGGAAGGAGAAAGAAGATGGAGCAATCACTTTTTTTCACAACTTCAAGATTTTTCCGAACCTTACTAGACAGTTCTAGACCAAGAAAATGAAGGAAAAACGATTGGGGAGAGACGAGTTCGTCAAAATCTTTGACGGTCTCCAAATATTCTTTCACCTTCTCAACACAACTGTGATATCTCTTCTTCAGACAGGGGCGTTGAGGAACTGCAAAAAGCAAGAATATTACATATTATCGTCACTCACAAAAAGCAAATAAATAACAAAAAGAATGGATGAGAAAGACGCATCAGACACAAGGGTTCCCCAACTACGAAAAAACTTGGGGGCTTCGTCCAAGTCCTCACTAGGGATAAACTCCCAACCATTTCCAGAGATAAAGAAGAAGTTTGGTTTCCAATTTTAGAGGGAAGAAGGATAGTCAAGTATTAACCTAGAAATCCTATCCCACAGCTTAAATTCATAGTAGCCAAGGTCTTTGGACTTTCTTAGACAGTAAAAATGGAGAAATTCATCTTTCTTGATGACATCCCCGTCATTGGCGGACATCCACACCACCATACAAGAAATGACGATCCTTTAAGAATTAGGCACTAACTGTGCTAGAGCAAGGTGCAAATACGCAAAAAGCTCCCAAATAAAAGGGTGAACGGGAAGACGAAGACCGCTAGTGAAATCTGCCTCGTAGAAACAGACTTCATTAGCGTAAGAGTGACAAGCCCTGTCCTCGTCACTCAGAATCCTAATCTTAACTAAATTAGGAAAATGAAACTTGTCCCTGATTCATTTCTCTTCTTTTCCTAAGAGGGCACAATGGATGTTCCAAGCTTTATAAGGAGTAGAAGGGGAAGTAACCTCGGGAACCTTGCGATCATCAGACGAGGATAAACTCGTTTGCAACTCACTAGACCTAACCTCCCCAGACATCTTCAGAAACCTAGCTACTTTAGCAGAACAAGAAAATAGAGGAAATAAAGAGGAAATGACAAACCTATACGGACAGTCCTCCCCCACGAAGAAACTAACCCACTCGAGGCACTTTCCCTCCACAACCTCAAGCAGACAACCTAAGCGAGCAAAAAGAAAGGCTACTGAGGAATAATCAACCCTAACTGATGCGAACCTCAATAGACACGCATTGAGACCCAACAAACAATATTAGAATATGATGCGAACCTCAATTGACACGCTTTGAAACCCAACAATCAATATTGGAATACTTGCCCAAGAAAGCTAAAATTCAGATTTTTGATAGAACCCTGACCCAACATTTATAAGTGAAACGCAAACCAAAGGTATAAACAGACCTTGACCCAATGATTATAATTGAATCATGAACCAAAGGTATAAACAGACCTTGACCCAATGATTACAATTGAATCACGAACTAGAGGTATAAAGTTTGAACGCGACAAGGAAGAATCCCTGAAAGTTCACAGTTCTTAAAGAACCAAAAGAAGAGCAAAGCCTCACCTTTTCTGATTTTTTTATTCAATAAAATCTTGAAAACGTTTACAGACTTAGGGGCCTATTTAAGGGCTCCATAAAACTTGATATACAAGAAAATATATTCTAAAATAACCCCTAATTGATACCTAAACATATTAGGAATCAAATTTGACCTAAAAAGCATTAAATTCACCTAAAAACAAGGAAATAAATCACCTAAACCTAAAATAACGTTTTTTACATAAAAATACCAAAAATAATAAATTACAATAATTAAATAGTAAATTGTGTCGCGCATCAGACCCCTCCTCTTGAAACAAACTCGTCCTCGAGTTCATCTTTGAAATCTGAAATCTTCCGCTCCAAATAAACAAATACTTCGAATGCTTTAATAACTTGATCTGATTCTGAAACTTGAATCCTTCATAAAATGTAGCGTAAAATTTCTTCTCATCTACTTTCAATTTATTTGCAACATCAATCAACACAGGGTTGATAATAAAATTAAAATTTTCTACTCCAAGAAAATCAACATATTGTATAGTCATCTTCAACAAATCAACTGAGACTTGAGGATTGTGAGTTGTGGACTCATCCTCATATTTGACCTTAATTGAATCTTCCACAATGTTTTCAATAATTACCATCTCTTTTTTATTTCACTTTTTTTTTTTTTTTTTGATAATAACAGGAAACAAAAGATAAAAGGGATAGAAAACTGATTTTAGAATCTGTGCTCTGATACCAAATGATGAGAACCTCAATAGACACGCATTGAGACCCAACAAACAATATTAGAATATGATGTGAACCTCAATTGACACGCTTTGAAACCCAACAATCAATATTGGAATACTTGCCCAAGAAAGCTAAAATTCAGATTTTTGATAGAACCCTGACCCAACGTTTATAAGTGAAACGCGAACCAAAGGTATAAACAGACCTTGACCCAATGATTATAATTGAATCACGAACCAAAGGTATAAACAGACCTTGACCCAATGATTACAATTGAATCACGAACCAGAGGTATAAAGTTTGAACGCCACAAGGAAGAATCCCTGATAAGTTCACAGTTCTTAAAGAACCAAAAGAAGAGCAAAGCCTCACATTTTCTGATTTTTTTATTCAATAAAATCTTGAAAACGTTTACAGACTTAGGGGCCTATTTAAGGGCTCCATAAAACTTGATATACAAGAAAATATATTCTAAAATAACCCCTAATTGATACCTAACCATATTAGGAATCAAATTTGACCTAAAAAGCATTAAATTCACCTAAAAACAAGGAAATAAATCACCTAAACCTAAAATAACGTTTTTTACATAAAAATACCAAAAATAATAAATTACAATAATTAAATAGTAAATTGTGTCGCGCATCACTAACAGAAGAATAATCTACCATGGAAGAACAAAAAAAGAGATAGGAGCACAAAGAACTTACCAAGAAACGCAGGACAGAAGAAGGAAGCTTCAAGAAGAGACAAACCCTAAAATGAAAACTGAACAAGGAAAGATTACCAAGGAAAGGAAACAGGAGGGAAAAATGTGAAATAAGTGGCCAAGACACATGTGGGAAAACTGAGAAACGACTGCATGTCAGACGCATCTTGACTGTACACGTGGCCATCAACAAATCAAACATCAACTCGTCATAAATGCGCTTTACATGAAATACGAAGCGTCAAATAGCTATGTTTTCATCTCGTCTAACAGACAAAATTCAAACAAGGGGCAACTGATGAGTTAGAAATTTATGATTGTCATTTAGCTAAGATCGTCATTAACCAAGAGAAGACGGTACGCATTTATTACGCCCATTGATGACAAAATGTAACAGATAGAGCAATGGTCACAGAGTGAGTTGTGAACTTCAGACAGAGATTTTGTAGTACACTAGCCATTGAACATAAATATAGCTATCCATTACCCATTAATGGGGCACACAACTATAAAAGAGAAGGCAACAGAAGTTAAAGGTACACACAAAATACTTTACGAAAATCACTCCCCAGTCAATTCTCTCTAAAATCCTTCTCCCTTACTGACTTAAGCATCAGAGGCAGTTTGGCTAACACCACATCGACATGTTACTCTTCCACCCCATTCGTTTTGCAGGTTTTTCTCCAACAAAGACGACCTCAATCACAGCTTCGTCCATCCGCTACGACAAGGAGTTCAACTTCTAATTTTTTGCATCATCAAAGATCATGTTTAATAGGATCCAAAAAATGCCCCAAGTAAATGTTATTAAGTTGTACGTAAGTTCGGAGTCGCTTGCAGAAGTTGATGCCGAGGAGGTGCAACACTACATCTTTACAATTTACAGCCTTAGATGATGGATGCACTACAATTGGAGGCTATACAATGGGAGGTTATACACTCCCATCTCAAGAGACACATTTAGGGGAGGAAGGCGAAGATGAAGATCATGCTGCCAATAATGGTGAAACACTCCAACCTCAAGAGTTTCGTCTAAGGGAGGAAGACGAAGATGGAGATCATGCAACCAATAATGGTGAAAATCTTGATGATATAGATGAGTACGAAGAAAGGATTGAGCGAGACGACTTTGACATGGATGATAATGACCATGAAGTTGCTCCCAATTTTGAAGAGGAAAATATGGTTGATTGTGATGAAGGTGATGTGGATGATGATATTGGTGTCCAGCATGTTACAAATATGACCATTGCCTACACACCTCCTGTGTCGTCATTCTATGCAAACACTTGGGAAAATATGATTGATCCTTCATGTTTTCAGATACCATTTGTTTGTACTTGGGAAGATGATATGAATTTTAGTAAATGGTTGACTTTTGTAAATAAAAAGGTGGTGAAGTGTGCATTGATAATATATGTAGTAAAGGATAATAGAAATTTTACAATCAGGCGGTCGACCAAAACTAATTTGTGTGCAGCATGCATTGATGGGTCATGCAAGTGGTACATTGGGGCATTCATGAAGCCTAAACTTAATGGTCTATGGGTGGTCATGTCTTATGCAAGTCCACATAGTTATTTACCCCTTGGCCTATGAAGAGACGGTAGAATGATGGATTCTAATTTTGTTGCATTAGAAATTGTTTCAAAATTGCAACAGGATCATAGTGCTCGTATGGTCCAGCTCTGGGACATCATTAAAACAAAACGTAATTGTTATGGGATGCGAAACAAAAGGTAATTGCAAAGATATTTGGGGATTGGGAACAGTCTTACCAAAGGCTGCAAAAGTTGTTGTTGGCATACTTGGAACAGGATCCGGGTACCCGGTACTGGTATCACACCATACCCAAGGGTGTTCTTGGTACTAAGTTACTACGCTATGTATTTTGGGCATTCACTCCATGCATTGCTGCATTCAGATGTTGCAATCCAATAATCAGTATTGATGGGACTCATTTGTATGGTAAATATCAAAGGGTGTTGTTGATTGCAATGACAACCAATGCTAACAACAAGGTTTTGCCTCTCACCTTTGCTTTTGTGAACAAAGAGTTAGGGCCTAGTTGGGGGTGGTTTCTAGAGTGCCTCAGGGTTTCAATAGGGCATGTGATACCTAATGAGGGCATTTGCATTATTTCTAGTAAATTAAGGATAGAGTTCTATATAACTAATTTTTGATTCATTAGTGTTTAAGGAATCCTAAATAGTTTAGGACTTCCATTTTAGTTAGTAATTCTAATGAGATTAGGGTCTTCAACAAGTGCAAGGTTATTAGTTGTGATGGGATCACAATTATTTAAAGAAAAACCCTAATAACAAGTGGGAGTGCTAAAATAACCCTTTTGTTAAGTTTATTGTAATGTGAATAGATACCTTGTCTTGACTTCAAGTCTTGCATTCCATGCAGAGGGTATTTACTTCACGGATTACAAGGTTAAACTTCTTTGTGATTGCGCGAATGTTCGTTACGCTATTATGACGTGACTTAGTTACATCACATCGAATTTAAACAATTAAACACATTTAATGTGTAGGGTTAAAATTGTGATTAGATCAAAATGATTTCATGACAATCCACTTGTTTTAAAATTTCTAGTGGGAGAGAGATACAAGGGTTGGATCTCACGGCCTCCATTGTCAGTTCATAATAGTGTGGGGTAAACATCTCGTCTTGGCCTCGAGCCTTGCGTTCCATGTGGAGGATGTTTATTTTATGGTACTACAAGATTGAACTTCCCGGTTTATAATGGTGTGGGCAAGCACCTCATCCTGGCCTTGAGCCTTGCATTCCATGCGGAGGGTATTTTGCATCATGGTACTTCTGTGTGTTTCCGTTGCATGCTTCTTCACCCTCACATGGGGGTGGACCCCACACATGTCAGGGTGAAGAAGCATGCAACGGAAACACACAATACCATCTCCAATTCTAGGGGTTTCCCATGGCTTGCCCACACGGTTTGACTAAAATTACTGTGTTGCTCCTAACTTTAGATGTGAGCTACAAAAAAGTGGGGCTCTTTTTAGTCTTTTTGTTGTCAATTGTAGAGTTTTCTTACTCTAATATTCTGCTGCACGCACGTTTTCCTTTTTTTTTTTTTTGAAATTATTAAGATACTCCTAGTCCTAATTGAATGGATTTTTTTTTTTCCAATTTAACACCAAAATCTTAACAATTTCGTTAGTTTGCATCATTTCCAAACTATTTAGGAAACTAACATCTCGAGTCTCTTAAACTTGAGTATACTGGTAGCAACTTGAGTCTTAAAGACTCGAGTTTATATGCTGAGGGTGGAACTCGAGTCTTAAGGACTCGAGTACCCACAAACTAACAATACCCATGAAACAACAAACAACAAACCTAGAAGACACCGTAGAGAACAAACTAGGGAAACACCACTGGAGAGACTGAAGATAACAAACCCTGGAAACAACAAAATCAAACCCAAGCACACTGGAGACAACAAACCTAGAGAGAAACAACAAAATCAAGCAACAAATCCAGAGAGAAACAACAAGACCAAGCCGTTCTAGTGCCAAGATCGAAACTGCCATGGGTTTGGTTTTGGATTTGGGGATTTTTTTTTATAAATTATTTTGACTGTGGGGTTCACTTAGTCGTATTTTTCTTTTTGCAATACTGAACTTGAGCTCTATAGGCTCGATTTTAACATTGAAATCGAGTTCATTATACTCAATTTAGCACACCAAAATCAAGTCTATAATACTCGAGATATTAGTTTCCTAAGTAGTTTTGGAAACGTGCTAACTACCAAAATTGTTAGCATTTTGGTGTTAAATTGCAAAAAAAATCCCTAAGTGAATGGGTGCTCTACAAGTCTATGGGGGCCTTTTTCTGGTATTTTTATCTAACACATCTGTCATGTAATATAAGTTTTTTTTTTTAGAAACATAAGACTTCATTTCATATTGAATCGTAGAATTTATTTTGTGTTTTAAATTTTGAGACTTTTATGGATTGGTTTTTTACTAGCGTAGTTTGTATTGTTGCTTCATCTTAAATTTTAACTTGCTTAAGTAATCCTTATTGACTTTCGATACCTTCTTTCTCTTTATTTTTATTTTCCATTTGCAACAAGTGGAGGGGGTTTGAATACAAGTTTTCCATGTAATCAGAATCGAGCAAATGTATTGTGTTACAACGCTCTCTCTCTCTCTCTCTCTCTTTTCTTTTGGATAGGAAAGTTAAATGGCTCTTTATCTTTTCTTTGTTATCAAAATGTCTCCCACACAACAGGTGAGTTCAAAACAAAGCTATACATAAAAAGTTGTTTAAACACAACTAATATCGTCATTTAAACATGACTCAGCTGTTCAAACACAACTAAACATAAAAAGTTGTTTAAGCACAACTAACATCGTCATTTAAACATGACTTAATAAAAAAGCTGTTCAAATACAGCTAAACATAAAAAAGTGATGGAAACATACAAACATATTCCAAGCACAAGATTGCAAGCATCAAAGAAGTAAAGTTGTGTATAGAAACATACAACTTACATTATCATGTAAATTAAGTGCTAAGTTCCAATCAAAAGCATAAATGTAAAAAGATGTTCTTAATACAATCCTTTGTCTCAAACTTAATCCAAAATGTCTGCTAAAGGGAATAAAAAAGAACATTAAAAGCAAAAGAAAAAAAAAAGAAAGAGAAAAAGCTGTGTGTTGTTTGTTGTATATATGTTGTGATATCAAGTAATTAACGGTGCTGCCTCTTCCTTGGCTAGTAGCTAGGAGTCGCCTCCGGATCCTCCTCCTCGCCACCATCACCATCATCATCATCATCATTACCACTGCCTGGGTGGGCCACTCCTCTAGGACCATATAGCTCCCTCGAGTAGTTGGTCACCTCTATCTTAAGATTCCTGGCTAGCTATACCAATTCCTCATGCTCTTGGATAGTGGGTTGCAATTTGAAAAAAAAAAAAGGGTTAGTGACTGAAACGAGAAAAGAAATGGGAGAAAAAAAAAAGAAAGAAAAATCAAAAGGAAGAAAGAACTCATCGCTCAAGTGTTGGGAGGGAAAGGATAGCCCATGACATTAGGATTGCGGGGCAAGATGCTCTCACGAGCAAAGCCATCTAGGCCATAGGCATAGACCATCCAAGGGAGATGTAGAGGATTAATGGGCTCACTGGTAGTAGGTCCCCCTATTACAATTCCTCGCATTAGTAGTCATGACAAACTAAGAAAGAAAAGAGAACAAGAGTTTAAACATATACTTGGATAGTGAAAGGAGGCATGGGGCGAGTAAGGTTGAACTCCTCGTAGTCCAACCCCTCAAGGAGGCATTCGGCATAGGAAATACCACTCCCCCACGAGTTGTACTCAGCATCAGTCGTGGAGTTTGGGCCAAGCATGAACTTAGGAGGGTCCTTCAGAATTTGTGGGTCATCCACACTGGCCAACAAACATCTCACCCTCTTCGCCAAATATTGAGCCCTCAAGTCTGCTCCTTCAAGGGGTCGAGTAATCTTCCAAAGCAATAAGAGCCACAGGCTTCAAGTATCAAGTAGCAGGAAGGGGCTAGCTGGCCTAAGAGGTCCAGTTTACCTGTAAAGGTACAAGGTTAGAAGAAGGGTATTCTTAAGGGTAATACAGGAAAAAGCACGAAAAACTAGAACTCTTAAAATTTACCTCATCTAAAGTCAGCCTCGCAAGATGTGCCATCACTTAGGAAAAATCCCTCAGAACTAGGTCGGTGCTCGGAGTTATGAGGCCATACCTAACCACCCACCGTGGCAAAAAAGAAACACAAGCCACATGTTAGATGTAAGATGACAAGATGCAAGATGATAATTTGTAAGATGATGTATACAAGATGACAGTTTTCATGACAATATAGTTTGCAAGACTACAAGCTACAAGTGAAAGTCTAAAGAGTGAAAAGAGAACTGACCTTAAGGAGCTTCCATGGCCCTAAAAGCTACCGCAAAATGCCCCGACTGAGAGTGTCGAGGATGGAGTAAAGATAAGCAAGACATGCTTGCCCCAAGTTGGCCTTCTATGCCTCCCCAAAATCCTGGAAGAGGGTTAGCCACCTCAAAGACATCATTTGCCCACCATTGACAAAGAGGTAGGCTTCTAGCAAGTGGAGAAGGAAAGCCCTAGCCATACGAACACACTCTTCTGTGGTCCTCTGTAGGAAGAACATGTAATCCGATACCAAGTCGAAGTAGCGAATGGTCTCAATGGAGTACTTCCTCCCTGCCGTCCAAACTAATGATGGCCCCTCAAAGTTAAGGTCAGTCATGCGGTAAAAGTCATAAGGAGTCACCATCATCTCCCGCTCGGTGATATGAAAGGTGTGGGTAGTGTCCCACCACCTCTTAATGAGGCATTGCGCCAAGGTGGCACTCATAGACTTTTCTAGAAGAAGACTGATGATGGGCTCAAAGCTCGCCTCTTGGATGTAACCCTTGGTTTTGGAGGCAAGTAAGTTGAACCATTCCACCACCTTATCGGTGCTTCCCTTACCAGCTTAAGGGGATGATAACTGCAAAAAAAAAAAAAAAAAAAGTCATTAGATTCATGATTCCAGTGAAATTCCAGGAATATGGTGTTATGATGCATGAATGGAAACAAAAAGGATGATACAGTGATATTCAAATTAAAAAATGACAAAAAGGTGTGTGCGAATTGCATATGGAAGTGAAATGGTTGAAAAAAAAAAGTAAAAATAGGCAGAGCAGAGCCTCTACCAGGCACCTCACATACACAGGTCAAAGCCCACACACATAGACAAGACCCCACGTATGCAGAACCTCAAGAACATACCTGCGTACGCAAGAATAGAGCTACGTACACAGCCCCGAGCCCATACACACAAGAACATAGACAGAAGCAGTTCTTCGACATTTTCAAAGAAGTATCATCCAAAATCAATCCTAGACATGTTCCTACCCCTCCTAAGATATCAGGTTTTCATCTAAACCCATCCCACAGCAAAACCCAAGCATTCACATAGCCAAAAACACATTAAAACTGAAGATCAGAGAAGAACTTGAAAATGAAAAAAAAAAAAAAAAAAACTTACAGATTTACCCATGAGAATGTGATTCTCTAGCCAGTATGTCAATGGTGGAGGTCCTACCAACCTTGTGACTCTACTCTAGCATGTGAGATGGAAGGCATCAGAAGATAGGACGTAGGAATATTTCTTGGCCTTAGGTGCCATTGGAGAAGATGATGAGAGAGAGAGAAAAGAGAAAATGAGAGAGTTTGACAAAATGAAAGAATTAGAAGGTGTGAGGAAAAGAAAGAGGGGAGGGAGGTTTTTATAGAGAGAAAAGACAAATGAGTTATGAAGAATAGTAGAGGTGAGGAAGATGAAGAGAATGAAAAAGAAGAAAAGAAGCAGTTGGCAACCGTTCGAGAAGATGAAAAGGTGAGAACACACTTGATGGCTAAACTACGTGTAGTTTAGGCGTCACCACTAAAACTATGTGTAGTTTAGTCATGAACAATTTTTTTTCTTTCAAAAAGGAGGGACATCTCAACACTTCCATAATCAAACATAATTATATATAAAAAAAAAAAAAAAATCCCCAGTGGATCAAGCACATTAAAGAATTCCATAGTGGATCAAGCACATCAAAAGCTCCATAGTGGTTCTGGCACATCAAGAACCATTCCTAATGGATCAAGCACCTCAAGAACCTTTCCCAGTGGGTTAAGCATATCAAACATCATCCTTAATAAGGAAGTAGAAGACTCTTCCTCGATATTTCAAGCATCTCAAGCAAAGTATCCCCAATGAATGAAGCAAAAGATTCTTCCTTAAATGGATCAAACTTATCAAACATCACCCTCAGTAAGGAAGTAGAAGACTCTCCCTTAATATGTTAAGCATCTAAAACAACTCCTCGGTAAGGAAGCAGAAGATTCTTCCCCAAATGTATCATCCCTAGTAAGGAAGTAGAAAATTTTTCCCCAAAAATTCAAGCATATCAAGCATCATACCCAATGAGGAAGCAGAAGATTCTTCCTTAGTGAGTCCCACACAAAAAAATTCCTAACAAGGAAGCAGAAGATTCTTCCCTAGTGAGTCCCATACAAAAAAATCCCCAGCAATGAAGTGGAAGATTCTTCCTTAAAATCCTCCATGAACCATGAAAGAAGCAGAAGATTCCTCCCTATGCGCATCCACTCCTCAGCGAGTTCTTCACCATCCCTAGTGGAACCTACTCGTGCATATATCCTCCGGGAATTGAACATGCAGGCACGGTGAAAAAAGTAGAGATAGTGATAGAGAAAGAGGCCAAGGCCAACTTGAGGCAAGAGCCTCACCAGAAAAGATAAAGAAAGAAGTGAAGAGGATAAGAGGAATAAGTAACCCGAAGAAGTTTTAAGGCAAGAGCCCCGAATGGACACTACAGAGACTATATCTTTTTGTTGTTTATTGAGTTAGCCCGTAAGAGAACCTTTGTTTGTTTTCTTTTTCTTTTTAAGTGACTCTAGGATAATGAGTCACTTGCCTTTTACTTGCAATTGGCAAAACAGGTTCTGAGATAGTGAACTTGTCGTTGCTCATTTCTCAAGCAACAAAGGTGGGACTTTATACATACGAATCCCAAGCAACTTTTTGGAGTTACACCCCATCCTATGTATGCGTGATGTGTGTTGTATGCGTGGGTTGGGCCCAAGCCGTACGTCGAAAAAAAATGTTTTTACTCTTATTCTTTTGATACCATTAGTGAAACTCACGAGTCAAAAGAGGGGCATCTGTAGAAATCGCATTTTGTACCCCTTATGACTTGGACCCCCATTCCCCAATGATGCTTGAACTCTAAAGCCCAAGGCTAGTTTGGAGCCCAATCAGATATTAAAGTGACTTGAGGAGTGTTAAAATGGAAAATATAATCTTTTAAATGAGCAAAAATCTATTTTTGGAAATAAAATTACCAAAGTAGCCCTTGGCCTGCATACGTTGGTCACGGCTTGCATACGCGAGCCAAAGTATGCATACATAGGCATATTTTTGTGTACGTAGCTAGGGTTTTAGAAGCATAAGAAAGGAAAGTTTTCTACAATAATGAATGAGATTTGGAATGAATCCCACATCGTTTGAGAGCCATTCCGAAAAGTTCAAAAAGTGTGTAAAACACCTATGAACGTTTAGACCCCCAATTTACAAATTACCAACACAAACTTACAATCAAACAATGTACGTGCGGAATATGAAAATAAGCTAAAACAGAATAGGTAAAACAATCTAAACCGAAATTAATCACAACCACATCAGTAATTAAAAGGCAAAGATTAAGGGAAGTATTACTACGAATATTTTATGAAGGGGTTGCATGTACAATAAAGTCTTGGGATATGGTTTATTAATAAGACCTAGAGTACAATTATATTTATATAGTGGTATTAAATATAACTAATGGTAATTTTGAACTTGTCAAGAGTTGACAGAAAAGCCCAAGGCCCATTGGAGCTAGTGTCTTATTTGTTCTCTTTTAGTCCCACTCCAAGCCACATATTAAAGCCCAATTGGAAAGGCCCAAAAGGCTAACCCAATTAGATAATCAGTTATAAGAAGAGAAACATATAGAATTTTGTATGAGAATGAGATGGTTTGTATGTGAGTGTTGGACACTCTCTAATTCTCCATTGAACATACACATATAACTGATTGAGAGACCACACTTCTTGAGCATTAGTGGAATTGGAGTAAAGATTAAAAGTGTTCCTAAGTACTTCTAATCTTTGTTTTGAAATTCACCGCACCAAGGTACACTCTCTTGCTCTTGTATTTTGAAATTTACATAGTACATGTTATCAATTGCGAATGAAGTAGATCCATTAATTTTCTGCTGCGTATGTTTTATATGTGATGCAAACATGTATTTTTCCATCAAATGGTATCAGAGCGGTCCTCAATTTCGAATATGTATAACACGTTTTGTGAGTTTTGGAATTTAAGATAATAGTTTCATGTTGTTAGAAGATTATGCATTTAATTTTCTGCATGATTGTTGAAACTATGGTTTGATGAAAACAGATATTGATGTTATGATGTTGTTTAAATTTTGAATTTAAGTATGTTAAATTGAACTTTAAGGCTATGGCATCAATGGAATTCAGTTTTGATATCAATCTCTGTCTATTATGTTCATATGATCGTTGTTTATTCATGAAAAACTGTTGAAAACTGCCTTAGAAAAATTCTGGAAATTCGAGTTTCATGTGTTTTGATCGATCGATCGAGAATTGCCTTCGATTGATTGAGTGAAAAATGACCAATCTGCTAAATTCGATTGCTAGTCGATCGATCGAGCAGCGATTGAGTACCGATCGAGCTAGGTAGATTGTCAGGTATGAATTTTTTTAATTTTTTCGACCGATCGAGGGGCACATTCTATCGATTGAAAGAAGAAAATTTAGAATTTTTCTTAGTGTTTTTACATGTAAAAAGAGCAAAGCTATGTATAATTAGATTACGCATGTTTTATAATTAAAAACTGTTCTTTTAAAACATCTAGTGGGAGAGAGATACAAGGGTTGGATCTCATAGCCTCCATTGTCGGTTCATAGTAGTGTGAAATATATACTTTGTCTTTGCTTCAAGCTTAGCATTCCATGCGGAGAGTATTTATTTCATGGTACTACAAGATTGAATTTCCTGGTTTATAGTGGTTTAATCAAACACCTTGTCTTAGCCTTAAGCTTTGCATTCCATGCGGAGGGTGTTTTGAATCATAGTACTACAAGATAAACCTGTCAAATGGTAGATGAAATGTGGCTACACAAGATTCTAGACAATGGCATACACTAGACTAAATATTATAGTATCCTCTATGCTAAGTTCTTACTATTATTATTTAGAAGCTAAATATATAATGACATATTATTAGTGTTTGATAAGAGTTATTATGATAGCACTAATAATGAGAATAGTTCTCAATCAATTATAGTATTTAATATTCACTCTATGCTGAGGGATATTGAAAATGGGATTGAGTTGTCGTTGCATATATTATATTATGGTTTTATTAAGGTTCCATACTATATGTTTATATGCTAATTGATAATGTCCAGTTTACTTATAATATTCATGTTTATTGTTTTTAGATTTGATCATGACATCATTTAGCCCACTTGTTACTATTCTTAATTAAAACAAACTAACTGGAAAAGAAATTTAAACATAGTTCTTACAGCTGAAGAGCACAAATATGTGCTTACTCAACCTTGTCCAAACTTTCCATCATTAGATGCTCCTCTTGAGGAAAAACAGCGATATGATCGTTGGCAGAAATCTAATGAGATGGCTAAGTGCTATATCATAGCATCTATCTCAAATGTTTTACAGCATGAAATGCAAGATACAGAACTAGCTTCGAACATTAGGCTCAGTCTGAAGGAGATGTTTGGTGAGCAAGGCCGTTCTGCAAGGCAAGAGACTATGAGGAAAATTTACAATACCAAAATGGCTGAAGGTACTTCAGTGAGGGAGCATTGTCTTAAGATGATCTCCAATCTGAATACACTAGAAGTTTTAGGTGCCGATATTGATGGAGAATTCCAAGTGGATATGATACTCAAATCATTGCCGGAATCATTCAAGGAATTCAAACTCAATTATAATATGAACAAAAAGATTTATTCATTGTCTAAATTAATGAATGAATTGGTAGCGGCAGAAGGCATTCTTGGTACATCTAGTGTTGATGCCAATATGGCCGAAACTTCTACTTCTCAACTTAAGTCGAAAGGCAAGGGTAAGAAGAAGAAGAAGAAGGACTTCACCAAGCAAGATGGTAAACAAATTTCCTTAGGAGTTGCTAACAAAGGAAAGAAAATTAAAGGAAAGTGTTTCCATTGTGGTGAGAAAGGACATTGGAAGAGGAATTGTCCAAAATTCAAAGCTGCCAATAATAAGGATATGAAAAGTTCATTCCTCCTTGAAATATGTTTAGTACAAAATCCCACGGATTCCTGGTGTGTGGATTCAGGTTTTACTAATCATATCTGCAATTCTTTGCAGGGGTTCCAGGAGACCAGAAAACTTAATGAAGGTGAATTGTTTTTACTTTGGCTGATGAGAGCAGGATTTTGGTTGTAGCTATTGGAGTGTTTAATTTATGCTTTGAGTCTAGGGTTTTAATATTGGAAGACTGTCTATATGTACCTAATGTTCGTAGGAATTTAATTTCTGCAACTTATTTAGGTAAACATGGATATTGTGTTATCCTTAAAGACAATGTTGTAATAAAGAAGGGTAAAGTGTTTATCTGTTCTGGCAATATTGTGGATGATTTTTATATTTTAACTCCTAATAAGCATGAATTATATAATTCTGAATTAGATAATGTCTCTCATGTAAAACCATTAAAGAGAAAGTTTCCTTCTACTAGTGATGCATATCTTTGGCATTTACGTTTGGGTCATATTAATTCAAAAAGGATTCAAAGACTGATCAAAGATAGACTTTTAGAGCCATTTGATTTTGATGGATTTCTAGTTTGTGAATCTTGTTTGGAAGGTAAAATGACCAAAAGAACTTTTAATGCAAAAGGTAGAAGAGCCCAAGATTCACTAGAACTAGTGCATTCAAATGTATGTGATCCTATGTCAATCCAAGCAAAAGGTGGCTATAAGTATTTCATTACTTTCACTGATGATTACTCTAGATTTGGTCTTGTGTACCTAATGAAACGGAAGTTCGAAACCTTTGAAAAGTTCAAAAAGTTTAGGGCTGAAATTGAGAATCAATTGGGTAAATGCATAAAGGCCATTCGATCTAATCGTGGTGACGAATACCTTCTTGGGGATTTTAAGGATTACTTAACTAAAAATGGGATTGTATCCCAATTGACTACACCTGGAACTCCATAACAAAATGGTGTAGCAGAAAGAAGGAATAGGACTCTTTTAGATATGGTTAGATCCATGATGAGTTGTTCGACTCTACTAATTTCCTTTTGGGGATATGCCTTAAATACTGCAATGTATCTTCTGAATTTAGTACCTTCAAAATCTATTCCTAAAACACCTGTAGAGTTGTGGAATGGGCGTAAGCCTAGTATGAGACATCTCCATATTTGGGGTTGTCTAGCACTTGTTAAAAGGAAAGTCTGACAAGTTACAGTATAAAATAGAAGTGGTTTTCTTTGTAGGGTATCCAAAAGGAACTGTTGGAGGTTTATTCTAAAGTCATAAAGATAATAAAGTGTTTGTTAGTACAAATGCCAAATTCTTGGAAAATGACTATATGAATGATTATACTCCTAGAAGTAGAGTTGTTTTGGCTGAAATGAATAAACCTGTAAATGAACAACCAATGGATGAAACTAGAGATGATGTGGTTGTATCAGATACACCATAAGATATTACTCAGAAGATGTCTAGTACATAGGTGCCTCATCGTAGTGGGAGGATTGTTAGGCCACCTATAAGATTCATAGGTTTGAGAGAAACTTATGAAGCTATCTTAGAAGAGGCTGAAACTAATCCTTACACTTATGAAGAGGCAATGAATGATATAAATGCACATCATTGGGTCAAAGCTATGAAATCTGAATTAGATTCAATGTATTCCAATCAAGTTTGGGATCTTGTAAAGGTGCCTAACGATATTAAACTTGTTGGTTGCAAATGGGTTTACAAGAGAAAGAGAGGGATAGATGGAAATGTTGAAACCTTTAAAGTAAGGCTAGTGGCGAAAGGGTATACACAAAAAGAAGGTATTGATTATGAAGAAACCTTTCCCCCAATAACAATGCTTAAATCTATCAGAATTCTCTTATCCATTGCTGCTCATTATGATTATGAGATTTGGCAAATGGATGTCAAGACTACATTTCTCAATGGCAATCTTGAAGAGGAAATCTATATGATGCAACCGAAAGGTTTCATAGCAAAGAACCAAGAGCATATGATATGCAAGTTGAAAAGGTCCATTTATGGACTTAAGCAAGCATTTAGGTCATGGAACATCAGATTTGATCAAGCAATCAAGTCATTTGGTTTTGAACAAAATCTTGATGAACCATGTGTGTACAAAAGACATTGAGATAAAGTAGTAATATTCCTAGTGCTTTATGTTGATGAATTTTACTCATTGGAAATGATTTAGGGGTAATGTCATTAATAAAGGTTTGGTTGTCAAGCCAATTTGATATGAAGGACTTGGGTGAGGCTAACTTTATTCTAGGGATCAAGCTTTGGCGAGATCACAAGAATAAGATGTTAGGCTTATCACAAGCTAGATATATAGATAAGGTTCTAGAAGGATTTAGCATGCAAAACTCCAAGAAATGATTGCTTCCTTTCAGACATGGAGTTCCTCTGTCTGATGACCAAAGGCCTAAGACTCAAGAGGAAGAAAATATGATGAGACAAGCTCCTTATGCTTCTACAGTGGGAAGTCTCATGTTTGCCATGCTTTGTACTAGACCAGATATCTGTTAATCAGTTGGCATGGTCAGCCGATATCAATTAAATCCAGGACCAAAACATTGGCAAGCTGTAAAGCATATTCTCAAGTATCTATGGAGAACGAGAGATTATATGCTCGTTTACCGGTGTGAGAATTTAATTCTCATTGGTTATACAGATTCAGATTTTCAATCAGATCTTGATTTTAGAAAGTCCACTTCAGGTTGTGTGTTCACCTTGAGAGGTGGAGCCATAAGTTGGAGGAGTGTTAAGCAATCTTGTATTACGGACTCCACCATGGAAGCTGAGTATGTTGCTGCTTGTGAAGCGGTAAAGTAAGCAGTTTGGCTCAAGAAATTCCTTTCTGATCTTGGTGTTGAGAGAATGGAGCAAGTTTCTATCACATTGTTTTGCGACAATAGTGAAGCAGTTACACAATCCAAAGATCCAAGGAATCACAAGAAAGGAAAACACATTAAGAGAAATTACCACATCATTTGAGACATTGTTGCTCGTGGAGATGTAGTAGTAGCAAAGATTGAAAGTGTAAATAATCTAGCAGATCCTTTTACCAAAGCCTTGCCTTAAAGGACTTTCGAGTCACATTTGGAGGGAATGGGAGTTAGATTAGTGCACAATAGTCTTTAGGGCAAGTGGGAGATTGTTAAGATTAGTGCCTGTAAATCCTATTGTATGATGCTATGTATGATAATATGTATGACATTATGTATGACTTCATATTGTGATTAATAAAGTTGTTTTATTATTATCTAAAACGATGGTAACATGAATATACGGACAATATCATATAGTCCATGAGGTACATAGTATGTGATTTATGTGAAAGGTCATAGAAGATATAAATCACAAGTTTTTTGTAAATTCAGAATTTTAGTTTACGCGTCGGGCGGAAACGGATCAGAACGATAATTTTTATTTTCTCTCTTTCTCGACCTTTTCCAACCTATATTGGCTTGAAATGAAGCCATAATGGTATTTTTTAATTTTTTGAATTTTTTTGCTATTTTATTGGAATTTTCTATTACGCGTCGGGTAGGAACGGCTCGGAACAATAATTTTTATTTTCTCTCTTTCTCGGCCTTTTCCAACCTATTTTGGCTTGAAATGAAGTCAGAATGGTATTTTTTTATTATTTTGAATTGTTTTGCTATTTTTTTGGAATCTTCTATTATGCGTCTGGTAGGAACGGATCGGAACGATAATTTTTATTTTCTCTCTTTGTCAGCCTTTTCCAACCTTTTATGGCTTGAAAAGAAGCCATAATAGTGTTTTTTAATTTTTGGAATTTTTTTGCTATTTTTTTGGAATTTTGTATTACGCGTCGGGCGGAAACGGATCAGAACGATAATTTTTTTTTTCTCTCTTTCTCGGCCTTTTCCAACCTATATTGGCTTGAAATGAAGCCATAATGGTATTTTTTAATTTTTTTGCTATTTTTATGAAATTTTCTATTATGCGTTGGGTAGGAACGGTTCGGAACGATAATTTTTATTTTATCTCTATCTCGGCTTTTTCCAACCTATTATGGCTTGAAAAGAAGCAATAATGGTGTTTTTTAATTTTCTGAATTTTTTTGCTATTTTTTTGGAATTTTCTATTACGCTTCGGGCAGAAACGGATCGGAATGATAATTTTTATTTTCTCACTTTCTTGGTCATTTCCAAACTATTCTGGCTTGAAAAGATTCCATAAAGGTGTTTTTTAATTTTTTGAATTTTTTTGCTATTTTTTTGGAATTTTCTATTTCAGGTCGGGTAGGAAATGGATCGGAAAGATAATTTTTATTTTCTCTCTTTCTCGGCCTTTTCCAACCAATTTTGGCTTGAAATGAAGCCAGAATGGTATTTTTTAATATTTTGAATTGTTTTGCTATTTTTTGGAATTTTCTATGACACTTCGAGTAGGAACGGATCCGAACGATAATTTTTATTTTCTCTCTTTCTCGGCCTTTTCCAACCTATTATGGCTTGAAAAGAAGCGAGAATGGTGTTTTTTAATTTTCTGAATTTTTTTTCTATTATTTTGGAATTTTCTATAACGCGTCGGGCATAAACGGATCAGAACGATAATTTTTATTTTCTCTCTATCTTGGTTTTTTCCAATCTATTCTAGCTTGAAAGGAATCCATAAAGGTGTTTTTAAATTTTTTGAATTTTTTTGGAATTTTCTATTACGCGTCGAGTAGGAACGGATCAGAACGAAAATTTTTATTTTCTCTCTTTCTCGGCCTTTCCAACCCTATTTTGGCTTGAAATGAAGCCATAATGGTATTTTTTAATTTTTTGAATTTTTTTACTATTTTTTTGGAATCTTCTATTACACGTCGGGCAGGTACGGATCGGAACGATAATTTTTATTTTCTCTCCTTCTCGACCTTTTCCAACCTATTATGGCTTGAAAAGAAGCCATAATGGTGTTTTTTAATTTTTTTAATTTTTTTGCTATTTTTTTTGAACTTTCTATTGCCCATCATGTTGGAACGGATCGGAACGATAATTTTTATTTTCTCTCTTTCTCGGCCTTTTCCAACCTATATTGGCTTGAAATGAAGCCATAATGGTATTTTTTAATTTTTTTAATTTTTTTGCTATTTTTATGAAATTTTCTATTATGCGTCGGGTAGGAACGGTTCGGAACGATAATTTTTATTTTCTCTCTATCTCGGCTTTTTCCAACCTATTATGGCTTGAAAAGAAGCCATAATGGTATTTTTTAATTTTTTGAATTTTTTTGCTATTGTTTTGGAATTTTCAATTAGGCGTCGGGTAGGAACGAAACGTAACGACAACTTTTATTTTCTCTCTTTCTCATCCTTTTCCAACCAATTTTGGTTTGAAATGAAGCCATAATGGTATTTTTTAGCTTTTCGATTTTTTTTTGCTATTTTTTTGGAATTTTCTATTACGCGTCGTGTAGGAACGAAATGGAACGATAATTTTTATTCTCTCTTTCTCGGCCTTTTCCAACCTATTTTGGCTTGAAATGAAGCCATAATGGTATTTTTTAATTTTTTGAATTTTTTTGCTATTTTTTATGGAATTCTCTATACCGGGTCGGGGAGGAATTGATCGTAACGATAACTTTTATTTTCTCTCTTTCTGAGCATTTCCTAACCTGTTTTGGCTTGGAAAGAAGCTATAATGGTATTTTTTTGAATTTTGAATTTTTTTGCAGTTTTTTTGGAATTCTCTATTCCGGGTAGGTTAGGAACTTATCGGAACGATAATTTTAATTTTCTCACTTTCTTGGCCTTCGCCAACCAATTTTGGCTTGAAAAGAAGCCATAATGGTGTTTTTTAATTTTTTGGATTTTTTTGCTTTTTTTTTTTGGAATTCTATATTACGGGTCGGGTAGGAATTGATCGTAACGATAATTTCTATTTTCTCTTTTTCTCGGCCTTTGCCAACCTGTTTTGGCTTGAAAAGACGCCATAATGGTGTTTTGGAATTTTTTGAATTTTTTTCCTACTTTTTTTGGAATTCTCTATTCCGAGTCGGTTAGTAACTTTTCAGAACGATAATTTTAATTTTCCCTCTTTCTAAACCTTTTCCAACCTATTTTGGCTTGAAAAGAAGCCATAGTAGTGTTTTCTAATTTTTGAATTTTTTTGCTTTTTTTTTTTGGAATTCTCTACTACGGGTCGGGTAGGAACTGATCGGAACGATAATTTTTATTTTCTCTCTTTCTCGGAGGTTCTCAACCTGTTTTGGCTTGAAAAGAAGCCATAATGGTATTTTTTAATTTTTTGAAATTTTTTGCTATTTTTTTGGAATTCTCTATTATGGGTTATGTTGGAACTAATTGGAAATATAATTTTTATTTTCTCTCTTCCTCGGCCTCTCTCAACCTGTTTTGGCTTGAAAAGAAGCCATATTGGCATTTTTTAATTTTTTAATTTTTTATTTTTGGAATTCTCTATTCTAGGTTGGTTAGGAACTGATCGGTACAATAACTTTTATTTTCTCTCTTTCTCGGCCATTCCCAACATGTTTTGGATTGAAAAGATGCCATAATGGGGTTTTTTAATTTTTTGACTTTTTTTGCTGCTTTATGGAATTCTCTATTCCGGGTCGGGTAACAATTGATCGTAACGATAATTTTTTGTTTCTCTTTTTTTCGGCCTTTGCCAACCTGTTATGGCTTGAAAAGAAGCCATAATGGTGTTTTTTAATTTTTTGAATTTTTTTGCTATTTTTATGGTATTCTCTACTGCGGGTCGGGTAGGAACTGATCGGAACGACAATTTTAATTTTTCTCTCTTTCTCGGCCTTTGCCGACCAATTTTGAATTGAAAAGAAGCCACAATGGTGTTTTTTAATTTTTTGAATTTTTTTGCTATTTTTTATGGAATTCTCTATTCCGGGTTGGGTAGGAATTGATCGTAACGATAACTTTAATTTTCTCTCTTTCTAAGCATTTCCCAACCTATTTTGGCTTGGAAAGAAGCTATAATAGTATTTTTTATTTTTTTTTATTTTTTTTGCAGTTTTTTTTGAATTCTCTATTCCGGGTCGGTTAGGAACTTATCGGGACGATAATTTTAATTTTATCACTTTCTCGGCCTTCGCCAACCAATTTTGACTTGAAAAGAAGCCATAATGGTGTTTTTTAATTTTTTGAATTATTTTGCTTTTTTTTTTTTTCGAATTCTACATTACGGGTCGAGTAGGAATTGATGGTAACGAAATTTCTATTTTCTCTTTTTCGCGGCTTTCACCAACCTGTTTTGGTTTGAAAAGATGCCATAATGGTGTTTTTCAATTTTTTGAATTTTTTTTCTATTTTTTTGGAATTCTCTATTCCGAGTCAGTTAGGAACTTTTCGGAACGATAATTTTAATTTTCTCGCTTTCTCGGCCTTTTCCAACCTATTTTGGCTTGAAAAGAAGCCACAGTAGTGTTTTCTAATTTTTTGAACTTTTACTTTTTTTTTTTTTGGAATTCTATATTACGGGTCGGGTAGGAATTGATCGTAACGATAATTTCTATTTTCTTTTTTTCTCGGACTTTGCGAACCTGTTTTGGCTTGAAAAGAAGCCATAATGGTGTTTTTGAATTTTTTTGCTACTTTTATGGAATTCTCTACTGCGGGTCGGGTAGGAACTGATTGGAACGATAATTTTTATTTTCCCTTTTTCTCGGCCGTTCTCAACCAGTTTTGGCTTGAAAAGAATCCATAATGGTGTTTTTTAATTTTTTTAATTTTTTTGCTATTTTTTTGGAATTCTCTCTTATGGGTCTTGTTGGAACTTATCGGAAATATAATTTTTATTTTCTCTCTTCCTCGGCCTTTCTCAACCTGTTTTGGCTTGGAAAGAAGCCATATTGGCATTTTTTAAATTTTTTTTTTTTTTTTTTTTTTTTTTGGAATTCTCTATTCTAGGTTGGTTAGGAACTAATTGGTACAATAACTGTTATTTTTTTCTTTCTCGGCCTTTCCCAACATGTTTTGGATTGAAAAGATGTCATAATGGTGTTTTCTAATTTTTTGACTTTTCTTGCTGCTTTTTATGGAATTCTCTATTCCGGGTTAGGTGACAATTGATCGTAACGATAATTTTTAGTTTCTCTTTTTCTCGGCCTTTGCCAACCTGTTTTGGCTTGAAAAGAAGCCATAATGGTGTTTTTTAGTTTTTTGAATTTTTTTGCTATTTTTATGGTATACTCTACTGCGGGTCGAGTAGGAATTGATCGGAACGATAATTTTAATTTTCTCTCTTTCTCGGCCTTTGCCAACCAATTTTGAATTGAAAAGAAGCCATAATGGCGTTTTTTAATTTTTTGAATTTTTTTGCTGTTTTTTATGGAATTCTCTATTCCGGGTTGGGTAGGACTTGATCGTAACAATAACTTTTATTTTCTCTCTTTCTGAGCATTTCCCAACCTGTTTTGGCTTGGAAAGAAGCTATAATAGTATTTTTAGTTTCTCTTTTCTCGGCCTTTGCCAACCTGTTTTGGCCTGAAAAGAAGCCATAATGGTGTTTTTGAATTTTTTTGTAATTTTTATGGAATTCTCTACTACGGGTCGGGTTGGAACGGATCGGTACAATAACTTTTATTTTCTCTCTTTCTCGGCCTTTCCCAACCTGTTTTGGCTTGAAAAGAAGCCATAATGGTTTTTATTAATTTTTTGAATTTTTTTGCTATTTTTTATGGAATTCTCTATTCCGGGTTGGGTAGGAACTAATCGGAACGATAATTTTTATATTGTGTTTTTCTTGGCCTTTGCGAACCTATTTTGGCTTGAAAAGAAGCCATAATGGTGTTTTTGTTTGATTTTTTTAATTTTTTTGCTATTTTTTTGGAATTATCTATTTCGGGTTTGGTATGAACTGATCGGAACGATAATTTTTATTTTGTCCCTTCCTCAGCCTGTCCCAACCTCTTTCGGCTTGAAAAATAAGTCATAAGGGTGTTTTTAATTTTTTTGAATGTTTTTGCAATTTTTTTGGAAGTCTCTATTACGGGTTGCGTAAGAACAGATTGGAACGATAATTTTTATTTTCACTCTTTCACGTCTTTTCCCAACCTGATTTTGCTTGAAAAGAAGCCATAATGGTGTTTTTTAATTTTTTGAGTTTTAATTTTTTTTTTGAATTCTCTATCCAGGGTTTGGTAGGAACTGATTGGAACGATAATTTTTAGTTTCTCTCTTTCTTGGTCTTTCCCAACCTATTTTGGCTTGGAAAGAAGCCATAATGGTGTTTTTAAATTTTTTTGCTATTTTTTTATAATTCTCTATTACAGGACGAGTAGGAACTGATCGGAACGACAATTTTAATTTTCTTTCTTTCTCGGCGTTTCCCGACCTGTTTTGGCTTGAAAAGACACCATAATGGTGTTTTTCAATTTTTTGAATTTTTTTCTATTTTTTTGGAATTCTCTATTCCAAGTCGGTTAGGAACTTTTCGGGACGATAATTTTAATTTTCTCTCTTTCTTAATCTTTTCCGACCTATTTTGGCTTGAAAAGAAGCCACAGTAGTGTTTTATAATTTTTTGAATTTTTTTGCTTTTTTTTTGGAATTCTATATTACGGGTCAGGTAGGAATTGATCGTAACGATAATTTCTATTTTTCTTTTTCTCGGCCTTTGCCAACCTGTTTTGGCTTGAAAAAAAGCCATAATGGTGTTTTTTAATTTTTTGAATTTTTTTGCTACTTTTATGGTATTCTCTACTGTGGTTCGGGTAGGAATTGATCGGAACGATAATTTTTATTTTCTCTCTTTCTCGGCTGTTCTCAACCTGTTTTGGCTTGAAAAGAAGCCATAATGGTATTTTTTTAATTTTTTGAATTTTTTTGCTATTTTTTTGGAATTCTCTATTACGGGCCTTGTTGGAACTAATCGGAACTATAATTTTTATTTTCTTTTTTCCTCGGCCTTTCTCAACCTGTTTTGGCTTGAAAAGAAGCCATAATGGCGTTTTTTAGTTTTTTGAATTTTTTTTTTTGGAATTCTCTATTCCAGGTTGGTTAGGAACTGATTCGTATTGTCTAGTTTTTTTAATTTTTTTGCTAATTTTTTGGAATTCTCTATTCCGGGTCGGGTAGGAACTTATCGAAACGATAATTTTTATTTTCTCTTTTTCTCGGCCTTTCCCAACCTATTTTTGCTTGAAAAGAATCCATGGTGGTGTTTTTTAATTTTTTGAATTTTTTTGCTATTTTTTTTTGGAATTATTTATTACAAGTCGGGTAGGAACTTATTGGAACGATAATTTCTAATTTCTCTTTTTCTTGGCCTTTCCCATCTTATTTTTGCTTGAAAAGAAGCCATAATGGTGTTTTTTAATTTTTCGAATTTTTTCGCTATTTTTCTGGAATTCCCAATTACGGGTCTGGTAGGAACTTATCGAAACGATAATTTTTATTTTCTATCTTTCTTGGCCATTCCCAACCTGTTTTGGCTTGAAAAGAAGCCATAATGGTATTTTTTAATTTTTTTAATTTTTTTTGTAATTATCTATTCCGGGTCGAGTAGAAACTGATCGGAACGATAACTTTTATTTTCTCTCTTTCTGAGCATTTCCCAATCGGTTTTGACTTGAAAAGAAGCCATAATGACATTTTTTAATTTTTATAATTTTTTTGCTATTTTTCTGGGGTTCTCTAATATGGGTCTGGTAAGAACTGATAGAAACTATAATTTTTATTTTCTCTCTTTCTCAGCCGTTCTCAACCTGTTTTGGCTTGAAAAGAAGCCATAATGGTGTTTTTTAATTTTTTGAATTTTTTTTTTTTTGGAATTCTCTATTCTAGGTTGGTTAGGAACTGATCGGTACAATAACTTTTATTTTCTCTCTTTCTCGGCCTTTCCCAACATGTTTTGGATTGAAAAGATGCCATAATGGTGTTTTTTTAATTTTTTGACTTTTTTTGCTGCTTTTTATGGAATTCTCTATTCCGGGTCAGGTAACAATTGATCGTAACGATAATTTTTAGTTTCTCTTTTTCTCGGCCTTTGCCAACCTGTTTTGGCTTGAAAAGAAGCCATAATGGCGTTTTTTAGTTTTTTGAATTTTTTTGCTATTTTTATGGTATTCTCTACTGCGGGCCGGGTAGGAACTGATCGGAACGATAATTTTAATTTTCTCTCTTTCTCGGCCTTTGCCAACCAATTTTGAATTGAAAAGAAGCCATAATGGTGTTTTTTAATTTTTTTGCTATTTTTTATGGAATTCTCTATTCTGGGTTGGGTAGGAATTGATCGTAACAATAACTTTTATTTTCTCTCTTTCTGAGCATTTCCCAACCTGTTTTGGCTTGGAAAGAAGCTATAATAGTATTTTTTATTTTTTAAAATTTTTTTGCAGTTTTTTTTTTAATTCACTATTCTGGGTCTGTTAGGAACTTATCGGAACGATAATTTTAATTTTCTCACTTTCTCGGCCTTCGCCAACCTATTTTGGATTGAAAAGAAGCCACAGTAGTGTTTTCTAATTTTTTTACTTTTTTTACTTTTTTTTTTTCGAATTCTATATTACGGGTCGAGTAGGAATTGATTGTAGCGAAATTTCTATTTTCTCTTTTTCTCGGCCTTCGCAAACCTGTTTTGGTATGAAAAGACGCCATAATGGTGTTTTTCAATTTTTTGAATTTTTTTTCAATTTTTTTGGAATTCTCTATTCCGAGTCAGTTAGGAACTTTTTGGAACGATAATTTTAATTTTCTCGCTTTCTCGGCTTTTTCCAACCTATTTTGGCTTGAAACGAAGCCACAGTAATGTTTTCTAATTTTTTGAATTTTTAAATTTTTTTTTTTTTGGAATTCTATATTACGGGTCGGGTAGGAATTGATCGTAACGATAATTTCTATTTTCTCTTTTTCTCGGCCTTTGCGAACCTGTTTTGGCTTGAAAAGAAGCCATAATGGTGTTTTTGAATTTTTTTGCTACTTTTATGGAATTCTCTACTGCGGGTCGGGTAGGAACTGATTGGAACGATAATTTTTGTAAGGACCAGATTTGGCTGGACCCCAAAACAAGAATAGATCCAGGCCCACAAAGTCCGAACAATAAATTTGTAGAGTGTAGGGTAAAAAACTAGTCTGGATCTAGGACCAAGATATTGGGTTACAACATTAAAGAGAAAGAGTTATATATCCGTATCAGCACAAAGAGTATCCTCGGACATGCCCCAATGCTCTTTTTTAGAATATTTTTCAGTCCCCTTTCCTTTCTCCCTCCTTCATCTTATATACTATGGATTCTTTACCTTTTTCCCCGTCCACGTGCGGACTGGGCGTTTCCTGTCCTTTTTCTCCATTCCTTCTGCCTTTTCTTGAATCTTCCATCCTTAGCTGGAAGGCTGCGCGTTCACTGTTCAGGTATCACCTCCACATTAATGCGGCCAGAAGGTTAGTTGGGCGGCATTTAATGCGGAGGTGACAGTACCCTTAGATATTTGTTATTTCTTACTATTATTCTTTATTTGATATTTTCCCCTTCACTTTGTTGTAAGGTTTGCCCCAGGCGTTGCTTTAAGTGACTAATAAGTTCACCAGATACCTCGGATAGAAGTTCCGAGGTGACCATCGTCCTCGAACACGGCCAAATTCCTCACAAGCACGCTCCACCTCTCCTCGGAGGGTAATTTTATCCCTTCTTTTGTTGGTTGTCCTCGGATATTCGCCTACCCTCAGACTGGACATTGGGCTTGGCCCTTTCTTACGCCGTTTGTATATATGGGGCTAGATATTGGGCCTGGCCTCCTCCAATGCAGTTTGAACGCAAGGCCCAATTGGCCCCCACAATAGCCCCTCAAAATCTTGCTTTTCGGCTCTTCGGGAGAAAAGGAGGATTTTGATTCTCTCTTCGGATCTCCCTTATGATCTGGTTTTGTTGGGTCAAATTGCAGCAACACGTATTTATCTTCTTGTGACTCATCCCTGACTCTTCAGTGCCCAGGGTGCGTCCCCATTTAATTTTGGCAACTCCTTTGTCTCCCACGTTCAACGGTTGGATGATAATCCAACGGTGGTTGAGCTTTCTGGGAATTTGAGCGGGCGAATTCCCGCTCCTAATTTTTGTGCCACTATAAATAGACTTTCAAATCAGTTTCTTGTCACTTTTGAACGATTGCGTTATTCTAGATCCTGACACTTTCTCTCTTTCTTTCGCTCCTTTGTGCGTCTACAAATACTAAAATCCTGTCCGAGGATCATTTCTCACACCTGTAAGTCTTCCTAAACTATCTCCAACTCTTATTCCATTTATTGTATAATTTCTCCTATAGGACCTCTTAAAAAATGGGTAGATTTAAAGAGTTAGTTGACACCGAGGAGGGAATGAGGAACTTTAGGACTAAGTATAATATCCCTCCACATGTGGGCGTTAGGTACGCGGCACAGGGTGAGTGGTATGATGAGAGAAAAACACAGGAGGTTGTCATTCCTATGATTGCCTTCATAGAAGGGGGGATGACCATTCCCATGGGCACCCTTACCAGGAATTACCTTAGGTATTTTAGGTTATCCCCCACGCAATGCGCGCCGAATATGTTCAGGGTATTAGGATATATAGAAGCCCTGAACGAAAGAATGAACCTAAACCTGACCCACCACGATATAAACTGGATTTACAACCTTCAGCATCTAAAAAATCAGGGATACTACTTAAAATCCAGGCAGGCAAAGGTCAGGATGATTCAGTGTCTCCCTGTTTCTAATAAGGGATTAAAAGAAGATTTCCTAATCTTCTCTGGGCAATGGCATGATGGCCTACCATGCCCAGTTAAAGAGGGCGAGCCAGGTGGGGAGCCAACCTATTTAGTCCTCATATTTAACTTTTTATATTTTAGTAATCTCATTGTTATCGGCTGATACTAAAATTACTTCCTCATTATTTCTACTGACGTTGCAGATCCCCGTGCCACTACGCCATCACTACGTTTAGTTAACAAAGCGAGCTTGGATAGAGTTCTCGGAGCTGAAATTTACGTCAACCCATCAGACGGTCAGTTAAGAGCAGCCCATCTTATACTCGGCTACAACCCTATATCACGTGCATTCCAAGCTCCTTCGTGCGTGATAAAGGCTAAGGATCCTCGGCTTCGCAGAATTAGCGTTGCTTACGAGGGGTTCGTAGTTCCTGAAGGCGTTCCTCTTCCCAAATATTCCCAGCCTACCGAGGCATTGCCTGTTGCCAGCCTCGCGGAAGCAGCACCATCTTCTTCCCCCGTTTTTCAAGTAGTGGAGGAAGAAGAAGCTGAACGAGAGGAAGAAGGCGTTGTGGACTTCACCTCGGCTACAGACGATTACGAAGTCTTTAACCAATCCACTCCCTCACCTGACACTCCCGAGGACATGGGCATCCAGAGGAAGCCTCAACGCAGTCTCCAGGAGTTATTGGAGAGCCAACCTGGAAGGGGGGAGGGTGGAAGGTCTACCCAACCAAAACTTCCTCCACCCCCTCCTAAGTCCCCCCCTCGTGCCCTTCAGCAATCTCTCCTCTCTAGGGTTTAGCAACCTGACCCTAAGTGGAGAAGGGAGCCCAAAGGCAAGGAAGTGATGGAGATTGGAAGGACTCGTTCTTCCAGTGAAGAGGAGGTTCCTAGGCCACTGAAGCAATTAAAAATCAGCCAGGCCCCCAGCCGAGGACCAGAAAGGGGAGAGGTTCAACAGCCTGAACCTCAAGCATGGCTTCCAGCTCCCATGCTTAATGGTGAGCCTCTGACCGATGATGCATCGATCAAAGATTACAATAGAGGTGTAGGCTGCCAAGTAGCCTCGGCATTGGAAGAAACCCTCCTGCTCCCCAGAGACATGATAGAGCTGCGAGGCTTAAGGAGGAACGAAATCTTTCTCCAAGCCAAGCGGTCTTTAGGAATGGTATGTGTTGCTACTCTTCAATCTTTGTTCTTTTCTTTTCACTTGGCATAACGCTTATTTCATGTTACTTGTATATATACACATTGTTATCCTTATACATTTTTTTTTTTTTGCGTTTGTTTTGTTGTTGTTGTTGTTTTTTTTTTTTTTTTTTTAAACAGGCTGTTCAAAGCATATTCAGAATGGAGGAGATATATCACTCCGTCGCACAGCAGTTAGACGATGAGAGAAAAAGAAGGGTCTCTGCTGTGCAGACATTGAACATCGCTGAGAACAGCAATAAGGACCTCAAGGAGAAACTGAAGGCTGAGGAGCAGCTGAAGAAGAGTGCTGAGGCTGCCTTGAAGGGGGCTGAAACCCAAGCTGAGAGCCAGAGGAAACTGGTCATCGAGGTTAAAGGGCAATTGGTTACGGCCAAGGAGCAAATTGCAGCCCTAAGGCAGCAACTGGAGGAGGCTAATAAGCTCAAAGCCTTGGCCGAAAAAGCAAAAATGCAAGCTGAGGAGGATAAGCTAAAGGCCGAGAAGGAGAGAGACGAGGCCGAGCAGCATGGGTATGATGTTGGCGTGGCTGAGACCGAGGACGCTCTTCGGGCTGAGGTTCCTGCCGTCTGCCGCGCCTACTGCGCCCAAACTTAGGAAGAGGCTCTCAACCAGGCTGGGGTTGAAGCTTCATCAGGGCTGAGGAAACCAGAAAGCATCATCTTCCCCTTAGCCCTGCAAATTCCTAAGCAGACTGAGACGGCCCCTCTCGCGCCTCAACCAACTGCCGAAGCCTCCTCTCAGCCCCTTCCTTCTGTTGCCCAGGCAGACCAGGTTGGCTAGGAATTGATCGGTACAATAACTATTATTTTCTCTATTTCTCGGCGTTTCCCAACCTGTTTTGGCTTGGAAAGAAGCCATATTGGTGTTTTTTAATTTTTTGAACTTTTTTTTTTTTTTTTGGTATTTTCTATTCCAGGTTGGTTAAGAACTTATCAGAACAATAATTTTAATTCTCTTTCTTTCTCGGCCTTTCCCAACCTGTTTTGGCTTGAAAAGATGCCATAATGGTGTTTTTTAATTTTTTGAATTTTTTTGCTGCTTTTTATGGAATTCTCTATTCCGAGTTGGGTAACAATTGATCGTAATGATAATTTTTAGTTTCTCTTTTTCTCGGCCTTTGCCAACCTGTTTTGGCCTGAAAAGAAGCCATAATGGTGTTTTTGAATTTTTTTGTAATTTTTATGGAATTCTCTACCGCGGGTCGGGTTGGAACGGATCGGTACAATAACTTTTATTTTCTCTCTTTCTCGGCATTTCCCAACCTGTTTTGGCTTGAAAAGAAGCCATAATGGTTTTTATTAATTTTTTGAATTTTTTTGCTATTTTTATGGTATTCTCTACTGCGGGCCGGGTAGGAACTGATGGGAACGATAATTTTAATTTTCTCTCTTTCTCGGCCTTTGCCAACCAATTTTGAATTGAAAAGAAGCCATAATGGTGTTTTTTAATTTTTTGAATTTTTTTGCTATTTTTTATGGAATTCTCTATTCCAGGTTGGGTAGGAATTGATCGTAACAATAACTTTTATTTTCCCTCTTTCTGAGCATTTTCCAACCTGTTTTGGCTTGGAAAGAAGCTATAATAGTAATTTTTATTTTTTTGAATTTTTTTGCATTTTTTTTAATTCACTATTCTGGGTCTGTTAGGAACTTATCGGAACGATAATTTTAATTTTCTCACTTTCTCGGCCTTCGCCAACCTATTTTGGCTTGAAAAGAAGCCACAGTAGTGTTTTCTAATTTTTTGAATTTTTTTACTTTTTTTTTTTTCGAATTCTATATTACGGGTCGAGTAGGAATTGATTGTAACGAAATTTCTATTTTCTCTTTTTCTCGACCTTCGCCAATCTGTTTTGGTATGAAAAGACGCCATAATGGTGTTTTTCAATTTTTTGAATTTTTTTTCAATTTTTTTGGAATTCTCTATTCCGAGTCAGTTAGGAACTTTTCGGAATGATAATTTTAATTTTCTCGCTTTCTCGGCCTTTTCCAACCTATTTTGGCTTGAAAAGAAGCCACAGTAGTGTTTTCTAATTTTTTGAATTTTTAAATTTTTTTTTTTGGAATTCTATATTACGGGTCGGGTAGGAATTGATCGTAATGATAATTTCTATTTTCTCTTTTTCTCGGCCTTTGCGAACCTGTTTTGGCTTGAAAAGAAGCCATAATGGTGTTTTTGAATTTTTTTGCTACTTTTATGGAATTCTCTACTGCGGGTCGGGTAGGAACTGATTGGAACGATAATTTTTATTTTTCCTTTTTCTCGGCCGTTCTCAACCAGTTTTGGCTTGAAAAGAAGCCATAATGGTGTTTTTAATTTTTTTGCTATTTTTTTGGAATTCTCTATTATGGGTCTTGTTGGAACTGATCGGAAATATAATTTTTATTTTCTCTCTTCCTCAGCCTTTCTCAACCTGTTTTGGCTTGAAAAGAAGCTATATTGGCATTTTTTAATTTTTAGAATTTTTTTTTTTTTTTTTTGGAATTCTCTATTCTAGGTTGGTTTGGAACTAATCGGTACAATAACTTTTATTTTCTCTCTTTCTCGGCCTTTACCAACCTGTTTTGGCTTGAAAAGATGTCATAATGGTGTTTTTTAATTTTTTGACTTTTTTTGCTGCTTTTTATGGAATTCTCTATTCCGGGTCAGGTAACAATTGATCGTAACGATAATTTTTAGTTTCTCTTTTTCTCGGCCTTTGCCAACTTGTTTTGGCTTGAAAAGAAGCCATAATGGTATTTCTTAGTTTTTTGATCTTTTTTGCTATTTTTATGGTATTCTCTACTGCGGGTCGGGTAGGAACTGATCGGAACGATAATTTTAATTTTCTCTCTTTCTCAGCCTTTACCAACGAATTTTGAATTGAAAAGAAGCCATAATGGTGTTTTTTAATTTTTTGAATTTTTTTGCTATTTTTTATGGAATTCTCTATTCCGGGTTGGGTAGGAATTGATCGTAACAATAACTTTTATTTTCTCTCTTTCTGAGCATTTCCCAACCTGTTTTGGCTTGGAAAGAAGCTATAATAGTATTTTTTATTTTTTTGCAGTTTTTTTTGAATTCACTATTCTGGGTCTGTTAGGAACTTTTCGGAACGATAATTTTAATTTTCTCACTTTCTCGGCCTTTTCCAACCTATTTTGGCTTGAAAAGAAGCCACAGTAGTGTTTTCTAATTTTTTGAATTTTTTGAATTTTTTTTTTTGAAATTCTATATTACGGGTCGGGTAGGAATTGATCGTAACGATAATTTCTATTTTTTCTTTTTCTCGGCCTTTGCCAACCTGTTTTGGCTTGAAAAGAAGCCATAATAGTGTTTTTTAATTTTTTTAATTTTTTTGCTACTTTTATGGAATTCTTTACTGCGGGTAGAGTAGGAACTGATCGGAACTATAATTTTTATTTTCTCTCTTTCTCGGCCGTTCTCAACCTGTTTTGGCTTGAAAAGAAGCCATTGTGGTGCATTTTAATTTTTTGAATTTTTTCGCTATTTTATTGGAATTCTCTATTACGGGTCTTCTTGGAACTCATCAGAACTATAATTTTTATTTTCTCTCTTCCTCGGCCTTTCTCAACTTGTTTTGGCTTGAAAAGATGCCATATTGGCATTTTTTTTATTTTTTTTATTTTTTATTTTTTGGAATTCTCTATTCCAGGTTGGCTAGGAATTGATCGGTACAATAACTATTATTTTCTCTATTTCTCGGCGTTTCCCAACTTGTTTTAGCTTGGAAAGAAGCCATATTGGTGTTTTTGAACTTTTTTTTTTTTTTTTGGTATTTTCTATTCCAGGTTGGTTAAGAACTTATCAGAACAATACTTTTAATTCTCTTTCTTTCTCGGCCTTTCCCAACCTGTTTTGGCTTGAAAAGATGCCATAATGGTGTTTTTTAATTTTTTGAATTTTTTTGCTGCTTTTTATGGAATTCTCTATTCCGGGTCGGGTAACAATTGATCGTAATGATAATTTTTAGTTTCTCTTTTTCTCGGCCTTTGCCAACCTGTTTTGGCCTGAAACGAAGCCATAATGGTGTTTTTCAATTTTTTTGTAATTTTTATGGAATTCTCTACTGCGGGTCGGGTTGGAACGGATCGGTACAATAACTTTAATTTTCTTTCTTTATCGGCGTTTCCCAACCTGTTTTGGCTTGAATAGACACCATAATGGGGTTTTTCAATTTTTTGAATTTTTTTGGAATTCTCTATTCCAAGTCGGTTAGGAACTTTTCGGGACGATAATTTTAATTTTCTCTCTTTCTCAACCTTTTCCAACCTGTTTTGGCTTGAAAAAAAGCCATAATGGTGTTTTTTAATTTTTTGAATTTTTTTGCTACTTTTATGGTATTCTCTACTGTGGTTCGGGTAGGAATTGATCGAAACGTTAATTTTTATTTTCTCTCTTTCTCGGCCGTTCTCAACCTGTTTTGGCTTGAAAAGAAGCAATAATGGCGTTTTTTAATTTTTTGAATTTTTTTGCTATTTTTTTGGAATTCTCTATTACGGGCCTTGTTGGAACTAATCGGAACTATAATTTTTATCTTCTTTTTTCCTCGGCCTTTCTCAACCTGTTTTGGCTTGAAAAGAAGCAATAATAGCGTTTTTTAGTTTTTTGAATTTTTTTTTTTTGGAATTCTCTATTCCAGGTTGGTTAGGAACTGATTGGTATTGTCTAATTTTTTGAATTTTTTTGCTAATTTTTTGGAATTCTCTATTCCGGGTTGGGTAGGAACTTATCGAAACGATAATTTTTATTTTCTCTTTTTCTCGGCCTTTCCCAACCTATTTTTGCTTGAAAAGAATCCATAGTGGTGTTTTTTATTTTTTTAATTTTTTTGCTATTTTTTTTGGAATTATTTATTACGAGTCGGGTAGGAACTTATTGGAATGATAATTTCTAATTTCTCTTTTTCTCGGCCTTTCCCATCCTATTTTTGCTTGAAAAGAAGCCATAATGGTGTTTTTTAATTTTTCAAATTTTTTCGCTATTTTTCTGGAATTCCCAATTACGGGTCTGGTAGGAACTTATCGAAACGATAATTTTTATTTTCTATCTTTCTCGGCCATTCCCAACCTGTTTTGGCTTGAAAAGAAGCCATAATGGTATTTTTTAATTTTTTTAATTTTTTTGTAATTATCTATTCCGGGTCGAGTAGAAACTGATCGGAACGATAACTTTTATTTTCTCTCTTTCTGAGCATTTCCCAATCTGTTTTGACTTGAAAAGAAGCCATAATGGCATTTTTTAATTTTTATAATTTTTTTGCTATTTTTCTGGGATTCTCTAATACGGGTCTAGTAAGAACTGATAGGAACTATAATTTTTATTTTCTCTCTTTCTCAGTAGTTCTCAACCTGTTTTGGCTTGAAAAGAAGCCATAATGGTGTTTTTTAATTTTTAAATTTTTTTTTGCTATTTTCTTGGAATTCTCTATTACGGGACGGGTAGGAACTGATCGGTACGATAATTTTTATTTCTCTCTTCTCGGCGTTTCCCAACTTGTTTTGGCTTGGAAAGAAGCCATATTGGTGTTATTTATTTATTTATTTATTTTTTTGTATTCTCTTTTCCAGGTTGGTTAGGAACTGATCAGAACAATAATTTTTATTTTCTCTTTTTCTCAGCCTTTCCCAACATGTTTTGGCTTGAAAAGAAGCCATAATGGTATTTTTTAATTTTTTTGCTATATTTTTGGAATTCTCTATTATGAGTCGGGAAGGAACTGATCGAAATGATAATTTTTAATTTCTCTCTTTTTTGGCATTTCCCAACCTGTTTTGGCTTGAAAAGAAGCCATAATGGTATGTTTTAATTTTTTGAATTTTTTTGCTATTTTTCTGGAATTCTCTAATACGGGTCGGGTAGGGACTGATCGGAACGATAATTTTTATATTCTCTCTTTCTCAGCCGTTCTCAACCTGTTTTAGCTTGAAAAGAAGCCATAATGATGTTTTTTAATTTTTTGAATTTTTTCGCTATGTTTTTGGAATTCCGTATTACGGGTCTGGTAGGAACTTATCGGAATGATAATTTTTATTTTCTCTCTTTCTCGGTCTTTCTCAACCTATTTTGGCTTGAAAAGAAGCCATAATGGTATTTTTTAATTTTTTTAATTTTTTGGCTATTTGTTTGGAATTCTCTATTCCGGGCCGAGTAGGAACATATTGGAACGAGAATGTTTATTTTCTCTCTTTCTCGGCCATTCCCAGCCTGTTTTGGCTTCAAAAGAAGCCATAATGGTATTTTTTAATTTTATCAATTTTTTTACTATTATTTTGTAATTACGTATTCCGGGTTGGGTAGAAATTGATCGAAATGATAACTTTTATTTTCTCTCTTTCTGAGCATTTCCCAACCTGTTTTGGCTTGAAAAGAAGCCATAATGGTATTTTTTGGTTTTTTGAATTTTTTTGCTATTTTTTTGGAATTCTCCATTCCGGGTCAGGTAGGAACTTATCGGAACGATAATTTTTATTTTCTCTTTTTCTCGCCCTTTCCCAACCTATTTTGGCTTGAAAAGACGCCATTATGGTGTTTTTCAATTTTTTGAATTTTTTGCTATTTTTTTGGAATTCTCTAATCCGGGTCAGGTAGGAATTGACCGAAACGATAATTTCTATTCTCTCTCTTTTTAAACCTTTCCCAACCTATTTGGCTTGAAAAGAAGCCATAATCGGTTTTTTTATTTTATTTTTTAATTTTTTTGCCATTTTTTTGGAATTATTTATTTCGGGTTGGGTAGGAACTAATCGGAACGATAATTTTTTTTTTTCTCTTTCTCGGCATTTCCCAACTTGTTTTGGCTCTGAAAGAAGCCATATTGGAGTTGTATAATTTTTTGAATTTTTTTTTTAGTATTCTCTATTCTAGGTTGGTTAGGAACTAATCGGAACAATAATTTTTATTTCTCTCTTTCCCGACCTTTGCCAACCTGATTTGGCTTGAAAAGAAACCATACTGGTGTTTTCTAATTTTTCGAATTTTTTTGCTATTTCTAATTTCTCTTTTTCTCGACCTTTCCCATCCTATTTTGTGTGAAAAGAAGCCATCATGGTGTTTTTTAATTTTTCGAATTTTTTCGCTATTTCTCTGGAATTCCCAATTACGGGTCTGGTAGGAACTTATCAGAACGATAATTTTTATTTTCTCTCTTTCTCGGCCATTCCCAACCTGTTTTGGCTTGAAAAGAAGCCATAATGGTATTTTTTAATTTTTTTTGCTATTTTTTTGGTATTCTCTATTCCAGGTTGGTTAGGAATTGATCAGAACAGTAATTTTTATTTTCTCTTTTTCTCGGCCTTTCCCAATCTGTTTTGGCTTGAAAAGAAGCCATAATGGTGTTTTTTAATTTTTTGAATTTTTTTACTATTTTTTTGGAATTCTCTATTATGAGTAGGGAAGGAACTGATCGAAACGGTAATTTTTAATTTCTCTATTTCTCGGCCTTTCCCAACCTGTTTTGGCTTGAAAAGAAGCCATAATGGTATTTTTTCAATTTTTTAATTTTTAGCTATTTGTTTGGAATTCTCTCTTCCGGGCCGGGTAGGAACTTATTGGAACGATAATTTTTATTTTCTCTCTTTCACGGCCGTTTCCAACCTGTTTTGGCTTCAAACATAATGGTATTTTTTAATTTTTTTAATTTCTTTGCTACTATTTTGTAATTACCTATTCCAGGTCAGGTAGGAACTGATCGGAACGATAACTTTTATTTTCTCTCTTTCTGAGCATTTCCCAACCGGTTTTGGCTTGAAAAGAAGCTATAATGGTATTTTTTGGTTTTTTGAATTTTTTTGGAATTCTCTATTCCGGGTCGAGTAGGAACTTATCGGAATGAAAATTTTTGTTTTCTCTCTTTCTCAGCCTTTCCAAATCTATTTTGGTTTGAAAAGAGGCCATAATGGTGTTTTTTAATTTTTTGAATTTTTTTCCTATTTTTTTGTAATTCTATATTTCGGGTCAGGTAGGAACTTATCAGAACGATAATATCTATTTTCTCTCTTTCTCGGCCTTTCCCATCCTATTTTTGCTTGAAAAGAAGCCATAATGGAGTTTTTTAATTTTTCAAAATTTTCACTATTGTTTTGGAATTTCGTATTACGGGTCTAGTAGGAACTTATAGGAACGATAATTTTTATTTCCTCTCTTTCTTGGCCTTTCCCAACCTATTTTGGCTTGAAGAGAAGCCATAATGTTGTTTTTTAATTTTTTTAATTTTTATGCTATTTTTTCGGAATTCTCTATTCCGGGTCGGGTAGGAACTGATCGGAACGATAATTTTTATTTTCTCTCCTTCTAAACCTTTCCCAACCTATTTTGGCTTGAAAAGAAGCCGTAATGGGGTTTTTTTAAATTTTTTTGCCATTTTTTTGGAATTATCTATTCCGGGTTGGGTAGGAACTGATCGGAACGAGAATTTTTTTTTTTCTATCGTTCTCGGCGTTTCCCAACTTCTTTTGGCTCTGAAAGAAGCCATATTGGAGTTTTTTTAATTTTTTTTCGTTTTTTTCTCTTTTTTTTTTTGGTATTATCTATTCTAGGTTGGTTAGGAACTGATCAGAACAATAATTTTTATTTTCTATCTTTCCTGACATTTCCCAACCTGTTTTGGCTTGAAAAGATGCCATAATAGTGTTTTTTAATTTTTTGAATTTTTTTGCTATTTTTTATGGAATTCTCTATTTCGGGTCGGATAGGAACTGATTGTAACAATAATTTTTATTTTCTCTTTTTCTTGGACTTTGCCAACCTGTGTTGGCTTGAAAAGAAACCATACTTGTGTTTTTTAATTTTTTGAATTTTTTTGCTATTTTTTATGGAATTCTCTATTCCGGGTCGGGTAGGAACTGATTGTAACAATAATTTTTATTTTCTCTTTTTCTTGGACTTTGCCAACCTGTGTTGGCTTGAAAAGAAACCATACTTGTGTTTTTTAATTTTTTTGCTATTTTTCTGGAATTCTCTACTCCGAGTTGGGTAGAAACTGATCTGAACGATAATTTTTATTTTCTCCCTTTCTAAGCCGTTCTCAACCTGTTTTGGCTTAAAAAGAAGTAATAAAGGTATTTTTTAATTTTTTGAATTTTTTTGCTATTTTTTTGGAATTCTCTATTGCGAGTCGTGTTGGAACTGATCGGAACTATAATTTTTATTTTATCTCTCTTTCAGCCGTTCTTAACCTGTTTTGGCTTGAAAAGAAGCCATAATGGTGTTTTTTAATTTTCTGAATTTTTTTGCTATTTTTTTGGAATTCTCTATTCCGGGTCGGGCAGGAACTGATCGGAACGATAATTTTTATTTTCTCTCTTGCTCAGCCTTTCCCAACCTCTTTTGGCTTGAGAAGAAGCCATAATGGTATACTTTTTAATTTTTTTGTTTTTTTTGCTATTTTTTTGGAATTCTCTATTCTGGATCGGGAAGGAACTGATCGAAACGATAATTTTTATTTTCTCTGTTTCTCGGATTTCCCAACCAATGTTGGTTGGAAAAGAAGCCATAATGGTGTGTTTTAATTTTTTGAATTTTTTTTATAATTCTCTATTCCAGGTTGGGTAGGAACTTACCGGAACGCGAATTTTCTTTTTCTATCTATCTCGACCTGTCCCATATTGGCTTGAAAAGAAGCCATAAAGGCGTTTTTTAATTTTTTGCAATTTTTTGCTATATTTTTGGAATTCTCCATTACGAGTCGAGAAGGAACTGATCGGAACAATACTTTTTATTTTCTCTCTTTCGACCCTTCCCAACCTGTTTTGGCTTGAAAAGAAGCCTTAATGGTGGTGTTTTTTAATTTTTTGAATTTTTTTGCTTTTTTTTGGAATTCTCAATTATGAGTCGGGAATGAACTGATCGGAATGATAATTTTTAATTTCTCTCTTTCTCGGCTTGTCCCAACCTGTTTTGGCCTGAAAAGAAGCCATAATGGTATTTTTTTAATTTTTTTGCAATTTTTTTGGAATTCTCTATTCCGGGTCGGGTTGGAACAGATCTGAACGATAATTTTTATTTTCACTCTTTCTCGCCCTTTCCCAACCTGTTTTGGCTTGAAAAGAAGCCATAATGGTATTTTTTTAATTTTTTTGCTATTTTTTTCGAATTCTCTATTACGGTATGGGTAGGAACTGATGGGAACGTTAATTTCTATTTTCTCTATTTCTCGGTGTTTCCCGACCTGTTTTGGCCTGAAATGAAGCCATAATGGTGTTATTTTTTTGAATTTTTTTGCAATTTTTTTGGAATTCTCTATTCCGGGTCGGGTTGGAACTGATTGGAACGTTAATTTTTCTTTTCACTCTTTCTCGCCCTTTCCCAACCTGTTTGGGCTTGAAAAGAAGCCATAATGGTATTTTTTTTAATTTTTTTGCTATTTTTTTCGAATTCTCTATTATGGTACGGGTAGGAACTGATGGGAACGTTAATTTCTATTTTCTCTCTTTATCGGTGTTTCCCGACCTGTTTTGCCTTGAAAACTAGCCATATTAATGTTTTTTAATTTTAAGAATTTTTTTAGAATTTTCTATTCCAGGTTGGTTAGGAACTGATCAGAAAGATAATTTTTATTTTCTCTCTTTTTCGGCCTTTTCCAACCTATTTTGGCGTGAAAAGATGCAATAATTGTGTTTTTTAATTTTTTGAATTTTTTTGCCAGTTTTTTAGAATTCTCTAATAAGAGTCGGGAAGGAATTGATCGGAACGATAATTTTTATTTTCTCATTTTCTCGGCCTTTGCCGACTTGTTTTGGTTTGAAAATAAGCCATAATGGTGTATTTTAATTTTTAAAATTTTTTTACTATTTTTTTGGAATTCTCTATTCCGGGTCCGGTAGGAATTCATCGAAACAAAAGAAAAGAAGTCGTAATGGTATTTTGGCTAGAAAAGAAGACGTAATGGTATTTTTTGGAATTCTCTATTTCCTATCTCAGCCTTTCCCGACCTGTTTTGGCTAGAAAAGAAGTCGTAATGGTATTTTTTAATTTTTTGAATTTTTTTGCTATTTTTTTGGAATTCTCTTTTACGGGTCTAGTAGGAACTGATCAGAACGATAATTTTTATTTTCTCTCTTCCTCGGCCTTTCTCAACCTGTTTTGGCTTGAAAAGACGCCATAATGGTGATTTTTAATTTTTTTGCTATTTTTTTGGAATTATCTATTCCATGTTGGGTAGGAACTGATCGGAACGATAAATTTTAGTTTCTCTCTTTCTCGGCTTGTCCCAACCTCTATTGGCTTGAAAATAAGCCATAATGGTGTTTTTAATTTTTTTGAACTTTTTTGCTATTTTTTTGGAATTCTCTATTACGGGCCGGGTAGGAATTGATTGGAATGATAATTTTTATTTTCTCTTGTTCACATCCTTTCCCAACCGATTTTGGTCTGAAAAGAAACCATAATGGTGTTTTTTAATTTTTTGAGTTTTTTTGCTTTTTTTTTTTGAATTCTCTATTTTGGGTTTGGTAGGAACTGATCGGAACGATAATTTTTATTTTCTCTCTTTCTCAGCATTTCCCAACCTATTTTGGATGGAAAAGAAGCCATAATGGTGTTTTTTAATTTTTTGAATTTTTATGCTATTTTTTTGGAATTCTCTATTCCGGGTCAGGTTGGAATTGATCGGAACGATAATTTTTATTTTATCTCTTTCTAAACCTTTCCCAACCTATTTTGGCTAGAAAAGAAGCCATAATGGGGTTTTTTTTTAAAATTTTTTTTATTTTTTTTGGAATTATCTATTCCGGGTTGTGTAGGAACTGATCGGAACGATAATTTTTATTTTCTCTCATTCTCGGCCTGTCCCAACCTCCTTTGGCATGAAAAGAAGCCATAATGGTGTTTTTAATTTTTTTGCTATTTTTTTGGAATTCTCTATTACGGGACGGGTAGGAACTGATCAGAACGATAATTTTTATTTTCTCCCCTTCTCGGCCTGTCCCAACCACTTTTTGCTTGAAAAGAAGCCATAATGGTGTTTTTAATTTTTTTGAACTTTTTCGGCTATTTTTTTGGAATTCTGTATTACGGGTCGGGTAAGAACTGATCGGAATAGTAATTTTTATTTTCACTCATTCACGTCCTTTCCCAACCTGTTTTGGCTTAAAAATAAGCCATAATGGTGTTTTCTAATTTTTTAAGTTGTTTTGCAATTTTTTTTGAAATTCTCTATTCCGGGTTTGGTAGGAATTTATTGGAACGATAATTTTTATTTTCTCCATTTTTCGGCCTTCCCATCCTATTTTGGCTTGAAAAGAAGCCACAGTGGTGATTTTAATTTTTTTAATTTATTTGCTATTTTTTTGGAATTCTCTATTACGGGACGGGTCGGAACTGATCGGAACGATAATTTTTATTTTCACTCTTTCTCGGTGTTTCCCAACCTGTTTTGGATTGGAAAGAAGCCATATTGGTATTTTTTAATTTTTTTAATTTTTCTTTTTGGAATTCTCTATCCTAGGTTGGTTAGGAACTGATCATTACAATAATTTTTATTTTCTCTCCTTTTCGGCCTTTCCCAACCAATTTTGGCTTTAAAAGAAGCCATAATGGTGTTTTTTTTTTTTTTTGTTGCTATTTTTTATGAATTCTCTATTCTGGGTCGGGTCGGAACTGATCGGAACGATAATTTTTATTCTCTCTTTCTAAACCTTTCCCAACCTATTTTGGCTTGAAAAGAAGCCATAATGGGGTTTATTAATTTTTTTAATTTTTTTGCTATTTTTTTGGAATTATCTATTTCGGATTGGGTAGGAACTGATCGGAATGATAATTTTTATTCTCTCCTTCTCGGCCTGTCCCAACCTCTTTTGGCTTGAAAAGAAGCCATAATGGTGTTTTTAATTTTTTTGAACTTTTTCGGCTATTTTTTTGGAATTCTGTATTACGGATCGGGTAAGAACTGATCGGAACAGTAATTTTTATTTTCACTCTTTCACATCCTTTCCCAACCTGTTTTGGCTTGAAAATAAACCACAATGGTGTTTTTTAATTTTTTAAGTTGTTTTGCAATTTTTTTTGGAATTCTCTATTCCGGGTTTGGTAGGAACTGATTGGAACGATAATTTTTATTTTCTCTCCTTTTCGGCCTTTCCCATCCTATTTTGGCTTGAAAAGAAGCCATAGTGTTTTTTTTTAATTTTTTTAAATTTATTTGCTATTTTTTTGGAATTCTCTATTATGGGACGGGTCGGAACTAATCGGAACGATAATTTTTATTGTCATTCTTTCTCGGCGTTTCCCAACCTGTTTTGGATTGGAAAGAAGCCATATTGGTGTTTTTTAATTTTTAATTTTTTTTTTTGGAATTCTCTATCCTAGGTTGGTTAGGAACTGATCATTACAATAATTTTTATTTTCTTTTTTTCTCGGCCTTTCCCAACCAATTTTGGCATTAAAAGAAGTCATAATGGTGTTTTTTTTTTAATTTTTTGAATTTTTTTGCTATTTTTTATGAATTCTCTATTCCAGGTCGGGTCGGAACTGATCGGAACGATAATTTTTATTTTCTCTCTTTTTAAACCTTTCCCAACCAATTTTGGCTTGAAAAGAAGCCATAATGGGGTTCATTAATTTTTTTAATTTTTTTGCTATTTTTTTGGAATGATCTATTTCGAGTTGGGTAGGAACTGATCTGAACGATAATTTTTATTTTCTCTTCTTCTCTGCCTATCCCAACCTCTTTTGGCTTGAAAAAAATCCATAATGGTGTTTTTAATTTTTTCGCTATTTTTTTGGAATTATCATTTCCATGTTGGGTAGGAACAGATCGGAATGATAATTTTTATTTTCTCTCTTTCTCGGTGTTTCCTAACCTGTTTTGGCTTGGAAAGAAGCCATACTGGTGTTTTTTAATTTTAATTTTTTTTTTTTGGAATTCTCTATCCTAGGTCGGTTAGGAACTGATCATCACAATAATTTTTATTTTCTCTCTTTCTCGGCCTTTCCCAACCTATTTTGGCTTGAAAAGAAGCCATAATGGTGTTTTTTAATTTTTTGAATTTTTTTCCTATTTTTTTGGAATTCTCTCTTTCGGGTCGGGTAGGAACTGATCGAAACGAAAATTTTTATTTTCTCTCTTTCTAAACCTTTGCCAACCTATTTTGGCTTGAAAAGAAGCCATAAGGGGGTTGTTTAATTTTTTTAATTTTTTTGCTATTTTTTTGGAATTCTCTATTGTGGGTCGGGTAGGAATTGATCGAAACGATAATTTTTAATTTCACTCTTTATGGGCCTTTCCCAACCTTTTTTGGCTTGAAAAGTGGCCATAATGGTATTTTTTAATTTCCTAATTTTTTTTTCTATTTTTTTGGAATTCTCTATTGCAGGTCGGGTAGGAACTGATCGGAGTGATAATTTTTATTTTCTCTCTTTCTCGGCCATTCCCAACCTATTTTGGCTTGAAACGAAGCCATAATGATGTTTTTTAATTTTTTGAATTTTTTTGCTATTTTTTTTGAATTCTCTATTGTGGTTCGGGTAGGAATTGATCGAAACGATAATTTTTATTTTCTTTCTTTCTCGGCCTTTCCCATCCTGTTTTGGCTTGAAAAGAAGCCATAATGGTATTTTTTTAATTTTTTTAATTTTTTTGCTATTTTTTTGGAATTCTCTTGTACGGGTCGGGTAGGAAATGATCGGAACGATAATTTTTATTTTCTCTCTTTCTCAGCCTTTGTCAACCTGTTTTGGCTTGAAAAGACGCCATAATGGGGATTTTTAATTCTTTTGCTATTTTTTTGGAATTCTCTTTTATGGGTCTAGTAGGAACTGATCAGAACGATAATTTTTATTTTCTCTCTTCCTCGGCCTTTCTCAACCTGTTTTGGCTTGAAAAGACGCCATAATGGTGATTTTTAATTTTTTTGCTATTTTTTTGGAATTATCTATTCCATGTTGGGTAGGAACTGATCGGAACGATAAATTTTAGTTTCTCTCTTTCTCGGCTTGTCCCAACCTATTTTGGATGGAAAAGAAGCCATAATGGTGTTTTTTAATTTTTTGAATTTTTATGCTATTTTTTTGGAATTCTCTATTCCGGGTCAGGTTGGAATTGATCGGAACGATAATTTTTATTTTATCTCTTTCTAAACCTTTCCCAACCTATTTTGGCTAGAAAAGAAGCCATAATGGGGTTTTTTTTAAAAAATTTTTTTATTTTTTTTGGAATTATCTATTCCGGGTTGTGTAGGAACTGATCGGAACGATAATTTTTATTTTCTCTCATTCTCGGCCTGTCCCAACCTCCTTTGGCATGAAAAGAAGCCATAATTGTGTTTTTAATTTTTTTGCTATTTTTTTGGAATTCTCTATTACGGGACGGGTAGGAACTGATCAGAACGATAATTTTTATTTTCTCCCCTTCTCGGCCTGTCCCAACCTCTTTTTGCTTGAAAAGAAGCCATAATGGTGTTTTTAATTTTTTTGAACTTTTTCGGCTATTTTTTTTGGAATTCTGTATTACGGGTCGGGTAAGAACTGATCGGAATAGTAATTTTTATTTTCACTCATTCACGTCCTTTCCCAACCTGTTTTGGCTTAAAAATAAGCCATAATGGTGTTTTTTAATTTTTTAAGTTGTTTTGCAATTTTTTTTGGAATTCTCTATTCCGGGTTTGGTAGGAATTTATTGGAACGATAATTTTTATTTTCTCCCTTTTTCGGCCTTCCCATCCTATTTTGGCTTGAAAAGAAGCCACAGTGGTGTTTTTTAATTTTTTTAATTTATTTGCTATTTTTTTGGAATTCTCTATTACGGGACGGGTCGGAACTGATCGGAACGATAATTTTTATTTTCACTCTTTCTCGGCGTTTCCCAACCTGTTTTGGATTGGAAAGAAGCCATATTGGTATTTTTTAATTTTTTTAATTTTTCTTTTTGGAATTCTCTATCCTAGGTTGGTTAGGAACTGATCATTACAATAATTTTTATTTTCTCTCCTTTTCGGCCTTTCCCAACCAATTTTGGCTTTAAAAGAAGCCATAATGGTGTTTTTTTTTTTTTGTTGCTATTTTTTATGAATTCTCTATTCTGGGTCGGGTCGGAACTGATCGGAACGATAATTTTTATTCTCTCTTTCTAAACCTTTCCCAACCTATTTTGGCTTGAAAAGAAGCCATAATGGGGTTTATTAATTTTTTTAATTTTTTTGCTATTTTTTTGGAATTATCTATTTCGGATTGGGTAGGAACTGATCGGAATGATAATTTTTATTTTCTCTCCTTCTCGGCCTGTCCCAACCTCTTTTGGCTTGAAACGAAGCCATAATGATGTTTTTTAATTTTTTGAATTTTTTTGCTATTTTTTTTGAATTCTCTATTGTGGTTCGGGTAGGAATTGATCGAAACGATAATTTTTATTTTCTTTCTTTCTCGGCCTTTCCCATCCTGTTTTGGCTTGAAAAGAAGCCATAATGGTATTTTTTTAATTTTTTTAATTTTTTTGCTATTTTTTTGGAATTCTCTTTTACGGGTCGGGTTGGAAATGATCGGAACGATAATTTTTATTTTCTCTCTTTCTCAGCCTTTGTCAACCTGTTTTGGCTTGAAAAGACGCCATAATGGTGATTTTTAATTTTTTTGCTATTTTTTTGGAATTATCATTTCCATGTTGGGTAGGAACTGATCGGAACGATAATTTTTATTTTCTCTCTTTCTTGGCGTTTCCCAACCTCCTTTGGCTTGGAAAGAAGCCATATTGGTGTTTTTTTAATTTTTTGATTTTTTTTTCTTTTTCTTTTTGGAATTCTCTATTTGGTTAGGAACTCAACAGAACAATAATTTTTATTTTCTCTCTTTCTAAACCTTTGCTAACCTATTTTGGCTTGAAAAGAAGCCATAATGGGGTTTTTTAATTTTTTTGCTATTTTTTTTGGAATTATCTATTCCGGGTTGGGTAGGAACTGATCGGAACTATCATTTTTATTTTCTCTCCTTCTTGGCCTGTCCCAACCTCTTTTGGTGTGAAAAGAAGCCAGGATGGTGTTTTTAATTTTTTTGAACTTTTTCCACTATTTTTTTGGAATTCTGTATTACGAGTCGGGTAAGAACTGATCGGAACAGTAATTTTTATTTTCACTCTTTCACGTCGTTTCCTAACCTGTTTTGGCTTGAAAATAAGCCAAAATGGTGTTTTTTAATTTTTTGAGTTGTTTTGCAATTTTTTTTGAAATTCTCTATTCCGGGTTTGGTTGGAACTGATCGGAACGGTAATTTTTATTTTCTCTCTTTGTCGGCCTTTCCCAACCTATTTTGGCTTGAAAAGAATCCATAGTGGTGTTTTTCTAATTTTTTAATTTATTTGCTACTTTTTTGGAATTCGCTATTACGGGATGGGTGGGAACTCATCGGAACGATAATTTTTATTTTCTCTCTTTCTCAGTGTTTCCCAACCTACTTTGGCTTGGAAAGAAGCCATATTGGTGTTTTTTAATTTGTTGAATTTTTTTTCTTTTTCTTTTTGGAATTCTTTATTTGGTTAGGAACTGAACAGAACAATAATTTTTATTTTCTCTCTTTCTCGGCCTACCTGACCTATTTTGGCTTGAAAAGATGCGATAATGGTGCTTTTTAAGTTTTTGAATTTTTTTGCTATTTTTTATGCAATTCTCTATTACGGGCCAGGTAAGCACTGATCGGAACGATAATTTTTATTTTCACTCGTTCACGTCATTTCCCAACCTATTGTTGCTTGAAAAGAAGCCATAATGGTGTTTTTTAAATTTTAGAGTTTTTTTGCTTTTTTTTTTTTTGAATTCTCTATTTCGGGTTTGGTAGGAACTTATCGGAACGATAATTTTTATTTTCTCTCTTTCTCAGCCTTTCCCAACCTGTTTTGGCTTAGAAAGAGTCCATAATGGCGTTTTTTTTTATTTTTTGAATTTTTTTTCTATATTTTATGGAATTCTCTATTTCGGGTCGGGTAGAAACTAATCGGAATGATAATTTTTCTTTTCTCTTTTTCTCGGCCTTTGCCAACCTATTTTGGCTTGAAAAGAACCCATAAAGTTGTTATTTAATTTTTTAAATTTTTTTGCTATTTTTTTTTATGGAATTCTCTATTCCGGGTCGGGTTGGAACTGATCGTAATGATAATTTTTATTTTCTCTCTTTCTCGGCCTTTCCCAACATGTATTGGCTTGAAAAGAATCCATAATGGTGTTTTTATTATTTTTTGAATTTTTTTGCTATTTTTTTGTGGAATTCTCTATTCTGGCTCGGGTAGAAACTGATCGGAATGATAATTTTTCTTTTCTCTTTTTCTCGGCCTTTGCCAACCTATTTTGGCTTGAAAAGAAGCCATAGTGGTGTTATTTAATTTTTATAATTTTTTTGCTATTTTTTATGGAATTCTCTATTACGGGTCGGGTAGGTACTGATCGTAATGATAATTTTTGTTTTCTCTCTTTCTCGGACTTTCCCAACCTCTTTTGGCTTGAAAGGGGCCATAATGGTATTTATTAATTTTTTGTTTTTTTTTTTTCAATTTTTTTGGAATTCTCAATTACAGGTCGTGTTAGGATGAGTTTGTTAGGATTTGAGCACATGTAGCTCATTTAACACATGACTCAATTCATAGAGCACATGTTGAATTAACTAGCCAATTATCTTGAGCCATATGGACCAATGACATTAGAGCTAGTATCATATAAATACATAATTGTAATCCAATATGAGATATCAATGAAGAATAAACCAATTTCTTAGTGCATTAGTGCATCTCTCTCTCTCTTAATCTCTCTCTTTCTCTATGGAGGGTGACTACCTCGAATAAAGTCAAATTCCCTACAATCCCCCTCTATTCCCCAATAATTCCCATCAATCTCCATTAGGAACCACTGGGTTCCTAACAGGTCGGGTAGGAACTGATCGGAACGAAAATTTTTATTTTATCTCTTTCTCAGCCATTCCAAACCTATTTTGGCTTGAAACGAAGCCATAATGGTGTTTTTTATTTTTTTGAATTTTTTTGCTATTTTTTACAGAATTCTCTATTTCGGGTCAGGTAGGAACTGATCGTAACGATAATTTTTATTCTCTCTTTTTCTCGGCCTTTGCCAACCTATTTTGGCTTGAAAAGATGCCATAATGGTGTTTTTTAATTTTTTTTAATTTTTTTGCTGTTTTTCTGGAATTCTCTTCTACGGGTCGGGTTGGAACTGATCGGAATAATAATTTTTATTTTCTTTCTATCTCAGCCGTTCTAAACCTGTTTTGGCTTGAAAAGAAGCCATAATGGTATTTTTTAATTTTTTGAATTTTTTTGGAATTTTCTATTGCAGGATGGTTAGGAACTGATCGGAACAATAATTTTTATTTTCTCTTTTTCTCGACCTTTTCCAACCTGTTTTGGCTTGAAAAGAGGTAATAATGGTGTTTTTTAATTTTTTTAATTTTTCTGCTATTTTTTGGAATTCGCTATTCCAGGACGGGTAGGAATTGTTCGGAACGATAATTTTTATTTTCTCTTTTTTTCGGCCTTTGCCGACTTGTTTTGGCTTGAAAAGAAGCCATTTGGTGTTTTTTAATTTTTAAAATTTTTTTGCTATTTTTTTGGAATTCTCTATTCCTGGTTGGGTAGGAATTGATCGGAACAATAATTTTTATTTTCTCTCTATCTCAGCCTTTCCCAACCTGTTTTGGCTTGAAAAGAAGCCATATTGGTATGTTTTTAATTTTTTTGCTATTTTTTTGGAATTCTCTATTACGGGTCTGTTAGGAACTGATCGGAAGGATAATTTTTATTTTCTCTCTTTCTTGGCCTTTCTCAACCTGTTTTTGCTTGAAAAGAAACCATAATGGTGTTTTCTATTTTTTTGGTATTCTTTATTTCGAGTGGGGCAAGAATTGATCGGAACGATAATTTTTTTTCCCTTTATCTCAGCCTTTCGCAACCTGTTTTGGTTTGGAAAAAAGCCATAATGGTATTTTTTTTATTTTTTATTTTTGGAATTCTATATTACGGGTCAGGTAAGAACTGATCGGAATGATAATTTTTATTTTCACTCGTTTACGTCATTTCCCAACCTATTGTTGCTTGTAAAGAAGCCATAATGGTGTTTTTTAAATTTTTGAGTTTTTTTGCTTTTTTTTTTCTTTTCAATTCTCTATTTCGGGTTTGGTAGGAACTTATCGGAACGATAATTTTTATTTTCTCTCTTTCTCAGCCTTTCCCAGCCTTTTTTGGCTTGAAAAGAATCCATAATGGTGTTTTTTAATTTTTTGAATGTTTTTGCTATTTTTCTGGAATTCTCTACTCCGGGTTAGGTTGGAACTGATCGGAATGATAATTTTTATTTTCTTTCATTCTCAGCCGTTCTAAACCTGTTTTGGCTTGAAAAGAAGCCATAATGGTATTTTTTCATTTTTTGAATTATTTTGGAATTTTCTATTGCAGGTTGGTTAGGAACTGATCAGAACAATAATTTTTATTTTCTCTCTTTCTCGGCCTTTTCCAACCAATTTTGGCTTGAAAAGAGGCAATAATGGTGTTCTTTAATTTTTTGAATTTTTTTTCTTTTTTTTTTTTAAATTCTGTATTTCAAGTCGGGTAGGAATTGATCGGAACGATAATTTTTATTTTCTCTTTCCTCTGGCCTTTGTCGACTTGTTTTGGCTTGAAAAGAAGCCATAATGGTGTTTTTTAATTTTTAAAATTTTTTTGCTATTTTTTTGGAATTCTCTATTCCTGGTCGGGTAGGAATTGATCGGAACAATAATTTTTATTTTCTCTCTATCTCAGCCTTTCCCAACCTGTTTTAGCTTGAAAAGAAGCCATGTTGGTATTTTTTAATTTTTTGAATTTTTTTGCTATTTTTTTGGAATTCTCGATTACGGGTCGGGTAGGAATTGATCGGAACGATAATTTTTATTTTCTCTCTTTCTCGGCCTTTCTCAACCTGTTTTGGCTTAAAAAGAAACCATAATGGTGTTTTCTATTTTTTTGGTATTCTTTATTTCGAGTTGGGCAGGAATTGATCGGAACGATAATTTTTATTTTCTCTTTCTCTCGTCCGTTGCCGGCTTGTTTTAGCTTGAAAAGAAGCCATAATGGTGTTTTTTAATTTTTAAAATTTTTTGGCTATTTTTTTTGGAATTCTCTATTCCTGGTCGGGTAGGAATTGATCGGAACAATAATTTTTATTTTCTCTCTATCTCATCCTTTCCCAACCTGTTTTGGCTTGAAAAGAAGCCATGTTGGTATTTTTTAATTTTTTGAATTTTTTTGTTATTTTTTTGGAATTCTCTATTACGGGTTGGGTAGGAACTGATTGGAACGATAAGTTTTGGCTTGAAAAGAAACCATAATGGTGTTTTCTATTTTTTTGGTATTCTTTATTTCGAGTTGGGTAGGAATTGGTCGGATAATTTTGTTTTCCATTTATCTCAGCCTTTCCCAACCTGTTTTGGTTTGAAAAGAAGCCATAATGGTATTTTTTTTAATTTTTTAATTTTTTATGCTTTTTTTTTGGAATTCTAAATTCCGGGTCTGGTAGGAACCGATCGGAACGATAATTTTTATTTTCTTTCTTTCTCGGCCCTTCGCAACCTATTTTGGCTTGAAAAGAAGGCATAATGGTGTTTTTTAATTTGTTGAATTTTTTTGCTATTTTTTTTATAATTCTCTATTACGGGTTGGGTAGGAACTTATCGGAACATGAATTTTCTTTTTCTATTTGTCTGGGTCTGTCCGGTATCGGCTTGAAAAGAAGCCACAATGGCGTTTTTTAATTTTTTGAAATTTTTTTCTATTTTTTTGGAATTCTCTATTACGAGTCGGGAAGGAACTGATCGGAACAATAATTTTTATTTTCTCTCTTTCTCGGCTTTTCCCAACCTGTTTTAGCTTGAAAAGAAGCAATAGTGGTGTTTTTTAATTTTTTTAATTTATTTGCTATTTTTTTGGAATTCTCTATTACGAGACGGGTCGGAACAGATCGGAACGATCATTTTTATTTTCTCTCTTTCTCGGCCTTTGCCGACTTGTTTTGGTTTGAAAAGAAGCCATAATGGTGTTTTTTAATTTTTTTTTAAAATTTTTTCCTATTTTTTTGGAATTATCTATTCTGGGTTGGGTAGGAACTAATCAGAACGATCATTTTTATTTTCTCTCCTTCTCGGCCTGTCCCAACCTCTTTTGGCATGAAAAGAAGCAATAATGGTGTTTTTAATTTTTTTGAACTTTTTCTGCTATTTTTTTGGAATTCTGTATTGCGGGTCGGGTAAGAACTTATCGGAACAGTAATTTTTATTTTCACTCTTTCACGTCGTTTCCTAACCTGTTTTGGCTTGAAAATAAGCCATAATAGTGTTTTTTAATTTTTTGAGTTGTTTTGCAATTTTTTTTAATTCTCTATTTCGGGTTTGGTAGGAACTGATCGGAACGGTAATTTTTATTTTCTCTCTTTGTCGGCCTTTCCCAACCTATTTTGGCTTGAAAAGAAGCCATAGTGGTGTTTTTTTTTTTAATTTTTTTTTAATTTATTTGCTATTTTTTTGGAATTCTCTATTACGGGATGGGTGGAAATTGATCGGAACGATAATTTTTTTTTTCTCTCTTTCTCGGTGTTTCCCAACCTGCTTTGGCTTGGAAAGAAGCCATATTGGTGTTTTTTAATTTTTTGAATTTTTTTCTTTTTCTTTTTGGAATTCTCTATTTGGTTAGGAATTGAATAGAACAATAATTTTGATTTTCTCTCTTTCTCGGCATTTTCCGTCCTGTTTTGGCTTGAAAAGATGCCATAATGGTGTTTTTTAACTTTTTGAATTTTTTTGCTATTTTTTATGGAATTCTCTATTACGGGTCAGGTAAGAACTGATCGGAACGATAATTTTTATTTTCACTCGTTCACATCATTTCCCAACCTATTGTTGCTTGAAAAGAAGCCATAATGGTGTTTTTTAAATTTTTGAGTTTTTTTGCTTTTTTTTTTTTTTTGAATTCTCTATTTCAGGTTTGGTAGGAACTTATCAGAACGATAATTTTTATTTTCTATCTTTCTCAGCCTTTCCCAACCTGTTTTGGCTTAGAAAGAAGCCATATTGGTGTTTTTTAATTTTTTGAATTTTTTTCTTTTTTCTTTTTGAATTCTCTATTCCAGTTTGGTTAGGAATTGATCAGTACAATAATTTTCATTTTCTCTCTTTCTCGGCCTTTTCCAACCTATTTTCGCTTGAAAAGAATCTATAATGGTGTTCTTTTATTTTTTCAATTTTTTTGCTATATTTTATGCAATTCTCTATTTCGGGTCGGGTAGAAACTGATCGGAATGATAATTTTTCTTTTCTCTTTTTCTAGGCCTTTGCCAACCAATTTTAGCATGAAAAGAAGCCATAATGGTGTTATTTAATTTTTTTGCTATTTTTTATGGAATTCTCTATTCCGGGTCGGGTTGGAACTGATCGTAACGATAATTTTTATTTTCTCTCTTTCTTGGCTTTTCCCTACTTGTTTTGGCTTGAAAAGGGGCTATAATGGTATTTTTTGATTTTTTTTTCAATCTTTTTTGGAATTCACTATTACGGGTCGGGTAGGAACTGATCGGAACGATAATTTTTATTTTCTCTCTTTCTCGGCCATTCCCAACCTATTTTGGCTTGAAACGAAGCCATAATGGTGTTTTTTAATTTTTTGAATTTTTTTGCTATTTTTTATGGAATTTTTATTTCGGGTCGGGTAGGAACTGATCGTAACGATAATTTTTATTTTCTCTTTTTCTCGGCCTTTGCTAACCTGTTTTGGCTTGTAAAGAAGCCATAATGGTGTTTTTTAATTTTTTGAATTTTTTTGCTATTTTTCTGGAATTCTCTACTCCGGGTCGGGTTAGAATTGATCGGAACGATAATTTTTATTTTCTTTCTTTCTCAGCCGTTCTAAACCTGTTTTGGCTTGAAAAGAAGCCATAATGGTATTTTTTAATATTTTGAATTTTTTTGGAATTTTCTATTGTAGGTTGGTTAGGAACTGATCGGAACAATAATTTTTATTTTCTCTATTTCTCGGTCTTTTCCAACATATTTTGGCTTGAAAAGAGGCAATAATGGTGTTTTTTTTTAATTTTTTGAATTTTTTCGCTATTTTTTTGGAATTCTCTATTTCGGGTTGGGTAGGAATTGATCGGAACGATAATTTTTATTTTCTCTTTTTCTCGGCCTTTGCCGACTTTTTTTGGCTTGAAAAGAAGCCATAATGGTGTTTTTTAATTTTTAAAATTTTTTTGCTATTTTTTTGGAATTCTCTATTCCTGGTCGGGTAGGAATTGATCGGAACAATAATTTTTATTTTCTCTCTATCTCAGCCTTTCCCAACCTGTTTTGGCTTGAAAAGAAGCCATATTGGTATTTTTTTAATATTTTGAATTTTTTTGCTATTTTTTTGGAATTCTCTATTACGAGTCGGGTAGGAATTGATCGAAACAATAATTTTTATTTTCTTTCTTTTTCGGCCTTTCTCAACCTGTTTTGGCTTGAAAAGAAACCATAATGGTGTTTTCTATTTTTTTGGTATTCTTTATTTCGAGTCGGGTTGGAATTGATCGGAACGATAATTTTTATTTTCCCTCTATCTCAGCCTTTCCCAACCTGTTTTGGATTGAAAAGAAGCCATAATGGTATTTTTTTAATTTTTTAATTTTTTTTGCTTTTTTTCTGGAATTCTATATTTCGGGTCGGGTAGGAACTGATCGGAATGATAATTTTTACTTTCTTTCTTTCTCGGCCTTTCCCAACCTATTTTGGCTTGAAAAGAAGGTATAATCGATTCTGTATTACAGGTTGGGTAGGAACTTATCGGAACGAGAATTTTCTTTTTCTATTTGTCTTGGCCTGTCCCGTATCGGCTGGAAAAGATGCCATAATGGCATTTTTTTAATTTTTTGAAAATTTTTGCTATTTTTTTGGAATTCTCTATTACGAATTGGGAGGAACTGATTGGAACAATAATTTTTATTTTCTCTCTTTCTCGGCTTTTCCCAACCTGTTTTGGCTTGAAAAGAAGCCATAATTGTGTTATTTATTTATTTATTTTTGCTATTTTTTTGGAATTCTCTATTATGAGTCAGGAAGGAACTGATCGGAACGATAATTTTTAATTTCTCTCTTTCTCGGCCTTTCCCAACCTATTTTGGCTTGAAAAGAAGCCATGTTGGTGTTTTTTAATTTTTGGAATTTTTTTACTATTTATTTTAGAATTCTCTATTTCGGGTTGGGTAGGAACTGATCGGAACAATAATTTTTATTTTCTCTCTTTCTTGGCCTTCCCTAACCTATTTTGGCTTTAAAAGATGCCATAATGGTGTTTTTTAATTTTTTGAATTTTTTTGCTGTTTTTTTTGGAATTCTCTATTGTAGGTCGAGTAGGAACTAATCGGAACGATAATTTTTATTTTCTCTTTTTCTTGGCCATTGCCAACCTGTTTTTCCTTGAAAAGAAGCCATAATAGTGTTTTTTAATTTTCTGAATTTTTTTGCTATTTTTTTGGAATTCTCTATGGGATTTGGTATGATACTCATGAGATCGATGAGATTGATATTCAAATATTTCTTCTTAGAACGTATTGATTTGACCCCATAAGCGGGCCCACTGCCCCATAGCATGTTGCCGCCGGAAGCATAACCCCGTATTTCTTCTGTATAATCTCCTAATTGTTCCCGAGCAACTAGAAAGAGATTCTTTAACCAGAAATAATTCAACTCAGATGTAGGATACCTATCCAGAAGTTTTCGCAACTCAATCATGTATGATGGAATCATCAAAGATTTGACCTTTTCGAATTCTGTCTGCAACTCACTATAGGCTCGAGAAACAAAGAGAAGATGTGTACGAATGAGATATCCAGCAACAAGAAGAAGGAAAAGGATTGAATAGAGGAACTCCCGAACATTTTGCGATCTCAGATGTGTCGATATCAATAGTGACTCATTATTTCGATGAATCATTTCTTCGGACAGAAGAAGATTATGTAAACACTTACTCGAAATCTCACTTATTAGATTCCATTGTGGAAGACACAATTTTTTCTGAAGAATTCGCCATGATATATCTGATCCATGCATAATATCATGAAAAATGGATACAAATTTTTGGCTGCTACTTAGTATCGGCAATAGGTCTGAAAAAGTATCTAAAAATATCAAATTTAGATATTTGTACCCTGTCGAAGTAAGGAACCATGGCATATACCGGGCGTTTTCGGGATGCCCCTAAGAACCAACGAATGGCAAGTGCTTTTCCTTGTGCGGATCCTATTTCAATGGGAACTTGATGAGTCGATCCACCTACACGTCTTGCTTTTACTGCTATGTCGGGAGTTACTCCACGTATTGCTTGACATAAAACAAATAGTGGATTTGTTTCTGTCTTTTGTTGAATCTTTTTCATAGCTTGAATAATGATATTTTTTTATTTTTTGAATTTTTTTGCTATTTTTTTGGAATTCTTTGTTTCGGGTCGGGTAGGAACTCATCGGTGCGATAATTTTTATTTTCTCCCTTTCTCAGCCTTTCCCAACCTGTTTTGGCCTGAAATGAAGCCATAATGGTGTTTTTTAATATTTTGAATTTTTTTTTCTATTTTTATGGAATTCTCTATTCCGGGTTGAGTAGGAACTGATCGGAATGATAATTTTTATTTTCTCTCTTTCTCGGCCATTCCCAACCTGTTTTGGCCTGAAATGAAGCCATAATGGTGTTTTTTAATTTTTTGAATTTTTTTTCTATTTTTCTGGAATTCTCTATTCTGGGTCGAGTAGGAACTGATCGGAATGATAATTTTTATTTTCTATCTTTCTCGGCCTTTCCCAACCTATTTTAGAGTATTTATTTGTTTTTTCATAGTTTGGTAATTCTTAAAGGTAAAATATTTTTTTTTTCATAGAAAAATTCCCTAGAAATCACTAGAATGGCTATTGTACTCCCAAAATCGTCAAAATACCCCCAATACCACAAAATATCAAAAAATAAAAAACCCTTGGAAAACTCTTAATTGACCAAAATTGCCCCGAAACGGCTAGAATGAGTAGTCAAATCTCGATGCCTAGTAAACGGCCAAAATACCCCAAACATATAAAATGATTAAAATATACATCTCGACATTGCTAAATTGAGCAAAATGCCCTAAAATCTACTAGAATGAGAAGCAACTTGAAACTGACCAAAATACCCTTAAAGTCTAAAAATTCGATTGTATTTTGGCTCAGTTTTGGGAGATTTAGGACATTTTCAATGATTTCAAGGGTACTGTGCTTATTTTGAGGAGTCAATGGTATTTTTGTCATTTTAAAAGTTTCTATGGGTATTGTGTCGTTTTGTGGGTGTTTTGGTCAATTTCTAGGGTTTTAGGATATTTTGGATATTTGTGGTGCATTTCGATCATTTTGGCAGTTCTGAGGGGGTCCTTTTAGACATTTAGGTGTATTTATCGGTTTTTTGATCTTTTGGAAATTCTTACGGGTAAAATAATTTTTTTTGACAAAAAAAAAAAAAAAAAAAAAAACTCTAGAAATCACTAGAATGATCATTATACACCCAGAATCATCAAAATACCCACAAAACCAAAAAAGGTCCAAAAAACGTTTTAATTGCCCAAAATAGCCTCAAAAGCCCAAAAACAACTAAAACAACCCGAAAACCTCTAAAATGATCAGATTAGCCCTGAAACAGCTAGAATGAACAGTCAAATGTCGATACCTCGTAAACGGCCAATATACCCCAAACATCTAAAATGTTTAAATTATACACCTCGACATTTCAAAAATGAGCAAAATGCCATAAAACCTCAAGAATGAGCAAAGAAATTTGAAACCGACCAAAAATACCCGCAAAGTTTAAAAAATCGAATGTATTTTGGCTTAGTTTTGAGATATTTAGGTCATTTTCAAAGGTTTCAAGGGCACTTTGCTTATTTTGAGGATTCAATGGTATTTTGGTTGTTTTAAAAGTTTCCATAGGTTTTGTAGTCGTTTTGGGGGCGTTTTTGTCATTTATTAGGGTTTTAGGATATTTTGGATATTTGTGGTGCATTTTAGTCATGTTGGCAGTTCTAAGGGGGTCATTTTCAACGTTTGTGGGTATTTATCGGTTTTTTGATATTTTGGAAATTTTTGTGGGTAAAATAATTTGTTTTGACAAAAAAAAAATACCCCAAAAATCACTAGAATACCCATTATATTCCCAAAATCACCAAAATACCCTAAAAACCAAAAAATGTCAAAAAAAAAAACCCCTGAAACGTCTTAATTGTCCAAAATAGCATGAAAAGCTTTAAAACGACAAAAATAACCCAAAAACCTCTAAAATGACCAAAATACCATTGAAAAGGCTAGAATGAGTAGTCAAATCTCGATACCTCGTAAACGGCCAATATACACCTCGACATTGCTAAAATGAGCAAAATGCCATAAAATCCTCTAGAATGAGCAAAGAAACTTCAAACCGACCAAAATACCCATAAAGTCTAAAAAATCGAGTGTATTTTGGCTTAGTTTATGGATAATTAGGTCATTTTCAATGGTTTATAGGGTACTTTGCTTATTTTGAGAATTCAATGGTATTTTGGTCGTTTTAAAAGTTTTCGGGGGTATTGTAGTAATTTTGGGGGTGTTTTGGTCATTTTCTAGGGTTTTGGGATATTTTGGATATTCGTGGTGCATTTTAGTCATGTTGGCTGTTCTAAGGGGGTCCTTTTAGATATTTGGGGGTATTTATCGGTTTTTTGATATTTTGAAAATTCTTACAGGTAAAATAATTTGTTTTGACAGAAAAAATACCCCAGAAATCACTAGAATAGCCATTATATTTCAAAAATCACCAAAATAACCTCAAAACCACAAAATGTCCACACAAAAAAAAAAAAAAAAAAACCATCTGAAACCTTTTAATTGACCAAAATAGCCTTAAAGATCTAAAAGAATAAAATAACCCAAAAAACTCTAAAACGACTAAAATACCCTTGAAACTGCTGGATTGAGCAGTCAAATCTCAATATCTCGTAAACGGTCAAAATACCCAAAACATCTAAAATGATTAAAATATACACCTCAACATTGCTAAAATGAGCAAAATGCCCTAAAGTCCTCTAAAATTTGCAAAGCTACTTGAAACCGACCAAAATACTTGCAAAGTCTAAAAAATCGAGTGTATTTTGCTTATTTTTGAGGTTTCGATGGTATTTTTGTCATTTTAAAAGATTTAGGGGTTGTTGTCGTCGTTTTGGGGCTTTTGGTCATTTTTTAGGGTTTTGGGATATTTTAGACATTCGTGGTGCATTTTAGTCATTTTGTTATTTTAGTAATTCTTACAGGTAAAATAATTTTTTCCACAAGATAAATACCCTAGAAATCACTAGAGTGACCATTATTCTCCCAAAATCGCAAAAATACCCCAAAACTGCAAAATGTTCAAAAAAAACCCTCCTGAAACCTCCTAATTGACCAAAATAGCGTCAAAAACTCAAAAATGACTAAAATTACCTGAAAACATCTAAATTGACCAAAATACCCCTGAAACGGCTAGATTGAGCAGTCAAAGTAAACGGCCAAAATACCCCAAACATATAAAATGATTAAAATATACACATTTACATTGCTAAAACAAGCAAAATGCCCTAAAATCCTCTAGAATGAGCCAAGCAATTTGAAACTGACCAAAATACCTGCAAAGTTTAAAAAATCGAGTGTATTTTTACTTAGTTTAGGGGTATTTTGGTCATTTTTAGGGGTTTCGAGGGTATTTTGTTTATTTTTTAGGTTCCAATGGTATTTTTGTCATTTTAAAAGTTTTCGAGGTTACTGTCATCGTTTCGGGGGTGTTTTGGTCATTTTCTTAGATTTTGGGATATTTTGGACATTGGTGACACATTCTAGTCATTTTTGCAGTTTGAATGACCATTATACTTAAAAAATCACCAAAATACCCTAAAAAAAAAGTTAAAAAAAAACGCCCTGAAACATCTTAATTGTCCAAAATAGCCTCAAAAACTCTAATACGACAAAAATAACCCGAAAACCTCTAAAATGACCAATATACCCCAGAAATGACTAGAATAAAAAGTCAAATGTCAATACCTCATAAACGGCCAAAATACCCAAAACATCTAAAATGTTTAAAATATACACCTCGACATTGCTAAAATGAGCAAAATGCCCTAAAATCCTTTAGAATGAGCAAGGAAACCTGAAACCGACCAAAATAACCGCAAAGTGTAAAAAATCACTTGTATTTTGGCTTAGTTTAGGGATATTTAGGTCATTTTCAAAGGTTTCAAGGGTACTTTGCATTTTTTGAGAATTCAATGGTATTTTGGGCATTTGAAAAGTTTCCAAGGGTATTGTGGTCGTTTTGGGGGCGTTTTGGTCATTTTCTAGGGTTTTGGGATATTTTGGATATTTATGGTGCATTTTAGTCATGTTGGCAATTCTAAGGGGGCCCTTTTTGATATTTGTAGGTAGTTATTGGTTTTTTGAAATTTTGGAAATTCTTACAGGTAAAATAATTTGTTTTGACAAAAAAAAAAAAACCCAGCAGAAATCACTAGAATAGCCATTATATTCCCCTAAACACCAAAATACCCCAAAACCACAAAATGTACCCCAAAAAAAAAACTCCTGAAACCTTTTAGTTGACCAAAATAGCCTCAAAGATCTAAAACGACTAAAATAACCTGAAAAACTCTAAAACGACCAAAATACCCTTGAAATGGCTACATTGAGTAGTTAAATCTCAATACATCGTAAATGGCCAAAATATCCCAAACATCTAAAATGATTAAAATATACACCTCAACATTGCTAAAATGCGCAAAATGCCCTAAAATCCTCTAAAATGAGCAAAGCAACTTCAAACCGCCAAAAATACCCGCAAAGTCTAAACAATTGAGTGTATTTTGGTTTTAAAAGTTTTCGAGGGTATTGTGGTCGTTTTGGGGGCGTTTTGGTCATTTTCTAAGGTTTTGGGATATTTTGGATATTCGTGGTGCATTTTAATCATTTTGGCTGTTTTAAGGGGGTCATTTTTTACGTTTTGGTGTATTTATCGGTTTTTTGATATTTTAGTAATTCTTACGGGTGAAATAGTTTTTTTTTTCACAAGAAAAATACCCTAGAAATCACTAGAATGACCATTATTCTCCCAAAATCGCCAAAATACGCCAAAACCGCAAAATGTCCAAAAACACCCTCCCGAAACCTCCTAGTTTACCAAAATAGCCTCAAAAGCTCAAAAATGACTAAAATAACTCGAAAACCTCTAAATTGAACAAAATAGCCCTGAAATGGCTAGAATGAGCAATCAAATCTCGATACCTCATAAACGGCAAAAATACCTCAAACATCTAAAATGATTAAAATATACATCTCGACATTTCTCAAATGAGCAAAATGCCCTAAAATCCTCTAAAATGAGCAAAGCAACTTGAACCCGACCAAAATACCATCAAAGTGTAAACAATCGAGTGTATTTTGGCTTAGTTTAGGGATTTTTAGGACATTTTAAACGGTTTCTAGGGTACTTTGCTTATTTTGAGGATTCAATGGTATTTTGGTAATTTTAAAATTTTTTGTGGGTATTGTAGTCGTTTGGGGGGCGTTTTGGTCATTTTCTTGGGTTTTGGGATATTTTGGATATTCGTGGTGCATTTTAGTCATGTTGGCAGTTCTAAGGGGGTCTGTTTAGACCATTGGGGGTATTTATTGGTTTTTTGATATTTTGGAAATTCTTACTGATAAAATAATTTGTTTTGACAGAAAAAATATCCCAAAAATCACTAGAATAGCCATTATATTCCCAAATTCTCAAATATAATCCCAAAACCACAAAATATCTGAAACAAAAAACCCTCTGAAACCTTTTAATTGACCAAATTGGCCTCAAAGATAAAAAAAATGACTAAAATAACCTGAAAAACTCTAAAATGACTAAAATACCCATAAAATGGCTGGATTGAGCACTCAAATCTTAATACCTCGTTAACAGTCAAAATACCCCAAACATCTAAAATGATTAAAATATACACCTAAACATTGCTAAAATGAGCAAAATGCCCTAAAGTCCTCTAAAATTAGCAAAGCAACTTGAAACCGACCAAAATACCCGCAAAGTCTAAAAAATCAAGAGTATTTTGCTTATTTTTTAGGTTTCCGTGGTATTTTTGTTGTTTTAAAAGTTTTAAGGGTTGTTGTCGTCGTTTTTGGGGCGTTTTGGCAATTTTTTTGGGTTTTGGGATATTTTAGACATTCTTGGTGTATTTTAGTCATTTTGGCAGTTCTAGGTGGTCGATTTGGAGGTTTTGGTGTATTCATCAGTTTTTTCATATTTTGGTAATTTTTATGGGTAAAATAATTTCTTTTGCAAAAAAATACCCTAGAAATCACCATTATGGCTATTATACACCAAAAATCACAAAAATACCCCCAAAACCACAAAAACACCCCCAAAACCACAAAATGTCCTAACAAATACCCTGAGAAATGTCTTAATTGACCAAAATATCCTTGAAACGGCTAGAATGACTAGTCGAATCTCGATACCTCATAAACTGCCAAAATACCCTAAACATGTAAAATGATTAAAATATACTTTTCGACATTGCTAAAATGAGCAAAATGCCCTAAAATCGTCTAAAATGAGCAAAGCAACTTGAAACCGACCAAAATACCCTCAAAGTCTAAAACTCAAGTGTATTTTGGCTTAGTTTAGAGATATTTTGGTCATTTTCAAAAGTTTCAAGGGTACTTTGCTTATTTTGAGGATTCAACGGTATTTTGGTCATTTTAAAAGTTTCCGAGGGTATTGTGGTCGTTTTGTGGGCGTTTTGATCGTTTTCTAGGGTTTTGGGATATTTTGGATATTCGTAGTTCATTTTAGTCATTTTGGCTGTTCTAAGGGGGTCCTTTTAGACGTTTTGGTGTATTTATCGGTTTTTTGATATTTTCGAAATTCTTATGGGTAAAATGATTTTTTTGACGGAAAAAATACCCCAGAAATCACTAGAATAACCATTATATTCCCAAAATCACCAATATAATCCCAAAACCACAAAATGTCCAAAACAAAAAACCCTCTGAAACCTTTTAATTGACCAAATTAGCCTCAAAGATCTAAAACAACTAAAATAACTTAAAAAACTCTAAAATGACTAAAATACCTATAAAATGGCTGGATTGAGAAGTCAAATCTCAATACCTCGTAAACGGTCAAAATACCCCAAACATCTAAAATGATTACAATATACACCTAAACATTGCTAAAATGAGCAAAGTGCCCTAAAGTCCTCTAAAATTAGCAAAGCAACTTGAAACCGACCAAAATACCTGCAAAGTCTAAAAAATCAAGTGTATTTTGCTTATTTTTGAGGTTTCCATGGTATTTTTGTTGTTTTAAAAGTTTTAAAGGTTGTTGTCGTCGTTTTTGGGGCGTTTCGGCCATTTTTTTGGGTTTTGGGATATTTTAGACATTCTTGGTGTATTTTAGTCATTTTGACAGTTCTAGGTGGTCGATTTGGAGGTTTTGGTGTATTTATCAGTTTTTTCATATTTTGGTAATTCTTATGGGTAAAATAATTTTTTTTGCAAAAAAATACCTTAGAAATCACCAAAATGACTATTATACTCCAAAAATCACAAAAATACCCCCCAAACCACAAAATGTCCAAAAAAATACCCTCAGAAATGTCTTAATTGACCAAAATAGCCCTGAAATGGCTAGAATGACTAGTCAAATCTCGATACCTCGTAAACGGCCAAAATACCCCAAACATCTAAAATGATTAAAATGTACTTTTCGACATTGCTAAAATGAGCAAAATGCCCTAAAATCCTCTAAAATGAGCAAAGCAACTTGAAACCGACCAAAATACCCTTAAAGTCTAAAACTCAAGTGTATTTTGGCTTAGTTTAGGGATATTTAGGTCATTTTCAAAAGTTTCAAGGGTACTTTGCTTATTTTGGGGATTCAACGGTATTTTGGTCATTTTAAAAGTTTCTGAGGGTATTGTGGTCGTTTTGTGGGCGTTTTGGTTGTTTTCTAGGGTTTTGGGATATTTTGGATATTCGTGGTGCATTTGTCATTTTGGCTGTTCTAAGGGGGTCATTTTAGACGTTTCGGTGTATTTATCGATTTTTTGATATTTTAGTAATTCTTACGGGTGAAATAATTTTCTTTTCACAAGAAAAATATCCTAGAAATCACTAGAATGGCAATTATTCTCCCAAAATCGCCAAAATACCCCAAAACCGCAAAATGTCCGAAAAAACCCTCCCGAAACCTCCTAGTTTACCAAAATAGCCTCAAAAACTAAAAAATGACTAAAATAACCTGAAAACCTCTAAACTGAACAAAATAGCCTTGAAATGGCTAGAATGAGCAATCAACTCTCGATACCTCATAAACAGCCAAAATACCCCAAACATCTAAAATGATTAAAATATACATCTCGACATTTCTCAAATGACCAAAATGCCCTAAAATCCTCTAAAATGAGCAAAGCAACTTGAAACCGACCAAAATACCATCAAAGTGTAAACAATCGAGTGTATTTTGGCTTAGTTTAGGGATATTTAAGACATTTTCATCGGTTTCTAGGGTACTTTGCTTATTTTGAGGATTCAATGGTATTTTGGTCATTTAAAAATTTTCTATGGGTATTGTAGTCGTTTGGGGGCGTTTTGGTCATTTTCTTGGGTTTTGGGATATTTTTGATATTCGTTGTGCATTTTAGTGATGTTGGCAGTTCTAAGGGGGTCCTTTTAGACTTTTGGGGCTATTTATCGGTTTTTTGATATTTTGGAAATTCTTACAGGTAAAATGATTTGTTTTGACAGAAAAAATACCCCAGAGATCACTAGAATAGCGATTATATTCCCAAAATCACCAATATAATCCCCAAACCCTAAAATGTCCAAAACAAAAAACCCTCTGAAACCTTTTAATTAAACAAATTAGCCTCAAAGATCTAAAACGACTAAAATAACCTGAAAAACTATAAAATGACTAAAATACCCATAAAATGGCTAGATTGAGCAGTCAAATCTCAATACCTCGTAAACGGTCAAAATACCCTAAACATCTAAAATGATTAAAATATACACCTAAACATTGCTAAAATGAGCAAAATGCTCTACAGTCCTCTAAAATTAGCAAAACAACTTGAAACCGACCAAAATACCCGCAAAGTCTAAAAAATCAAGTGTATTTTTCTTATTTTTGAGGTTTCCATTGTATTTTTGTCGTTTTAAAAGTTTTAAAGGTTGTTGTTGTCGTAGTTTTTGGGGTGTTTCGGCCATTTTTTTGGGTTTTGGGACATTTTAGGCATTCTTGGTGTATTTTAGTCATTTTGGCAGTTCTAGGTGGTCGATTTGGAGGTTTTGGTGTATTTATCAGTTTTTTCATATTTTGGTAATTCTTATGGGTAAAATAATTTTTTTTGCAAAAAAATACCCTAGAAATCACCAGAATGGCTATTATACTCCAAAAATCACAAAAATACCCCCAAAACCACAAAGACACCCCCAAAACCACAAAATGTCCAAAAAAATACCCTTAGAAATGTCTTAATTGACCAAAATAGCCTTGAAACGGCTAGAATGACTAGTCAAATTTCGATACCTCGTAAATGGCCAAAATATCCCAAACATCTAAAATGATTAAAATATATTTTTCGACATTGCTAAAATGAGCAAAATGCCCTAAAATCCTCTAAAATGAGCAAAGCAACTTGAAACCGACCAAAATGCCCTCAAAGTCTAAAACTCAAGTGTATTTTGGCTTAGTTTAAGGATATTTTGGTCATTTTCAAAAGTTTCAAGGGTACTTTGCTTATTTTGAGGATTCAATGGTATTTTGGTCATTTTAAATGTTTCTGAGGGTATTGTGGTTGTTTTGAGTGCATTTTGGTCGTTTTCTAGGGTTTTGGGATATTTTGGATATTCGTGGTGCATTTTAGTCATTTTGGCTGTTCTAAGGGGGTCATTTTAGACGTTTCGGTGTATTTATCGGTTTTTTGATATTTTAGTAATTCTTACAGGTAAAATAATTTTTTTACACAAGAAAAATATCTTAGAAATCACTAGAATGGCCATTATTCTCCCAAAATCGCCAAAATACCCCAAAACCGCAAAATGTCCGAAAAAAACCCTCTTAAAACCTCATAATTTACCAAAATAGTCTCAAAAACTCAAAAATGACTAAAATAACCTGAAAACCTCTAAACTAATCAATGATTGATTGACTTTAAGGCTTCATATCAGTTAATAGACATTTTTCCTATTATGGAACTTATAATTTCAGACCAGATCTACCTTAATTTTAGGCTTTTATTATTTAGAACATTTTTTTAGCTATTTTCCTATTTTTGATTTGCTAATTTCAGACCAAATCAACTTTTATTTAGGGTTTTATTATTTAGTATATTTTTATATTTTCTATTTTCAGTCATGTCTTATAAGTAGCATGCACTCATTGTAATAGAGAGATCATTGTATAAAAAAAATCAGAAAAGGTGAGGCTTTGCTCTTCTTTTGGTTCTTCAAAAACTGTGAACTTATCAGGGATTCTTCCTTGTGGCATTCAAATTTTATATTTTTGGTTCGTGATTCAATTATAATCACTGGGTCAAGGTGTTATACTTATACCTTTGGTTCGCGTTTCAATTATGAACATTGGGTCAGGGTTTCTATCAAAAATCTGAATTTTAGATTTCTTGGGCAAGTATTCCAATATTGTTTGTTGGGTCTCAAAGTGTGTCGATTGAGGTTCGCATCATTTGGTTTTAGAGCACATGTTCTAAAATTAGTTTTCTATCCCTTTATCTTTTGTTTCCTGTTTTCATCCTATCTTGTTCCTTTTGTGTTCTTTATTCCTCGTTCTTATTTTGTGACGTGCACTTGGTTAAAATTGTGCACCAAGCTCCAACCAAAAAAAAAAAAAAAAAGAAAAAAGAAAAAAGAAAAGAAAAGAAGAGACTTCAGAAAAGAAATAGAAAACAGAAAAAAAAAAATTGTTTGTCGTTTTAGTTCTCTTAGACCAAAATATTGTTTTCTTTTGTCCTCTTCCTTTGATTTATTATTTCTGTAATATTTCTTGCCATTGGTATTAGTTTAAATACTACAAGTTGAATTTCTTGATTAAGTTTATTAGTTTAAGCAGAACTGAAAAGGGGAAGCTATGAGTGGAAAAAGGCAAGAGAGTGTGAGACTAATATCAGGAAAAAGCCAATTTAAGAGTGAAACACGAGTGTGAGTGACATAATTTGAGTGCAAACACATGAGGGAGTGTTGTGATGAATTATTTTATCATTTCTTTGTAGTTTCAAAAGTATGTCTTCTAGGGGCGAAGCATCAAACAGAGGAGGGGAGGAGTCATCCATCATGTTGCAGGCTATGCAACAACAATTTGAATGTATGAACGTGGTGTTTAATGATATTCAGGATCGGATGGATAGGCAGGACGCTGTTATTGCTTCTTTGCATGAGGAGCGTCACCAAAAAGCCCCTAATGCTAGAAGGCAAGGAAGGCATGCGCATGTTGATGATTCTGATGACTACCATGAGGATGAGTTTGAAGATCAAGAGGATCAAGCTTCATTGAACAACGAGGGCAGGTTTGTGCCAAGGGGAGAAAGGCGTGGTAGAGGGTTTCGAAGAGATCCAAGATGGCAAGATGGGATTGACAGAAACCTAGGAAACATCAAATTGAAGATACCATCGTTCCAAGGGAAAAATGAACCAGAAGTGTACTTGGAGTGGGAGAAGAAGGTGGAGTTCATCTTTGAGTGCCACAACTACTCCAAGGAGAAAAAAAGTAAAACTAGCTGTGATTGAGTTTACTGACTATGCTATTATATGGTGGTCACTTCACTTTTGTCCTAATCGTAGCTAGACTCTGAGGTCTTATCCTTAGAAGGATGCACTTTCTAGTTACCCCCTCATGGGATAAATGGCAGTGTAGTTTGGCCTTGATTTGGATTTGGCAGCTGTTGGGCCTCATTTTCGGACCAAGGTGCAAATCCCTTTGGAATGGGACTAGATGAATCACGTCCTCCTCCTACAACCAATTGTTGCATCATGCGCATCATTTCTACCATCTGCTTTTTCAAAAGAGCGATCTCATAGGTGTTTTCCTCAATGGAGGAAGGGCCACTAGTAGACATCTCCTTAGCACAAGACCTAGTGATGATGGGATCAAGATGTGGTGGTAACTTGGACTATTTCCTTTAAGCAATCTTTTCTCTCTATAATCCTAGAAATGAAAAGAATGAGATTGGAAAGAAATGGGGTTCATTTGGAAATTTGAAAATGTGGAAACACAAAACGAACACAAAGTTAGTTTAGGTTCTTGCTTATTTAAAATGCACCTATCATTTTTCAAATATTGGCTTGGATGCTTGAGCTGGTTTTTATCATGGTGAGTTTCTATAGTGATACAAAATTAATGCACAAGCTTGGCAAGTAACCAGAACTTTCATATCATGCTTGAAATTGCGGGATGGACCCCTCTCTTTTGATTACAAAGAAATCAATGCTTTTATAAAACTTTGGCTTTTTACAAGGCCCCAAAAACATGGGCTATATACAATGGCCCCAACCATAGGCTTTTCACAATACAACATATGGAGGCTTTATTTTAGATGGGTCTTGCTTTCTTGGAGAAGATCTTGAACTCTTGGCAATGTCCTCCATGGTGTGGAGTTTCGGCTATTTGCAACAAATTTTATCTATACACATTTACATTATGAAGCCATTAGTGTATTCATGCATATCCTTGTAGGGTTGGAAACCCTTAAGGACTGGGTATGATCTAATGTGCAAGCAACAGGGTTGCTTTTCCCTAGGGGTTAATCATAGATGCTACATGAATGAGATGGATAGAACTTGGAGTAGAGCACAACTCTTCATCGCAAGCAAAAAGGGCAAACCTGGAAACGGCAACAAGACACTTTCCCCTTGACTCATTTTGAAATCAATCCTAACAAGGGTATCCTACCCTAAGCTTGGATGTTCACTCATCTTGGCTCTTCCTAGTTGTCATGGGTTTTGACTTACTCTAGGCCAACTATATGAGACATGACTTAACTAGTAAGTTGGTCCTAATCTTAGGGGGGACCTCGATCATCTAATCCTTCCCTTCATGGAAGTTGTGAGATAGAGCGAATCAAGGGGGTCTTTTCAGCTACTCCTATCCACCCATGGACTTAGAAATGCCTACAAGTCGATGCCTAGTAACTACCTAAGGTATACAAATCTAGCAATCGCCTTCAAAGCTAAGTCAAGTTTTAAAACAATATGAGGGGTGATGTCATGCATTTTGAAATGAAAGGGGAAAGACTTTCCAAGCACAATAGATATATTTACAGATAAAAATGTAGCATAAATTAAATCTACTATCCTAGGTTTGCACATGTGAAGGAAAGGTGTAAAGCATGCTTAGGAAAGCAGGAAAAATTCACACATACGGAAATACCACAAAAGCCAGTATTTTGGAAAACCATTTTAAAAATATTTTTGAGAAATATTTTTGATTTTCGAAAATATTTTACTAAGGATATAGTAAAAGCATTTTTTAAAAAGAAAGCCTCGGAGGCTAATGCCAATTTCAATGCTTTTTGAAAGTCAATGTCCAAAGATTAAGATTTTATCAAAAGCTCTAAAGGCTAAACTCTTTAAGTGTCCTCAGTGGAGTAGCCAGTTTGTCGATCTCTCGCGGTGGTTCGACCACCCATCACAGCAATGCTCGCGCGCTTTTAAGAATGTGCATGTAAGCTTGGAGCTTGAGTGCTGTGAAGAGAGGGTGAAGGGTACCTCTGGTGTGTGATTGGAAATGAGTCAATTTTAATCGAGTTACCAAAGGTAAGTGAAGTCACCATCAATCATTGGGTTTCTTCTAAAGTGTGATTGGTCACCTAACTCTATTTGATTTTATTACCAATCCTAGGCTAAGAAAAAATGTCGTTTTTCCTAATCTAATATAGGTGGATAACAAAATCTTGATTCTTGAGTTCGGAAGTCTAATTACACATGGGGAAGGTGTTAGGCACCCCCACAACGCATGTCCGTAGACAGTCCTTTATTTTGGTAAAATCTTAATTTTAGGAAATCGACAATTAAAAAAAAAGAAAAAAGAAAAAGAAAAAAAAGCTATTAGCATTAGCTTTCAGGGCTTTAATGGAATTGGGTTAAAGTTTGGTGTTAGAAAGGGCATGGTCTTGATCAATGCTTCCCTAGTGTGTTTGAAATCGTTGCCAAATTTCCACGATGAAAACCTGGTAGCATTTTGCCTTATTTTTCATGGTAGAAATCCTTGGGTGCGTCATAGCACACAAAACACTATTCTCACCAAGCTTTTATAGTAAGAATACAGCAATGGAAGTGCCCCATTTTTGCAGCAAAAATCCAACAGAGTTTCGTGTTTGGTGCACTATAGCACACCAGCAGGGATTCATGCTTGTGTATACAATGCGTGCCAAGACGAGCTGAAGCCCTTTAAAGAACCAAGCATATTGATATGTGTTGCATACATGGGGAAACCAATGTCACTCAGGTGACATGCAATGAAACAATCACACTGCGATGATCGATTCATGCACACAATATAGTGTGAATATGCACCAACAGCAAGTGCCTTAAGTGCATACTCACACTACAAGGTCAAGAATACTCATGACTAGAGAGGGTAAGAAGCCATAAGAGTCCATCATACAAAGTGCACGATCACGCACAAACAAGCATATATAGATATATATACATCATGCACAACGCTATCATATAAAGTGGGAAAGTAAAGCAGACATTGGCAACATTCCAAGGGTATGGCCCAACAAGGTACGAGAAATGTAAATAAAACATTACCATACCCAAGAAACGTGGCTTATGCAAGGTACAATGAAAGGAAACCATAGTATGTGGTTCTAAAGAGAATGCTAAGAGAGAGAGAGAGGGAGGAAACTGCTCAAGGAGGCTAGGCCTCCTAATCTATTGAACATTGCCCATTTTGGGCTTGCATCTTCTTGCTTGCATCCTTACCCATTTAGCTTGCATCTTGGAAGTTGCGCCCTTGCTTCGACCGTCCTTTCTCCAAGTGTGTACATGAAATGACAAAGGAAACAAGCCTATAGAAAAGTAAAGAAACAGCTAGAAAGAAAGCATGCAAAAGGACAAATTATCAAAGAGAGCTAAACGGGGGCAAACAAGCATGTTATCAAACAAAAGGTCCTAGAAGGACAAATTTAGGTTTGGATCGGGCATCCATAGTTCCATTAAATTGGAGTATGGACGATACATGTACCATCAAGCAAAGTTCCTAAAAGAGACTCAGGGTCTCGTGTATCAAGGACGGGTGTGATATTCAAACAAACTAAAACCCTAATAAGCATAAAAGAGATAAAACAAAACAAAATAGATAAACAGATGCTTATAGATATGAAAACTAGGTTTAACAGAGGCTAAGCATGTGAAGAAAACAAAGGAAAAACAAACAAGAATGAATTAAGGTTTTTGGGCAAGAGCATGCGTGCACATCCCAACTGTATGCATATGCATACTTCGAGTATGCGTACTCATGCATAAAGCATGTGCACGCCCAAAACCTTAACCCAGAAACACAGAACAAAAAACACAAAAGAAACAAGAAAACTAACAACCTAGCATGCTTCTAATATAAACATGAAGTAAACCTAAACTAAACAAACATGTTATAAACAATCAAGCATATATACAAACACAAAAACAAAGGAAAATCAAAGAAACATGAAGAGCCAAAGTTAGAACATTTACCTTAACACTAGAACTCCTTAGATCTTGATTTTGACTATTCCCCTTAGTCAATCTATTCACAACCAAATAAAAAATGGATTAGTATACTTTAGAACTCGAAGATCAAGACCAGAAAAGGTTTCAATCAAACAAAATTTGACTTGAGGATGTTTTTGTGAAAAACTCCCTCTTTGATTCACTATTTTCTAGTGAATCTTGTGTGTTTTACCACCTTTTTTGTCCACTGAAAAAGTGTCTTTTATGGCTTTATATAGTAAAAAAATAGGGATTTGAGGCGATTCCCAAATGATGTGTGATTCGTTTTATACTAGAATAAAGTGCAAAAAACTTTCCTTACATAGTTTCTGAAACCCTAGCATGCGTGCATGCCCATGGATGTGTGCACGTGCCATAAGCATGTGTATGCATAGCATGAGTGTGTGTATGCGTATGTGTGTATGCATGCACACACTCTAGGGTTTCCAACAACCTTTCTTTTCCAAAAATAGTATTATTCTTCCAAAAATAAGTTATATTTTCCACAAAAACTTTCCTTAAGTCAATTTTCATCTAATTGGGCCCTAAACCAACCTTAGTCTTTTAGAGTACTACCATTATTAGGGAATGGGGGTCCGAGTTGTAAGGGGTATAGAATACTGTGTCTACACTCTCTACTCTTGAATTTTAGCAACATCAATACCGAAATATCAAAATTATCTCAGACTTATTAGTTCTCTCTTTTCTTTTTTCTTGTTTTTCAACAACACCAATACTAAATTTTGCATCTCTCCTTTTTAAAAATAAAAAGAAACTAACAGTAAATTGAAACCAATGAAGAAACTAACAGAATGGAATTTTTGTGGGCCAATAAAGAAACTAACGGAACTGGGAAAAGAATTTTGGCAATCCCATTAACGAAAAGTTAGTTTCTCTCTCCTCTAAATTTCAACAACATCAATACTAAACTACCAAAATTATGTTAGACTTGTCAGTTTCTCTCTCTTCTTTTTTCTTGTATTTTGGCAACACCAATACTGAATTTTGCATCTCTCCTCATTTTGCTAATAACCTTGCACAATATCCATAAAGTCTATAAACTCTAATTTTAATAATATTTAGCCAAAAGACTCCTCATGCTTACTTAGCCAAAACAAATAAAATAAAAAACTAAAATAATGGATAACAAAAATTGTCAAGTCTTGTGTGCTTCGGTCCCACATTGGTAATGAGTGTGAATTAAGAATGCTTTATAAAAAATCTAAATAAATGAAAATTTGATCATTCAATTAAAAACATTAAATATTTATAATAAAATATGAAAGCATATAATGTAACACTTAATGCAATATTAATTGTTAAGTAATTTTTTTATAAGGTAAACATACTAGGACAAAGTTTAGTTACAAAATTGGTTGTATCCTAACTTTACTCAATATCTTTTTATTGGGGGTGAATTTTGACAAATTTATCATTGGATTACATCTTGTTCTTGTATCCTCTATGCATGCAAAATTTCTAGAAAATTAAAGATTAATAGTTATGTCATCAATGAATTACTTAAATTGTAAGTTTTTGTAGTTTAAAATTATGTATAAAATATAAGCTTATAGATCATATAGAAAATAATATTTGTTTGAAACAAAATTTGACATGTGTATTAAGAGTGTAAAGAACATATAATTCAACAGTTAGATTTTCAAAATATATAGTAAGGTTTATTTTATTGAGTAAGGTTGTAGTTTTAAGTTACAACAAATTTTTTAGCCAACTTTGTCCAACATATAAAGAATTCAACAATTTTTTAAAGCTTGAGTTCATGTGCTAGCAATCGGTGACATGATAAATTATCCACATGGTCTTCTTCTTCTCCTTGTTTTTTGCTTTCTTTCTTCTTTCTCTAGAGGTCTTCTTCTTCTCCTTGCAAGCATTTGCCCACTTGCTACAAGCTCCTGTGATGAGGCAGATTCAATAATCAATGAAAGGTTTCTCGTACCTTGCCTATTCATTTGGTTGCATGGTTTTGTTAAAGGTGGATTTTTGTTGGGTATGGTCGAATGTTTGTGTGGATATTTTTTGATTTTTGGGTTTGGGTGTTCGAGAAATGGTATTTTTGGGAATGAGTATTTATGAATTTGTGGGGTTGTGCTTTGATTTGGGTCTAGAGTAAGAGGAAAGAAGAAAGAATAAAGAAGGAAGAACAAGAAGTTGATCTGGAGAAAGAAGAAAGAAGGGTGAACGAGAAAGCAGGAACTCGAGTTTTTAAGACTAGAGGCTTGAGTTTCATGCTCAAGTTTTTAAGACTAGAGGCTTGAGTTTCATGCATATTTTTTTTATCCACCTTAGCTTTGCCACCATTTAGAACTTGAGTCTTAAAAACCCTACGAGTCTCTAAAATTTGAAATGTTACTTTGCAAAATAATTTACAAAATCTGTTAACTAATGAAATTGTTAATAATTTGGAGTTAAATGGCAAAAATACCCATGGATGATGGGGGGACATTTCAGACATTCCGCAAGAAGCATAGTGCTATTTAATAGTCGAGAATATTAAGGCAATACAGCACGTATTTAGATAGGGAAAAACAGGGGGGGGGGGGGGGGGGGGAATCTAACCCATATTGATATTGGTCTTAAAATCTTTGTATATAAAAAAGAATACCCTCATGTTTCCTTTATTTCTCAGCAATTCCATTTTTCCTTAAAAATTTCAAAACATCCACAGCCACAACAATTTACACACTCTCTCTCTCTCTCTCTAAACTCTTCAAACCCCCCTTGCATTTAGAATAGAATCCGTCAATCCCATCTCTCACGCTTCCTATTTTTAACTCCAAAAATTAAAAATCAACTAAAAAATCACATACTTAAAAAAAAAACTATGAAACAAAAATAATAGAAAACCATTAATACCCTCTCTCTCTCTCTCTCTGTCTCTCTCTCTCTATTAAAAACAAATAAACAAAAACAATAAAAAACAGAAAAAAGCAAAACAATCCTGCAAAAACCACCCTTCATATCTGAAAACCACTTTTTTGTTTGTTTATTTTTGTCAAATACCCAAAAGCCGTTTCATGGTTTAATTCATTTTTTTGTTTTTCCAATTTAATTTTCGTTCTCATATAATTTATTTTGTGGGATGAGAAAGAGAAAGAGAAGGTGATGGGTGTAATAGAGAAGTGGGGTACATGGGAAGAACTCCTCCTTGGTGGGGCCATACTCCGCCACGGCACCCGAGATTGGGACATCGTCGCCGCTGAGCTCCGTGCCCGAAACCAATCTTCTCCCTACATTTTCACCCCCGAGGTAAATTTTTACTATTCATCCAATCTAATATACTCTATAAAATACTTATTTTGCTTCACCACCTTCTTCGTTTCGCTCCATTTTTCAGTCGTACTCGTTTTTATATATATTTTTACTTTATAAAATTAAAATTTAAAAAAAGTAATTGTTTACTGTGTCTTTTTTTTTTTTCACAGTTTTACTTTTATTTAGGGACCCGCAACCGCAAACTGTTTTAAAGAGTGTAACCGTTACATGTAATGTAACGTTGGGTTTGTTTCTCATTTTTAATTACTGTGTCTGTTACTCTGTGTTTCTGAAAATGAATCTCACTCAATGACTCAAACATCCTTATCTTCTAAAATCAATCAATCAATGTTAAGCCTCATTACTTGGACTTGTTTGTATATGCATTACTAGGAGAGAGCTTAACCAATGACATTGACTTCACTCATGTCATTAGCATAATATTTTCTCTTTTGTTAATCGGACATTTGATATTCAGGGTATTTTATAAATGTCATGGAAAGTTGTCACATAGTTACTCTCAATACATTGTAGGATGGAAGAGCATCTCATATGTATTATTAATGAATTAATTAACAAGGATGTGCTTTCCTTATTTATTTTATTAACTACCCAATGATCTTACTTCTCTAGTGTATATATATAACTGAGGTTACTCACAATTTATTTATGATCCATTGATTCTGATGTTATTTACTAGTCTCCCATACAGTAGTAAATAAATTCCGATTCTGTAACTTCTTGTGTTAAATAAATTTTATATAGTCACAAGACTCACAACTAATGTTTCTTCCTTTCTTGTCAATTGCCATGTAGTATTATTGAATTTTACTCTGTAGTAGATGCTACAATACAGTCATGTAATGGTCTAGATGTGTATTTTCTTTTCAAAGTCACAATTTCATTTCCATAACTGCACTATTCTATTCCTATCCATTAAAAAATTAATGTTTGTAAGAAAAAGTGGCTGCAGTTTTGAGCTCATTATTGGTTTGTTTTGATTATTATGAAAATGCTGCTGTTTTTGGCAATCTTAACACAGAGTTTATGGCCCTCTTGTTGACACGGATGGCTTCTTTAAACGCAGATTAGTTAATTGCATTTTTACTTTTTTTTTCTTTTTTTTCTTTCAGTATTCTGAAACATGGACCCACCCATTCTTAGGTTCCAATATTGGTTTAATTCATTCATTTATGTTTTAAAAGTTGGGGTAATGCAGGACTTAAGGACTTACTTGCTTGACTTCGCCCCCAACCCACAACCCCCCTTTTATTTTCTATATATATATATATTTATATCCTTGTTTTATGTATATTAATCCTGGCTAAGAAAGCCATAGGACCCTCCTTAGCATTTTATTGTACAAATTAGGCATGCTGACTTCTCAACTTGTAATCATTCTCTGCCGAGGTGGACCTTCCGTCAATATTTTCTGGATTGAATTCAGTATTTCGAAAAACCTGAAATACTTCTCTGACTAATTCTTTACTTCATATTTCATCAACAGGATGACGTGTCAAGTTCAAATTACTTTTTTTTTTTACTATGATCATTGGATTAAAATCTTTCATCAATATGTGAAATACGGGGAAATTGTCAGACTAATTTCTCAATTAAATTCTTTTTCACACCCAGTGTAGTAAAGACATATAGTATCTTGTTTGCAGTTATGTAAAGCCAAACATGAGGAATTGCAACAGCGTTATTCTGGATGCACGTAAGTTACTGTGATTGTCTGGTAATGCATAATATTTAGTTTATATTAGTATAAATGATGCTTTTTTTCCCCTTGTGTCTTTTTCTTTTTTCGAAACAAATTTTTAAGATGCTTGGGAGTGTTTGGTACATGTTTTCAAACAACAATTTTCAATTTTTAAACAATATTACATGTATTTTCACCCACACGTATTTTTACACATGTTTTCAAATAACTATTTTCAGTTTTTAAGTGCATGTACCAAACATCTAGTTGGTTTCTGACTTTTTTTCCATATCACTCTGTAATTCACCTCATTTGTCTCACAAATTTTTTTTACTTTTTACTTCTCATAAAGTTTTTCTTTACTTTTTTTAATCAATGGTTGAGATTGAAAGTTGCTTTTTGCAACTGTCAATCTCAGCCATTAAAAGAAATTGCATCAAGTGCCCTAGATATTGCACCTGATCTAATCCCTTTTCTTTTCAGTATGTATTTCCACATAATATATTTTTATCTATATTTATATATTCTGCTAGGATGACTCTTTTTCTTACGTAAATTTCCTGATTTTTCCCTTAGGGCTTGGTTTGATGAGCTACGGAAGAAGCGAATGGAAGAGTTGAGGCGAGCTCTAGAGCTATCTGAGGACTCAATTGGGTTAGTTATTGAAGACTGTGTCTAATCATATGACCCTGTACACTTTTATATTTGTATTAAGACTAAAATGCTTCCTCCCATTTCCCATCCTCTTCAAAAAAGCATATATTAGCAGTATGATCAATGATGGCATCTCCTTTTGCTTTTCCTTTTTGGTACTCTATTGATAGTAGATCTAGTCATTTCAATTCCTAAAACTGTCCCTGATGGAAGGCATAATGCAGCACTTCCCACAAGTTAAGATATAGAGTCCTACACCTAAAGCATGGATCTCAACTATCTTCAAAGGACATGTTCTTTAGTTTAGTGTGAATCATTTGTTTTACCTAAGTAGTTAGTTGAAGAAGATGAAGAACAGTTGCTTGAACATGGAGCGCCAACGAGCTATAGCTGAACTGGCATAATAATGGGATGGAGGGTAAGGTCTTTGGTTCAAGACCCATTGGGTGAGTGTGTTAACTTACCAATCAAAAGAAGAACAGGTGCTTGAGCATGTGATTAGTAAAAATTAGAGGTCAGACCGTCAAAGGAGCATGACAAACCATATAATTATAAATTTCCTATTTGATGTATGTTTAAAACTTTTTATTTGCCTTTCTGTTGGGATTTTTAGTCTGCAGCAAGCAATAGTCTGTGTTCTTGCAGTTGTGTAGTGATTTGTATAAGTTGCCTGTTCCAGGTCACTAGAATCAAAGCTTGAATCTCTCAAGGCTGAGAAATTGGATGGCTGTCATGTTGGTTATGGCTCCATCTGGACTGAATCACCTGTTCCTTTTCAAAAATCAGAGGGAGTTGAATCTTCTGGTAAAGAGATATCTAAGGATGGGCTATCTGCTGGTAGTTTCACACAGGAAACCCGTAAAAGTTGGTCGGCTGAATGTCAGATTCCTGGAGTGATGCCAACTGAAGAGGTGGAGACAAAGCCGGAAACTTCAGAGTCTTCTGAGCAGGAGAAAATGTCAGGTGTCAAGAAATTGGCAGAGACTTTATATGGGGGACAAGGAGGGGGTGTGAGAAAGAGGAGGGGAAAGAGAAAGAGAAAAGATTGCAGTAGGGATGTCAAGGAAGGTAGTGTTGGGGAAAGTGAATTTTTGGGTTTGGCTGATGTTTTAACTCCCTCCCGGTGTAAAGAAAATTCAATCAGCAACAGTGGTGAGGTTGCTAGATCTTCTGGTGCGGATAACAGAAGTTTGAGTAAGGATGGAATTGATGTTCTGATGGAGATTTATAATTCTCTTTTGGAGAATAAAAGTGCAAGTGTCTTCCGTCGACGACTTGATAGCCAGGTATGGACAAATAATTTGATGCTTGGTCACCATCTTGCCATCGTTCTAGACTGCACCTACAATTTGTTCTAGATTTCCTATCATCTACATCATTGAATCAACTAATCTAAATCTTAATCTTACACATTTATGATCTTCACTTGCAAATAAAAAATAAACCTTTTGAGTCATGCATGGAACTCATATTAGTTATTTATATTCCATAACAGAAGAGGGGAAGATACAAGAAAATGATCCAGCGGCACATGGATTTTGACACAATAAGATCAAGAATTGCTAGCCATTCCATCACATCTGCTTTGGAACTCTTCCGAGATCTACTGCTGCTCAGTAACAATTCATTGGTCTTTTACTCCAAGAACACACGTGAATATAAATCGGCTCTACTCCTCAGAGACCTCATCACCCAAAAATTGAGGCAGCATTCTAGGGATTTTAGCAGCAAGGCTACCACTGCCAACCATTCCATTGAAACCCCAATGCCTCATCGTACTGTCAAACCCCGAAGTGCTCACCCTGCCAACAACAAGGTGCCAGGAAAAGTAGCTAATACCGGGAATGCTGCTACGAAGACCTCAAGTGGAGGTAAAAGACCAAGTATTGCTGATTTCCCTTCATCATTAGAATACTTGGCTGTGACAAATAAAGGCTTTGGTCGGTCAAGAAAAAGTGGACGTGGAGGTGCTAGTCAAGAACCTGTTGCTCCCATGAAAGGAAGGAAGAGAGTTCAAGCAAGGTAAATATGCTAGTCTTTTTTCATACCTTTTTCCTTTCAAACCCAGTTGTAGTCCCAGGCTCTAGATTCAGCAAAGTTGGTCTTTTCAGAGCCTTTCGGTGTACAAAATTTTTTCCTTTTTTCTGTTGAATAGAATATTGTAGTGTTAATATAAGTTGGAAATAGAAAAAGGCTTTGCCTGAGGGTGCCTTTTGCATATCACTTTGATAATGCAAATTTTTAATAGGTATTGTGGTCCTCTCCACCAATTAAGCTTAGCGAATGAATATAGATAGCTAAATATTGTGGCCAACAGGCTAACCAAAGAAATTGGTGGACATTGAAATTTTTGAATGAGTGAACTAGTGAGAAAATTATCACCTAAAAGCAGGCCAGAAAAAGAGGAGAGAGAGAGAAAGAGATAAACAATGCAACATGGAATACTTCATAATAAATCCTGCCCTTAAATGTCTTGTGATGCGAAAATTTCACCATTATCCTCCCAAGGTGCAGCAATAGTATAGGAGAAGGTATCTTAAGAAGTTTTTATATGCATCCAGTCTCTCACATGTTGCACTGAACACCATAGGTTGTGAGAGGCCTTACATAGTTTTCTGCAATATAGGTGCCTTCCTAAGCAGTTGCTATATAGCCGGTCGCAGAAATGTTATGAATTAGAGATATGGCATTGGAGATGACATCCTTTTTCTATGCGACTCTTACAGAGGGTGGTATGTGAAATTTGGATAAGTGTCACCTATGGTGTTTGTGACAGATTTTCTGTAAATCGTACTCACTGTCATATCATAAATACAAGTTAAGCGAGTTATAAAACAATGCAATGATCAACAAACAGTCTTCTTGCATACCAATTATTTGCAAGTTGTTGGTTTATTGATGTGCATTGTTATATGATCACAAAACCATGCAAAATCTTTAAGCATGAAAATTTCCAAATAAAGTTTCAGGCTTTGAGTGTAAGCAGCTGTTATTTTCTCAGACTCCTTATGACACCTAATAATAATTTTTTTTAAAAAAAGTTGAATCTTCCAATACATGTTCTTTCTATGGATAAAGTAGTCGATGCAACTACAACTAATCAAGAAAGATCAGTAGATATTGTTGCCAAACGGGTAACTAAAGAATTTGATGACCATAATGCAATTTTGAATGAGTGAACAATCTTCGTCAGTATCTCATTTTTATTGTTAGGAAATTGTGATTGGTGTTGTGCTAGTAAAACAATCATCATCAGTTTCTATTTCTCCTGTTTTCTCCTCCTGTTTTAAAAAACAGATGGAATACATTTGTCACTTACCGGCTCTAAGGATATTTAATAAACCATGTCACATAACATAAGCATACAAATTTCGTATACCAATTAATTAGTTACCTGCCAACAACACACTGCTACATTTTTCTCCTTCCCACTAACGCCATCCCTCTCTATCTCCTCCAGATTTCCACTAAAAGTTCAACATCCCTCTCTATACCATACCATATTTTGTTCTTTTTCCTTTCATTAATCTTTTAAAATAGGAAGATCTTGGATAGGTGACCTGCTGCATCGTTTTTTCCTCCGAAAAATTTGTTTGGTTTAGATATGATTGAAGAAACAATATGCTTATCGCTTCCAAAGAAGTCACTTGCTAAAAGTGGAGTTCTTTTTTGAGTTTTTGTGTTCAACAATTATTTTAAATGATTTCATGGAAAAGGAAAAAAGATAGTGATGGAGTTGTCTCAAAAAAATTCGAAGTTTTCTTCCAACTTCCTTCATTTTGCATTGCTAACTTGCTATCTAGTACACAACAATTGAATTGAAAGCAACATTGCGTAGATTCAATATACTACCCTTGGTGACTAAGTTGAGCAACTTGTAAAGAGAAGTAATGGTGACCCTTGGAAAGTAGTGAAAGTGTTTGTAAAAATGCTTTGGCTGATGGTAGCTTGTTCTTTGTAAAATATAACTCACAAAACGCATCAATTTGTCAGCAATCACTCTTTTTTTGCTTGGCACTTAGCCATTGAACGAATATTTTTAGTCCTCTGTGGATCTGATCTTCTGCTTGCTATTTTTGAAACTTTAGTTCTATGTAGGGTCATTTTTTTGTTGGGTTCAATTTGAATGTGGAGGCTTGTTTTTGTATTTGCTGCTCATGTAACTATCATACGTTACCTTGATTTGTGAATTTTTTTTGCTTATTAGCATTCCTCAATCTGTCCAATATTGTTAAATGCTCACAAAAGCCATCAATGGCTAACTTGTTAGAGTTTAATACTGATGATGCAAAAAATTGTCAGTGAGTCAATCGTCCAAACACGCAATCGCTAGAGATACTTGAAAAATGAAGAACCTATAAAGTTCACCGGTGTGGTGCTGACCAAGTTCCTATGAATTTAGGCTTTTCCCTTAGGGAGTGTAATGGAGTTAATGTCCCGAGATCTTTGGACCTAACTTCCCATACTTGGGAGATACAAATATCTAGAAGGATCTTTAGATATGGTGTGCAAGTTCTTTCTATATGAAGATAACAAAGTGGAGGACGCATTTAGCTTGGAGGACAAAGTATAGAGGATCATCCATTGCTATGGGATATTGGACGAATGGGCATAGGACGGATCGCATCACAAGGTGCCAAGCATGGGTGCCGGACAATGCTCTTGTACGTGACGATCCGTCGGAATCCTAACAACTCTGATATATTAGATTTATTTTATTTTGGTTAAAATATTCCCTATCAAGTACAAATGGGATCTTTTTGTATTTTTTGCTTCTTGGAGAGAATCTTCCCAAGGTCGTATTTGTATCCTTGCCTAAGATATCACAGAATAGGATTTATTGTTGTCGTGATAAAAGTAATAATTGTAGGAAATTATTCTCAAGGAATCTAACAAGATTTTTTAGCTGCCTATCTTGAATGGAAAATGTATTAGACCTATCCGCTAAAATATTGCAATTTTTTAATAGTGCCTCCCTAGAGTCACCACTATGACAATAATGTTGTCTCTGCTTTTCTTTTGGAGAGCAAGCCTTGGGAACAATGGGTCATTTGACCTCTTCAAACTGGGTGCGATAGAAAAATTTTGCTCCAAAAGCTCTATCATAAACAATGTTTAGAATACAGAAATTTTCTTGGCTAACAGTTTGCACCAGTAATTGTTAATTGCAAAATTATCGCACAATGGTATATATGAAAAGTATGTCTTATCAAAACCAAGATGAATGTTTGAACCACATAGTTAGACACAACTGAGGAGAAGAAAAGAAGAAAGTTGAAAGATGGAAATGCACACTGACAACTCGTCCTATGAAACTGACGACCCTGAGAGCAATTTTCTGAAGGACAACTCACGGAAAAAAACCTATGAGCAATTTGGAACTGAAACCGAAGATGATATGCAGCCAAGGACGGACGGTGAGCAACACAGGGAGGAGAACTGCTTGACTGAAGATGCATGGGAAATCACGGTGTCCACAGAATTGAAGCGCAAGTTGGCCGGGCCATGGCAAACTAGTGTCATCTTCAAACTTATGGGCAAACAACTAGGGTATCGTGCTCTTCAAACCAGGTTAGTGGGTATATGGTGCCCCACAGGTAATATGAATTTAATTGATATCGGGTATGGTTTCTTTATTATGGAATTTGAGGTGCTTAAGGACTATCACCATGCACCTCCAAATCTGTTTGAGGTGCTTTAGTCTACATACTCACCCACCAAGTGAATTGTTACATAAAGACGACTCTATTCTCACCGAACCAAAATAGGGCACATTAACAACTAACCATGGCACCTTCGTCAAACCAACAATCCACGACCCCCACCCCGACTGACCTAGACCTTCACTTCACGCCACCTCCCTTAGGAAGCCCGAGTCAATCACCCCACCACTCCATGCACGTGCAATCCCTTGCTCCCAACAACCAAGCTCTAGGGATGGGGAACCTCGAACAGATTTGGAGCTACCTCTCCTTAGAGAAGAACTCCAATGAGGAAATAGTGAGTTATGTCCGCATCTCGGTACACCCATAGGTAGTGATGGCATGGAACCAAGTGACACAAACACCTAGTCTGCCACTTCGCCTTGAACCCACTACCTCAAAACCAACCTTGATAGCTGACTAGAACTCATGTCTGGGTTTGGCGTTTCGTGCACCCCTACCAAGCCCTAGTGGGGCACCCGGTTGCATAGACAGTTAGGTAGCGGAATGCCCAGGAGAGTTCAACTTGTGTGGAATCACCAAAACATCTGCCTGAAGCCATTTTTTGCTTTCTTGACTTAAGCGAAATCAACATCGTGATGAGGGAGGACGAACCAAAACTGTACATTTACCATTTCCGTCATCCATTGGGCAAGGTTAGGAGAGCTAGAGCCAATGTACAGGGTAAAAGACAACAACGAGACATCAATGCACTGCTCGGTTCATAGTGAGGACTCCGAGGACCTAGTTTTATGTATAATGTTTATCTTAAATTTTTTTTTTTGGAGAAAGATTGTTTATCTTAATTGATTGCACCTTGAATTTTACATATGCTATAATTATTAGATTACCAAAATCTTCAATTTTTTTTTTCTGATTTTAAATTCAGTTACTTCTTCATTTTGCAGCCTTTGAAATGATTTGGTTTTGCTTGGAATGTTTGGATTTATTTTTTAGGGTACTCCAGACTTATAATTCAAAGGATAAGATATTTAGATTGTTTTAATACTTGGGCTGCTAATTAATATACAACAGATTTATCTTAGCTGAGTTAACAGTGTTTGTTTGACTGTTGGCTGAGTTTTATAGCATGATATGTGTTTAATAAAATGTCTTATGGACTTGTATTTTAATTCCTTAGAATCATGTTGTTCAGAAAATATATACTTGAAAAACAAATCCTCTGACTTTTAATACCATTAAGATGATTGTACTATAGACTCATAGGTATTAAAAGATGATTGCATTATTGACTCATAAAATAGATGACTACAAAAGAGAAGGCCAAGGATGGCCGATAGCTGTATGATGCCAGTTACTATCTCTTCGATCCATGGATCTTTTTCTCTCTTTGTTTTTTTGGTAATATGTTTGAAATATTCCTAGAGGAATGCCTCCTGACCATAACCACCACCTTCTACTTTGTAGGGCTAGAGTTGCTATTGTTCACAAAGGTCAATGATTTGCTTATTTACTTTGATTTCAAGGAAACATTTAAAATATAAAAGAAAACAAACCAACAGTAGTTTTACATAAATAAATTTTTAGAGTAAACATATTAGAATTAAGATACTTACGTCAATGCTTTTGATTGGCTTAGTATTGGGGGATCTCCTGGGTTCCGTACGTCTAAACATTGTAGTGCTCTTTACACTTAAACTCACATGACTGAATTTAAATATATAACTAAAGGAACTTATTGTGCATATTTCTTTCTTGAAGAGAATTTTCATGTTGATGATCATGACATATATTGGTTTGGGGAAAAAATATAGTTGCACTTTTAATGGTTTTCAGCTTACTATGAATATGATTTAGTGTAAATGTGTCCACATATTTATTTGATTAATCTTCAGTTGCATGAGAAAGTTAAGCTTAAGGTATGTAATATGGATATGTTTTGCACATTTTGATGAATCGTTTTCCTTAAATGTCAAACATTGTAGGAAACAAAAAAAAATTTGTTGTAGGAAAACCAAGGCTGACAACACCATCAACAATAAAAAAATAGGAGTAGCAGAAAGCTTAACTAATAATTCTCCCTTTGCTTCCCTCATAATTGTTGAAGCTTTAAAATGGCAATCCAAATGCTTCACAAATAATTAAATAACTTATCTTTTCTATTTTTTTTCTTGAAGGAAACATATATTTTATTACAATTGCATCAAGGATAAACTGTTGTTGGACAAAGCTTCATCCATCCACACTATCAAATTCTTCACAAATTGGGCATGCCTAGCCACTGTATGATTTTCCATGTTAACTTCTCTTTTTACAACAAAAACTTCAAAGTGCTAAAAGTTGTTTAGTAATGGTCTTACCTCCTCAATGGTGTTTCTAACCATGTTGATCAATATCCATATGGATATGTAGCTGAATCACCTTCTAAAATATAAGCATTTGCTGTTCTTCATGATCAAAATTCTAGTAACGCAAAACAACCACCAACTCAGCTTCTAGAGGATCTTCGAATTGTCTATTTTTTTTTTTTTTTTTTTTATGCATAGCACTGTCTTTGGAAGAAATACTGAATTTTAGATAATGGCACACATTATTGTTAAAGTTTTAAATTTTATATCCAAATTTGCTACTAAAATATGATTAAGGCTTTGGTCATTAATTTCCTTTGAAGTACTATTTGTGCATGATTTTTCTGGAGAAGAACAGGGGGTTGGTTATATGAGTGAGAGTGCGTTTATTTATGTAAATCTGAATGCATATGTAAATTGAAAATATGACTGCATTTTTTTTTTTTTTGAGAAATTTATTGTTGATGAGAAATGGTGATTTTAAAGAGTTGGGAGTTTGGTCCTGCCAAATCAAAGAACCAAAAAGATACAATTATATGGTACTATACTTAACCTCCATGCCTTTCTCTCTCTCTCTCTCTATACAATTTGTGCTTTTCAATATTAAAGTTTTGTTCGCCTTCTTATGAAAAAATTAATAACAAAAGTCCTTCATTCCAGGTTAATATGAAAGGTTTGGATTTAATACCAGGAGCTAAATCATTCTATAATTATGATGCACCTAAAGCTAAGAAGCCAACAACCAGGACATCCAACTATTTGCAAAGGTGGTGGTGTTGTTGTTATATGAAGAGGAAAAGGAAGGTTTTAAGAAGCCTAAATCTGAGATAAAGAAAGGGTATTTCTTTTTCCATTGTTAGAGCATCCACATCAGTTAGTGCATAATAGAAAAATATGTAAAATTTACATAGTTTTGCCTATATAAATTTACAAGTTTGCTTTATAGTAATCGTGTAAATTTACACCAACACTATTCATTTTGCTCTTTTTTTTTTTTTTTTTGTTAAGACTTGAATTGGGCTAAATAGAAAGTATTGACTTTAAAAAAAATATAGAAAACTGACCCCCCAAAAAAAAAAAAATGCCTCTACGATATAAGTTGCCTTGTTAGGAATATCCCGCGCATTGCGTAGGTTAAAGACTAGTTTTAATAATGGGTATATGCCTGGTATAGGTCTTGGAAAGGGTGGCTAAATTCCTCAATTTCAAGACTTAACTAACCAAGGAGGGTTTAGGATTTTTTGAAGGTTGTGACAAAATCAAAAAGAAACTTGGCACCCTAAATGGGAATTTTGTGAAAAAGGGGGGGAGACTTTCCTTTTTGTGGCTTTCCCGAGCTTTAGGTGGATAAGAGCAGAAAAGTGAATCCCGGTTGGGAGATATTATTCAATGAGAAGCTTACTTTCAAGCAGAAACCTACTATGGTGATCGAGGAAGTTCAAGAGAAGGTCGATTGGATAGACTACATGGATGCTAAAGTTAAGAAGACTATGCTAAAGATGGAGGGGGACGTGCTCACCATCACCATGGAAGATCCAAGTGATCCTTCTACCTTCATTGTGCCTACTGTGGGGCACCTCAAAAATTGGACTTGGGTTGGGTTTTCTAACAATGTGGGAAAGAAATTTTGTAATGCAAGTTCCGATGTACTTTTCAACATTTTCAATAAGATGAACTCTGATTTGGCTTATTTTGATGTGTCCTATAATATTGAAATTCTACACTTAAATGATTCTAATGAATTTGAATACAAAATTAATGCACAATTGGAGAAGAAAATTGAACCTATGGGTCCAACTTTTGAAACTCTTAATGTGGGCAATGATGAGAATCCACACTCAATTAAAATTGGCTCAACCCTAAATGAAACAAAAAGAAAAGATCTTAAAGTGGTTCTCATAGAATTTCAAGGAGTGTTTGCATGGTCCTATGAAGATATGCCTGGTATTGATCCCAAGATAACTCAAAACCACATTGATACCCATGCCCATATGGTACCCATTAAGCAAAAGTTGAGACTTATGAGAATTGAATGGCTTCTAAAGATCAAAGAAGAGGTCACATAGCAATTGAAAGTAGGGTTCATCAAACCCATGCACCAAGCTGAGTGGATAGCCAATGTTGTGCCCACACCAAAGAAGGATGGAAAGTAAGAATGTGCATGGATTTTAGGCATTTAAACAAAGCTTTCCCTAAGGATGATTTCCTTTATCCCCACATAGATGGATAATATGGCTAATAGTGCCTTGATGTTTTCATGGATGGTTTCTCGGGATATAACCAGATTAAGATGGCTCCTAAGGATATGACTAAAACCACCTTTACCATGGAATGGGGAATCTACTACTACTACACAGTAATGCCATTTGGGCTTAAGAATACAAGAGCAACTTACCAAAGGATGGCCACAGCTTTGTTACATGACGTGATGCACAATGAGGTTGAGGTATATGTTGATGACATGATTGTGAAATCCAAGGATAGAGAAGGACATATCATTAACTTGAGAAAGTTCTTTGAAATGATCAAAGAGTATAGACTAAGGTTGAACTGCAAGGAAATTGTTAGGCTTCTTAGTAAGTGATAGAGGGATTGAGGTTGACCCATCGTAGATCAAATCCATATTGGAGATGACTCCACCCAAGAACGAGAAAAAGATAAGAGAATTCATAGGTCGACTACAGTATATCAATCGATTCATTGCCAAACTCACCTCCACTTGTGAACCCATCTTCAAGCTTCTAAGCAAGAATGAACCCTATGTATGGAATGATTAATGTTAGGAAGCCTTCAAAAATATCAAGGAATACCTTCTCCATCCACCCATCCTAGTACCCTCAAGGCATGGAAAGCCACTACTCCTATACCTTTCTATCATAGGTGATGCAGTTGGAAGCATGCTTGCACAAGAAGACAATGACAAGAATGAGAGAGCTGTGTACTACTTAAGTAAAAGATTCCATGATTATGAGACCAAATACACGCCCATAGAAAAAGTCACATGTTGCACTCGTGTGGGCTGTGCAGAAACTGAGGCATATCATCTTACCTTTCCAGATATGGATTGTAGCTAGAATGGACCCTTTGAAGTATCTATTCGAGAAGCCTGCCATAAGTGGAAGGTTATCAAGATGATTTATCTTATTGGCAGAATTTTATTTGAATTAAGTGGCTAGGAAAACCATCAAAGAAAGCGTCATGTCAAATTTTTGTGTTAAGAATCTCATAGAAGGAGAGGATGGTAGAGAGGATTTTCCAGATAAGGATATTTTGGAAATCGAACTAAGGGCATGGAAAATGTACTTCGTCGGAGCCATGAACCAATATAGGAATGGGATAGAAGTAATTTTGATCAACCTCGATGGATCTCATGTGCCTTTGGCAATCAAATTGAACTTTAAGGCAACTAATAACATAGTGGAATATGAAGCTTGTATTGTTGGAATGGAAGCTCTTTGAGAGTTAGGGGTAAAAGAAGCAGAGGTCATTGGAGATTCAACTTTAGTCATAGCCCAAGAACAGATATTATGGAAGGTAAAGAAAGAACATGTGAAGCCTTATCAGCAATATTTGGAGGACTTGACCAAAGCCTTTGAAAGGATTCAATATACTATCATCCTTAGAGATTAGAATCAATTTGCAAATGTCTTGGCTACCTTAGCCTCTATGGTTGAAATACCTGAGGGAGTGTGGACATGACCCTTCGAGATTAAACGGAGTTATGAGTTGATACATAAGGGGAAGGATGAGTCTTCAGTCTTGGCTATAGAAGAAGAAGGGGTTTTGTGGTATTATGACAACATGAAATTCTTGGAATTAGGAGTGTATCCTGAAGGTGTCGATAAGAGAGAACGTCGTTTGATTAGGATGATGGCTATGTAATACATCCTATGTAGGGGACAACTCTATAAGAGATCCTATGATGGTATACACCTCCGTTGCTTGAAAAAAGAAGAAGCTGAAAAAGCCATGGAAGAAGTTCATAAAGGGATTTGTGGTCCTCACATGAATGGGAGAATGTTAGCCAAAAAGATCCTAAGGATGGGGTATTATTGGAATACGATGGGGACCAACTGTGTATACTTTGTGAAGAATTGCCATGATTGCCAAACACATGCGAATTTAAATCACGTGCCACCTAGTGAGCTATATAGCATGACCTCCCTATGGCCTTTCTCAATCTAGGGCATAGATATGATTGGAAGGATAGCCTCTAAGGCTTCAAATGGACATGAGTACATCCTAGTAATGATTGACAACTTCACCAAGTGGGTAGAGGTAACCTCCTACTCCATATTAGAAGTCAAACATGTGGCTCGGTTCTTAGAGAATAGCATCATTTGCCAATATGGGGTACCATAAGAGATCATCTCAGATAATGGCTCCCACTTTGAAGGAAAGGTTTGAAGGATCATGGAGATATACAACATTGAATATCACAAGTCTTCATCGTACCAACCACAGACTAATGGGGCGGTAGAAATAGCCAATAAGAACATCAAGACTATCCTAGCCAAGATGGTAGTTGAAGGAAAATCTGGTTTTGTATCCCATACAAAACTCACAACGGAAGCGACATTCATGGATCTATTTCATTCATGATTGATAACGTGCACTATGTGATTTTGAGAATTTGAGAACAAGATAGCGTACCTTGGTGCGGTGAAATTCAAAACAAAAGATTAGAAGTTCTTGGGAACACTTTTAATCTTCACTCCAATTCTACTTTTCGCCCAAGAAGTGTGGTCTCTCAATCAGTTTCTAAGGGAGAATAATCGAGTGGTTTCACTTGCACATACACACCACTTCATAATTATGATTCTCTTAAAATAAATTTCTGTATGTTTTTCCATTTTATAACTAACTGATTATCTAATTGGGCCGGCCTATAGGGCCTTCCAATTGGGCTTTAATGTGTGGCTTGGAGTGGGACCAAAAGGGACCAATATGACACTAGCTCCAATGGGCCTTGGGCTTTTCTGTCAACTCTTAACAGGTCCAAAGTTACCATTAATTATATTTAATACCACTATATAAATATAATTGTACTCTAGGTCTTATTTATAAATTATATCCCAAGACTTTATTATACACGCAACCCCTTCAAAAAATATTCGTAGTAATACAAAGTCATGAATGTAGACTGCCACTTTGAAAATTACTACATCTTAATCCTTGAGTACCCGGTTTAATCCTTAAAGTTATTCATCATATATTTATGAAATCCAATTTCATAGATATATACTTTAGTAATTTCTTACTAAAGTGGTTAGGCCTAACTCTCTGAATAACCAAAACCATTAAACTTATCTCAAGAGAATATTTTATATCTCCGTTAAGAGACTATGAATTCCATCTTGAGAATATATGTTCCATTAACACTAAATGTGGTTGCCCAACATACTGAGGTTTTGATCGTGCCTTTAGATCTCACTCCTAATATATCAAAGCAACCTACACCTCATGATCAGGTCCATTATTCTCTCAGGATTAAGAGTTCATGCAAATAGGAGTCGTGAGATTTATTATTCATTTGACAGTCGTTAGGAGAATAATAAATCTCACAGCAGTCTAGTTCAATATGTCTTAACTCTTAAAACATATCAACGTATCAACTAGAAGTCTCCACTTCCATGATCAAGACAAATCATCTTAGTTGATATGTTATAGTCTTCGCAGATGAAATGCCCAATTTTATCACCGACTACGAACCAAAATTATGAGTTTACAAAGAACTTGTGATCTATATCTTCTGTGACTAAATCACATAAATCACATACTATGCATCTCATGGACTATATGATAATGTCCTAATATTCATGTTACCATTATTTTAGATAATAATAATAAAGAAACTTTATTAATCACAACATGAAGTCATACATAATGTCGTACATAATAGCATACATAATATCACACAATAGGATTTAAGGGTACTAATCCTAACAATCTCCCACTTGCCCTAAAGACTATTGTGTACTAATCTAACTCCCATTCCCTCCAAATGTGACTCGAAGGTCCTTTGAGGCAAGGCTTTGGTAAAGGGATCTGCTAGATTATTTGCACTTTCAATCTTTGCTACCACCACATCTCCACGAGCAATAATATCTCTAATGATGTGATAACTTCTCTCAATGTGCTTTCCTTTCTTGTGATTCCTTGGATCTTTTGATTGTGCAACTGCTCCACTATTGTCGCAAAACAAAGTAATGGGAACTTGCTCAATTCTCACTACACCAAGGTCAGAAAGGAATTTCTTAAGCCATACAGCTTCTTTTGCTGCTTCGCAAGCAGCAACATATTCTGCTTCCATGGTGGAGTCTGCAATACAAGATTGCTTGACACTCCTCCATGTTATGGCTCCACCTCCCAAGGTGAAAACACATCCTGATGTGGACTTTCTGAAATCTAGATTTGATTGAAAGTCTGAATCTGTATAGCCAATGGGAATTAAATCCTCACACCGATAAACAAGCATATAATCTCTCGTTCTCCGAAGATACTTGAGAATATGCTTTACAGCTTGCCAATGTTTTGGTCCTGGATTTGATTGATATCGGCTGACCATGCCAACTGAATAACAAATATCTGGTCTAGTACAAAGCATAGCATACATGAGACTTCCCACTGCAGAAGCATAAGGAACTTGTCTCATCATATCTACTTCCTCTTGAGTCTTAGGCCTTTGGTCATCAGACAGAGGAACTCCATGTCTGAAAGGAAGTAAACCTTTCTTGGAGTTTTGCATGCTAAACCATTCTAGAACCTTATCTATATATCCAGCTTGTGATAAGCCTAACATCTTATTCTTGCGATCTCGCCAAAGCTTGATCCCTAGAATAAAATTAGCCTCACCCAAGTCCTTCATATCAAATTGGCTTGACAACCAAACCTTTACTGATGACATTACCCCTACATCATTTCCAATGAGTAGAATATCATCAACATAAAGCACTAGGAACATTACTACTTTATCTTGATGTCTTTTGTACACACATGGTTCATCAAGATTTTGTTCAAAACCAAATGACTTGATTGCTTGATCAAATCTGATGTTCCATGACCTAGATGCTTGCTTAAGTCCATAAATGGACCTTTTCAACTTGCATACCAACTACTCTTGGTTCTTTGCTATGAAACCTTCCGGTTGCAACATATAGATTTCTTCTTCAAGATTGCCATTAAGAAATGCAGTCTTGACATTCATTTGCCAAATCTCATAATCATAATAAGCAGCAATGGATAAGAGAATTCTGATAGATTTAAGCATGGCTACTGGCGAAAAAGTTTCATCATAGTCAATACCTTCTTTTTATGTATATCCTTTCGCCACTAGCCTTGCTTTAAAGGTTTCAACCTTTCCATCTACTCCTCTCTTCCTCTTGTAAACCCATTTGCAACTAACAGGTTTAATGCCGTTAGGTGCCTTTACAAGATCCCAAACTTGATTGGAATACATAGAATCTAATTCAGATTTCATTGCTTTGATCCAATGATGTGCATCTATATCATTCATTGCCTCCTCATAAGTGTAGGGATCCGATTCAGCCTCTTCTGGGATAGCTTCATAAGTTTCTCCCAAACCTATAAATCTTATAGGAGGCCGAACAATTCTCCCACTACGACGAGGCACCTGTGTACTAGTCATCTCATGAGTAATATCTTGTGGTGTATCTAATATAGCCACATCATCCCTAGTTTCATCCATTGGTTGTTCATTTATAGGTTCATTCATTTCAGCCAAAACAACTTTATTTCTAGGATCAAAATTATTCACATAATCATCCTCCAAAATTTTGGCATGTGTGCTAACAAACACTTTGTTATCTTTATGATTATAGAATAAATAACCCTTTGTTTCCTTTGAATAACCTAAAAACATGCATACTTCGGTTTTAGCTTCCAACTTATCAGACTTCCTTTTCAACACATGTGCCGGACATCCCCAAATGTGGAGGTATCTCATACTAGGCTTGTGCCCACTCCACAATTCCTTAGGTGTGTTGGGAACAGATTTTGATGGAACTAAATTCAAAATATGCATTGCAGTTTTTAGTGCATATCCCCAAAAAGAAACTGGTAAAGTTGAGTAACTCATCATGGACCTAACCATTTCCAAAAGAGTCCTATTCCTTCTTTCTGCTACACCATTTTGTTGGGGAGTTCCAGGTGCAGTCAATTGGGATACAATCCCATTTTGAGTTAAGTAATCCTTGAAATCCCCAAGAAGGTATTCGCCACCACGATCAGATCGAATGGCCTTTATGGGTTAACCTAATTGATTCTCAACTTCAGTCCTAAACTCTTTGAACTTTTCAAAGGCTTCGGACTTCCGTCTCATTAGGTACACATAACCATATCTTGAGTAATCATCGGTAAAAGTGATGAAGTACTCATAACCTCCTTTTGCTTGGGTTGACATAGGACCACATACATCTGTATGAACTAATTCAAGCAATTCTTGGGCTCTTCTACCTTTTGCATTAAAAGGTCGTTTGGTCATTTTACCTTCCAAACAAGATTCACAAACTGGAAATTCATCAAAGTCCAATGGCTCTAAGAGTCCATCTTTGATCAATCTTTGAATTCTGTTTGAATTAATATGACCCAAACACAAGTGCCAAAGATATGCTTCATTAGTAGAAGGAAACTTTCTTTTTAATGATTTTACATGAGAGTTATGATCTAATTCAGAATTATATAATTCATGTTTATCAGGAGTTAAAATATAAAGACCATCCACAATATTGCCAGAACAGATAAACACTTTATCCTTCTTTATTACAACATTGTCTTTTAGGATAACATAATATCCATGTTTACCTAAATAAGTTGTAGAAATTAAATTCCTACGAACATTAGGTACATACAAATAGTCTTCCAATATTAAAACTCTAGATTCAAAACATAAATTACACACTCCAATAGCTACAACTGGAATCCTGCTCCCATCAGCCAAGGTAAGAAACATTTCTCCTTCATTTAGCTTTCTGGTCTCCTGAAACCCCTGCAAAGAATTGCAGATATGATTAGTACAACCTGAATCCACACACCAGGAATCTGTGGGATTCTGTTCTAAACATGTTTCTAGAAGGAATGTACTTTTCATACCTTTATTCTTGGCAGCCTTAAATATTGGACAATTCCTCTTCCAATGTCCTTTCTCACCACAATGGAAACACTTTCATTTGGTTTTCTTTCCTTTGTAGGCAACGCCTAAGGCAACTTGTTTACCATCTTGCTTGGTGAAGTTCTTCTTCTTCTTTTTCTTTTTACCCTTGCCTTTCGACTTAGGTTGAGAAGTAGAAGCTTCAGCCATATTGGCATCAATACTAGAAGTACCAAGGATGCCTTCTGCCGCTACCAACTCATTCATTAATTCAGACAAAGAATAAATCTTTTTGTTCATATTATAGTTAAGTCTGAATTCCTTGAATGATTCTGGTAGTGACTGGAGTATCATATCCACTTGGGATTCTCCATCAATATCGGCACCTAAAACTTCCAATGTATTCAGATTAGAGATCATCCGAAGACAATGCTCCCTCACTGAAGTACCTTCAGCCATTTTGGTATTATAAATCTGCCTCATAGTTTCTTGCCTTGCAGAATGGCCTTGCTCACCAAACATCTCCTTCAGACTTAGCATAATGTCCGAAGCTAATTCTACATCCTGCATTTGATGTTGTAGAACATTTAAAATAGATGCTAGGATGTAGCACTTGGCCATCTCATTAGATTTCTGCCAACAATCATATCGCTGTTTTTCCTCAAGAAGAGCATCTAATGATGGAAAGCTAGGACATGGTTGAGTAAGCACATATTTATGCTCTTCAACAGTAAGAACAATATCCAAATTTCTTTTCCAGTCAACATAATTGGATCCAGTCAGTTTGTTTTGATTAAGAATAGCAACAAGTGGGCTAAATGATGCCATGATTTTAAATCTGAAAATAACAAACATGAATATAATAAGTAAACTGGACATTATCAATTTAGCATATAAGTATATAATATGGAACCTCATAAAACCATAAAATAATATATGCAACGACAAATCAATCCATGTCTATAATTCCTTGGTAGCAAGTTTATTATAAACACATTAATTGATTGAGAACTATTCTCATTATTAGTGCTATCATGATAACTCTTATCATACACTAATAATATGCCGTATTACCTTTAACCTCTAAGTAATAATGACATAGCTCCTTTGGGAGATTAACATTACACTTAGTCTAGTGTACACCATTATCTAGAATCATGTGTAGCCACATTTCATCTCCCTTATAGTGTTTAAACTTGTAGTACCATGGAACAAAACACCCTCCTTTGGGATCGCGAGGCATATACGCCAAGACGAGATGCTTGTCCACACTACTTTAAACAGGTTAGTTCAATCTTGTAGTACTATGAAGTAAACACCCTCCTTTGGGATTGCAAGGCATATACGCCAAGACGAGGTGCTTACCCCACACTACTACGAACCGATAATGGAGGCCGTGAGATCCAACCCTTGTATCTCTCTCCCACTAGATATTTTAAATTAAAGGTTTTTATGATCAAGAACCATATTAATGCTAGAAACCTTGAAAACATAATCCTAATCCCATTAGGAATAAATTTCATAACCCTAGCATTAATATATGTATTTATATATAATGCATATTACATTATAAATCCATATTACATTATAACTAATATAATATATGGATTATTATATGTAATATATGATTATATTACATTATATATAATATACGGATTCAATATGAAATAAAGAACTTGAATCCTTAATGCATGCGAATCAATATATATATCTCATATATTCAACTTGGCATGAGAATTATTGTTCATTGACAATAACTACCTTCAAGGGTAGTTATTGAAAATCAATTAACATAAGAAGGTAGTTATTGTCAACGGACAATAACTACCTTCAATGGTAGTTATTGTTCATTGACAATAACTACCTTCAAGGGTAGTTATTGTCAACGGACAATAACTATCATCTTTTAATGGCCGACAATAACTACCTTCAATGAACCCGTTCACATGAAGTGTAGATGGTGTCCTCTTAGAACCATGCAAAAGAATATATCGCATATATTGATCAATGCACAAAGGGTTCATGGAACAATAACTTTATGCAGAAATTTGAAAACACAAAGATAACGGTTTTCTTAAATTCCAAAACTCAATCACATGTTATACAAACATGATATGAAAACCTGGCTCTGATACCAATTGAAGGAAAATCTGGTTTTGTATCCCATACAAAACTCACAACGGAAGCGACATTCATGGATCTATTTCATTCATGATTGATAACATGCACTATGTGATTTTGAGAATTTGAGAACAAGATAGCGTACCTTGGTGCGGTGAAATTCAAAACAAAAGATTAGAAGTTCTTGGGAACACTTTTAATCTTCACTCTAATTCCACTTTTCGCCCAAGAAGTGTGGTCTCTCAATCAGTTTCTAAGGGAGAATAATCGAGTGGTTTCACTTGCACATACACACCACTTCATAATTATGATTCTCTTAAAATAAATTTCTGTATGTTTCCCCCTTTTATAACTAACTGATTATCTAATTGGGCCGGCCTATAGGGCCTTCCAATTGGGCTTTAATGTGTGGCTTGGAGTGGGACCAAAAGGGACCAATAAGACACTAGCTCCAATGGGCCTTGGGCTTTTTTGTCAACTCTTGACAGGTCCAAAGTTACCATTAATTATATTTAATACCACTATATAAATATAATTGCACTCTAGGTCTTATTTATAAATTATATCCCAAGACTTTATTATACACGCAACCCCTTCAAAAAATATTCGTAGTAATACAAAGTCATGAATGTAGACTGCCACTTTGAAAATTACTACATCTTAATCCTTGAGTACCTGGTTTAATCCTTAAAGTTATTCATCATATATTTATGAAATCCAATTTCATAGATATATACTTTAGTAATTTCTTACTAAAGTGGTTAGGCCTAACTCTCTGAATGACCAAAACCATTAAACTTATCTCAAGGGAATATTTTATATCTCCGTTAAGAGACTATGAATTCCATCTTGAGAATATATGTTCCATCAACACTAAATGTGGTTGCCCAACATAGTGAGGTTTTGATTGTGCCTTTAGATCTCACTCCTGATATATCAAAGCAACCTACACCTTATGATCAGGTCCATTATTCTCTCAGGATTAAGAGTTCTTGCAAATAGGAGTCGTGAGATTTATTATTCATTTGACAGTCGTTAGGAGAATAATAAATCTCACAGCGGTCCAGTTCAATATGTCTTAACTCTTAAAACATATCAACGTATCAATTAGAAGTCTCCACTTCCATGATCAAGACAAATCATCTTAGTTGATATGTTATAGTCTTCGCAGATGAAATGCCCAATTTCATCACCGACTACGAACCAAAATTATGAGTTTACAAAGAACTTGTGATATATATCTTTTGTGACTAAATCACATATATCACATACTATGCATCTCATGGACTATATGATAATGTCCTAATATTCATGTTACCATTATTTTAGATAATAATAATAAAGAAACTTTATTAATCACAACATTAAGTCATACATAATGTCGTACATAATAGCATACATAATATCACACAATATGATTTAAGGGTACTAATCCTAACAGTAGTGACATACAAGGATTGGCTAAGAAACTTCCATTTGCCTTATAGGGATACAAAACCAGACAGTGTGGAACCATGGCATTGAAAGCTTTATTTTGATGGTGCCACCAATTCTACCGGAAATGGAGTAGGAGCAGTCTTAGTTTCCCCCAAGGGCCAACAAATTCTTGTTTCAATCAAGTTGAATTTTGATTGCACCAACAACGTCATTCAAGTGGCCCTAGAGTTCGGCGCCTACGACTTGAGCGTCTTAGGAGATTCCCTATTAATTATCTCCCAAACCAAAGGAAAATGGCAAGCACAAGACACCAAGTTGTTTCCATATCAAAAATGCATCAACTGCTTGATTCCAAAATTCTGAAACATCACATTTACCTATTTGCCCTGAGCACACAACCAGTTTACAGATGCCATGGCTACTCTGGCTAGCATGGTGAAGTTATCAGAAAGAGATGATATGTAGCAATTGCACATAGAAGTTTGTGGCATTCCAGCCTATTGCATGTAAATTGAAGAATGCATGAGTGTTGTAGTCGAAGCCAATAGAAAGCCATGGTACCATGATATCAAGGCATATATCAAGAACAGTGAATACCCATCTGGTGCAATGGACTGAAAAGAAGTTTATCCGACGTTCTGGGAGAGCTCATTACATGCCAATACGGCGTGCTGGGAGAGTTCATTATAGATAATGGGGCGAACCTAAATGGGAAAATGATCCTGCAACTTTGCCAACAGTTCAAGATTGAACACAGAAATTTGGTGCAGTGGAAGCCGCTAACAAGAACATAAAGAAAATATTGGTAAAGATGACAGACACATACAAGGATTGGCACGAGAACTTGTTGTTTGCTTTGTGTGCATATCGCACTTTTGTTCATACTTCCATTGGTGCGACCCATATTCATTAGTATATGGTAGGGAGGCCATCCTCCCTACAAAGGTAGAGATCCCGTCTCTTAGGATTTTATCTCGGACAGAGCTATTAGAAGCTGAATGGGCTCGTTCCCGATATGAACAATTGAACATGATAGATGAAAAGCGCATGACCGCAATGTGCCACGGACAGTTGTACCAACGCCGTGTCGATCAAGCGTCCAATAAGAAAGTTAGACCTAGGGTCTTTGAAGAGGAATCTAGTCTTGAAGAAGCACAACTAGGTCATGCCTGATCATAGAGGAAAGTTTGCCCTAACTTACGAGGCCCATATATGGTAAATAAGGCCTTTTTTGGAGGGGCCTTGATCTTAGCCGACATGGATGGGCATGACTTCAATATGCCCACAAATTCTGATGTCGTCATATAATACTTTGCATGAAGGAGCCTCTCAATGCACCTCGTTTCTACATGTCAAAAAAAGAAAAAAGAAAAAAAAGAAAAAAAAAGAAAAAAAAAAAGAAAGAACAAAAAAAAAAAAATATATATATATATATATATATATGTAAAAAGGTAGATCGTAAACCTGAAAGGGCAGTCCACGCAAAAGGAGAGCCAAAAGAAGGAAGAGTGTGAGAAAATATGAAAGATAGATTGAAAACTCGAACGGGCGGTCTATGCAAAAGGACAGCAAAAGAAAGAGTGTGAGAAAGCCTGCTAGATTGAAAACCCAAAAAGGTAGTCTAGGAAAAAATTAAGGCAATCAAAAGTTAGTTGAACTATGTGATGACCTGATCCTTCCTTGCAGAGGTACGTAGGCAGCCATCTTGGTTTGGTCACATCTTTAAAGAAAAATCAATCATTTGAATCCCCTCGGATATATGATCAAGATTAGAAAATTAGATGGATCCAACATCCAAGACAAGATATGAAGGCACCTTCGAGATCACTCTCTACAATACTGCCATGAACCGGTAGTCTGCTTAAGATGTTCTGGCTTATGCCAATGGGAAATGTACCTCAATGGAAAGAGGAGAGATCCGTCTAGAATAGGATGTACCCTTGGAAAAATAAGATGTTGATATGCATGGATTTTACATTTTTCACTTATTTGTATAATCTTGTATTTTAAAAGCATTTGCTTGCATATTCATTAACATGCCTGTATTGTACCATTCATTTTCTTTCATACATTCTGGTATCAAAACATGAAATCTCATCTTATAGATATATCTTGAACATCATCATAAACATCTCTTTCCACCATCTCTCAGTTTCTAAGCATGCCTAATAGACTAGACTATGCTTTGAGAACTCAAACAAAAAGAGGAAGGCCTTATGCAATTTACGAAGTACCTTTTCATACATGGTGGGATACTAACTACATAGCTCATGTGTAGAAAAAAAAAATAAGCAGAAAAAGAATACCAGCAAGTCAAACATGGCTCTAGTGATCAGACACGACCTGGCACAATCTCCCAAAATCGGTTCAGAGAACCGGATCATCATGAGCATGAGTGTGAAGGAACCCGGCCGCGTCAAAGCCCAAGTCTCTAGCAATCTCTTGGAGTCTGTCATGTGAATGGCGAAGACGGACCAGCTCCCTCTCCATCGTGGAATCAAAAGTAGAGCCTTGTCTCTCGGTCTCTAGCAAAGCTTGCAAGGTGCCCACTGCTGTAGTAGCAACTTTCAAAGCCTCCTATCTCTAAGCCAGCTCAGTCCGAAGGTGATGGAAAGCCAGTTGTGGCTCACTAGGCTCATCGCCCTCTCGCCTATGCTCCATGATCAAAGTGGAATGGATATAGGCTCTTGCCTGTACTAGCTCTAACGCTAAACCATTGGCCTTGCTACTAGCCCCAGCCCTACTGGCCTCCAATGTGGCCTCCTCTTTATCCCAAGTATGATCTATGACAACCAATCTTTGAGAATTTTTCCTGCCTTGGAGCAAAGAGTCCTCTGTTTTAGCACCAGTTGTAGTGCATAGTTAGCCCGGTAGTGAACCGTACATCTCTATAATGGGTTAACTAGCGGCTATGCCATATGCTCACATCCTACAGTGGGTTAACTAGTGGCTGTGCTGTATGCTCGCATCTTATTTGGAGGCTATCTAGCGGCCATGCCGTATGTCTCTACAATGGGTTAACTAGCAGTCGTGCCGTATGCTCACATCTTATCTTGAGGTTAACTAGCGGCCGTGTCATTCACCTTACCATCACAACTATCAAGTTCCTAAAGAAGTTCCGAGTTCCTGATTTATAGTGGCCTAACTAGTGGTCATGCCGTATGCTCACATCCTATCTTGAGTTTAACTAGTGGTCGTGTCATATGCCTCGCCATCACAGCTATCAAGTTACTAAAGAAGTTCTGAGTTCCTAATTTATAGTGGCATAACTTGCGGCCATGCCGTATGCTTATATCCTATCTTAAGTTTAACTAGTGGTCATGCCATACGCCTCGCCATCATAGCTATCAAGTTCCTAAAGAAGTTCTGAGTTCCTGATCTACAGTAGGTTAACAAGTGGCTGTGCCATATGCTCATATCCTATCTTGAGGTTAACTAGTGGCCATGCCATACGCCTTGCCATCTCATAGTCATCAAGTCATTGAAGAGTTTTCAAGTTCCTGATCTATAGTGGGTTAACTAGCAGCCGTGCCGTATGCTTACATCATATCTTTATATGATCCTATTCTGAGGCTAACTAGTGGCCATGTCGTATGTCTCACTATTTCCACTATTCTCAACTACCAGGTAAGTCCACTTACCTATGTCTCGCATTTTATTTTCAACATTTAAATTCCCGCAAATTTGAACACCTATATAACATAGACAAAAAGCAAAAATATATATGCATTTTCCTAAGACAACATGGCATAAATCATGGCAAAAAATATATATGCTTATGAAAATTCCAAAAATAAAATAAATACTAGCATGCATCCCCAGTAGTGTTGCTACTAACATTTTGTAGAAAAAGTAACAAAAGAAGAAAAAATAGACATTGACCTTTAGTGCAGAGAAGACTGAAATAGCGGACTAAGGCTGAAAAGATAGACCTGCTAAGCTCAAGATCGCCCTAGAGATTTTCTTTAGAAGTGAGAAGTGAAAGAAAAGGATGAAATGAGCCAAAATAGGGCATTTATAAGCCCTGTGTTGCTCGGCGCACCTTTTAAGGCCGCCAGGTAGGCCCAGTGGTCCTATAAAGGCCACTAGGCAGCGTTGACTAGGTTAACACTAACCTAGTCAAACCCCCCCCCCCCCCCCCTAAAAAAAACCTTTTTCCTCTCCTAGAGTTTAGAGACGTGTCTAAGAATTATTTCAGATGTAGTTGCAATAGATCACCCTAGTTAGGTAAAGTTCGGTCTCGATCCATGAATTGTCTCCGCATGCAAATTTGGGGGCAACAAAATTTGAAATCACGTTCTTTATTCGACACCTCTCATTGCACTCGAGATGTTAGATAAAGAAGGGGTAGCTGTTGATATCGTATTTTGTCCGCCCTCAATTTGCGTGCCAGACCCCAAAAATCCCAAAAATATTATTTTCTCTCTAAGGGCAGTGAAAATGTATAGAATGATGCAGCGCAACTCGTTTGGGCATCGGAGCACCCGAAGTGCCTCTTTCAGCTAAAATGACCAAAATGCCCCTAGTCAACCCTAAGTTTGACCGAAGGTCAAATGAGGTCAAAACCCTTACAAAACAATTTTTTTCATAGCTTTACATCAAACCCAAGCTTCTTGGAGATTTCTAATAACTTTGACCAAGTTTGACCTAAAATGGACCCTAAGTGGGCCCAAAAGCCCTAATTTCGATCTGGCTGTCAAAACGGGTTGAAACCAATGCCATTGTGATGATTATCAAATTCTCATTCTAATGACTATTCATGGGTCAAAATTAGATTTAGAACAGTTGAGATGTCACGAAAACACCACTAACTTTCGAGAACTATAACTTTGATTCGACTATTGGATTTTCAAGGTCCATACCTTTTTAGAAACAGGAAGTCAAGACCTTTCCAAAAATGTCAAGACCACCCCGATCATAGGAGGTTTGAGGTTGGTGGCCCTTGAAGGGTTGCCACCTCGAGATTCGTGTTGGAGCTATAAAAAGCTCTAGGCACCCTTCAGACCAAGAGGAGGAGCAAGTTTTTTTTTTTTTTTTTTTCTGAGTTTTTATTCTCCCTTCCAAACATCAAAAAACACACAAAAAACATCAAAACTTCTTGATTCTTCTCTCTTCACCAAAAACACAATGTATTGTACACACATGGAGCCAGGAAGCATGTAGCTAGGGCATGGTCTCTTAGGCACAAGGAAAAAGGGCAAGGATGCAAGCATGTGTATATAAGCCAAGCGGCATGTTTAGTAGATTTAGGGGTCTAGCCCTCCCAATTGGTTTTGTACTCTTTAAAACCCCTTCCTTCCTCCTCATTTTCTCTCTTAGATGGATTGTATTAGGAATATCATGCCACGTACCATTCGTCCTCATCTCTAGAGTATGGCGACCCCTGTTTATTTTCCTGCACCTATATCTTGGGCCATGCTCTAGGGATGTAGGCGTTTACTTCCCACTTTCTGTGCTAGCATTGTGCATGATGTATCTATATATATACCTGCTCGTCCACTTTCGATGTGATTGTCACAGTTTGTGTCACCTAAGGCAAAGCGATGCCCTATTTCTACTGCGAAAGAAAGGTGACACGTTGCCAGATTTTCACCTTGGAAATTTGGTACTTTGCCCGAATGCCTTAGGAAAGCATAGATTGGGACCACACCCATTCAAAAGCCAAACCTCAAAGCCTCCATGCATGCAAAGCCCCAAAAGCCAATGCCAAAGTCATGCTTTTACTGCCAATCTCTGAAAATTAAGGTTTTATGAAAACAAAAGACTGTCCTTGGATAGGCGTTGTGGGGTGCCTAATACTTTCTCCACACATAACCAAACTTCTAGACCTAAGAATCAAGATTTTTTCCATCCACATTAGATTAGGAAAAATGCCATTTTTCATAGCCTAGGATTGGTATTAAAATTGATAGGGGAGCAGAAAATTAGTCCAACTCTAGTTCGTCCAAAGGCATCGTCCAGAGCCAACAGAGCAGTTTGGACCAAGAATCACCCGAGAAGGAATAGTGTACATGGACAATAGTACTACTCTTGATCAGCGAAGCCTCCCGTGGACGATAAAGTCGTCCATGAAGGTCGTCTATGGACGATCTCCAGATGTCCATGGACGACCAAACCATCTTACGCCAGACGGACGAATATGTAACACTTGGAAAACTTTCGACTCTCTATAGCAGTTACTAAATCCGTAACTATCGCCATGAATCCCTCAAGTAAGTTAACCTCCGTTAGCAGTTACAATTTTAATAGCCGTTGAGGAAGTTAACTCCGAACTCATTGGCTTCCACAAATCTTGGGGAGGTTATTTGGACAAATAACCGTCCCTAGGATCTCTATATAAAGGACCGGTCTGAACCCGAGGAGGGTAAGAATTTTCCTAAGACTTGATTCCTAAATACTTGAAACTTCATTCTTGTGAGACTAACTTTGTCATCGGAGGGGGTTTGGCTGGTCTTCTCCGGTCTCCTCTTTGATTGCGTTTGCTTTTTGTAGGCCATTCACCACCATTGGTAGTCCACCGAAGCCAGATCATCCGCCTTATTGATTCGGAGCGATATCAGTTGGCGCCGTCTGTGGGAAGCAGAGGCTGTTTTGCAACTCTCTTTTCCGCGACAAAGGGTTAGGATGGTCAGGACCAGGTCAAGGGCTACTAACCCAGGCCGTCAGGGAAGCAGAGGCGCTTCAAGTGAACCCCAACGTGATTGCCAATCTGCACCAGCCATGCAGACATCGTCTGTTCAGCATGTGCAATCTATGGCGGTTGCGATGGCGGAGTTGACTCGCCAAAACCAAGAGTTAAGAATGGAGATCAATCAGAGAAGACAGACACGTGAGGAACATGAAGGAGGAGGACAAACACAAGGTCATGGCGATAGAGAAAATCCTGAGATTGGAAGTCAGTTCAGAGGCACTACTTCACGGACGGTGAAAGAAGAGATGGACCAAATGAAGAAAGTCATGGAGGAAATGAAAGAGAACATGAGGAGGGCGAATCCTATAGAAGATTTGGTCCACAAAACTGACTCTCCCTTTACGGCTTCCATCAATGGTCATCCTCTACCATCAAAATTCAAACTGCCTTCCCTAGATTCGTATGATGGAACGCGTGACCCATTTGACCACATTGCTACTTTCAAGACAACGATGCACCTTCAAGGGGTTCCTGATGAAATCATGTGTAGAGCTTTCCCAACCACCCTTAAAGGCCCAGCATGAGTTTGGTTCAGTAAAATACCCCTAAGTTCTGTAGGTTCTTTCGAAGAGTTAAGCAAATTGTTTGTTAACAATTTCATTGGGGGACAGAGACACAAGCGTTCTTCGTCCAGCTTGCTGACCATAGAGCAAAGGGAGAACGAAAGCCTGCGGTCATTCATCACTCACTTCAACAGAGAAGCCCTTAGTGTGGACGAGGTAGAAGACAAGCTTCTATTGGCGGCCTTCCACAACGGGATTAATTCTGATCTATTTATCCACAAGCTGTATGAGAAGGAGCCTCAAACCATGGCTGAGCTCGTTCATTCGGCTTAGAACTTCATGAATGCAGAAGATGCGATCATAGCCAAGAAGAGGAAAAGAGCTGAAAGGATGGAAGCACACCCAGCACGCCACTCAGAACAAGGCCTACGTCTGAAAAAGGGATGGACGGAAGATAAGAAGGAACGAGATAACAGGAAGACTGGTCCTTTGGGAAGAAGCCAGAACTATACGCCCCTAAACGCTCCACTTGATCAGGTGCTCATGCAAATTAAAGACGACCCTTCCTTAAAATGGCTAGAGAAGATGAAGGGAGATCCCAATAAGCGCAATAAGAGTAAATATTGTCGCTTCCATAGGGACCATGGGCATGACACGGATGAATGTTATGACCTGAAACAGTAGATTGAGAATCTGATTAAACAAGGAAAGTTGAGGCACTTCGTTGGAAGGGATCATAGAGATGAGAAGTTGAAAGGAAAAATGGAAGAATCGTCCCGGCCCCCACTAGGAGAGATAAGGATTATCATTGGAGGAAACTCAATGAGGAAATCTTCCAAGTTGAAGAAGACGTATCTCAAAGTGGTGCAAAATGTCCAGCTCTTTGGACGATCTCCAAGGACGAGTTCAATGGACGAGCCTGCCATTTCCTTTACCGACGAAGATGCTGAGAGGATCCATCACCCGCATGACGATGCAATTGTCATTACTCTGCTTATTGCAGATTATACAACCAGGAGAGTGTTGGTTGATAATGGAAGCTCAACAGACATATTGTACTATCCTGCCTTCCAACATATTGTACTATCCTGTCATTAGTTTGCTCACCATTGATAGGGTTTGGAGGAATGAAGGTGCAGCCCGTGGGCACCATTACATTACCAGTAGTGGTAGGGTCATACCCATAGTAGATAACTAGGGAAGTCAATTTCCTCATGTTGGACTGTTCGTCTTCGTACAATGCCATTATCGGAGGACCAACCCTGAACAGTTGGAAGGCGATAACATCTACCTACCATCTATCAGTCAAATTCCTTACGGAGTACGGGATAGGCCAAGCACAAGGAGATCAGTTGGCAACTAGAGAATGCTATTTAGCCATGATGGCTTTGGACGAGCAGGTGCAGACATTGAGCATTGAGGAAAGAAGGGTTGTTGCAGAGCCCACAGAAGTATTGGAAGATGTTCTTTTACAAGAAGATGATCCTGAGAAATTCACCAGAATTGGAACAGGTATGAAGGAGAAGGCAAGAAAAGACCTCATCCAGTTCTAGAGAAAAAGTATCGACGTTTTTGCATGGAGTCATGACGACATGCCGGGAATCGATCCAAGTGTAATCACTCATCGATTGAATGTGTACCCTTTTTTTAAGCCTGTTCGTCAGAAGAAGAGGGTATTCGCTCCGGAGCGAGATAAGGCAATCAAAGAAGAGCTTCAGAAATTGACCACGGCACAATTCATTAAGGAATTTTATTACCCGGATTGGTTAGCCAATGTGGTGATGGTGAAGAAAGCAAATGGCAAGTGGAGAATGTGCGTAGATTTCACTGACCTGAACAAGGCATGTCCCAAGGATAGTTATCCTTTGCCACATATTGATCAATTGGTGGACTCTACGGCTGGCCATCAGTTGCTGAGCTTCATGGACACCTTCTCAGGATATAACCAGATCAAGATGGATGAAGCTGATCAGGAAAAGACTTCCTTCATCACCAGCCAAGGTTTGTTTTGCTACAAAATGATGCCCTTCGATTTGAAGAATGCAGGGGCAACTTATCAAAGGTTGGTAAATCATATGTTTCGTCCACATATAGGACGGAATGTAGAGGTTTATGTCGACGACATGCTTGTGAAGAGCATAGACGAGGGAAGCCATTTGGACGATCTACAGGAAACCTTCGAAACACTTAGGCGGTATAAGATGAAATTGAACCCAAGTAAATGTGCATTCGGAGTATCGTCAGGAAAGTTTCTGGGGTTCATGGTCTCGCAAAGAGGAATCGAGGCGAATCCAGACAAGATCCAAGCCATATTGGACATGGAGCCACCGAAGAATATCAAGTCCAATCCCTCATTGGACGAGTTGTTGCTTTGAACAGGTTTGTTTCGAAAGCCACAGACAAATGTCTACCTTTCTTCAAAGTCCTCAGGAAGGCATTCGAATGGACGGACGAATGTCGAAAGGCTTTCCAAGACCTGAAGGACTATCTCACTAGAGCTCCATTATTAAGTCTGTCCGTGCAAGGAGAAGAACTGTACCTGTACTTAGTGGTGTCCCCACATGCCGTAAGTTCAGCTCTAATCAAAGAGGAAGGAAGAGTACAAAAACCCGTGTACTACACTAGCTGAGCACTTAGAGGAGCAGAGGGAAGGTATCCGCTTATAGAGAAATTGGCTTTTGCACTGATAACAGCTTCCAGGAAGTTAAAACATTACTTCCAATCTCATGTCATCAATGTCATGACAGACCATCCGCTCAAAAAGGCAATGAACAAGCTGGAAACCGTAGGATGGCTGATTCAATGGGCGGTGGAACTGAGTGAATTCGACATTCGGTACCAACCGAGAAACGCAATAAAGGCTCAAGCCCTAGCAGATTTCATTGCAGAGTTCACTCCGAATTACGAGGATCTTGGGGAAGGAGAGTACAATAAAAACTGGGTCGTCCATGTAGATGGATTGTCTATATTGTATGTTGGAGGAATCGGAGTTGTTTTGCAATCGCCAGAAGGAGACAAGTTAAAGTACAAGGCTCGTTTGCAATACCAAACTACTAATAATGAAGTGGAGTATGAAGCCCTTTTAAAGGGGTTGGAGTTGGCTAAGTCTGTAGAAGCAGACTCAATACTTATCTTGGGAGACTCTCAGTTGGTCATAGGCCAAGTAAATGGGATATGTGAAGCCAAGGAAGACAGAATGAAGAAATATTTAAAGAAGGTAGTGCGCCTTGTAAAGAAATTCAAAAAAGCTGATTTCATTCAAATCCCAAGGGAAGAGAATGTGGAAGCAGATATTCTGGCAAAGGAAGCGTTTGCAAATGAAGCAGTGGACGAGTTGGACGCAGTACAATACATGCCAAGTATAGACCTTCCAGAGATGTTGTAGATAGAGGGTGACGAAAATTGGATGACCCCAATAGTGTCGTACTTGAAGGACAGAAGGCTCCCAGAACTGAAGGACGAAGCTAGGAAGCTTAAGGTCAAATTAGCCAGGTACATACTTATGGACGAAGTGTTATACAAAAGAGGTTTTTCCCAACCTCTCTTAAGATGTTTGGCTCCGGATGAGGCAAACTACAAGTTGAGGGAGGTTCATGAAGGAGTATGTGGTAACCATTCGGGAGCCAAATCACTCGTCCATAAAGTCATCCGTAGCGGCTTCTATTGGCCAACCATTCAAGCTGATGCTAAGGCATATGTTAAAGTATGTGATCAATGTTAGCGCTTCAGCAACATTCCTAGACAGCCAGCAGAGTATCTTACGCCAATGATGGCCCCTTGGCCTTTCGTGCAATGGGGACTGGACATTTTGGGGCCCTTTCCAACTGGAACTCGGCAGATGAAGTTTCTGGTGGTAGGAATAGATTATTTCACAAAATGGGTGGAAGCCGAACCCTTAGCAAAAATTACACAACAAAATGTCAAGAACTTCGTCTAGAAGAACATTGTATGCAGATTCGGGGTACTTAGGGTACTAGTGTCTGACAATGGACGACAGTTCGACAATACACCTTTCAGGGAATTTTGTGAATAGCTTGGAATGAAGAATCATTACTCCTCACCCTCCCACCCACAGGCCAATGGCCAGACAGAAGTAGCAAACCGATCTTTGTTGAAGATCATCAAGACTCGGCTGGAAGGGGCAAAGGGAGTATGGCCGGATGAGTTACCAGGTGTCTTATGGGATTACAGAACGACAGTGAGAACTCCAACAGGGGAAACTCCTTTTAAACTGGCCTATGGAAGTGAGGCAGTTATACCGACAGAAGTACACATGATGAGTCACAGGGTGAGGAAGTATCAAGCTGAAGAAAATGAAGAACAGCTCTGTCTTAACCTTGACCTCATGGATGAAGTCAGGATGGATGCAAAACAGAGAACAGCAAGGTACAAAAATCTTATGTCCAGACAATATGATGCCATGGTGAAGCCTAGGCGCTTCAAAATCGGGGATCTCGTCCTGAAGAGGGTTACCTTGGCAACAAGAAACCCGGCCTACGGAAAACTTGGGCCAAATTGGGAAAGACCTTATAGAATTATCAATTGCAAGAGGCAAGGGTCCTACTATTTGGAAGCTTTGGATGGACGGAGGCTAGAACACCCTTGGAATGTTGAGCACCTAAGGAAATACCATAAATAAGTGCCAACTCTTGACAAAAGTGGCCTTGGACGAGACAGCTGGACGAGCAGAAGTATGTCATGTTTATCTACTACTATCGTGTGTTTTAAGTACTTTAATAATCCCTTAGAAAGTGCATTAGTGTTTTCACTTTTGTGCTATTCATGGACGAGTTGGTTTGTATTTTTAATTCAATAAGGCACTAGCTCACGAGCATGTGCCATGTCTGTGGACGAATGTTTACATAAGTTTGGATTTTCAAATATATATATGATGTATTTTCAAGTATATTATTGGAATCCTTTATCTTTGTATATTCATTCAGACTGACCCACAAAAATGAAAAATAAGCATGGACGAATGAAATCCTGGACGCAAGGATATACGTCCATAAGCTTTTCTCAAGGAAAAATGAAACAAGGTATATCCATCCAAAGCTTAAAGACTTGATGAAACCTGAGCTGAAAATGAAACGAAGGTACATCCGTCCAAAGCATAAGATGAGATAAAACCTGAGATAAAGGTATATCCATCTAAAGCTCAAGACGAGATGAAATCCAAGAAGTAGCCATCTAAATCATGGACGAACAAAGACTGCAAAAACCAGCGTAACAATCCATTGCTTGGACGAGAAATTGCTGGGAAGTCTTATCAAGGACGACAAAATGATCGTCCCTAAATTTGAATGGTAAATAAAATCTAATAAAAAAGGAAGCCATTCATAGACGAACTATACATAGGCTAAAAGGATTCAATTTGCTCTATCTTGGTGATGTAATAAAAATTCACCCCCATACTCAAGACGAGGCAAACTGAATTTCATATATAAAGCTGGAAATGTATGTATCCAAACACAATGGAAGATGAAAATAGAGGATGTTCATTTTCTCATAAAATTTAAAGAAGGGTGGACGATCCACGTCCAAAAACCCTTAAGTTGTGAAAATAAAACTAATTGTATATAAGACTCGTCCATAATCTTGGACGAGACAATTGTACTTAAAAGGACTTGAATAAAAGAAGTAAAGAACAAAGCCCAAAACACCAGGCACTTCCAGGAAAATAAAAGTAAAATAAATTTTCTAAGGAAAAATGCTATCACTTGGCAGGCTTGTCTTGGGGTCGTCCTGGGTCACTTCAGTGTTAGCATCATCCATTATGTTAACGTCCTCAGAACTCGTTTGCAACAAGGAACTTTCAGTAGCGAGGGGAAGCTTGAAAGAATTGAAGTCCAAGTCAGGATATGCCTCCTTAGCATCAGCAAGGAAGTCCTCATAGCCAGCTGCATAGTGGCTGTCTAGACGATTTTTGTACTCGTCAAACTTCTTAAAGGCTGCTATGGCTTCTTCACGTGCTTTCTCTAAGGACGAGGTAAACTCAGAGACTTGTCCTTCGAGATGGACGATACGAGTATCCTTCTCCAAGTTATCAGCTTTAAGCTCCTCCACCTCGTTTTTCAGCTTCGTCTCGCTTCCTTGTAGACGATTAAAATCCTCAGTCAACCTAAGGACTTCCCCCTTTTTCAGCAGAATTTCATTGCTCAGCTCCTTGGCTTTGTCCTTAGTCGTCTTAGCCTTTGCAGCGAACTCCTTAGCTTGGCAGGTTGCTGTATAAAATTTTGACATAGCCTGCATATGGACGAAAGGGAGTTAAACATCCTATTCATAAAAATAAAAAAAAAATTTTTCACACAAGGATGAGAGAAAGACCTACCTTAAAAAGGTCATGGACGCCGGAACGTTCAAACTCCTTCACTGACATGTTATAGCACTTGTTCACCTCACGATCAGTGACGATTCCTTTGAACGTTCTCCATGCGTAACTCTCGTTTAGAACCAGATTTGAAGGACGATCAGAGGGCTCAGACGAGCTAGGCTTGCGAGAAGCTTTGGGTGGAAGGGGAGGATCGCTCTGGACGGGATGGACTGTTTGGACGGGCTCCACATTCACCAGAGGTTCGTCCAAGTTCACTGTTGGAGGTATAAACTTGGGAACCTTGGGAAGGGAAGTCTTACCTGACTTTTGCTTCTTGGGGCCTCGACGACTTGGGAGGTCATCTAGGTCCACAACATTGGATATTGGCTTAGACTTCTTTTTCCCAGCCTGGACGGAAGCCACTTGGACCAATGGGGGTGCTGCAACATCCTCGTCCCCACTGGTCACTGTTTTCTCTTTATTCTCCCTCATTGTAGTTATCCCTATAACAAGGAAAATCAATCAAAAAAAAAAAAAAAAAAAGAGAATAAAGAGAAGAAGAGATGGAAATGAAATAAAGTAAATGATACTTACTTCGATGAGTAGTCTCCTCATGACCAAGGTTCTTTACATTAGGTACTAGGCCAAGTCCCCAAGCTGCTAGACGACTGAGGGTTACTAACTCGTGGAAAGTCCTCACAGGGAAGGCACGAACCACGTCTATCCGGTCCAAGTAAAATTTGTCCAAGCGTGGACGAACAACAGCTGCATCACCAAGAGAGTTAGGCGATTGAAAGATGGAAAAATGTGAGGAGAAACGAAATGAAATGGGAAGAAAACATACCCTCAGGACGAAGATGACCTAGAGGGCTGGTAAAAGGTGGGAAGGGGGGACTACCCACATCAGCTGGGTCCCCAGCCCAATTTCTAGAAATAATAAAAAATTCTTGTTTCCAAAACCGATCGGACGAGCTACGGCCCTTAATTAAACTGTAATAGGAGCCCCTGGAAGAGAACTGGTAAAAACCAGCAGATTTCTTTATTTCTGAGGGCTTATAACAGTAAAGGAACTCGTCCACCGTAATTGGACGGTTCCCTTCCAGTGCCTCACGCCATAACACTTGCATGGCAACTATCGTCCTCCAACCATTGGGGTTGAGCTGGTTAGGTCCAATACCCAACCTTTGGAAGAGATTTCTACAAAAGGAATTTAGAGGAAACCTAAGGCTAGCTAAAAGGTAAGAAGTATATACCCCTAAACCAGAGGAAGGAGAACAACACCATTCTCCAACCTTGGGTAGACGAGGGTTAAGCTCTTTAGGAATTTGGTATCTATCTACAATAGTTTTTAACTTGGCAGCGTCTAAAGTGGATGCTACCTCTAGGGCATAACTATAAATGATATCTTCCTCGTCGTCTTCCTCATCTTGAGGACTAGATGGCTGTCTGGACGAGCTAGCCCCGGATCCAAAAGCCATCCTACGTTGTAATTCCTGAAATTCCTTTAAGGGAATGCCAGGAACCCCAGACGAGTAATGTTCGTCGAAGGAATCATTACAGGACAAGCTATCTACACTATCCTCACTACCCTCACTCCCAGAAGAAACGTCCTGGTACTCGTCTATTTCCCTCTCTATACTACTAGACAAGGCTCTTGGACGAGATGGCAGAGGGGAAAATGAGAGGAAAGTGAAGGGCATGAAAGAGAATGTACTATTTATAGGCCCCAGCAACAGGGTCATTGAAACAACGTTCGCCACTCAAAAATGGACACGTGGCAATTCCTTTGGGAAATGGGATCGACACAACTAGCCAACCAATAGCTTCGCGACACGTGGCTCATAAAAAGTGAAACTTTCTTAAAATCACAACAATATCCTGGATGACCCCTTGAACAAAGGGGCAACTGATAGGGGAGTAGAAAATTAGTCCAACTCTAGTTCGTCCAAAGGCATCGTCCAGAGGCAACAGAGCAGTTTAGACCAAGAATCACCCGAGAAGGAATAGTGTACATGGCAATAGTACTACTTTTGATCAGCGAAGCCTCCTGTGGACGATAAAGTCATCCATGAAAGTCGTCCATGAAGGTCGTCCATGGACGATCTCCAGATGTCCATGGACGACCAAACTGTCTTACGCCAGACGGACGAATACGCAACACTTGGAAAACTTTTGACTCTCTATAGCAGTTACTAAATCCGTAACTATTGCCATGAATCCCTCAAGTAAGTTAACCTCCGTTAGCAGTTACAATTTTAATAGCCATTGAGGAAGTTAACTTCGGACTCGTTGGGTTCCACAAATCTTGGGGAGGTTATTTGGACAAATAACCGTCCCTAGGATCTCTATATAAAGGACCGGTCTGAACCCGAGGAGGGTAAGAATTTTCCTGAGACTTGATTCCCAAATACTTGAAACTTCATTCTTGTGAGACTAACTTTGTCATCGGAGGGGGTTTGGCCGGTCTTCTCCGGTCTCCTCTTTGACTGCGTTTGCTTTTTGTAGGCCATTCACCACCATTGGTAATCCACCGAAACCAGATCATCCGCCTCACTGATTCGGAGCGATATCAAAAATCAAATAGAAATAGGTGACCAATCACACCCTAGAAAAACCTAATGATTGGTGGTGACTCCACTTACCTTTAGTAATCCCTTAAAATTTGGCCCAAATTCCCTCCATAACAACAAAGGTAGACCTACCTTCCTCCACTAAGAGAGAGAGAGAGAGAGAGAGAGAGAGAGCACCCAAAGCCTCACGTAAACCACGCCACATACCACACACACGCACATTTGCAGCACCATCACTTGGAATGGGCCTCCAACAGGTTTCCCTCGAGCATGAGAGCATCGCCAAGGCGGGTGGTCGAACGAAGGCCCACGACGACGGCGGCAATTTTTCCGCTACCATTTTTCTTGGCCAGGTGTCGACAAGCTTGATCTTAGCAAAAACCCTCAATTGTTTGGATGACTTTTACAGGAAGGAAGCAAGCTTCTTTGCGGGAAGTCCTTTTCTTCTTCAAGTATGATCCCTAACTTTTGCCTAGGTTCTCAACCTAGCAGGGATCCTCTAATTTTGCATTGATTGTCTTGTAGTTTTCAACCCATTGAGGCACCTTATATCGTTTTTCATCATTATTTTCATTTTTTCTCACTCATGCTCTCCATTTTTTTTCTTTCTCTTCTCTTTCCTTCTCTTTCTTTTCTCAGATATGGCTACAAGAAAGGCTTTGATTGCTTCAATTTCCTACCATACCCCTCAGTACCTACCTTCCTAGGCATCTTAGGGATTGCCAGCTTCATCAAAATGACATGAGCTTTAAGGCTTATATGGAGGTTATGGGTCACCTCAAAGAGACCAACATTCAATAGGTCGTGGATGAAGGAAAACCCGGTTTTGTATCCCATACAAAACTCACAGCGGAAGCGACATTCATGGATCTATTTCATTCATGATTGATAACATGCACTATGTGATTTTGAGAATTTGAGAACAAGATAGCGTACCTTGGTGCGGTAAAATTCAAAACAAAAGATTAGAAGTTCTTGGGAACACTTTTAATCTTCACTCCAATTCCACTTTACGCCCAAGAAGTGTGGTCTCTCAATCAGTTTCTAAGGGAGAATTATCGAGTGGTTTCACTTGCACATACACACCACTTCACAACAATGATTCTCTTAAAATAAATTTCTGTATGTTTCTCTCTTTTATAACTAACTGATTATCTAATTGGGCCGGCCTATTAGGCCTTTCCAATTGGGCTTTAGTGTGTGGCTTGAAGTGGGACCAAAAGGGACCAATAAAACACTAGCTCCAATGGGCCTTGGGCTTTTCTGTCAACTCTTGACAAGTCCAAAGTTACCATTAATTATATTTAATACCACTATATAAATATAATTGCACTCTAGGCTTTATTAATAAATTATATCCCAAGACTTTATTATACATGCAACCCCTTCATAAAATATTCGTAGTAATACAAAGTCATGAATGTAGACTGCCACTTTGAAAATTACTACATCTTAATCCTTGAGTACCCGGTTTAATCCTTTTAAGTTATTCATCATATATTTATGAAATCCAATTTCATAAATATATACTTTAGTAATTTCTTACTAAAGTGGTTAGGCCTAACTCTCTGAATAACCAAACCCATTAAACTTATCTCAAGGGAATATTTTATATCTCTATTAAGAGACTATGAATTCCATCTTGAGAATATATGTTCCATCAACACTAAATGTGGTTGCCCAACATACTGAGATTTTGATCGTGCCTTTAGATCTCACTCCTAATATATCAAAGCAACCTACACCTCATGATCAGGTCCATTATTCTCTCAGGATTAAGAGTTCATGCAAATAGGAGTCGTGAGATTTATTATTCATTTGACAGTCATTAGGAGAATAATAAATCTCACAGCGGTCCAGTTCAATATGTCTTAACTCTTAAAACATATCAACATATCAACTAGAAGTCTCCACTTCCATGATCAAGACAAATCATCTTAGTTGATATGTTATAGTCTTTGCAGATGAAATGCCCAATTTCATCACCGACTACGAACCAAAATTATGAGTTTACAAAGAACTTGTGATCTATATCTTCTGTGACTAAATCACATACTATGCATCTCATGGACTATATGATAATGTCCAAATATTCATGTTACCATTATTTTAGATAATAATAATAAAGAAACTTTATTAATCACAACATTAAGTCATACATAATGTCATACATAATAACATACATAGCATCATACAATAGGATTTAAGGGCACTAATCCTAACAGTGGAGTGGTGGCACATCTTCGTTACTGCTCATACTCTTCCACTTGTCGTATCTCAAGGCAGTTTGGAGAATGTCAAGGAGTTCCTGATGATAAGCGTGCCTCCCATACCATGGTGTTCTCCAATAAGATCTTGGGTAGGATCAGTGAATCTTGGCCATGTCGTAGGGTGACGAAAGGCATTGTTCCTCCTTAATACATATACCCCATTACGAAGTACAAGCAATGGTTTGAGAATGACATGAAGTGGATCTTGAGGGATGAGAAAGCTTACATGGGGACTAGTAAGAAAGCAAGGAGGACTGAGTGACCACCCTAATATCTGCACCTTTATAATTCTCATGTTTTTGTTTTGAATTTAATGAAGGATTAGAATGTTCTAAATCCCCTATAAAAACAATCTTATTATCTTTTAATTTGAGTAATGAGAGAATCCTTTTTTATTATCTTTGCTTATTTTCATCTCATTTATTTATTTTTTCTTTTTTCTTTTCTTTTTACTTTGCAATGTAATTTTTGCCCATGATGTCCCCTCGGGAATTTTCACCATGCCCATGGTCTTTTCTCTAAACTTTTGCCTAGACCACCCTTTCGGGTTTTCAATCTAGTGGAGTTCTTTTGCCTTAATTTTTGCCTAGGCCACCCTTTCGGATTTTCAACTCCTTTTTCCCCCCCTTTTTAAATGTGGTATTTCTGGAGTCTATCCATGTTAATTGGACGAAGCATCTCTTCCCTATACAAATCTATAATCCTTACAATACCTCCAGACATGATCTTCTTAATGATAAAAAGCCTAGACCACCTTGACTTCATTTTTCCTCTTGGATCAAAAGTCTCATCTCTAAGCACCTTTAGGATTGAGTCCCCTTCTTTAAGATTTCTAGGTTTCACTTTCCTGTCGAATGCCTTAACAATCCTTTTTTGGTACCCTTGTGCATGATATTAGGCCCTAGCCCTCTTCTCATCTATCAAAGCCAATTGCTCATATCTCGCCTTAGGCCAATCCTCTTTTAAAACCTTGGTTTCTACCAATACTTTCAAAGATTGTATCTCCACCTCAATAGGAAGCACTGCCTCACTACCATAAACCAAAGAGTAAGGTGTTGCACCAGTCAATGCATGGATAGAAGTTCTATAACCCCATAAAGCAAACGAAAGCCTCTTAGCCCAATCTTTGATGTCACTACCATCTTGGCTAGGATATTCTTCACATTTTTATTAGCTGCTCCTACAACCCTATTAGCTTGTGGACGATTCCGATGAGAATCAATAGGCACCATTAAAGGATCCACTGTATGTTCCAGTTAGGCCTATTACTATAGCAAGATCCAAGAAGATCAAAGAAGTACTTAATGGGCTGATTCAAGAGATTTTGGTTGATTCTAACACAGGACATTCCAAGCTAGGCCTAAAGGAAGATGAAGGCGTAACAAATTTAATCCAAGCTATTGATAGGGCTGATCTGGCTTAATTGGGCATGATTTATGGAGTGGATTAATGGCTACTAGGGCTGATCTGGCTTAATTGGTCGTAATTTATGGTGTGGATTAATGGCTGATTGACTTTCCAGCTCCATACCAATTAATAGCTATTTTTCCAATTCTGGAGCTACTAATTTTAGACCAAATCCACCATAATTTTAGGATTTTATTATTTAGTACGTTTTTAACTATTTTCCTATTTATGAACTGCTAATTTCAGACTAAATCAACCTTAATTTTAGGCTTCTATTATTTAGTACTTTTTTTTAAAATATATTTTCCCATTTTCAATCATGTCTTATAAATAGCATGCATTTATTGTAATAGAGGATTATTGAATAAAATTTAGGGGAAAAAAAAAAACGTGAGGTTTTCCTTCTTCTTTTGGTTTTTCAAGAACTGTGAACTTATCAGGGATTCTTCCTTGTGGTGTTCGCATTTTATACCTTCAATTCGTGATTCAGTTATAATCATCGGGCTGAGGTTTGTTACTTTTATCTTTGGTTCATGTTTCATTTATAAATGTTGGGTCAGAGTTTATATCAAAATCTAAATTTTAGTTTTCTTGGGCAAGTATTCCAATATTATTTGTTGGGTCTCAAAGCATGTCAATTGAGGTTCGCATCATTTGGTATCAAAGCACAGGTTCTAAAATTAGGTTTACTATCCCTTTATCTTTGGTTTCCTGTTATCATCTTATCTTGTTCCTTTTATGTTCTTTATTCCTTGCTCTTGTTTTGTGATGTGCACCAAGTTAAAATCATGCACTAAGTTAAAAAAAAAAAAAAAAAAAAAAAAAAAAAAGTGAAAAAAAAGAGACGTCAAAAAAGAAAAGAAAAAAGAAAAATATTGTTTGTAGTTTCAATTCTCTCAAGCCAAAATATTGTTTTCTTTTGTCCTCTTCCTTTGATTCATTGTTTTTGTAATATTTTATTGCCATCGGTATTGGTTTAAATACTAGAAGTTGAATTTCTTAATGAAATTTATTAGTTTAATGAAGAACTGAAAAGGAGAAGCTACAAGTGAAAAAATGCAAGAGAGTGTGAGACTAATATTGGGGAAAAGCCAATTTAAGAGTGAAACACGAGTGTGGGTGACATAATTTGAGTGCAAACACGTGAGGGAGTGTTAGGAGGAATTATTTCTAACATTTCTCTATAGTTTCAAAAGTATGTCTTCCAAGGGTGAAACATCAAGCAAAGAAGGAGGGGAGGAGTCATCCTTTATGTTGCAAGCTATGCAACAACAATTTGAACGCATGAACATGGTGTTTAGTGAGATTCAGGATTGGATGGATAGGCAAGATATTGTTATTGCTACTTTGCATGAGGAGCATCCCTAAAGAGTCTCTAATGCCAGAAGGCAAAAAAGGCATGC